>CM069132.1:44920357-45520357 GCA_035221665.1 Okamejei kenojei
GGTACTGATTGTGGATGATTACAGTGTTATGCGTGGTGTCTCCGGCTCGAAGGGCTGATGTGCAGTGGCCGTAGATCCCTGCAGGCGGGGGGCGGGGGGGGGGGGGGGGCTAGTTGGCTTCTAAGGATGGTTCTATGGGCAGAGGGTGTTCGCAGAGTTACACTTGGACATCGCAGCGGCTGAAAGGAACCATGATATCTTTATCCTCTAAAGTCTAAAGTAATTGCCCCTCAATAATAGTTGTTGTTAATTAATATACTCATTTTTTATCCATTTTCTTATTGTGCATTGAAAAAAAAAAGATTCCAACCAAGATTTACATGATTGACAAGCTCCAACATTTATTCAATCTTACTTTACCTTCATGTACTCTCCCATTCTGTTACAAAGTTTCCCTCAAAGAGTCCCAGTCCAGAGAATACCGATAATGGAACAATGAAATTCTCACTTCAAACTCCCAAGGGCAAATTTAAAAGAGGCTGACAAAAGAAGAGATTCAAAGAAGTCATAAAAGCCACATTAAGAAATGTGCAATTGGACATCCGACAATTGAGGAAAAACCGCCAATGCCAAGACAGGAAACTCTGGCGAACCATCACCAAGAAGGGAACAGCGACCTTCAAAGCCATGAGATATGCAGAATTAGAGAAGCAAAAGAGAAGAAAAATGGAAATAGAGGCGCAACAACCACAGCCCCGATCTGCCCTCTGGAATTACCTGTCCTGAATGTCGAAGAACTTTCAAAGCCAGGATTGGACTCATAAGCCACCTGAGAGTTCATAGAAACAACAGAACGTAGACCATCATCCTCGACCTTGAGGGATAGCAACAACGATAAATGCAATAAGAAATGAAAAATCAATTAATTCAAATATTAACAACCATTCCACAAGCTAATCTGGCCAGTCTGCTCAGGAGACCATCCCCTCAAGAAGCATTAATTCCTTGTCCCCGCCGTGCCTGCAGGATGTTCTGTGCTCTGTGATGCCTCTGGTCAAAGATATTGTTCTACAAGAGCTTTTCCATGAACGATAGGTGATGTGGTAACTGGCGCATTTCACAACAGCAATGCCGACTCAATCCTTCACAACCGTCGGGGACAGAAGGTAGAATCCGCAGTAGGTAATAACACTTAGTTGCCCACATACTTGGGCTTTGATGCCCAACTGATGCAGCAGACCGCAGCCACAACCTAAGGTCGCCATCCCAGATCAGGGCGATGTTGGTACGTATTTTAAACCCTGTGAACCACAAACTAATTGGACCATCACACATTCTTTAATATCCCCAAATTAACTTAAACCCTGAGCGAAAAAAAATTCAGGTGAATACAACACTCATTCTTTAAAAAATCCCGCAAATTAACTTAAACCCCTGGAGCGAAAATCAGGTGATAGTGTAGATTGAAGAGGTACAGTGCTCTCCATAATGTTTGGCACAAAGACCTATCACCTATTTATTTGCCTCTGTACTTCACAATTTGAGATTTGTAATAGAAAAAAATTAATATGGTTAAAGTGCACAATGTCAAAGTTTAATAAAAAAAACATTTTTATATATTTTGGTTTTGCCCTGTAGAAATTACAGCATGTTTGTACATCGTCCCCCCCCCATTTATGGCACCGATAATGTTTGGGACATAGCAACAATTCATGCAAAAAGAAAGTAGTATTTGTTTAGTATTTTGTTGCAAATCCTTTGCCATATGCAATGACTCTACTTGAGCTGTGATTCATGGACAACAACCAGTTGCTGGGTGTCAGTATTGCGAAGCCATCTGTTAGCTTAATGCTTTTTTGGGGGGCTAGTCCCCTTCAGTTTTTCTCTTCAGCATATAAAAGAGCATGGTCAAATTGGTTCAAGATCCGGGTGATTTGACTTGGCCACTCAAGAATTTTACATTTTCTTGCTTTGAAAAACTCCTTTTTGTTGCTTTCCCCCCGCAGTATGTTTGGGATCCATTGTCTTGCTGTAGAATAACTTACTGCCCTGCCGGCCGCCCCCAAAATTAGTTTAGGAGGCATTTGTTTTGAACTTGAGCAGATAGGTTTGTGCTATACATTTCAGAATTCATTATGCTACTACCATCAGCAGTTGTAATCATTAATGAAGATTGTATCCAGTACTCTTCAGTAGCCATAACATGCCCAGGCCATAAACTCCCCCAAGCCACCGAGTTTTCACAGATTGGTATGCTTTGGATCTTGGCAGTTCTTCTCTCCCTCCATACTTTGATCTGCCGATCACTCTGATACAAGTTTAATAATCTTCGTCTCATCCGTCCACAAGAACTTGTTACTTTTTTCCCAGAATTATGGTTGTTTCTTTAGATACTTCTTGGCAAACTGAAACCAAGCATCTTAAATTTTTTTTTGCAGCTAACCAATGGTTGCATCTTGTAGTGTAGCCTCTGTATTTCTGTTTTCATAAAGTCTTCTTGGCGGGCAGTTGATCAGTGACAAATCCCACCAGTGACGTCTTTAAGAGTGTTTCTGAACTGTCGGTCAGTTTTTAGGGGGTTTTCTTTATTATAGTAGGTTATGTTACAAAACTTACCTTTAGGAGCGTCGCTCGCAAGTTCTACCACTGCCCGTGGCCGTGACTTTGGGCAGCTTTGAAGAGGGCAGCAACTTTAAAATGTGATTTTCCCTCTTCAGACAATTCAAATCAATTTTGAACAGGCTTTTTTAGTTGCTAAAGAAAATCATCGCTTTTCGACTGCCGTTTTAGTTTTTAAATTGAGTTTATTAAAATTAGCGCTGGAAATAATTACAAGCAAGAGTGAATTAAAAATCATCTTTTTAAATGCCGTCAACGCCGGCAACTGGGACGTGTCTTAACATAAGGGGACAAAAGAAGGTACACAGATTATTATTACATAAAAACGGCTTCTTAGGAGCCATTAAAATTCAAAATTTTATGTTGCGAAATGGTGATTGTATTCCCCATAACGAACAGGCAGTATTTTTCCCCTCCTGCAGATATGGGGGTTAAATTTCACTGCAAAACCACAACATTCCAAACCATCGCGTTCCACAAAATCCACTCGGCAAGTGATTTAAATGGGTCATTAATTTACAGGAATTAAACAACTAAATTCCTTCAATTTGGCCTATAAATTAATGACAAGAGATTGTAAAAAGTCAAATTATATTGTGAATTAATTGTGTGAATGTTAATTGGGAACACTTAGTTTTTTTCAAACGTTAATATTTTCTTAAAGAAATGGATAGATGTTTAGATCTAGTAATTGAATTTTGCAATTAGCTACCTACACTTAGGTAACTAACTAATTATATGTTTCAATTTTCAGGCATCCAAGTAAGTTTGTTTTTCATATTTGTTTTCAGATTGCTTCAATCATATAATAACTGAAAATGTCATTTTTTTATTTCCTTCTCTTAATTTTTAAGAAAGTTATGGGCTTTTTGACTTTCCAAGATCACAGCTTTTGTGTTGTCAAGGAAAAGCAATAGGAACAAGAATGCTATATTCCTGAGTATAAAATGGCCATAAATGGTTTTTTATAACTGAAGATAACAAAGTGAATTTGTTGTCAAATTAAACTTCTCACTTCTTTGTGCTTTATCTGATGTGATAAATTAGCAGATTTGGATTTTTTAAATCTCCAGAACATTTTTGTAACTCTTCTAATTATATAGAAAATCGTTTCTGTCATCAGCTATGGAGATCTTCCTCGGCCTGCCAGTCCCTTTGCGATTAGTAAGTTCTCCAGTGCACTCTTTCTTCTTAATGATGTTCCAAACAGTTGATTTTGGTAAGCCTAATGTTTGGCTGATGTCTCTATTCTAACAGTTTTAATTATTGGTTTTTCTGAGTCTCATAATGGCGTTCATTTTGACTTTTAATAGTTATTTGCACAACTTTGATGCTCATGTTGATAAACAGCAATAAAACTTTCCAAAGGTGATGGAAAGTGGAGAAAAGCCTAGATGCTGAGAGCTCTCTTATACCTGCCTTAAGGAGGTATTTAAACATACCTGTGAAGCCATGTGTCCTAAACATTATGGTACCCTGAAAGGGGGGGAATATGTATAAACACAGCTGTAATTTCTACACGGTGAAACCAAAATGTATAAAAATTGTCTTTATTAAAATCTGACAATGTGCACTTTAACCACATGTGGGTTTTTTTCTATTACAAATCTTAAATTGTGGAGTACAGAGGCAAATAAATAAATGATGGGTCTTTGTCTCAAACAAAATGGAGGGCACTGTATGTGACATAACTGGTAATAAATTATATCTGATTCCAATAGTAAGCAACCTTTGAACTGCTTTCAATTCTGAATTCAAGTTCCAAGTAAATTCAAGATGGTAACATTACATTAATTGGGACAAAAGACAATTAAACAGCATCAAACTGTACCATTATACAATGAGAAATGCTTGCTGCAATTGGTAATACTAATATTGAGCCACACTGTCATTATGATCAGATTCTTTTAATGAAATAAATATAGGTGGAATAGGATTCTTTTCAACTCTTCAAAGAATAAATCATTAACATTGTGAATATGATGTTGAGCAAAACCATATTCACAAATGTTCATGATATGTGTCTTTAGAAGATTGAAAGATGTCCTATTCCACTAATATTTATTTATTAAAAAATATCCGAGTTAACTGACAATTTAACAGAATGTTGAGGCAAAACGCATATTTTAAAGCCATTTTATATTGTTAATGATAAAGAGTCCAAAACACAAATACTCATTTACCCAGATTCCTCAATGTACTAATGAATCTTTAAATTAAGGAAGGAATGATTTTATTCTGTTCATTCAATATTTTCAAAATGCCAGGAATCTATATCCAATGCACAACCACTTTGGAATCTTCTAAAACCAGTATATATAATGGCTTGCCAATGATATTTGTCTGTTATTTCCCTGCAATCAGCCTGTCGGAATAAACAGGAGAATGTACAATTCTTCATGATATTAGGATTTTATTTTTAACATGGTCTTTTAAAATTTAATAAAAAATAAAGACATGTGAATGATCGTTCAATTACACAATCATCACGGGCTGATTTCAGGGAAAGGCCCAAGCTGTTACATAATGTAATGAGGCATTAAAGGTCATTTGAAAGAACAACATGTTTTTGAACTTTCCACAGTAGGTCAAAAGCAAGCTTACACAATAATATTTTTCCGAATCTCTCTCACTTTCTCTCTCTCTCCCTCTCTCTCTCTCTCTCTTCTCCGTGGAATGAAGAATGGAATGAAACTGTGGAGCTTCATAGGTGTAAATGTACAAATCAAATAAATAGATGATCTGGAAGCAGTATTACATTTAGCCTCAGGAAGCCCAAACAAAACATCAAATTACTAGAGAATTATGCATTCTTTAACAATAGCATCAATTGACACCTATGATGATTATGATTATTTTCACAATATAATTAGCATCACCTCATGCCAATAATCTTCAGTGAACACAGTTGTATGACTGAAACTGGTATGTTTCCACTCTGGTTCTGAGGGTTCAGAGGGAGCTCATTAAGCCAATGTGGAGCCATGGTCTGATACCCCCAGATGTAGCAGGATTGTCCGATACTGGAGGAGGGAGATGGGAATCCGGAGGAAAAGGGGGTTGCATGGGTGTTTGGGGGGGGGGGTGGGGGGTGGGGGGGGGCGGGGGGGGGGGGGGGGGGGGGTGGGGGTGGGGGGGGGGGAGGGGGGGGGGGGTGGGGGGGGGGGGGGGGGGGGGAGGGGGTGGGGGGGGGGGGGGGGGGGGGGGGGGGTGGTGGGGGGTGGGGGGGGGGGGGGGGGGGGGGGGGGGGTGGGGGGGGGGGGGGGGTGGGGGTGGGGGGGGGGGGGGGGGGGTGGGTGGGTGGGGGGGGGGGTGGTGGGGGGGGGGGGTGGGGGGGGGTGGGGGGGTGGGGGGTGGGGGGGTGGGTGGGGGGGGGGGGGGGGGGGGGGGGGGGGGGGGGGGGAGGGGGGGGGGGGGGGGGGGGTTTTTTTTTTTTTAATCTCTTAACCTGTCTTCCTGTCAAACTCTCAAAACCCTCCCCACAGTTTCCGCCCCCGGGGCCCGACGCTGAGGGAGGACCCGGGCGGGCGGTGTGGGGGTGTGGCGCTGGCAGGGAGTGGTGACAGCGAGCGGAGAGGAGCGGGGTGTAGGGTCGGAGGGGTGGGTTGTTATCGCGTATATAACAGAGCGCAAAAGGTGGGACTTGTGACATCTATCAGATATGAGATAGATCGCACAAATCGACGCACAGCAATCACATAAGTTAAACCATCAATAAGTTTCTGTGGTACAATTAAAATATCCAAACATTAATTAATGGGAACTTTGACAGGGAACAAAACCCATCTAATAACGAAGATATAAAAACCAGAAACTATTGATGGTATGTTTCCAGTGCTTTGAGCTGCCTGTTGTAGATATTCCCAATACACGGGAGTGCAAGGATCATCATTTCCATATACACAACAGTTTGTGTCACATTTAAAAAATAGATCTTTAGACATCTTTCACTCAATCGAATAAAAGTTACACTGGCTCCTTGGAAACAGTGATGAATGCCTTTCAATATTTGCCTTAACTGAGTGGTTGCAACTGAACTTTTCATGTCAAGGGTAATATTGCATAGAGGGGTCAGTTTGATAGAAGAATTTTGAATTGTGGGTTGAACGTAAAACAGTACAGCACAAGAACAGGCCCTCAGGCCCACAATGTCAATGCCAAACATCATGCCAAGACCCATTCTTATCTCCCTGCACATAATCCACATCCCTACATATTCATGCGCTTATCCAAACATCTGTTAAATGCCACTATCATATCTGCCTCAAACACCATCCCAGCAGCTCAATCCAGGCACTCACCACCCTCTGTGTGAGATCTCACAGACATAATGGTTTGCATCCCAGGATCCTAAAAGAAACGTTAAAGAACAGTCGATGCAATGGTTGCAATCATCTAAAATTCCTCAAATTCTGGAGACCGACCAATTGGATGGAATAATGGCAATATAATACAATTTTAAAAAAGGCTGAGAGACAGAAAGAAGAACTACATGCTATTTAGTCTACCATCCACTGTTGGAAAAATGGTGGAATCATTTATCCAAGCAAAATATTTAGAAATTCATAATGAGATCAAGCAGATTTAGAATGCCGCTGTAAATAAGAATTCAGATCCAACAAATTTATTTGCGAAAATACCAACCAGATGCTTGCAGGAGAATTAATATATGTGATAATTTTGGATTTTCAAAATGCACTCAACAAGATGCTACACACACAGCTACTTTGCAGGCTAACACCTCATGATGTTGGAGGTAATATTTTTGCGCAAATAACAGACTGGCTAAAACGCAGGAAGCAGTGAATAGGAATAAGGGGATCATTTTCAAGTTGGCAACTTGTAACCAGTGGGGTACCCCAGTGCTAAGATGCAGATGTTTAAAATATGTATTCATAATTTAAAGGAAGGAAGCAGTGTACTGCAGCCAAATTTGCTGAGAATACTAAAATAGGCAAGCTGACACTAAAATGCAAGATGTGAGGAGGATGCGCACAATTTGTAAATAAACATTCTGTTTGTGGGCAAAAAAGTTGGCAGATGCAGTACAATATCGAAAATGTGATGTTGCTCACATTTGATGGATGGGGGAGAGGAGGGGGTGAGTGAGAGGGGGGAAAAGGGGGTGGGAGAGAGTGGGGGGGAGAGAGGGGGGGAGAGAGGGTGGGGAAGAGAGGGGGGGGGGAGGAGAGGGGGGGAAGAGAGGGGGGGGAGAGAAGGGGGGAGAGAGGGGGGGGGAGAGGGGGGGGAGAGAAGGGGGGGTTAGAGAGTGGGGGGGAGAGGGGGGGTGGAGAGAGGGGGGGGAGAGAGGGGGGGGAGAGAGATGGGGGAGAAGAGAGTGGGGGAGAGAGAGGGGGGAGAGAGGGAGAGGGCAACTTTGAACTCGGCAAGCGGGCGGCATGGAACACTGAGCGTGCGGGCCGATTTTTGGTAGTTGGCGGCAGGCCTCGGACCAACTCCTCGGGACCTCTGAAGCCCACAGTAAGCCTCTTAAGCCCAACCAAATTAACTGCATGTTCAGCGGCATCAAAACCCAGAATCCGATGGCGGGGCAGGGGGGGCGGACGGACGGCCAAGTGCGAGTTGACTTGCGAGCGGAGGTGACAAAATGACTGTGTCGGGGGGGGGGGGGTTAACATAACTCGCAACTCATGGAAAACAATCCCCAGCAGGCTGCGCGTGGAAAACACTGCGCAGCGGGCCGCGAGGGGCAGAGCCATTGTGACGTCATCAGCTCGTTAACTCCAAAAAATCTCAGATTTGTGAACAATTATAATAAAAGCTCAAGAAATAATGAATCAAATTTTCAGATGAGGCGATTTTTGAAATCATGAGGCAAATCTCTATCCGAATATGTAAACATTTCACCTTTGGCGCATCGTTTGTTCAAGGAGATGTGAATCACAGACAAATAAGACACACACACAAATAAATATATCCACAAATATATCACAGTCCTTCGCTGAGCAGGCCCCGAGGATTTTTCCAATCGATGAAAAAAAAAAAATGAGTGTTTAAAAAACCTTGAGATCCTCTCGCCTGTCAATCACCACAATGAAGGTAATGGCCCTTCCGGGGGGGTGGCAAGACTATAAAACCCAGGATGCAAGATCGCGAGGGAGAGGCCACAACTCTCATTCTAAGCTGTGAATCAACTGAACTGTGAGTCTGCAATGTACTTGCAATAAATGATTTGTTAACCCTTAATGACAATGCCCTGAGTTGTTTGGCCTGCTGCCCTGCCTGTGCTTGAAACTGCAATGCTTTATTAGGTCTGACTGTTTTGGAAAGGAATAAATGCTTTATAGGTCGCGACTGTGTCCGGTTTTCAAAAGTCCCTCCATTTCGTGACCTCCGTTTAGTGGACAGGTCGCGCTGATTGCGTAATTTCCGGTAAGTGCAGAGGTCACGCTGATTGCGGAAGTACCGCTGACTGTGGAAGCCCCAAAGTGGAGAGGCCGCACTCAGACCAATGTGAGTATTCCAAGAAAGTTAGTTTGCTGCCGATATATGGTGTTGAGTCAGTGAGAGTGTGGATGTTTTTGTGAGTGTATGTGTATGTTGTTTGTGAGAGTTAGTGTGTGTTGGCCGAAAGTTGTGTGCGAATGTGGTGTGTTGTATATACGGGTGTGTGTGAATATAGGGTGTGTGTGTGTGTTTGTGTGTGTGGTGTGGTGTGGGTGTGTGTGTGTGTGTGTGTGTGGTGTGTGTGTCCTCATGACTGAGCTGCCAGCCCAAGAATCCATTCTGCCCACAATGTCCATACTAGCCTTCTGGAAACCAGTCCTTTCAGCCAACAACACCAAGCTAGCGCTCCAGAAAGCTCCCCTCCCCCCCCCCCCCCCGCCAGAAATATTGGAATTGGTGGAGGGGTGGAATATTGCGTTGGGGGACCAGCCCTCCTATGTGAAGCTCTGACCCAACGGGTCCCATTTAGTCTAGTGTGCAAATAAAATCAAACAAGCAACTTTAATTAAGGGCTTCATGAGGCTTAAATTGCACTCACTTACTGCATTTTTATGTGTATATACATGTGCATGGGAAGAGTATGGTTACGGGTAATTCTTTCCTAAATCTGTAAATCTAACAACGTTTCATGAGCTTGATATTTCTAACTGGTTTATAACTGCTTCAAGGCATAATTACTGACACATAATAATCCTTCTTCCCATTACAAACATATAAAAAAACGTTTAATCCACCCTCTTGCTCTTTCTCAATTGAAATGTGTTTTGAAAGGAAAGGCTAAGTGTTATTGCAAGCTAAAATGATGTTGTAAAAAGAATGAAGTTACAGAATCATGAATGGATGCAGAGGCCTCTAATATAACTTCTACAGTCAAGGTAAGCACATTATTCTCATTCTGTAGTCATTCCAATGACCAGAATCTCATCAGAGTGTGTCTAGACATTTCCCATCTTTGGGTTGATAAACTATAACAGTGTGTGCATGCAGAAGCAACTGACAATACCTGGTAATGTAACCCACTGTTGCTCTCCAATCCCTACAGCTCCTCTGTTACTCTAGGCATTATATATATGGATATCAGCAAAATATTTGACAAGGTTCCGCAATGTTAGACTTCCCTGGAAAATTAGATTGCATGGGATCCAAGGAAAGCCAGTCAACCAGATAGAAAATTGGCCTCGTAGAAGGTAGAGGATGGTGGTGGAAGGTAGTTTTTGGACTGAAAGCGTGCATTCAGTAGTGTTGTTCCTTAGGGTTTGGTGCTGGGCCCATTGCTGTTTGTCATCTATATCAATTATTTGGATGTACAAGGCATTATCAGTAAGTTGGCAGATGACACTAAATTGGGTGGCACTGTAGATATTGAAAATGGTTGTCAAAATTTGTAGCAGGATCTTGATTGGTTGGGCAGGTGAGCTGATGAATGGTTAATGGATGTACGAAGTGCTGCATTTTGGCATGTCCAACCAGGGCAGGTCCACCACAGTGAATAGCAGGGCTCTGAGGAGTGCTGAAGAGCAGAGGCATCTTGGAGTGCAGGCTCATAGTTCGTTGAAAGTGTCATAGGTAGGATCGGGTGGTCAATAAGGTTTTCGACACATTTGCCTTCATCAGTCAGAGTACCGAGTATAAAAGTTGGGAGGTTATGGTACAAGATATCGGTGAGCACACATTTAGAATATTGTGTTCAGTTTTGGTCTCCTTGGTATATATAGGAAAGATGTTGCCAAGCTGGAAAGGGTGCAGATGAGATTTACGAGGATGTTGCCAGCACCGAGGGCCTGAGTTATAGGAAGAGGTTGGGCAAGCTAGGACTTTATTTCTTGGCATGGGAAAGTTGGGCCGAAGTAATCACTCTGTATGATTCTGTGAATCTACAAATGTGGGGGGGGGAAGAGGGGGGGGGATACAAGAGGGGGGGGGAAACTTTGATGGGAGGGGGGGAATCTGAGGGGGGGGGGAAGAGGGAGGGGGGGGGAAAAGGGGGGGGAGGATTTAAGGTGGGGGGCAGAGGGGGGGGGTGGAAGATGGGGGGCGAAAGCACAGGGGAAAAAGACTGGAACAGGTGACCTTTGGAGGGGGGGGATAATTTTCCATTCCAAAAGAGGGGGGGGGAATATGTTGTGGGGAGACAATTTAAACTAGGTTGGTTTAATAATCTCAGAGTTTTGCCCGCAGAAGAGGGGGGGTCCATGTTTTGCTCAAACCTGAGGGGGGGGATTCAAGTATATAGAAAGGGGGGGGGAAGAGGGGGGGGGGGGGGAGGGGGGGTGGATACCAAGGGGGGGGGGAAGAGGGGGGGGGAAGAGTAAGAGGGGGGGGGTTGAGGGGGGGGGGAAGAAGGGGGGGGAAGAGGGGGGGAGAGGGGGGGGGAAAAGAGGGGGGGGGGAGAGGAGGGGGGGAGAGGGGGGGGGAGGAGAGGGGGGGGAAGTAGAAGAGGGGGGGGGAGGGGAGAGGGGGGGGAAGGAGGGGGGGAAGAGGGGGAAGAGGGGGGGGAAGAGAGGGGGGGAGAGGGAATGGGTGGAGATGTGGTGAGAATGGGAAGAGGGGGGGAAGAGGGGGGGGGAGAGGGGGGGGAAGAGGGGGGGGGAGGGGGGGGGAGAGGGTCTGTTGGGGGGGAGAGAGGGGGGGGGGAGAATGGGGGGGGGAAAAGAGGGGGGGGGGAAGAGGGGGGGGAAAGAGGGGGGGGGGAATGCGAAGAGGAGAGGGGGGGGGGAGAGGGGGGGGGAAGAGGGGGGGGGAAAAGTGGGGGGGGGGAAAGAGGGGGGGAGAGGGGAGGGGTAATGAGGTTTCTCTGGGGGGCTTCTTTTGGTTTTTCTTTCGGGGGGGGGGAAGAGGGGGGGAGAGGGGGGGGAGGAGGGGGGGGGGGGAAGAGAAGAGGGGGGGGGGTTTCTTTCTTTTTTCTTCTTATCTTCTTGTTCTTCTTTTTCTTCTTTTTCCGGGGGGAAGGGATTATTGGCTTTTTTCTTTTTTCTATTTTTTTTCTTTTTTTTTCCTTTTTCTTTTTTTCTTTGTCTTTTGTTTCTGTTTTTACTGTTTTTAGGCCCAATCCAGTCCCTTTCACTTCTTTGGTTTGCTAAACTACAACAGTTGTGCATTCCCAAACCCAACAAATGCAGAAGCAACCAGAGCTGGCTGGTAATGTAAAGGGCCTGTCCCACTTTCACAACCTAATTCACGACCTCTGCCGAGTTTGCCCTTGACTCGTACTCACAGCATGGTCGTCACGACCACCTAGGAGGTCGTAGGTAGGTTGTGTTGCTAGTTGTAGGTACTCGTGGCATTAAGTAGGTCAGGGCGTTTTTCTAGCCTGATGAAAAATGTCCATGAGTAAAAAAGGTTGTGCATTAGGTCGTGAAAGTGGGACAGGCCCTCAATCCATTGTTGCTCTCCCCTTCCTGCTCCTGAGTTACTCTAAATCAAAGGCTAAACGACTAAAGATAAATGTTGTATGTTTTTTGCTGTTATCAACCAGATCAAAGGGGGAAGATACTGACAGATCTGGTTAAGATTGCCAGCATATCTCCAAGTAAACTTCACGTAGAACTTACTTAAAGATCCTAACAAACAACATTGTGCAGAAGTTTTCAGGATTTCTTGGCCAACATCATTCTTAACAGATTTACATATTTAGTACAAACTTGACTATTGCCAATCCCCTGTTATCCACATGTTTTATTAAACCTTCCCCATTGGTCCTAAATGCCAACTGGACCTTATAATGCAATGTTATCAGATGGAGACCGGAATAATTGCTCGCCACATAGACATAGGAACAACAGAAACTGAGAGAAATTTGATGTGCAGCTTAGCTGGAATGCTATACCTAAGAAATCTATATTACTAAAAGTCTGATCTTGACCACTTCCTGAAATGCTGCCATACTACTCAGAGTCCCCCTCCACTGTGCAAGACAAGAGGAGTTTTCACAATGATGAAAAATAAAAGAGTTATTAGTGTTTAGAAAAAAAGGTTGAGATTCTCTCTCCTGAAGGCCACGCCCCTTCCGGAGGAACTATAAAACCCAGAAGTCTTGAGTGCCTCAGTCAGTCTCTGCAAGATAGCGGAGTGAGATGGTCACGTCTCTCAGTCTGAGCTGTGAATAACACTGAAAACACGTCTACTAAACTATGAGTGGTTTTACTGACCCGACAGTGCCCTTAATATGGTTTGAAAATATAGTTTGGAAATGCTAAAGCTGTGTTGCCTTTGGTTTGGAAATGCTAAAGCTGTGTTGCCTTTGGTTTGGAAATGTTAGAAACATAGAAAATAGGTACAGGAGTAGGCCATTCGGCCCTTCAAGCCTGCACCGCCATTCAATATGATCATTGCTGATCATCCAACTCAGTATCCTGTACCTGCCTTCTCTCCATACCCCCTGATCCCTTTAGCCACAAGGGCCACATCTAACTCCCTCTTAAATATAGCCAATGAACTGGCCTCAACTACCTTCTGTGGCAGAGAATTCCACAGATTCACCACTCTCTGTGTGAAAAATGATTTTCTCATCTCGGTCCTAAAAAACTTCCCCCTTATCCTTAAACTGTGACCCCTTGTTCTGGACTTCCCCAACATCGGGAACAATCTTCCTGCATCTAGCCTATCCAACCCCTTAAGAATTTTGTAAGTTTCTTTAAGATCCCCCCTCAATCTTCTAAATTCTAGCTAGTACAAGCCGAGTCTATCCAGTCTTTCTTCATATGAAAGTCCTGCCATCCCAGGAATCAGTCTGGTGAACCTTCTCTGTACTCCCTCTATGGCAAGAATGTCTTTCCTCAGATTAGGAGACCAAAACCGTACGCAATACTCCAGGTGTGGCCTCACGTAGACCCTATACAACTGCAGTAGAACCTTATACTCAAATCCTTTTGCTATGAATGCTAACATACCATTCGCTTTATTCACTGCCTGCTGCACCAGCATGCCTACTTTCAATCACTGGTGAACCATGAAATGACTGGTGTACCCAGGTCTCGTTGCATCTCCCTTTTTCCTAATCGGCCACCATTCAGATAATAGTCAACTTTCCTGTTTTTGCCACCAAAGTGGATAACCTCACATTTATCCACATTATACTGCATCTGCCATGCATTTGCCCACTCACCCAACCTATCCAAGTCACTTTGCAGCCTCCTAGCATCCTCCTTACATCTAACACTGCCCCCCAGCTTCATGTCAACCGCAAACTTGGAGATGTTGCATTCAATTCCCTCATCCAAATCATTAATATATATTGTAAATAGCTGGGGTCCCAGCACTGAGCCTTGCGGTACCCCACTAGTCACTGCCTGCCATTCTGAAAAGGACCCGTTTACTCCTACTCTTTGCTTCCTGTCTGCCAGCCAGTTCTCTATCCACATCAATACTGAACCCTTAATACTGTGTGCTTTAAGTTTGCATACTAATCTCTTATGTGGGACCTTGTCGAAAGCCTTAAGAAACTCCAGATATAACACACCCACTGGTTCTCCCTTATCCACTCTACTAGTTACATCCTCGAAAAATTCTATAAGATTCGTCAGACATGATTTACCTTTCATAAATCCATGCTGACTTTGTCCAATGATTTCACCACTTTCCAAATGTGCTGAAATCCCATCTTTAATAACTGACTCTTCTCTAGCAGATGGGGTAGCAGCACATGTTAAAGCTGTGTTGCCTTTGGTTTGGAAATGTTAAAGCTGTGTTGCCTTTGGTTTGGAAATGTTAAAGCTGTGTTGCCTTTGGTTTGGAAATGCTAAAGCTGTGTTGCCTAATTAAAGTCGCCTTGCCTAATTAAAGTTGCCTTGTCTAATTAAAGTTGCCTTGCCTAATATATATAATTCCCCCCCCCCCCCCCCCAGTTTATTCTTGACCACTTCCTGTTTGTGCTTTATATTGATTTTAGAAAAAACGCTACCACGTACGGCTGTGATTTTTGGCCATCTTACTCAGAGTCCTCCTCTGCTCATCAGGTGCTGAGGATTTTTCCCATTGATGACAAATTGAAGTTATTAGTGTTTAGAAAATGTGGAGATTCTCTCTCCTATCAATCACGACATGAAGGCCATGCCCCTTCTGGTGGGAGGAGGGGGGGAGGGACTATAAAACTCAGAAGTGTGGGCATGGCTCACTCTGCAAGATGGTGAAGGGAAAGGTCATGACTCGCTGACTTTAGTGGCCTTGCACCCTGCTTGAAATGGAATTTCAAGGAATAGTCGTGAGTCAACTGCCAGCCCACCAGCCCTGAGTGAGTGAGCTGCCAGCACAACAGGCTTGAGTGACTGAGCCGCCAGCCCAAGAATCCATTCTTCCCAAAGTAGCCCTCTGGAAACCAGTCCCTTCAGCCTACAAAACCCATACTAGCGCTCCAGAACCCCCCCCCCCCCCCCCCCCCCCCCCCCCCCCCCCCCCCCCCCCCCCCCCCCCCCCCCCAACTGGCCACCAATATTGGAATTGGTGGAGAGGTGGAATATTGCGTTTGGGGACCAGCCCTCCTATGTGATGCTGGGAAATATTTCTGAATAGATCTACTTTAGTTCACCTCAGGTGCCAATTTGCCTTAAGCAATTTCAACCAGAATTAATCTTAGTTGTAATCTAACTCAAAACTGGTGTCAATTATCAGCCAGTTAATTCTATAGATATCAACAGTATCCTTATCTTGAAACATTTTGCTCTTTATCTTAATACTTTAATCCTTATCATCATTTTTTTAAATAATGAAACACCCAGTGCAATATTTATGTTATTTCAGGACTGTTGGACAAGGCAGGATGCGTGACTGCAGGCTTTCAAATATATAGGCCTATTGGCGAGACCACACTTGGAATATTGGTCACCGTACCAAAATAAGTACTTGCCCAACATTCAATGTAACAAAAGTGATGATTTATTGCTGAAATAGTTCAATGAAAAAATAAAATTAAACATGCCTTTGCCCTCTGGAGTTTCGAGCCCAGAAAAAAAGGAATTGGAATAAAACTTTGAAAAGGTATAATACTGAAAAGCTGGTTTGGACCAAGCAGCCTAACATTGAAGCAGCACATGATCAATAATTCAGGACAGATATCAAGAAAAATTGCTTCTCTGAGCATTGTCACTCTTTGGTATTCCAGTATATTCCAGAGTTGTGAGTATCATAGAAGAGTGAGAGAAATGAAATATGACAGCAAGCAGACAAAATGGGGAAAGAGCTACAATTTTAATAAATGCTGGGCTATGCTTGAAACCCCACAAGACCAACGTTTGACTGACACATTCATAAGTTGCAATGTTCACGAAGGCTCCACTTCCGCATGTTAATCATGGAATGTTAGTGTTCAAATAGCCACAAAAAAGCAATGGGCAACTGGAAGCAAAATTAAGGCATGTAATGGTCTGCTAATTAATAAAGTCTCCTGGTGTGTTGCTTTTTTGTCCAATGACCAACATTTGAAATCAATCACTTTCTTTTGAATTTTTCTTTTAATTGTTAAGTGCGTTTTACTCTTTGATGTGCAAAGAAGCAATGGTTCATCAGTAATGATTCCAATAACCTCTGTTAGCGTAACATATTTTGTAAAAAAAAAAGCAAACAAAACTCAATGCTTATTCGGATCATGGCACATCACAAATAAACGTTCAATTATAAACATTTTAACTTGCACAGCCTATACAGAGTTAAACTTTATTTTCAGTCAGCTAAAAGAGATCTCAGAAGGACAGTGGAAAGAGCAGCATTCTCTGGTTATGGGTCAATTAATGGATTACTTGCAGCGGAATTAAATAGATGGGACTGTTTGGGAATGCCCCTTCTGGGAGCATGTCTGCACCTTCCTACATCCGGGTTAATCCAGTTATAACTCACTTCTACCAACTGATGACATTTACAGTGCCCTCATAATGTTTTGGCCAAAGTCCTATCATTTATTTATTTGCCTCTGTACTCCACAATTTGAGATTTTGTAATAGAAAAAAATCACATGTGGTTAAAGTGCACATTGTCAGATTTTAATTAAGGCCATTTTTATACATTTTGGTAGAAATTGCAGCAGTGTTTATACATAGTCCCCCAATTTCAGGGCACCATAACATTTGGGACACAGCAATGTCATGTATATGAAAGTAGTCGTGTTTAGTATTTTGTTGCATATCCTTTGCATGCAATGACTGTTTGAAGTCTGAGATTCTTGGACATCACCTGTTGCTGGGTGATGTCCAAGAATCTTCTCTGGTGATGCTCTGCCAGGCCTGTATTGCAGCCATCTATCGCTTAGGCTTGTTTTGGGGGTTCGTCGCTTTCAGTTTTCTCTTCAGCATATAAAAGACATGCGCAATTGGGTTTAGATCAGTTGATTGACGGCCACTCAAGAATTGATCAATTTTTAGCTTTCATAAACTCCTTTGTTGCTTTAGCAGTATATTTGGGATCAGTGTCTTGCTGTAGAATGAACCGCTGGCCAATGAGTTTTGAAGTTGAGCAGATAGGATGTATCTATACACTTCAGAAGTCATTATGCTACTACCATCAGCAGTTGTATCATCAACGAAGATGTGAACCAGTACCTTCAGCAGCCATACATGCCCAGGCCATAACACCCCCACCACCGTGTTTCACAGATGAGGTGGTATGCTTTGGATCTTGGGCAGTTCCTTCTCTCCTCCATACTTTGCTCTGGCCATCACTCTGATACAAGTTAATCTTCGTCTCATCTGTCCACAAGACCTTTTTTCCAGAACTGTGGTTGCTCTTTCATGTACTTCTTGGCAAACTGTAACCCGGCCATCCTTATTTTTGCGGCTAACCAGTGGTTTGCATCTTGCAGTGTAGCCTCTGTATTTCTGTTCATGAAGTCTTCTGCAGACAGTGGTCATTGACAATTCCACACTTGACTCCTGAAAAGTGTTCATGATCTGTCAGGCAGGTGTTTGGGTTTTTTTCTTTATTATAGAGATAATTCTTCTGTCATCAGCTGTGGAGGTCTTCCTTGGCCTGCCAGTCACTCGGCAATTAGTAAGTTCTCCAGTGCTCTCTTTCTTCTTAATGATGTTCCAAACAGTTGACTTTGGTAAGCCTAACGTTTGGACTAATGTCTCTAACAGTTTTATTCTTGTTTCTCAGTCTCATAATTGCTTATTTGACTTTTATTGGCACAACTTTGATCCTCATGTTGATAAACAGTAATAAAAGTTTGCAAAGTTGATGGAAAGGCTGGAGGAAAGACTAGGTGCTGAGAGAATGAATGAATAATTTATTGGCCAATTATTCACATACAAGGAATTTGCCTAGGTGCTCCGCCCACAAGTGACAACATGACATACAGTGACAGTTAAGAATGATACATCAAACATTAAACATTAATGATAAAACATGTGAATTAAATAAAATACCAGAGCAAAAGGAGGCTACAGATTTTTGGTTATTGAGTAGAGCTACTACTCATTGAAAAAAGCTGTTTTTATGTCTGGCCGTGGCAGCTTTGAGTCGCCTTCCAGAGGGAAGTGTTTCAAATAGTTTGTGGCCAGGGTGAAAGGATCTTACCCACTCGCTTCCTGGCCCTTGCAGTGTACAGTTCGTCAATGGAGGGAAGGTTGCAGCCAACAACCTTCTCAGCTGATCGGACAATTCGGTGCACCCTCCAGGTGTCGTGCTTCGTGCCTGAGCCAAACCAGACCATGATGGAGAAGGTGAGAACAGACTCTATGATGGCCATGTATAATTGGACCATCATTGCCTGTGGCAGATTGTGCTTCCTCAGCTGCCTTAGGAAGTACATCCTCTGTTGTGCCTTTTTGACTGTGGAGTCGATGGTAGCCCCCCACTTATATCTGCCTTAAGGAAGCAATTAAACTCACCTGGGCAATTACAAACGCCTGCGAAGACATGTGTCCCAAACATTATGGTGCCCTGAAATGGGGGTACTGTATAAACACAGCTGTTATTTCTACATGGTGAAACCAAAATGTTTAAAATTACCCTTTAATAAAATCTGTCAATGTGCACTTTAACCACATGTGATTTTTTAAATTACAAATCTCAAATTGTGGAGAGGCAAATGAATGAATGATGGGCCTTTGTCCCATACATTCTGGAGGGCATTGTATGTTGTGGTATACTTATTCACAGCAAAGGGATGTACAGGTACGTGGATAAGGGACAGTTTAGAGGGATATTGGTCAACATCAACAAATGGGACTAGCAGGTACTAACACAACGTTTAAAAGAAAATTGGACAAGTACATGCATAGGATAAGTTTAGGGGATATGGGTCAAACACAGGTAGGTGAGACTAGTGTAGATGGGGCAAGTTGTGTCAGAAGGGCCTGTTTCCATGCATCATAAAATAAATCCCAATTTCACTTATTTATGAACACAATATAGGATGAAAGTACATGGGATATTATTAGGAGCGATCCATATCCTGCTGACCACCACTGTCCACCTGTAAATGGTACCCTAATGGGAATTGTAATGTGGCAGGTGTGAGTAGGAATTATTTCTCATAAAATGTGTAACCGTTGTGATCTTTGGTGAAACTCAGTGGGTTGCCTCCTGCGTTTGTGTAACAGTCCATCTGTCCACTTCCTCATTTAACTTCTGGTGCAGTTAAGCTGGGCTGTTGCAGTACCGGAAGTATTGTTGGTGAAACCTGCTCAGAAGGAGTTTTGGATCTAAAGCAGGGCAGAAAGGCAATGCACGGCCCCGTTTGTGGGGCTGGGCGGCTCACCTGCTGCACGTAGTCCGGCACCTCCTCCAGCTCGCTGCAGCTGGACTCGCTGGGGCTCAGCGCGTAGAACAGGAGTCGGACTCCCTGCGAAAGCGACAGGTTGGATTGCAGGGGTCGCACCATTACCAGTCTTGGCAGGAAAAGTGGAGAATCACGGACTCGCACAAAGATCAGGAAGGACTGTCTTCCACCGCACCGGGAAGCCACAAACAATTCTTGTCGACGAACTGGGAAGCGAGGCCAGAAGGCGGGCCAGGGATTAGTGTCCAATCGAGGGCGGGAGGCTGGATGGAACATCCCGTGCCCTTTGCCTCTGATGGGCAAGAGAGCAAAGGCGGGTTGCACGTAGTATTAGCAAGGGTGCACTATTGAATTTTTTTCCTATTTATTTTAAAAGTAGCATCCTGCTATTTTTCTTGGAAGTCTCAAATTAAACAGAAAATGCTTGGAATTGTCAGCAAACGACGTGTCCTGTTTCAGATCGTTAACTCTGTCCCTCTCTCCACCTATGATCTTTGCTCTCCACCGAAGCTGCCCCAGCCCAACCTGTGGAGCACTCTGATATTGTAAGCGAATAAGGGATATAGGGTCAGTACAGGCACATGGCACCGGGATAAGTAACCAAATATGACTTTATTGAAATACTGAACAGGCACAAGAAAATGAATGATCTAGGTTTGTATGTTCTCATTTAAAGAGTCAATATAATTGCTGGAAACACAGGGCAAGTAGGACATGGACATCAGTGAACCCGGTGGCTTTGCACAGAATTTTGGTAGTACCTTGATTACAGTTATTTATGAATGATTTCACCAAGGTCTTTAGGGTTCTTGTTGCACCAGTATCAATGGTCAGTAATTTATTGATGTTTTTGTTTATTATATGTTTGTGTATTGTGTTTACAGGCCCTGTTACGCTGCTGCAAATAAGAATTTAATCATTCCATAGTTGGTGCACGTGACAATTAAATACTCTTGACTTACTTGTCTCTTGATTTATAATTAACTAATTCTATAAAAGTCTATTAACTAATTCTGAAAAGTAACATGATATGTTACCTTAATTTCTCTAGTGGGATTTGAACCCGCATTCCAAAACTACCAGACTGAGCCTTGACAATACTCGCCCAGCAGCTAATAACTGACCAAAGAGCTTCGAGAGCTTGAGAACATTGCAGTGCAAGGGCCACAGGAGTGGAAAGGGGTGGGAGATTGCAACCTTCACGTGGTCCGCCCTGTTTCGACCAATGCAATCAACTTGACGTGCACAAAAGGAAGATCAAATAGAACAAGTTGTCCAACAACTTTAGGCTGTGCACGCCACACGAAAGAAGAAGAAGGAGTGGAATGAGACATTTGACTGTACTTTGATGATGAAGAATTAAGAGACAAACAGCTTAATACCACTACATTTTAATTTTGTAAGAGATTATCTAAATTGATATTTGCAATGATAGCCTTTGAAGCATATATGAATTTTTAGAAGCTACACTGATAATCAGGTAGATCAGTTCCCTAATATTGGGGCATGTATTAGATATAATAGGTATTTTTAAAATCCTATCTGGTTTAGCTTGACAGAGCAGACAAGGACATGAATTAGTTCAAGGACTAGTTTGTCTACCAGTGGATGACAGCCAACCTGGATGACTTTGCTTTATCAATGTTTAGTGAAGCAAACCCTTTCCCATTTGCAACACGATACTTGATAGGCAGTAAGAAAGAAAGCTAACAGTTGAGCAACCAAGATAATAGAACGAGGGATAGATAGTCTAAACTATTAATGTTAGCGCAAAGCCATTACAGTGTTGAGCCCAAATTACCTCGGCACAATACCAATGTTTTAAATGTCCTGGGTGTCAGA
The DNA here is from genome assembly GCA_035221665.1 of Okamejei kenojei. Lineage (NCBI taxonomy): Eukaryota > Metazoa > Chordata > Chondrichthyes > Rajiformes > Rajidae > Okamejei > Okamejei kenojei. Next base: position 44,941,935 of record CM069132.1, read on the forward strand.
AAAGTTTAAAATTGAACGAGACATTACTCTAAACACACACGCTTCATCCCACTCAAAATTTATGAAAATTGGGTACATAATAAATCCACCAACAGTTCACTTCCTCTTGGTATAAGTGACAACTTTGAGGCCTTGCTAGGGATGGGGTTTTGGCGAATATGGATGGCAGTAGTCCATTTTTAATTGTAAAAAAGGCAGAGTGTTTCTTTTGCTGGCTTCAATCATCAAGTGTGCAACTGTGAAACAGAAGCAAGCCTGTCAAAAATAGAGCCGAGTTTACAATATTAGAATATCCTCTGGCTTGCAGTCAGAGACTGCAGCTCAACCCTGTACCAAATTTCCTAAGGATGATAAGTGACATGGTTGCTGAAACACGGAAGAAAATATGCCATAACACAGGGAGATTTATGTTAAAAAATTCCCACAACTACTTAAAAAAAAAATGCTGTGCTGCAGAATAGTGACATGCACATATTCCAAATTTTGCAAACTTACTTATCATATTCCTGGAGGAAATTAAACTCAGCGGATGAGCAGCATCTATGGATCGCCCCCCCCCCCCCCCCCCCCCCCCGAGAAGGAATAGGCGATGTTTCGGGTCGAGACCCTTCAGACTTTAAAATGGTATTTTCTCTAAATGGTATTAACAGTCTTGCAATGCATTCATTTCATTACAGTGAGATTATCAACTGTAATATTCTTTAAAAATGATAATTCCTATTAATTTACAACCAGGTTCCACCTCATTGAGATCCATTATCTCCTGCAATCTGAAATGTGTCCTAATAGTATCTGGACAACTTTGTTCATAAGAGTCAAGGCCTCTGTTGCTGTCAGCTTCCTAGCCTCAAGATCTGTCTAGATTGTTGCTGCTGCCAATTTTTATAGTTTTTGCAGACGCCACGGGGCACAACGGTAGAGTTGCTGCATTACAACGCTGGAGACTGGTTCAATCCCGACTGTGGGTGCTGTCTGTATGGAGTTTTTACGTTCTCCCCATGACCATGTGCGCTTTCTCCGAAATCTTTGGTTTCCTCCCACACTCCAAAGTCGTGAAGATTTGTAGTTTAATTGGCTTGTTATAAATGTAACTTGTCCCTATGTGTAGGATAGTGTTAAAATGTGGGGATTCGTGGTCGGTGCAGACTTGGAGGGCCGAAGGCCCTGTTTCCATGCTGTATCTCTAAACTACCTGTCTAGCCAGATTCCATCCTGCAGAACTCCTTCCTGCATAATGTAGCCACAATAATCATGCCTTGGTGTCAAATTTGTCCAAATATTATCCATGTTTTCCTCAGCAATCAAACCCAGTAGCTTCACTGCTGTGTCAGATACTCAAGGTTTCATCTCATTCTTTGCTCTGGTTATGGTATAGCAATGCCCTGCAATGGCTTGGCACATTTAAAAATGTTTCTGGGAGACCAAAGGTTGAGCTAAAAGTGTCAAAAGGCTTTGGATGTGAAGCCTTTATGGACATAGTTTGAAAAGTAGCTGAAAAAAGGTAGAATAAGGTAGAATACCAATAGAGGTATCGTGCCACCTCGGGATCAAGGAAAGAGCGTACACATCGCGGCTCTGTTTCCACCAATCTATGCACCACCACGCACAAGAAGCGCAAGACGCCAATAAATGTAATGCCAAGATGTGTGTTCAGCTTGGCTGAACAATTTCTAATCTTGTGATGTGGACTTGATAAGCGATCCTCGTCTGCTTGGTGTTGTTCACATGTTTCAGCTTTTTATCAATGCTCAGTTGAATACTGCAATGTGTGCTGTAACTGGAACACTGAAAACTACACCAATCCCATGGTTGGTAAATTATAGGGGGGGAGGGAAACATATTTCCTGGGTCATGTGTCTAAATCCAAAATTATTTTAGAAGTAGATTTTATGAGTAAATTAACTTAGTTGTTCTCCCCACGTGTCTTTTATTTGTTTTATCTTTTTGCTCAGAGTTTATTTTATTTAGGTAATTTATGTTTTTGCAGACATTTATGTTTTTGTCTCAGTCCATGTGCCTGGGATACTGCTGCAAACAAGATTTTCATTCTATCTCTACCTTACCTTACTTATTATGACAATAAATTCACTTGGACGACCTCACATGACACCAGCTAAATTTTGATTCAGACTATTTTGGTTTCCACATTGCTAGTTACAGTGAGTTTTATGGTCCACAGCTGAGGAATAGAACTTATCTTTGCCCTCAAAGAGAAGCTGCCACCGAGTTTTCTTGGGCTCTCCGCACAAATCTGCCATCCTGGTGTTACCTCAAACATGCTGGTCTTTCACATGGGATGCGAGGTGTTGAGTGGTGGGGTGCACAGTTGCTTGAAGGAATCTCACATATGGTAAAGCCGAAGGCAGAAAAACTACAAACCCAACTATCTCTGATTGAACAGCCCCAAACTATTTCAATGATGATAAAGGCTGTTGCAGGGTACCTCTGAAGCTGACCATGCTAAGCTATTTGTTTGCACTAACAAAGTTAGTATTACTTTGCCTGCAGTGCAATCATTTAGGTATTGCGTTGGAAGTGTGCTACTATTTTTTAACCCAACACTGATCAACACATGGAAGTTATCAAAATGTGACTGCCACAAATGTCTAGCCCAAGAAGCATTCTACCAAACATATTGTGTAAGATTAAATAAGAGCAGTTTTTATCCATATCAGATTGTCACATTCAGTCTTTTATTTTTTGGTTGGATTTTTCCAGATTGTATGCAGTGCAAAATTTCTGAAGGCTAGACCTAGATAATATGTTTAACTCAACAAATATATATATATATCTTTTTTTCAAATCATAGATCAGAAACACTTGAAATAATAACATGGAGTTATAAATTGAATTACTTGAAGCTTTGAATTACAAAAGCTTTCACCAGTTCCAATTTGTCATTACATTGAAGGGCTAAATCCAATGCCTTGTTTCTTCAGATTTATGATTTTTAAATTAGAATGACATTGAATGGTAGCAGACATTTGGGAATTATAATGAATGATGTTCATTATTTAACATTCGGAGGAAGAAGCACTTTCACAAAAACTCTAAAATAAAGTCCAGTGTTCTGTTGCCAAGTGCCATCACTATAATGATAAATACTAAAGAGATACCAACACTAAAGAGTCCACCAAAGCAGATAGTATAAACAAAGCGTGACCATTATGCCACAACTAATGCCAGAAACAGATAGTAAAAATTTGTGAAATCTCACCAGATCATGTTGATCTGCTTCTTGGCTTGTCTTGTTAAATAAAAATGTGTGGAATCCAATTTTTATTTAATGTTTGATGCTTCTCTCAGGCTTTTTACAAGATATTTTAAATTAGCTCATTAATACCTGCTAGTTGTTCCTGCTACAATTTAATCTTCAAACCCAAACAAGCAGAACAGATTCAGTCATTATTGCTTCGGCCATTTGGGAGTAATAGTCTTCCTTCTCCTCCTTCATCATGATGATGTGGGTTCTCAGGCAGTTGATGAGTCTAAAGTGGCTCCAGCAGTCTCTTCCTCGGAGATGGGTGTCCTGTAATGTAGACAGTTCCTTACACCAGTTATGTAGGACCACGTTTTGCTCAAAGTTCTTCATACTAGTCTGAAGGCTAGTCTGAAGAAGGGTTACCCATTCCTTCTCTCCAGAGATGCTGCCTGCGCCGCTGTTACTCCATCTTTTTGTGTCTATCTTCAGTTTCAACCAACATCTGCAGTTCCTTCCTACACCCAAAGGCTACTTCTTCACTTTGAACAGTCATGGGCCAGAGGTCTGATGTTAGGTCTTGTGAGCAGTGTGGCCTGCCCAGTGTAGATGACTGTGCAACAATATGGCAATGCTGAGGATGTCGGCGAAGGGAGGAAACTGACATTGGTTTGCTTATCTTTCCAGTGAATTTGGAGGATTTGTTAAAGGGCCTGTCCCAATTGGGCGACCTAATCCACGAGTTCTGGCGAGTTTGCCCTTGACTCATACTCGCAGCATGGTCGACACGAGGTTGTAGGAGGTCTTCGTAACTCTCCTTCATGCTCGAGAGTGGTCTCCGTGTACATGAGGCCTCAGCTAGGTCGCGGCTTTTTAAAAAATAATTTAAACAAATGCCCGCGAGTAAAAAAGGGTCGCCATGGAAAAAATCGATACTTTTTTTACTCGTAGGTTTAGTCGTAGTAGGTCGGCATGTTAGTCGTAGGTAATCGAGGGTAGTCGAAGGTAGTCAAAGGTAGTCGTAGATAGTCTTCATCATAGTCGAAGGGAGGTCGAAGGAGGTCGTCTTCACTCTCCACTATTCGGTGTCCAATTTTCCAGAAGTTAGTCGTAGCTAGTCGTAGCTAGTCTTCAACACAGACGAAGGAGGTCTTCTACATAGTCGAAGGTCTTCAACATGAAATGTTTTTCAAACGCTCCTAAACTCTTCGAAACTCGCCAATTAGGTCGCCCAAGTGGGACAGCTCCTTAAGGAAAATTGGACACGGAATAGTGGAGAGTGAAGACGACCTCCTTCAATCTCCTTCGACCTCCCTTCGACTATGATGAAGACTATCAACGACTACCTTCGACTACCCTCGATTACCTACAACTAACATGCCGACCTACTACGACCTACGACCTACTAAACCCACGAGTAAAAAAAGTATTGATTTTTTCTATGGCAACCTTTTTTTACTCGCGGGCATTTTTTAACATATTGAAAAAAACGCCGCGACCTAGCTGAGGCATCGAGTACGCGGAGACCACTCTCAAGCATGAAGGAGAGTTATGAGACCTCCTACGACCTCGTGACGACCATGCAGCGAGTATGAGTCGAGGGCAAACTCGCCAGAACTCGCGAATTAGGTCACCCAAGTGGGACAGGTCCTTTAGAGACAACAGTGGTGGTCTTTCTCATGTCGTTTGGTTCCAGTTGCAATTATTGTCGCATTTACTACATTTGAAACGTACTTAGGTCATGAAGGAAATTATAGAAACGTACGTGCTTCTATATTGCTCCAGGAGTTGCATTTCTTCCATGCACGTCTCCCTTACAGAATAAAGCATCCAACAATCAGAGAGCGAAATGAACAGAGGAGCCACTTCACTTATCAATATTGTGGGATTATCAAATAGTGTCACATTTAAGACAAAGGAGACAATAATCTTGTGTTTCGTATGCCCTTACCATTTGCGGAGTCACGCTATGAATTGGAAAACTTCCCCATCAATTGACTAAGTGTTGCCTTCCAAATCTATCACCAGAGACAACGTGCTCTTGTCAGTTCTCGCCATTCCAATTCTAGTTTAGCCTCATCGCAAAGTAAATTTCAACAAGGATTCTGCTGATTTATGCAATTGGTTGAAGATTTCAGATTCCTCTGTTATAGTATGAGGAACTAAGTGCACAATACTTCATCACTAAAGTCCTTGAGTTAATGATATATATTCTGACAATTTAGTTGTCATTTTAGATATTAATTAAAAGTGCAGTCAAAAGGAGTAGTTCTCTTCGTCTCATAAACACGCGCATGTCAACTCACACAAACTGCAGTCCAATGCAGCTTATGGGGTGGTCATTTAAGGTTACGTCAATATTAATTGCACCTCAAAAATCATTCATTGGCTCGTAGTGAAACAATATCCTTTGATTTAGTTAATATAAAGAACTTTTCATACTTAGACGTTTGAAATGTAGTATGGGTTGCAGCTAGTGGATAAAGTTGTTCATCTATATTAATGGTGTTTTTGCAAAAGCTTGTCAAATAGACTTTGAATGTAAAAGTCAGAAATAACTCCTTAAACGAGCAGATTGAAAAGGCAGTTAAAGTCTATAATGGTGATTTCAATGCTGTTAAATTCAAAACGGGAAATACAAGTGGCAATAAGAAATACTGGAAGAAAAATAATACAAAAAATTAAATACTGACAACAATTAGACAATAGATAATAGGTGCAGGAGTAGGCCATTCAGCCCTTCTAGCATTCAATGTGATCATGGCTGATCTTCCCCAATCAGTACCCCGTTCCTGCCTTCTCCCCATATCCCCTGACTCCGCTATTTATAAGAGCCCTATCTAGCTCTCTCTTGAAAGCATCCAGAGAACCGGCCTCCACCTGTGGCAGAGAATTCCACAGACTCACCACTGTGAGAAAAATTATTTCCTCGTCTCCATTCTAAATGGCTTACTCCAGAATTAGTTAAGATTTCCCTTATTGTTAAAGGCTACTTAGATAGACCTGAACAACCTCAAATGTGTTCAGGCAAGTCTGATCCACATCACTGAGCGAAGCACTGGAATTTCATGCCATTTATCATATTTAGGTGGTTGGTCAGATGGCAGGGTATTTTCAGAGAACTTTTGGTGGAGCAAAGCAACTCGATGGCAAATCTGAAATTCTGTGTGTAACTTGTGCTGGTGTAGTTAGTGGGAATGTTTAGTTTCATCAGCAAGTGCGTAGAGGTGTGCGTGCCCATGAAGATAATCGAAATGTTTCCCAACCTGAAACAATGGAAGAACCGTGAGGTACATTCCCAGGTGAAAGCCAAGATGGCTTCATGCAAGTCAAATGATCCTGAGAACAAGAAAGCTATGATCTTTGCAAAGCCATCAAAAATGCCAACAGACAATACAAGGACAAACTAGAGTTCCAGTGTAATCATTCGAACACAAGCAGAGTGTCTAAATACTACAACTGGCTGCAAAGAGAGCAGGCAACATTGATGGTGATAGTGTGGCCCTAACTAATGAACAATGCATTCTATGCTCACTTTGAGTAGAAGACCAAAAGGATGATGACAGCCGTCCCATCAGACTCAGGTGTGCTTTTTCCAAGGGGCACTGTTGCAGAAGTTAGATCGGCCTTCGTGAGGGTGAATTCCCGGAAAGTAACTGGCCCAGACGGAGTCCCTGGCCACATCCTTAGTAATTGCACAGACCAACTAGTGAGAGTATTTACAGGCATCTTTAATCTCTCCTTGCTCTGTTTTGAGTTTCCAACCATCTTCAAGAAGACCACTATCATCCTGGTGCTGAAGAAAAGTAAGATCTCATGCCTGAATGGCCAGTGGCCTTAACATGCAATGCTTTGAGAGGTTGGTTAGGGAATGTGTTAAATCCAGTCTAACAAGCAACCTTGATCCTACTGCCACAACAGGTGGCATTTTCTTGGCCCTACACTCATCCTTGGAACACCTGGATAAGAAGGACACCTACATTACTGTAGACTACTATTCATAGACGACAGCCCTCCTTGCAATACCATTATCCTATTGAAGCTCATCTCCAAACTCATAGAACTTGGAGCCAGCTCTAACTTCTCCAACTGGATCCTCAACTTCCTGACCAACAGATCACAATAGTGAGGATAGGTGATAAATCATCCTCTATTATGATCTGCAATACTGGTGCCCCACAAGCATGCATTCTCAGCCCCCTGTAGTGGCAGTTTTTTATATCATTCAAGAGATTATTCCCTCTAGCCACTAAGTGGACTACATAATTAAGGAGAATGTCATTATATGCATGTGGGCTTTCCGTCAGAGACCTTCAGAGCTTCTTCACAGATAAATCTTCATAATGCAGCCTTTTGATGAATAGTTTCTTTATTGTTGAAGAAAAGCAATAAGGTACATTCAACCTTCTTCCGACTAGGTCACTACAATATTTGTATCACTCCAGCATATCGCTTTAAAGGTTAGAAAACTCCTCGTGTCTCCGTTACGCTTCGCATGGTCAAAGGGTATGCCTTCCTCATGCTGGTCCAAAACTAAACTAAAAACTAAGCTTCTGTGCAAGAAACGTACCTCCAAACACGCCCTAAAATACGTCATAAATCTCACCCACAATATAACGGGAGTCTAAAATTTAAAGGCACATGCCATCATTACTGACACACAAAACAAGGCAAATGGCCCCTACACCCTCTTCTATGCATCTTATACACTCATGACTGTATACCAATTCATCTTCTATGCATCTTATACACTCAATACCAATTCAACTCAATTTACAAATTTGTAGACGACACCACTAGTAGGCCTGATATCAAATAACGATTAGACTGAGTAGTAAGGAGACCGAGATCCTCATTACATGGTGCCAAGACACCAACCTTTCCCTTAATGTCAGCAAGACAAAGGAGATTGTAATCAACATCAGAAAGTTCACATACTTCGGTATGTCTTGACAGGTCCGAAGTAGACATGCTTCAAAGCTTCAAGTTCTTCGGAATAAATATCACCAGCAATTTGTCCTGGATTTGCCATATCGGACCAATGACCAAAAAAGCACACCAATGCATCTGCTTCCTTAATATGTTTGGCATGTCCCAATGACCCTCACAACTCCTACAGATGTTCTACAGAAAGCATCATAGCGTGGTTTGCGAACAGCTTCATCCAAGACTGCAGGAAATTACACAGTTGTGGACACAGTCCAGAGCATCACCCAAACCAGCCTCCCATCTATTGACTCCATCTACATTTAATGCTGCCTCGGCAAGGCCACCAGCATAATCAAGGACCAGTTTCACCCCTGGACACTCCCTATGTCCCAATTCCTGTCAGGCAAGAGGTTCAAAAGTTTGAAAACACTTACCTCCCAGCTGTTATCAGACAAGTGAACTATCCTCTCACCAGCTAGAGTGCAGTCCTGACCTCCCACCTACCTCATTGGAGACCTTTGGACTATCGGTATTTATCACACTTTATCTTGCACTAGATGTGGTACTCTTTATCTCTTATCTGTACACTATGGACAGCTTGATTACAATCATGTATAGTCTTTTCTGTAGTGGGGTAGAATGCAACAAAAAAGCTTTTCACTACACCTCAGTACATGTGACAATAATGAACTAAACTAAACTGATTACATAGAATACCTTAGACCTTAGAATCATTAAAACTTTAAAATCCAGTCAATTTGGAGGCAGTGGTGCCATGCATTGTTGGCTAAATGCTTTTAAATCGAGTGGTGAGTTATTGATGAGTTATTGATTTACAGTGAATTTGTTGCAATTGATGACTCCCCTGATACCTCTGGGAAGGCGGATGGGATGGCAGATTGAAGATTAGGAGCTTGGCCATGACATTAGTGGCTTTATTATTCCAAAGAAAGGAAGCAACTTGACATTCAACTAAGTACTATTTTAATGTGGGTGTTTATTGACAACTAATTTATACTCAATGGTCCCCCCCCCCCCCCCCCCCCCCCCCCCCCCCCCCCACCTTCCCACTAACATTGGGATAATAATGGAAATAATGTTTTTTTAGTGATTCATGTTGAGGGACAATCATTGGGCGGGCTACCAGAGAGAACTCACCAGCTGTTCTTCATATTGTGCCGTTCGATCTTTTACAATCTTTACGAGTGCAAATGGGGCCACAGGCTCATGTTTCATCTGAAAATCCATCTCAAGGCCTGGTTGTGACTTTATCTCCCCTTCCCATTTCCCATACAGACCAAATATTACATTCACCTCCACCCCATCCCTCTATCTTCCCCTTTCCCCCATTAGTAACATCATCACACCTATCCATCCTTAATTTATCAACAAACACAACTTATCATAACCTATCCAAAACCCAAAATCTCCCCACCATCCCCCCCCCCCCTCCAATCCCCAACCATTACCCCAAACCAAAAACCCAACCACATTCAACCCACAAAATAAAAGACAAACATAGTCACCAACTAACACCAATAAATTTTTCATACCAAACAAAACTACAATCAACCAAATTTCCACCACAAATATCCTAAACCTCTCCCAACTAACCCATAACACCTCCCCCCATTATCCCAAAACAACTTCCTCTATTCCCCCAACCCCCACATACACATACCTTCCACCCCAAATCAATCACATCAATCCCCTCACAACCCCAAACCCTACCCCAAAACAAAAACCCTAACAACATCTATCTCAAAACACCTAACACTCCCAAAATCCAACCACCATATTCACATCCCTACCCCCACATACACCACCAACACACCACAACTTAAAAATACCCAACCATTCCCCAAACCCAACAACCACCCCAACCTAATTACCAAACATTCCCCTACCCTCCCCCACACCTACCCACCCCCCTCACCCCCCCCCACATTCACCTCACATTATACAACAAACCCTCCATCAAATCCAACCCCCAATCCACCCCCAATTTATTCACACTAATACCCCCCAAACCAAAACCAAACCTCCATTCAAATAAAAATCCTACCTATCCAACAACCACACAACAACACACAACAATCACCACCCCAACATCCTTATCCCTCCCTACCATCCCAACTAATACCCCCTCAATCTACTCAACATCATACTCCACATAACAACACACCCCCCCCAACAACTACACACATTAAAACTTCAATTAACCCCCCAAACAACACCCAAACCTTCAAAAACCCTAACCTAAATCTCCTCCCATTCCCAAAAACCCCCCCACCCCAAAATATCTCCTTTACCTCTCATCCCATACCAATCCCACATCCCACCCCCAATCTTACCACCTAACAAAATAACTCAAACCCTCCACATCCCCTACACATATAACACTCACAAAAAACACCCCCTCACAATTCTTAACACAATAAATCCAAACAACACCACCAAAACCCCCAACTACCCTCCCCCAATTATTCCCCACCCACCAACCCCTTCCATCCCCCAAAACCTCCATTCAATACACCCCCCCCTCCCCAATCCCCTCAACCCCAAAAATACATCAAATATCACAAAAACATCCACAATCCCCACCAAAAAACCCCCCACATAACCTATCCCCACACTAAATCCACCCTCACACACCTCCTTCCACATAACAACACTATATATTCTTACCTACCTTCACCTTCTCCACCCATTCTTTTCCCCAAGTGTATTAGAGTACTCACATGATCCACGATCTCATAAGCAACTCCTCTACCCTCTTGACACTCATCTGTCCCGTCGTCCCACCACTCTCCTCAACCCACAACATGGTGTGAGCGAGAACCAATCTCGGAAAACCAGAAGTCAAAACCCATCACTCAACGCTCATCAGATAATAACACACAATATGTAAATCATACGCACCCCTCCACATACCTCCAACTCAACCACCTGCCCCTCAACTCCACACCTACCTCATGACTCGTTGTGATGAGACCTCTCTCACCACTCACATCCACCTACTGCCACTCCCTCCCATCCCCCCACTCTCTCGTATCTTAAGACGCTCAGATCAGTGCTATACCAGAATAGAACTAGTGCGCACTATCTGTCATCACAAGACCCATAGGACTGTGTACAAGAAAATAATCACTCGTATCCTTGAAAGAAGCACCCTAGTGTATCTCCACACACACCCTGTGCAGCGTATAAATATTGTCAACTCAAACGCCCACCGTCTTCTCACATCCTCACAACGATGTACCGCACACCCAAAGTATAAATCATTGTCTTCACGAGAATACATCAAGATGTATAGTCACCCTCTATCTCTAACTACCTCTCTGTGTTCTGTAGCTCATCTCTCCAATGCCTCAAGTCCTCCCATACACTACCACAAGCAGATGTCAAAAACACTCCTTCAGTGAGTGATCCCAACGTGGCACATATAATCATCCTCAATGCTCACTCGATGCATACAGCTAGTGTCTATGATAATGCTAACAGATCACACTCCCTAAGACATCCCTACCACTTGTTGCAATACACAGCACTCTACACCCATCATATGCCCCCTAGATCTTGACCTAAGAACCAGTCTATTCGCCTCGTCACACTCCTCACACATGTATCCTTAGTTTGCTATGTTCAGTCGCTCCTGTGCAACACCTCTATACACACTCTCCTCAGTTGCTCCACTCCGTCCCCAATAGTGTCTATATCTAAAGACCAAACACAGAGTCACATCATGTGCTGACACACATCACTAAGTGTCTGTCGCACATCGCATATACCACCACTGCTCATCTTGTTGTCAAATCCCTCGCATCGTCCCATCACCCATAGTGTGTGCCTACATCTCACGCACCTATTAGTCATCACCAATGTAGTAGATATCACTCATAGAAGTATGCAACACTACACCACACATCTCAACCAGACCTCACTTTTCTCCAACAGTTGCCCCCTTCACTCTCTGACAAATCTCTATGTCCCCCCAGACTCCTGAAGAAAGTGGTGTGTCTAAGAACTAGACTTAATATGAACTCGTCTCTCCCATGTTATCCCTCAGTGTTAATCACACCAAAAAAGATACTCCTCCTAATACTCTCACACCCTTGAACATAGTAATATTCCTTTAAATGTATAATCACGTCCACTTAGTGACCTTAGTGACTACTACAACACTCATAATACTCTAATCAAGTCAATCACACCACTCATACAAGTTATCGCTTCTCTACCCGACTGTACACTCCCATTAACTACCAAGTACCGCGTGTCGTGACACACCCTCAGTATGTGAACTATCGTGCAGAGTGTACCTATAATATCTTATAACTATCATATCACTCGTAACTATATAAAGATGTCCTTAACTCTCCACGTGCCAATGTGTTAATTCACCAACCACTCTATGTTCGTACCATTGTCTCTAGTGTCACACACCCTCTAACAACTAGACCATTCGAAACAGATAGACAGGTGTGTGACTGCTAACAAACCATACTCATCACTGTAGTTCACATTATAGATGTATGTCTCTCATCGCTGCCTATGCCGATGTCAAAGTGTAGACTCTGCCATATCCCCTCTGTTCTAACCATAAGATCCACCTCTTGAGTTATCATCATACACATGAGTGTTTGCACTTATCATATAAACTGTCATAAACAACCCTCGTCCTAATATCGCGTCACTCATATTATGTATGGCTATTGAATCCAACCATCTCCTACCACCACATCTGAACCAGAGAATACACCCTCTCATGTTGTCCTCTTTCCAGCTTACATATCCCATGTCACTTCTGTCAGTGTGTCGGTACCCTACTCCTCAGTGCTCTGGCCCAATATATGTCTGTCCTCTTATCACTACTTCAATCTAGATCCTCCTCTGATGTCACACGCTCACGACACTCCTAATCCTCTCTCCACCCCTCTAACCTCACACGTCAACTAACCTCTCCCATCACACCACCCGTCTCGTTCGCCTCCAAATGTCCCCATCCCTACCCTAAGGTCTCAAATCCCAATGAGAGAGTCCCCTCTAAGATAAGACCTAAGAACCTCCTATCCCCCGATTATACTCATGTTTCTGTACTGTGTGTCAACGTGTCGACATGATCTCCTACTGTGTTCGCCACCTAACATGAGACAGAGTCTAGTATATTGTGTACCTTGTGTGACTACACCCAGTAGACATGTGTACTGCTCTCCCACCAGTTCCACAAAAGAAGTAGTCCCCTTTTTAGTAGACTGTGTGTCAATATAGATCTCGTATTGTTGTCCCTCCTCTGATGAACTCACTAAAATATATATCCCTCCAGTTCTACTCTACACTAGTACTCCCACATAGTGATAAGAGTGATGTACTTCCATCCCAAACAGACCAGATACAAATGCTCCAAAACCACCAAGATACTCGCCTGTGCCCTGCATCATGAGCACAAGTCTGTGCTAGAGACGTCTCTATAGGATCTTGCACACTCACATACTAATAAATAGTCCTGATGCTCACTATCATCAGTGTCCACTTTCAAATGCAATCTCACCTATATATAAAGTACTAGAGAGAGGAAGTTTGGCGATTCTCTGTCCTCACCTGTGAGTGACGACATCAGTTCCTAGTCACTGTATATTAACGTGTTCCCTAGAGAAACCTCACCGCAAACCATATTCGATTGTATCCGAACTGTAGATAGAAGATGACTTGACATCATGGGCTACTAAAGACTCTTTTATGTTACTTAGACCAAATATACCTGTGTTGCATAGGAGTCATCAATCCTCTGTCCACGTACCACATACTCTCAATCAATCTGTACTAATCAGTAGCTGTAACATAGACCGCAACTCACATTCTTAAACCCTAACCACCACCACATTTTTTCAGTTCCTCATCTAATACGCCCTCATAACGTACACACTATTCGTCCTGTGGAGAAACTATGTGATACAACTCTCTAACTCTAACTATCAATGTCTCACTACACTTACTGAGATAGGAACTGTCTGTATCTCACCCACTTTCGATCAACGCCCTACCAAATGTCCCTCGAAAACTCCTTAAGAGTGTGGAGAGAATTTTATGTGATCCTGCTCCCCGTCATGATCACTCAGTCTCACGTCTAAGTCAAAATCATTCTGTCAACTATTCCCTACCCCCAACTGAACAGCTGTTCCCCACTGTGACTCTCACTCCTATCTCTAATAGCTAGACATGTAGTTGTCGCGAAAATTAACATCCTATCTACTTCACCTAAACTTACCGAATGTGCTAAATAGTGTGTGTGCAATATATCGCAAATTAGTTATCCATATTAGTTGTCCTATTTTGAGTGTCTGAGTCTCACTCCCACTGCAGAACTAAACGTCTGTCCCTTCCTAGTGATAGCGTCCAGACAACTATCACACATGCCCCACAATCCAAACAGAAGAGATAGTATACTATCAAGTCCCGCTACCACACTAACAGTGAAAAGCAGATAAAGCAATAGATAGATGTATGAGATACTCTACAAGAACTACCTACAAAGACTCTAATACTATTAGAGAATAGTCCTATGTCGTCGTGTCGTGCTCTTCATGTCCATACTCCTAGAGCGTGATAGAAAGCTGTCACCTCAATATGTTACCCACGTTTCACCTGAAGATCGCCCATCAAGAGTAAATCGTGTGTCAATTCACCACATGAAAACCTACATCCATGAGCCCAGATCAAACTCACACTACGATGTTTCTCCTCGTCTCATGTTTGTAGAAATACATCCCTAAGTATCCTCTATCCCTCATCTGGCACCCGTCACTACCGCACACCCATACTCAACTATCTCTTCAAGACGCCGCATCCACATACAAAAGACCAGTAAACCACCGTAACTGATCTCCCCTGTGAAAAGAGGTCTTACCTAAATCCGTGAATCGTGATGTATCCCAGAGATAAGAGATGATCTCTTACACCCTATATACACACACACGTGTGCACACCTCCACTAGTAGAAATAGTAATCTTGTGTAGTACAGATCCGTGTTGCCGTGTACCCTACCCACCTCACCTCCGCCATTGTGTACTCCTATCCTGCACCCACTGCCATTCCAATGTCGCTACTCTCGATGCCACAACTCACCACATCTTCATCTCCCACAATGTCACAAATACAGTCAATCCTCGTGCCGCAGCAATGTAAAGAGTATCCCACCCTATACAACCCTATTTACATACCATCGAACACTACCCTCCAAATACCTAATCGGCTCTCTCTGAAAGTTCTCTCATCCATCACATACAAGTAAATATCTATCACCACCATATCCTCCACACAACACCATCCATCTCTATTAAATTACTCTGTGTTCATATCTATAGATAGTCTCTACATGCAAAGTAAATAGAGATGTCAATGTTCGTCAAGGTTGTCACTATACACAAGTTACTCACTGTGTTGAAGACTACAATCCATGTGATCATATCCACTTCACATCACTCCATCTATGTTGCCGTTTACCGTCTAGTCCTAGTTCACCTCTATATTATAGTATGATCCAGATAATCTCCGTCCTTCAACTCCTCAAACATCCCACACCCCAACCCCCCCCTCCCCCTCCCTTTATTATCCACATATTCCTCACAAAAGTACATTGATTTCCTCACTATCATATTATTCTATAACCTATTGTAACGAATAACAGTAGATCATGCGTTGTCACCATGACCTATCACGTGTCAATAAGATTCTCTCTCGTTGAATAGATCGAATCCTTGTTACACTCTTATCAGTGACTCCCTCTCTAGAATCGCTCCTCATTGCTTGTTTCATCCATGTCCCTTGTGACTTGATGTCTGTACTTCGAGTGCTAGTGCTTCACTCACACATTACACTGCAATATAATGCACATACTCTTGTTCATATGCCATCCTAGTGTCCTGAGCAAATCAGTCTGACCTCACTACTACGCATCGAATAGAGAGATAATCTGTGACATACGTATCGCGTAAATGTATGTCTCACTACCAGTTGTACTATGTGCCTCATGTGTCACTTCCACTGTGAATCATACAAAGTCATCATCAAATCATGATCTGTCCACCTCTGTGTACCCCTATACCCCGTCTCTAGACACTTCCATCCGCTAGACACTGTATTAATACTCAGTACGCCGACCAACTCCAGTAGTGACCCCCTCCGTACATGCCATTGATAGCTTGTCCATTGACATTGTACACTGCATATATACAGTCACGTATTTCCTCATCATTCGATTGCGCACCTCTTCGTGACATATAGCTCGCTGAGAACACAGACTGCCCTATACTAACCAGTACTGAAGAGACAATCACCCATGTTCTCCAGGACACACGCATATAAACAGCATCACTCGCGATAATAATGTACCAAGATGTCCCTGCAGCGTGTATAGACTTGGTGCCACCATGTTTGCGTATTCGCGAGATCTCCACTCGAATCAATGTGTCATTCTCTCACGTGACAGTATACAACAGACATAGTCACGCAATGTGGAATGATCCCTACCACTCCTCTCCGTGTTCGAAGGTGTGTTTTTACTGAGCTAGTTAGAGAATATCACTCACTCTACTACAAGTTATAGCCGTAGTGAGTGTCTGATAATAAAAATCATTCTGAATCCTATAGTATGTTCATAGTTGTATAACCTGCTGTGTGACCCATAACACTCTACCTCGCAACACAAGACACAGCGTCGCCACTCTACATGTGACCGCTCAGAACTGACCCCATCGTCAGTAGATCTAGTGTGCTCCTGAGCATATGCGTAGTTACTATAAGAAGAAATCGCATAGTGACATAGCTGTATACATGACGCTGTGTGAACAAATTCATCTTTCACCGCTCATAATTGCACTCGCAACATTGTTCCTACAGAAGATGAATCATATAACCCGTCAGTCCACGACTAGTCAAATCTCTCGACGCCAACCGTCTCTATACACAAAGATCTATGTTAGTCTACCGTGTTTCTGATACTCCTCCAGCAGTTGTCGTCCTACGGATTCGCATGGAGATCACTCACTGTTCGCGGTAATATGTAGACGCTGACATCTCACTTCCACGTGCCTCTGTCGACACTACCAGATCTTATCATCTTAAGAAAGATTGTATCGCCCAGTTGTGTGCGATTTCTACGTGACTTATTCACAGATCCTCTAGCATAAATTACAGCTATTTCCTCCCCGTGAGCTACGGTTAACGATGACAGGCTCTCTAGATGCTTGCATGTCGTGTCATAGCTAGAGATATCACGCCGCACACTCAGACTAGAGCCTAGAATGAAGCGAATTGGAGAGCTGAGAAGGTAGGTGTGACCCAGCCTGGCTGGCGAGATTCGCGTCTCACGCGCCTAACTACATGCCTCATCCAGCTCATACAGCATTAGTACTATATATTCGAAGAATGTGTGCTCTCGAATGCTATGGAGAAGATACTTAGAGCGCCGCCTTTTGAGAAGTTTTCGTGCCCAATGAGAGGCTATATTTAATGCAGATCAAGCTAAGTTTTCTAGATTATTTTTGGGTTGTCTGCTTGGAGATCTATGTGTTGTTTGGTAGATAAGGGTAACGGATGAAGGTGATGTTTGTGTAGCGGGGGATGTATGATGTCTCGCGTGCGCGTAAGTGTTTTCATATATTTTTTTTAATTTAAATGAATAGAGCATGGAAACAGACCCTTCGGCCCACCGAGTCCGTGCTGGACCAGCGATACCCTTAACAACTAGCACCTATCCTACACCACTAGGAGAAACAATTTACCATATTTGTTTTACCAAAGCATAATTAACCTAAAAACTTGTACGTCTTTGGAGTGTGGGAGGAAACCGGAACACCTGGGAAAAACCAACATGGTCACAGGTAGAACGTACAACTCATACAGACAGCAGCCGTAGTTAGGATCAGGATTCGCTTCGCGCACGGTGTGATGTGTCGGTGTAGCACGTGGTTTGAAGATGTGGCGCATCGCTGTTAGTCTCGCGCGAGTGTCGTCGCCACTTGTGCCAGACAATGGCCCTGAAGAAATGAGTAGAAAGTGTAGTGTCGATTAGTGTGTTAACGTTTGGAAGAATGGTACTCTTATGGATAGTGCACGCATAGGCTTTTGATATCTCTAACGCGCAGAATTGTTGTCCTTGCACGATGTTCCGGCGTGTATCAGAGTCTGCAGTTCCCACATTGTCCTCATTAGCTACCTCATACGCCATAGAACCAGACTAGAAGGAAGTAATCCTTGCACCTAAGGGACTGCCTACTAAGATGACGACACCTGGAAGATAGTATCCGAATGTCTTGATTAACAAAGAAATACAGATTGAAGAAATGGTCAGAGAACATGAACGACCTCCCGTACAGTATAAGAATGCAAAGACGGCATTTTCTATATTTTCCTCTCATGAGAAAGGAAAGGCTTTCAGCATTCACCATGTGGTATTGCTTACAGAACTTATCAAAAATGCTGGGCATTTTGATAAGTTCTGCTGTTTGTTTCCAAGAAAGTTTTCTGTGCAAATGATCAGTGACTATTATATAGTGTGATTAGTACCATTGATGTTTGAAGTTTTTTTTTAAATTCCCAGTATTACTTTACTTAAATTGTAATTAGATTCCATACATCCAGAATTATTTTCACCAGCCCAATAAGGTTGTTCAATGGTCAAAAATATTTATCATATCATTAAATAAAAAGTTAACACCTGAGTGTACTAACCCCACTTTCCAATGTTTATCAGACAGGATTGCAATGGACCCTATGGAGAAACAGGATAGGATAAGACCATGAATATTTGTTCAGGGTCTGTTTCTTTATTTAAGAAATAATGTAAAAATGCCATTGGTTGAGGCACAGTATATAAAAATTGGTACACTATGTTGATGGTTTACAAAATACTGCTTGGAGCGCACATGGAGTAGTGTGTGCATTTCTGATGGTCATAATACAGGAAGGATGAGGTTGCTCTGGAGAGAGTGCAGAGGAGATTCACCAGTTATGAGGAGAGGTTATTTGCCCTGAAATGCGGGAGAATCGGGTTATTATATAATCATAGGGCAGATAGTCAATACCTTTTCGCCATTTTAAGCCATCAGAGGCAAGTTGAGAGGAAATAATCTTAAAGAGATCTGAGGAGACAATCTTTTAAGAAAAAAAACAGAGAAGGCTGAGACTAATACATTGCTCTAAGGATCATTTCCACTAATGTCCTGATGATGACAGGTAGATATCTGGAACCAATTCCCAGAGAGGATGGTAGAATCTATTAGATTCACTGCACTTAAGATACATTTAGACAAGTGTTTATATAGGCAAGGCATAGAAGGATACAGACCTAATGTAGGAAAATTGGATTTGCATTGATAGGCAAAAGGGGCAGTATGGACATGATGGGCCAAAGGCATGTTTCTGTGCTGCATTTAATTTAAAAGCAATAGCAACTGCAACTAAGGCAATGAATTGCTTGCAAGTCTGGAGGATCTGAAAAGAGCCTGTAATGAAGACTCTGTCATCTTTATGACTAAAGGACAAATGACAAAATCATTACTCACTGTTGATAGTTGTTATTATTCAGGTTTGAAAATGTGCTTGAGAAGTAATCGATTTGCTAGTATTTCTTTTCATTTCTGCTTGGAATGCAGGAGACACAAGTGGTGCAATATTTATTACCCATCCCTGGTTGCCTGAGGTATTTAAGAATCACCCACATTGTGAGAGACTGGAAGCACACAGAAGGGAGAAGACAGGTCATAATTGTTAGTGAGAGAACTCCAGGATTTAGCAATAATGTGGGAATAGTAATTTAATTTCAAGGTAGGATAGTGTATGAGTTGGAGAGGAACCTGGAGGTAGTCTTATGTTCCCGTTACTGAAGTCTTTATCTTTTATTGTTGATGCAGGTTGCAGGTTGGGGAGGTGCTGTTATAAAGGCTTAGGTGAGTGAGTCCAGGCTACTTATAGATGGTATATACTGTAATTCTGGGGAAGGAAGGCCATGGATGAAGCAGCTAATGATGGCTGCGACAAAGACATTTCCCCAAGAAGCATTTCCACTCATGTCCTGAAGTTGACATGACCAGCCTCCATCAACCTTCGTAGAATGTATAAGTGCATGTGGTATAAAACGATAATCTAAATTATCACTCCTGCTCTCTTCTATCATAAGTATCATGCCAGAAAATGGACCCTCACCAGAAAATATTGCACCAGATTACTTGCATTGTTTAATGGTGCACTGGAGGTATCTCTCACTATGCGAGAGTCAGATTGCTGCTGCAGATATAGTGTCCTTCAGCGCGGTACTCACTCTTCAGTTTTCATGCCAAATAAATGTAATGGAGCTGGAAGACAGTTCAGATGCTCAAACTGTGGCACATCATTAAATGAAATGGCGAAGCCTGATGATCATTCATGAATTTGCAGTTCCTATTGGTCTGTGCTGAATGAATTGTATAGGTTTTCAGCCTAAAACCAAATCCAAGAGCATTCAATTAAATCTATCAGTTGCTCATTACTCTCTTATTAACATTATTGTCACACATAATGGTCAACAGACATATGATTAATTATAAATTACAGCCACTTTCAATTTGTTCAATGTGATATGGTCGAACAACCTGCTAATTACGTCAGAATCTTGAAATACGACTAACAAGAATTTTATCTTCATGTCAACATTTGGCAATGTACATCATGTGTTCGTTTCTAAAAATAAAATCATGCTACTTTATGAAATTAATGCAATCTGTAACAAATTTGTTTCATCGCCTGTGCATTGTGCTGCCATTAAAGTTTTATATACAAACACTTCATCTTTCGAGGCAGACAAGTATGGCTTTTAGTATTGAAAAATACATTTCTTTCCAGAACCGCATAAATCTTTGTCAGAAATATATGCCAAATGAGTTAGTTCCTGTCTTGTACAAAAACATAAGAAACAGAAGAAAAATTATGTCAACCAGCCCTTCAATCCTGTTCTGCCATTCATCAAGATCACAGCTGATCCTTTTACTTTAGCAACAATTCCAGCCTCCCATCAACCGCCTCAACTTCTCCACTCCTGTCTCACTCCAATCTCTCCCCCCATGAACGTACTGCCATCGATTCACTCCGCAACAACCCAGACTGGGTTATCAAACCCGCCGACAAGGGAGGTGCCATGGTAGTCTGGCGTGTCGATCTCTACAAAGCTGAGGCCATGCGCCAACGCTCGGACACCTCCTCCTACTTACCCCTGGACCGACTTCAACAACTCCGGCTCCCTACACCCCCCCCCCCCCCCCTGAACCTCCAACCTCATCGTTCCCCAGCCCCGCACAGCCCGATTTTACCATCTCCCCAAAATCCACAAACCTGACTTACCCGGTAGACCCATTGTCTCTGCCTGTTCGTGCCCCACCGAACTAATTTCCACATACCTTGACTCCATCCTATCCCCCTTGGTTAAATCCCTCCCCACCTATGTTCAAGACACCTCAGACACCCTCCGTCGTCTCCGTGCATTCCATTCTCCAGGCCCCAACCTCTCATCTTCACCATGGATGTCCAGTCACTCTACACCTCCATCCCCCACCAGGACGGTCTCAAAGTCCTCCGGTTCTTCCTCGACCTATACCCGTCCACTGATACCCTCCTCCGCCTAGCAGAGTTGGTCCTTACCCTCAATAACTTCTCATTAGACTCCTCTAATTTCCTCCAAACACAAGGCGTAGCTTTGGGCACACGCATGGGCCCCAGCTACGCCTGCCTCTTTGTCGGATACATCGAACAATTCTTGTTCAAGGCATACCGGGACCCCATCTCCGACCTCTACCTCCGCTACATCGACGACTGCTTTGGTGTCACCTCCTGCACTCACACACAACTGACTGACTTCATCCATTTCACCACCAACTTCCATCCGCCACTCAAATACACCTGGACCATTTCCGACACTTCCCTACCATTCCTTGACCTCACTATCTCCATCGCAGGTGATAGACTCCTGACTGACATCCACTATAAACCCACTGACTCCCACGGCTATCTGGACTCCTCTTCCTCCCACCCTGCTTCCTGTAAGGACTCCATCCCCATTCCCAATTCCTCCGTCTACGCAGCATCTGCTCATAGGATGAGGTGTTCAACACCAGGGCATCACAAATGTCCTCATTCTTCAGGGAATGGGGATTCCCCTCCCCCACTATAGATGAGGCTTGCACCAGGGTCTCCTCCATACCCCATAACACTGCCCTCTCTCCCCATCCCCCCACTCGCAACAAGGGCAGAGTCCCCCTGATCCTCACCATTCACCCCACCAACCGGCACATACAACACATAGTCCTCCACCAGTTTCGCCACCTCCAATGTGACCCCACCACTCGCCACATCTTCCCATCTCCCCCACTGTCTGCGTTCCACAAAGACCACTCCCTCTGCATCTCCCTTGTCAATTCTTCCCTTCCCTCCCGCTCTACCCCTTCTCCAGGCACTTTCCCTTGCAACCGCAAGAGATGCTACACTTGTCGCTTTACCTCCCCCCTCCACTCCATTCAAGGACCCAAGCAGTCGTTCCAGGTCTGACAGAGGTTCACCTGCACCTCCTCCAACCTCATCTATTGCATCCGCTGCTCCAGATGCCAGCTGATCTGCAGGTCCTTCTTTAACACTTCTCCATTGATGGTTCGGTGACGAAGAGAGTCAACAACTTCAAGTTCCTTGGCATGCATATCTCTGATGATCTGCCCTGGACCCAGCACATTTGATGCAATCATAAAGAAAGCCCATCAACGCATCTACTTCCTTGAAGATTGCAGAGATTTGGTATGTCAATGAATAATCTCTTGAACCTCTGTAGGTATACAGTAGAGAGCATATTGACTGATTGCAT
Organism: Okamejei kenojei; assembly: GCA_035221665.1. Lineage (NCBI taxonomy): Eukaryota > Metazoa > Chordata > Chondrichthyes > Rajiformes > Rajidae > Okamejei > Okamejei kenojei. Next base: position 44,964,945 of record CM069132.1, read on the forward strand.
TATGGCCTGGTTTGGCAACTAGAATTTCCAGGAATGAAAAAGTTCGTAAAAAGTGATGAATCATACCTGGTCCATCATGGGTACTAAGCTCCTACCATCGAAGGGATCTACAAGAGTCACTGCATCAAAAAGACAGCCAGCATCATCAGAGACCAACACCACCCTCACCACGCTCTCAATTGACTTCTATCATTGGAAAGAAGGTAGAGGAGCCTGAAAACTGTAATGACCAAGTTGATGAGCAGCTTTTTCCCAACAGCCAACTGGCTATTCAACGCTACAACCTCCAACTAAATTATAAACTGCCCTGTTTGTTACGTGCCTTCTAGTCAGTGGAAATACTATACATAATTACAATCAAGCTGTCCACAGTGTACAGGATAAGGGGATACCATTTAATGCAATATGAAGTCCAGTAAAACCCAATTTAAGATAGTCTGAGTGTCTCCAATGAGGAAGATGGTAGCTCAGAACTTCTCTCTACTTAGTGACAGAATGGTTCAGTTAGCTGATAACAGGTTTTTTTCCCGGGGAAGGGGTAGAGCGGGAGGGAAGGGAAGAATTGACAAAGGAGTTGCACCTCCCCCCTCCACTTCTTTCAGGGACCCAAGCAGTCCTTCCAGGTCCGACAGAGGTTCACCTGCACCTCCTCCAACCTCATCTACTGCAACCGCTGCTCCAGATGCCAGATGATCTATATCGGTGAGACCAAGCGGAGGCTTGGTGATCGTTTCGCCGAACACCTCCACTCGATCCGCAATAACCAAGCCGACCTCCCGGTGGCTCAGCACTTCAACTCCCCCTCCCATTCCGTATCCGACCTCTCGGTCCTGGGCCTCCTCCACGGCCAGAGTGAGCAACACCGCAAGTTGGAGGAACAGCACCTCATATTCCACATGGGGAGTCTGCATCCTTTGGGCTTGAACATTGAATTTTCTCAATTCTGTTAACCCTTGCTGTCTCCTCCCCTTCCCACCTCTTCCTCAGCCCTCGGGCCCTGGCATTCCCTCTCTCTCTATCTCCCTCCCCCACCCTAATCGCACTAGCTTCTCATTTTCACACCACACACAGCTTACAATGGCTTGTTCCCTTTATCATCGATACTTTTTTGCATATCTTTCATTCATTTTTCTTTATCTCTCCACATCACCGTCTATATCTCTCATTTCCCTGATCCCTGACCAGTCTGAGGAAGGGTCTCGACCCAAAACGTCGCCTATCTCCTTCGCTCCTTAGATGCTGCTGCACCCGCTGAGTTTCTCCAGCCTTTTGTGTACCCCCTGAATCTGGAAGTATGCTTTTTTACACTTCCGTACCACTTGTCCGATGGGAGAGGGGAGTAGAGGGTGTCGCGGCAGATTTTTATATCATTCAAGAGATGACTCTCTCTAGCCACTGAGTAGACTACATGGTTAAGGAGAATGTCGTAATACGCATGTGAGCTCTCCGTGAGAGCTTCTTCACAGATAAATCTTCATAACACAGTCTTTTGATTAATAGTTTCTTTATTGTTGAAGAAACACAATAAGATATACATCCGACCTTCTTCTCCTACTCGTACACTTTAATCTTCGTCAAACTCCAGCATATCGATTTAAACGTTAGAAAACCCCTCGTGTCCTGGGTAAACTTCTAATGGTTGAAGGGTAAACCTTCTCCACGTAAGTCCAAAACTAAACTAAAAAACTAAGCTTCTGTGCAAGAAACCCACCTCCAAACATGCCCTTGACTATGTAATAAATCCCACCCACATAATAACGTGACGTCTAAAATTTAAAGACAAATGCCATAATTAATGACACAAAATAAGCCAAATTGCCACTACAGAGGGAGTGTCCAGTGTGATACACGTCCTTAATTATGCTGGTGACCTTGCAGAGACAGCGTGAAGTGTAGATGGAGTCAATGGGAGCTTGGTTTGCGTGATAGTCTGAGCTGCATCCACAATTCTCTGTAATTACTTGCAGTCTTGGATGGAGCTGTCCCAAACCATGTTCTGATGCATCCCGATAAAGTGCTTTCTATGGCGTATCAGTAGAAGTTGGTTCGAGTGGTTGGGGACATTCTGAACTTCCTAAGCCTTCTAAGTTGGTGTGCCTTCTTGGCCATTGCTTCGATATGGCTAGTCCAGGACAATGTACTGGTGATATTTATTCCTAGGAACCTCACACATTCACCTTGTCAGACAAATTCTATTTTCCACTGCCTATCTTTCCCACTGGTCTATATTATGGCACAGTCTTAAGCGACCTTCCTCACTGTCTGTAACATCACCATTGCATCTGCAAACTCAAATATCTTACCTCACATCCATTGTAGAGGTCACTTCCTTTGTTCTCTGCTAAGCTCAGCTAGAAGAAGTGAATGTCAGATGAAAAATAAAATTATATTCAAAGACCTTGCCAAAGTCTCTCTGAGAGATAGTCAGAATCCCCACTGATGCCTCGGAATCTTCGACAGTGACCATTCAGAGTGAAGATGGACCATTTTGATCCGCACCAAGAACAAGTCCATGCATTGGGAGCAACCAGAAGCCGTGTAAGAGTGGCAGAAAAAGCACATCACCTCACCATCCTCCCACCCCTTGACCCGGTCGGGAACCACCTGCCCCATCAACAGTGGAGCCTGCACTTCCCACAATGACCTTATTCACCAACTCATAATTGAAGTGGAAGCAAGTCTACTTCAATGTCAAGGGACTGCTTACGAAGAAGAAACTTTACAAGAGTTTCTAGTTTCTTCATCCATCATAATGCTGATTTTGCTTTCAATAGATTTACAACATCAACTGCAGCAACGCAACTGGTTCCTCTACATTTACAAATGTTGTGCTCTAATCCCTCTGGTGCTCAGGTCTACAGATTATGTTGCAGCAACCAGGATGATTTAACATCATTGAGAATAAAAATAAATTGCTCTAACTTTACATTGAATGCTCACCTTTAGAAAGTCAGCATCTGTCAGTTTTCCATAATGTGTGCTCTTTAATGCATACTGGTTGCTTTTGTTTTCCGAATGCTGGATGCAAACAGAAATAATGCTGATGCATATAATGCAGATACACTGTGACAGGTTATTTCTTTATATTTTTATACTTCCCTCATAAAAATGAACAAAATGAATGCTGTCAAATACTTGCCCCAAAACATTAGTTTACATTAGAGATACAGCATGGAAACAGGCCCTTCGACCCGCACCGACCATGAACACAAATACGTATTTGTTCTATGTTATCCCATTTTCCCATCCACTCCCTGCACACTGGAGATAATTTACAGAGGCCAGTTAACCTACAAACACAAACATCTTTGGAATATGAGAAACCAGAGCATGTGGAGGAAACACACACGCTCACAGGAAGAACATGCAAACTCCACACAGATGGCATCCGAGGTCGGGATCAAACGTCCAGATCTCTAGCGCTGTGAGGCAGCTGCTCTGTCAGCTCTTCCACAGTGTCGCCCCAATGTACATTGTCTTTGATTATTTTGCAGACAAAACAAACACATCAGATTTATTCAGCTAATTAAAGTCTACCTTAGTGATTATCAATCCAGTGTGAATTGCTTCACACCATATTGCAAACTTTCACAAGCCATGCCACAACAAATAGTAAAATAGCTTTAAAACATAGAATATTAAACAGCCCAGTGTGTCTGTGCCGAACACAACACTAAAATAATCTAATCTGTCTGTCTGTGATCCATGTCCATCCATTCCCTGCATATTTATGTGCCTATCTAAAAACTACTTAAACACTACTATTGTATTTGTCTCCACCACCATCCCCAACAGTGCATGCCAGGCACCCTTTGTGTTAAAAAAAAAAAAACTTGCCACATACATCTTTAACTTTTCCTCACTCATTGTTTTATCTTCAGTGGGTAATTTTTGTTCAAGAGAAAGATAGCTGCAACATAATACACAGTGTTTTGTCTACTCTACAGGACAAGGAAAAGCCATATGTTTTCCAGGTAATTGCTGCTAAGTACACTGCAATTAAGCCTGCTTGAACTTTATTATATAAATAGCACAATTATTGTTCTGAAGTTTGAGCTAATTGAACAATTTCAGTTTGGTACCTTGTGAAGTTTGGACCCAACGGGTCCGCGCTCAGTCTCGTTTTATCCTAAAAAGTAACTAAAATCAACGATTGCTCTTCATTGAGGAACTATTACATTAAATAGAATATAGATTTTGCAAAATTATTTGTTTAAAGTGTTAGCACTTCCATGAAAATATATTTTCTGAACATTTTAATTTCTTATGTGTGGATGAGAATTTATTGAAAAATATAGATGTATTTGCTCTTATCTATACTTTGATATCAGTATGCATCAGATAGCAAGACTATTTACAGGTCCACCACCGATGTTACGGCAACTGCTGGACAACTTCCTTTAATCTGGGCAAAATTACGAGAGTAATCTTAAAATCCCCCCCCCAGGAAATTCCCCCAAGAATGTGTTGCCTAGGCCGGGTGAGGCCACCGATATCAACTCATCACGACTTCTGCGGCCCATCAGCAGTTTGAATTTTCAGCCAGAGCTCTGCAACTCCAGCCCGGTCGGAGCCAGCGGACCTGTTCCCAGAACTGACTTTACTGTAGCCAATTTCGTGGGCCGGTATCTCGCCCCCTTGGCAGCCTAGGTAGACTGTTCTGATAGTGTTGGACTTGGCAAATCCCAGGTCAGCAGGGGTTGGCCCACTAGTCCTGCTACCAATCCAACCTCCATCCGCCACATTTAATATTTGTTTTATTTCATTTTCTAGCAGTTAATGGTGCTATTGAGACACAGCAGGGGTATAATTAGTGGGTCAAAGGTGTATTATTGCAGCATTATTATGTGACCTCTATTGGTCCAGCAGATCAGAGAATCAGACACTCAGATTAGGCATCAGACACTCAGATTAGGCCAAGGCTCAGAATAGGCCAAGGCTCTGGAACCAATGGTGCCGGAAAATCGGTGGTGGACCCATGTTAAATTCCTGCAATTCTTACACAGAAACGTGCCCCCTCTCTCCACACTCTTACCTGATATGAATGCATGATTCGAAAATCTACTGGTCTTTAAACTTACAGCAGGTCAGGTGGCTGTGCAGTGAATGCTGTACTTGTGCCTTCATTTGTGAATCATCACAGGTGGCAAATGCAAAATCCTTACCTATGAGGCCTTTAGTGAAGTGGATAAACTGGCTTCAAATAACAAACCCCACCCCCCAGCATAGGTTTGAGAATCTTTGACAGAAGACAAAACTGAGGGGTGGAGCTTTGGTCTCTGTCCAATCTGTTAATGAATTTAAGAGTTCATATACGTGTTTGTCATGCAGGCACATTTAACAAGTATGACAATTGCTGCCATAATTTAAAAAAAGATTATTTAACAGCAAATAAAAAATAATTAAAATCTCTCACAAATCATTCATCATTTTCATATAAAAACATCAAAGCGCAATTATTTAACTGTCCAATTCTGCACACCAAGAATCCCAAAAAAAATCAATGGATTCCTGACCCATCACCAAGCTTGACCTGACATAAGATCAGAGAGCTGTCTCCTGTGTGTGATGTTGAGAAGCCTCAGCCAGACTGCCACTGGACTGCACATGGGGTATGTCCAAGGAGAACACAACACTTGTGCTGTGGCATCAGACACTCAGATTCCAGATTTCAGGTCCAATATGCTTTCAGTCAATAATATTTGCGTCCTTGTATTTATCATCTATCACATGATTGGTGGAGCGGGTCTCCAACTACAAATTCCTCGGGGTACACATCTCGGAGGATCTGTCCTGGTCCCTCAACACCTCCAAGCTGGTCAAAAAGGCGCAGCAGCGCCTTTATTTCCTGAGGAGGCTCAAAAAAGCCCACCTGTCCCCCCAGATCCTGACCAACTTCTACCGCTGTACCATCGAAAGCATCCTGACCACCTGCTTTACGGTCTGGTACAGCAGTTGCACCGTAGCAGACAGGAAGGCACTACAACGGGTGGTGAGAACCGCCCAGCACATCATCGGTGCCCCGCTCCCTGCTTTGGATGCCCTCCACCGGAAACGGTGTCTGAGACGGGCTGGGAAGATCATCAAGGACCCCTCCCACCCTAACCATGGACTGTTTGCCCTCCTACCATCGGGGAGGCGGTACAGGAGCCTCAGGTCCCGCACCAGCAGGATGAGGAGTAGCTTCTACAATAACACGATCGCACTGCTGAACTCGGAGTCCCGCCGATAGATTCCCACATCTGTATTTATTTATCTGCATTTATCTAAACATTGCTATCACTACGTATTGACACTAAACTGCATTTCGTTGTACCCATACTTGTATCTGTGCAATGACATTAAATTTGAATTGAATTGATCATCTATCACATGCTGTAAAGGCTAAATCTTTGCTTGGAACTGCATATTCGGATGTACGATAGATTTTGTTATTGTTACTAATACACCTCTTTTGGGGGCTTATGTACAGCTTTACGACAATGATGTGCTGCCTGTTAATCAGACTTTTACAGAGTGAGGACAATCATTTATCCATACTATTCAAATCTTTACCACGTTATCAATCAAGCTCCAAGCTTTAGATATCGATTACAATTAATTATATCATTCAATTTTCTGAAGCAAGCTGGCATTTTGTATACCAAACTAGTATATTTTGTATTAAAGAAGGAACTGCAGATGCTGGAGAATCGAGGGTACACAAAAAGCTGGAGAAACTCAGCGGGTGCAGCAGCATCTAAGGAGCGAAGGAGATAGGCGACGTTTCGGGCCGAGACCCTTCTTCAGGAAGGGTCTCGGCCCGAAACGTCGCCTATCTCCTTCGCTCCTTAGATGCTGCTGCACCCGCTGAGTTTCTCCAGCTTTTTGTATACCAAACTAGTATATTTTGTATTTTAGATTATTTTGCAATTATACATTGCAATGATACGTTGGTAAACTTATTTTGGAATGCATTTCATATTGTGAACACATTCAATATATCAATTTTAATTTAAGGAAGTACTATATGTACAAAATAAAATAAAACAAGTGTGAATGATCTAATCTCTGAAATCAGACAGCATTTATAAACCTTTCTGCCGTTAATTTTATTGATTATACATAATAAAGCAGGAACGAGAAAAGAATATTCAGCTATTTAGTTCATCCTGTCATTAGGCATTACATATAAGACCACACTCCATTTGTCATTCACTTCATTCTAACACCAAGTTATTATCATTCCATCTCGTGATAAATCTTCCATTTTTTAATTGAGCCATAAAGTTGTACACTCCTGATTGCTCTTCATTCTATACATACCATAAATGAGGCAATGGATGAACGATGATTTGGTTAGATGTGCACATTATTTAGCAAGTTATTACACTTAAATAAAATGTGTAACATTTAATGTAAATCCTTTGTTGTGTCACATTATTCCGAACAACAAAGCCAAACAATTACTTCAGGGCCAAAAAATTCTAGAGTGCAATTTGAACAGCTCAATCTCTGGCAGACATAGAACAGAGAACAGTTCAGCACAGGAAACAAAAGTAGCCAATGTAGAAATGAGATTTCCAATAGTTGACTGGCGACTCATATCTCTGATATGTATGAAGTGATAACAGGATAACAAACTAAAGTAAGAGCGCACGACTCAGGATGTCATGACACTGCTTTATAGGACTTTGGCTGGGCCGCATTAGGAATATTTCATGCAGTTCTGATCACCCCACTGCAGAAAGGATGTGGAGGCATTGAAAAGGGTACAGAGGAGGTTTACCAGAATGATCCCTGGATATGGGAGGTATTAGCTATAGAGAGAGGTTGGACAGACTTGGATTGTTTTCTCTTGAATTCCGGAGGTTGAAGGAAGACCTAAGACAAGTACAGAAAATTATGAATGACACAAATAGGTAGAAAGTCAGAACCTTTCTCCCAGGATGAAAAAATCAAATACAAGAGGGCATAACTTTAAGGGGGGCAAAGTTGAATGGAGTTGTGTGGGGCAACTTTTACACTGAATGTGATGAGTGCCTAGGACATGCTACCAGGGTTATGGTTGAGGCAGATGCAATAATGATGTTCAAAAGGCTTTTTGATAATCGCATGGACATGCTGGGAATGGAGGAATATGGTTTAAGCACAGGAAGATGGTCTTGGCATCATGTTCGGCACTAACATTGTAGGTCAATAGGCCTGTTGTTGGGCTGCACTGTTCTGTGTTCTACATAAACTATTATTATTTGACTTTGGTAGTATCAGCTGGAGCACCAAGCTAAAGGTGTTTCAAGGTTTCATTGAGCCAATTGTTTCTTTTTTTAATGTTATCAACACTTATGGTATGTATCAAGACAATCCTATATATATACATATATATACCAATACCTTGTGTGTGGCTGCTGCCTAAATAGATACTTTTCTATTGCAGTTGAATAAGTATTGCACCTATAATTAAGAATACTGGTGAAGGCATCTGCATTGTATAGCTGTCTCTTTCAGAGCACTATTTAAAATTTTCAATTACATTGAAATGCTACATTTCCCATTATTGGGTGAGGATTTCTTCTCTGGCAAGGTTGTGTACTCATTCTTTATAAACATGTTTATTATTTTTGCTTCACTGATTACACAGTTGAACGCTTTCCCACTGTTCTTCCTTGGGATTCTGTAAATTTATTTTTGCCTTTTAAAAGTCGCTTCCACTTTTTATTTACAGTGGAAGTCAAAGCACAAATTCACAAACCGTGCCATTGTCCAAATGGAAATATGGAATGCTCAGAGGCTCTGATGTTTGCACCATGTCCACAAGGAGTCAGCGCATGGAAGCTGTAGGACAATATGGTTCGCCACCTCCTTGTGCCATTACTTTCCTGAGTATCTGTTGAGTCTTGCTCTCTTTCTCCATACATCACAAGTGGCCAAGCTCGGTGCTGTGATCACTGTCCTGGCTTTCATCATTCGATAGAATGTCCCCAGCATGATGACCACCGGATGTGGCAATCCCAGAGAGCTCGGAAGGCAGTAAAGTCCCTTTCTTCACATTAACCAGTTCTTTTTCCCTTGCAACAGCTCCCTGTTGACCTCCTTTAACCCGCTTCCATTTCATCCTCCGGTTCTGAAACCACACCTTCACCTGAAATAAATCAGAGACAGTTATCATTTGTAAAGTTGTAAACTCTGGTTATGCATTTTGCTGGCGATGAAGGAGATGCATCAACAATGAAAAAAGTATTTAGACAAACCTTTTATGCTTTTAAACCAACATATGTTGACATGCGTCATTCTACAGTTCATTAAAACAGATTAAAAAAATAAGAAAAATAATTAATGCTCTTGCTATTTTCCATTAGCAAACCAAAACAAAAAACTAAGCACTTTATGAAGAAGGCCGTTGTATTTTAAGGAAAAAAGTGTGCATGCACTTTCTGAAGTAAGTAATTGATAGGTTTTGTAGTATAGCTAGTTAGATATGAAACTTGCATCTACCCGAGACCAATAGACACAGATGTGCAAAAATAGCTCTGGCTAATTGGATCGAAGGTTTCTTGTGCAAAACAACCCATCTGAAGGCATCACAGCTCTTCTTAGTTCATGAAATGCATAACATGAAGCTGTGAAGAAGTCACATCTTATCTGTCACTCACAGAGATCTCACATAAACTTAACCTCTCACTACTCCATTCTAAGGTCCTCACATGCTTCAAGAAGACAACTGTCAATGGTGTCTACCAAAGAAAAGTAAGGTGGCGCGCCTTATTGAATACCATCCAGAGGCTCTGGCATACTCCATTATGAAGTGCTCTGAGAGACTGGTGATGGAGTGCATTAATTCCAGCCACAGTTGATCCATTGCAGTTTGCTTATCGTCACAACAGGTCCAAAACAGATGCCATCTCCCTGGCCCTGAACTCATCTGTGGAACACCTAAACAACAAGGACTCCTACATTATTTTGATCCCAACTCATCTGAGCAACAGCACCACCCCCAACCCCCACGCATCCTGCCATTGGATTCTCAACTTTCTGACCCACAGATCGTGATCAGTAAGGATGGGTGTCAACACCCACAAATAGTTGGGAGCTTAAAGTCTGTGGCATTAATATTACCATTGATCTGTTGTGGACCAACCACATTGTTGTGACAGCCAAGGATGTACACCAACGCCTCTACCTCCTGCAGAGACTGAGGAAATTTGGCATGTCTCCAATTATTTTTTCAAACCTCTACAGAAATAATACTGCCAGGTTGCATCTGAGCTTGGTTTGGAAGCAGCTCTGCCCAAGACTGCAAGAAATTGAAGAGAGCTTGAGGTGCAGCCAAGTCCATCATGGAGCCCGGATTTCCCAATATTGACTCAATCTACACCACTCTGCCTCAGAAAAGCACCTAACACAATCAAAGACGTCCCACCCTGGTCATTTACTCATCCCCCTGCTCCTGTCTACCAAAAGGTACAGAAGCTTTAAAGAGTACACCACCAGCCTCAGGAACACCTTATTCCCCTCCTTTAACAAGCTCTGAACAGTCTTTCCATAAGCTTGGCTACTTAATGATTCAATGATTTGTTATTATGTATTCAAGAGAGAGTTGGATATATAGCTCTTCGGGCTAACAGAATCAAGGATTACTGATTTTGGATGATCAGCCATGATCATATTGAATGGCGGTGCTGGCTCAAAGGGCCACATGGCCTCCTCCTGCATCTATTTTCTATGTTTCTATGTTTCCATATTTCTATGTTGTTATCTCATGTACTGAGGTACAGTGAAATTATTTTTTTGCTTGCAATTTCATAAATTATTGCTATACTTAAGCACAATCCCAGATTATGAACAAAGTGTATTGGAATAGCCCACTGCGACCATATACAAGAAATGCCTAGTTTTGGTGCCATTTTCAAAGTCAAAGCTGCAGCTGCCCATTAAGGGCCGTTGTCCTGATTGCATTGCTGGGTCGGCCTGGCCAAATGGAGCTGTAGGTGTCCTCTACCACTGCTCCAACATTCTGTGCTGTTGCAGGTCACATCTGGACCGTGTGCTCAGTCACCTGGAGTGACGCCCGATCCAGTCAAGCCCAAACCTGCTGAAGGGCCTCCAGTCATTCCCATGAACTGGATCGGCCAGCAAACCTTTGTCTCTCTCCTCACTTGTCTACCATTCCGCCTTTGTGGTCCAGGGGCGCCTCCGGCAGCCAGCCTTGAGGGAGCGGAAGGTAAGATCCCGGTTCCTCTTAGCAGCCCCTTGTTCTTATCCCGACCAACGGCAATCCTTTGCCGACCACCTCCTCCCCGGTTCTCTTGTCCTTGGTGATTAACATGTACCTCTACAGGTGGATTTCCTGGTTCCACAGCCTGCTGGTGGGGGGAAAGCAAGGCATGACGGTCTTCTGCCATGCGCCACGACGCTGCCTGACCCGCTGAATTACTCCAGCACATTGTGTCATTTTTTTGTGAACCAACACCTGCAGTTACTTATGTCTACCAGTGCTAGAGGAACTCAATGGGTCAGACGGCATCTGTGGAGGGAATGGATAGGCGATGTGTTGGGTTGGGACCCATTTCCATTCTTTCTACCCATTTGTAGATATTGGACTTTCTCTATGGAAATTATGAATTACAATGCTGAGAACTATATTCTGCACTCTGTATCTCTCCTTTGGCTCTATTGTACTTGAGTTTGACGATTGTATTTAAGTATGGTATATCTGATCTGTTTGGATAGCATGCAAAACAAAGCTTTTAATTGTACCTCGGTACACGTGATTATAATAAACCGATATCTAAACCTAAACCATTTTGTTTACAGAAAATAGCATTTCACTCGGTGGAATGCTCCCTGAACTTAGAATTGGGCACACTACTGGGATGCAGGAATGTAGCTAACAATGTTAAATACCAACCAAGAGATGCTTATAGCTGCAAACTGGGTGCCAGAAGTATACCTTGGGCATGCAAGCAAATAATTTCACTGTGTCTTGTCACATGTGACAATAAAGTATTCCACAAAAGATGAATATTCCATAGCTAACATAAATCAGGTTTATTAGCGAATTATACATTAAAGATAAAGCTAAAAAAATATATAGCAACATTACAAAACAAATACTTAATCCTTCCTGGGCATGACAGTATTGGAAGGGTCTGAAGACCTCGAAGAGCATGCATTATAGATTTGGTTAAAATATTCCCATGGACAAGAAACTTCAGCTGTCTGAAGCAGAGAAGTGAGAGGTGAGATAAGAAGGAAGACAAAAATGCTGGAGAAACTCAGCAGGTGAGGCAGCATCTATGGAGCGAAGGAAATAGGCTTTACAGAAATATGGAGCAAAGGAAACGGTGAGACATAAGATGAATGTTCAAAATTATTGTAGGGTTTTGATAAATTAGATAAGACGTTTTATTTCCACAAGCTTATAATGTTGGAAGCAAGACTGTTTTAGCAGAATTGACAAAAAAAAGTGAAAGATGATGAAGAAACAAGGAACTGCAGATGATGGTTTACACAAAAGCACACAAATGCTGGAGCAGTTCAGAAGGGCAGTCTGGAGAACATAAATATGTGACGTTTTGGGTCGGGACCCTTTTTCAGATGGTGATGATGAATGATGAAGAGAATATTTCTATTTAATTTGACCTTGAATCTGTTACTTTAAAGGGTAATAACCATATAACCATATAACAATTACAGCATGGAAACAGGCCCTCTCGGCCTTTCCAGTCCGTGCCGACCATTTGTTTTCCCCTAGTCCCATCTACCTGCACTCAGACCATACCCCTCCATTCCCTTCACGTCCATATACCTATCCACTTTACTTTTAAATGTTAAAATCGATCCTGCCTCCACCACTTCTGCTGGAAGCTCATTCCACACAGCCACCACCCTCTGAGTAAAGAAGTTCCCCCTCACGTTACCCGTAAACTTCTGTCCCTTAATTCTCATGTCATGCCCTCTTGTTTGAATCTTCCCTACCCTCAATGGGAAAAACGTATCCACGTCAACTCTGTCTATCCCTTTCATCATTTTAAAGACCTCAATCAAGTCCCCACTTAACCTTCAGCGCTCCAAAGAATAAAGACCTAACTTGTTCAACCTTTCTCTGTAACATAGTTGCTGGAACCCTGGCAACATCTACATGCGATTCCACCTTCAGGGAACTATGCACAGTTATTCCTAGATCCCTCTGTTCCACAGCATTCCTCAATTCCCTACCATTTACCATGTACGTCCTATTTTGATTTGTCCTGCCAAGATGTAGCACTTCACACTTAACAGCATTAAACTCCATCTGCCATCTTTCAGCCCACTTTTCCAAATGGCCCAAATCTCTCTGTAGACTTTGAAAATCTACTTCATTATCCACAACACCACCTATCTTAGTATCATCTGCATACTTACTTATCCAATTTTCCACCCCATCATCCAGATCATTGATGTACATGACAAACAACAGTGGACCCAACACAGATCCCTGAGGCACCCCACTGGTCACAGGCTTCCAACCTGACAAACAGCCATCCACCATTACACTCTGACATCTCCCATTCAGCCACTGTTGAATCCATCTTGCTACTCCGCCATTAACACCCAAAGATTGAACCTTCTTAACCAACCTTTGGGGGGAACCTTGTCAAAGGCCTTACTGAACTCCATATAGACAACATCCACTGCTTTACCCTCATCAATTTCCCTAGTTACCGCTTCAAAAAATTCAAGAAGGTTTGTCAAACATGACCTTCCAGGCACAAATCCATGTTGACTGGTCCTGATCAGACCCTGTTTATCCAGATGCTTATAGATATTATCTCTAAGTATCCTTTCCATTAATTTGCCCACCACTGACGTCAAACTAATGGGTCTATAATTGCTAGGTTTATTCTTTGAACCCTTTTTAAACAATGGAACAACATGCGCAGTACGCCAATCCTCCGGCACTATTCCCATTTCTAATGACATTTGAAATATTTCTGTCATAGCTCCTGCTATTTCTACACTAACTTCCCTCAATGTCCTAGGGAATATCCTGTCAGGACCTGGAGACTTATCCACTTTTATATTTTTCAAAAGTGTCAGTACTTCCTCCTCTTTGAATCTCATAGTTTCCATAGCTACTCTACTTTTTCCCCTTAACTCACAGAGTTCAATATCCTTCGCCTTGGTGAATACCGAAGAAAAGAAATTGTTTAATATCTCCCCCATCTCTTTTGGCTCTGCAGATAGCTGTCCATTCTGGTTCGCTAATGGTCCAATTTTATCCCTCGTTATCCTTTTGCTATTAATATAGCTGTAGAAACCCTTTGGGTTTACTTTCACCTTTCTTGCCAAAGCAACCTCATATCTTCTTTTAGCCTTCCTAATTTCTTTCTTAAGATTCTTTTTACATTCTTTATACTCCTCTAGCACCTCATTTACTCCATGCCTCCTATAATTATTGTAGATATCTCTCTTTTTTTCAAAACAAGTGTCCAATTTCCCTTGAAAACCACGGCTCTTTCCAATTTTTACTATTTCCTTTCAACCTAACAGGGACATAAAGATTATGTACTCTTACAATTTCCCCTTTAAATGTCCTCCATTTCTCTTCTACATCCTTCCCATATTAATGGAAGAATAGTCACAAATAAATGCCAAAACATGATTGTTCATTGAGCTCATCAGACTGCAGATATTCCATCAAATGGTGAAAACCAGGACAGTGGTCCTGCCCTATCATCTAGTTCATTGGAGATCTTTAATCGGACTTTACTGGACTTTATCTTGCACTAATAATTATTCCCTTTATCCTGTATCTGTACACTGTGGATGGCTTCATTGTAATCATGCATAGTCTTTCCGCTGACTGGATCGCACGCAACAAAAGAGTTTACCATGGTTTCTCGAGCACATAACAATAAACTAAACAAGACGGTGATCACAACACCGAGATTGGTTACTTGTGGTGGATGGAGAAACAGAGCAAGTCTCAACAAATACTCATGAAAGGTACTGACACAAGGAGGAAGCGTGCTTAAAAAGAAAACATTTACAGTGTTTGTGAAGTAAGAATGGGGGATCATTGCTCAGTCTCAATGTTTCAATGGTTTAAATAGGTTTCAGTTGTATCATTGATCTTTGTTAATGGGATATCAGTGAGACACCTTATATATATGCAGTAGTTATTTGCAAATATTTATCCTCTCTCAAAGAAACATTTCACTAAACTAGTCTTACATGCTTTCCACGTCAATGATGGGGAAAGAACAGCTGATGGTTACAAAGAAACTAAGATTATTAAAGTACGGTGAAATAGTGTGAGAGGATTAGGAATGGATTTAATAATTCACCAGTTTTATGGCCTGTTGCCTGTTAGGTCCTTATTATATCAGGATTGAGCTCATCTCAGATGTCTCTGGGAAGAAAGGTTTGTCTTGTCCTACAGGCTGCATGATCTGAAGCATCGCGATTTATTAGTTTTTCCAAGTGAGCCCAATTATTTTCCAAAGCACTAATAGTGTTTTTAACTGAGCTTGTTTGTTTGCAAAGTACTTATGATACAGAGTCATTATATATCATAACAAGTACTTTAATTTGAATACATACAGAGACCATCAAAATGAGTACAGTAGGCTTGAGAATCGCAAGGCCACAAGGTGTTAGTGTGGAAAACCTGACATGGAATATGGATCAGGTCATCAGCAGCAAAACCAGACATGGATCAAATCAGCAATACTGTTTGATCTACAGTTTGCTCGACATAGGGACTGTTAACAGACAAACTCCACTGTAGCTGAAAAGCCTGTTTTAACCCTTAAATTACAATAACCCATATCATGAAAGGAATATTAATGTGATTTTAAATTACTGCAAAGTTTGTATACCTCATAAATTAAGGACATTCCTAAGTAATTATGATCTACTTGTAGAAAATCCTGTAGGATTTCACAAGGGAACCAAATGTAGTTATCAGCTATTTCTAGATCTCAAGCCAGTAATTCCTGATGTAAAACGAAACTGCCTGCTTGATATTAGTCAACATGGCACAGGGCCGAACATCTGTTGGTCTCATCAGTCTCTATGACGCTTCTACTGTTGCAGGGGAGGATGCTTGTCTTTGGGCAACCACTGGATCACTGAGGTCAATCATCGAGGTCACTTTGTACTGATGACGCTTTCATCTGGAGCTCTGAATTGATTGCTTTTCTAAAATACTGTAAATTTATTGTTTTCTTTGCAATTGAGCTGATCTGACAAGTTATTAATTAATCAATTGTTTTCTCAAACTGCTGGATAGCATTTGGTGATGCACCAGTTAAGTTGCTGAACTAGTAGCTGGAGTTCTGAACCACTGTTTCATGGTTAAACACCACAGTGGCAGCTGGGGAAGTTAAATTTAAGTAATCAAATTTAAAAATCTGAAATGTATTGAGAAAGCTATTCTCAGTAATGGTAATGATCAGGATAGACTTTCAGATTACCATAAAAACCCATCTGGTTCATTAAAGTCCGTCCTGGGATAAAATAGGGCATGTATATCGAAGTTGGCCGAAATATGTTTCCTCAATTCAGGAGCGAGCAGGTCCGAGCAAAACAAATGCCAGTATTCCCAAAGATGCCCCTAAGCAGTAAATGAATAAATAAAGTCCCTAAATAAAGGTGCACATTCAGTGCCATACAGACGGTCTGGATGCAATTTGAAGAAAGTAGAATTTAAGCCAATAAAGTGCAAGCATGAAATTAAAAGCAGAAAGGAAAAATTTCTCCACATTCAATCACAATAAAAGCATTCCCCATTCCAGCTTCAGCTGTTTCTCACTACCAGTTATTCCCTAGCAACACTCCTGCTCCCCAAGCTTCTTCCAGGACTGCATCAGGAACCCATGAATAAAATAAGTTTCTGAAGATGGCTTTCCTTGGTCAATTCTTTGATGCTTTCCCCTCATTTCTGTGAATGTGCTCACCTTCTGCATGCATGGCACCTGCCTTTGGATTGCACGGCCAAGCAGCAAAGTTGAGAGAAGTGATCAGGATTTGTTAACCTTCGTACATTAAATACATTTCAGTCATAAATCAGCAAAGTTGGAAAACTGCCAAATACACCGGGCTGGATTTTTTCAGGGTTTCTTCCTCATGACTTCCATAAAATTCATGGGAAATTCCCAAGGAAATGTGCTGTGATGATCGATGCAGAATGATGGATGAGGCCAGCCATATTCTTGCTTGTTTATCATTGTTGGATCTAAATCCTGGAAATCCTCACCTAGCCCTTTCATCAGAAGGAATGCCGTTGTTCAGGAGAGTGGCTCAGTATCACATTCTCAGGGTCAATTTGTAATGGGGAATGAATATATTAGCCTTAACAATGTCCCCAAATTAATTAAATTAAAATTTAAAAGATTGCGGTCGCTTGTTTATAACCTTCATTTAAAACATTTTGACGACAGCTGGCAAAGATTGGATGATTGTTTATTTCAATAAATTCTCCACTTCCAAATAAATTCAATTTTCACGTTAAAGATGCCACAATTAATTGCATGTTTTGTCTGTTAACTTAATTCATATTGAAGGAAGATTGAGGCAACTCTCCAAAACAACATTCCCACCAGGGTATGTATTTGTAGGGAATCCATCTCAGGAAATCCATATGCTTTCTGTTCCTTAATTTTACTAGATGGATAATCGTAGTTGACTCTGTCAGACATCCTGTTATCTGTTCCCTGCCAGAACCATCCCTTCTGCAGGATTACTTTTGCAATGTAATTGCAATAATATTTAAAAGCATATGCACAATTATTCTCACATAATATACAAGCAGAAAATATTATTCCAACTGGGCCAGCAGCATTTACTCCAAATAAAATAATAATTAATGTGAGGTGTAAGAGGCAGAGAGAATAAGTTTCCACTTTGGGCAGAAATATACATAGATTAGACTTGAAATCAGTTAGAGTACAGCTCTATTTTCCACTAAAATTATTTGCACAAACATAAATGTAACATCTTCCTTCAAACAAAAGCACCATTGATCATCATGATGAAACATATTGAATGTATTACTGTTATAGTAAGAATTGTATTTTAAAGTGTTGATCTGAATCTGTTATTAATGCAAATAAAATATATTTACGAGCAAAACAATATTATATTAAATGTGCCTGACCCATCATCTGCTAAATTAAAATCATTGGCTTTAAAAATTAAATTGATTTCATGGTGTACACTGGAATAATTCTCAATAAAAAAATCAATATATGATTTTAATATAGAAAAACATTTGGAACATATCATCTTGTACATGAGGGCAGAAGAAGAAAAACATAATTTCAGAGACAACATTTATGTAACTCAGAGATTATAAAACCCCAAAATAGCAAAGATACTGTTTCCCATTGATGTCATTTAATGTGGAGATATTCTTCCAAGTACAGGTTTATTTGTAATTTGTTAAAGGAATTGAACGTTGGTCTATTTGCCCTGATTTTATTTAAGCAACCTAATTTATGTAATAATAATAATAATAATAATAATAATGATAATAATACTATTAATAATAATAAATGAAATAAAATTCCAATGTGAACCAAAAGCACAATATGCCACATAATAAGAACAAAGTTTGAATAAGAGGAAATATTCTATAGACAGCCCAAGGAAGTAATGGACAGTCAACTAATGCAGAGAAGCTACTTCAGGACAAATTACAGTAAAGTAAATAAATTAAACCACATCATCACTGGTGAGTTATTAGATGGGACGTGGTATTAACAGTATTCACTCCATAGATAACAGATCTATGCCTTAGGTGGAGTTCACCCATAGAGATCTGAAAGCCCCGTTTCTTATTTATTTTTTATTGACCATTGGCTGGATTGGGGAGCTTTTAAAGTAGGATGGATTAAGAAGACAATGAAAGATAGACCAATTAACATGACCTGAACTGTACTAAGAATGCTGAATCTGTTATTATGGAAATGGTAAGAAGGTGCATTGAAAATAATGGCAGAATTGGATGAAGTCCACATGGATTTATGAAAGGAAAGTCAACTTTGACAAATCTGTTAAAGTCTTTTGAGGCTATAACCAGCAGTGGATAAGGCCAAACCAGTTGCTGTGTTGTACAGTTGTATTTATAGCAGACCTTCAAAAAAGTTTGAAGGAAGATATCATTAGACAAAAGCAGAAAACATATATTTGGGTTAATATTGTGGCATAGACTGGTTAAAAGAGGGTCAAAATAAATGGGCCATTTTCAAATTGTGAGTGTGTGATTGTAAGATGCATTAGATATGGCGCGGGAGCCCGATATGTTCATAATTTACATCAATGATTTGAATGCCTTGACAAAGTGTAACATATCCAAGATTTCTGATACCAAGCTGGATTAGGAGGATGCTCAAGGGTTCAGGAAGATATGAATAAGTTATATGTGTAGACAAAGTCATAATATTTGCAATATAACATGGAAACACCCAACCTAAAGAAGGATGTACTGGTGACAGAGGAAATGCAGCAAAAGGTCACTGGATGACAATAGACAATAGACAATAGGTGCAGGAGTAGGCCACTCGACCCTTCGAGCCAGCACCGCCATTCAATGTGATCATGGCTGATCATCCCCAATCAGTACCCCGTTCCTGCCTTCTCCCCACATCCCCTGACTCCGCTATCTTTAAGAGCCCTATCTAGCTCTCTCTTGAAAGTATCCAGAGAATCAGATGGATTTCTGAGTTGCCAGGTTTGTCCTATGAGGAAAGATTGAACAGACTTGCCCTGTACTGTCAAGATTAGCTTGGTGTTAGGCATAAGAGGGTGGTAGTGGAGGGTTGTGTTTCAGACTGGAGGCCAGTGACCAGCAATGTGCCACAAGGATAGGTGCTGGGTCCACTGGTGTTCATCTCCATATGAACAATTTGGATGAGAATATGGTTGGCATGGGTATTATGTGCACAGATTATATATAATACCCATGCCAACCATATTCTAATCCAAATTCTTCATATGGAGATGAACAACAGTGCATAATTATGTGCATCAAAATTGGCAGTAGATTGGAGAGTGAAGAAGGTTGTCGCAGATTACAATGAGACTTAGATCAACCAGGAAAGTAAGCCAAGGAATGGCAGATGGACCTCCAATAGGTATGATTTACCTCCAATAGGTATGAAGTGTTGTATTTTGGTAAGTTAAACCAGGGCAGGACTTACGTAGTAAATTGCAGGGGCCTGGAGAGTGTTGTGGAAAAGAGAGATCAATGTGTTCATAATAAACCCCATCCCCATCTCTCTTTTGTATCCCCCCAATCCCCTCATACATCGTCTCCAATCCCCAAGATCATCATGGACCTTTTATACCCCCTCTTTCCCCTCCCCTAACCCCTTTCACCTATATCCCTCTCTCTCCTTTTACATTTTGCTCTCTCTTCTTCTTTCCTTAGCTAGCACCCTTTTGTCTCCATTACACCTTGAACCTTCAACACCTACTCCACCCATCTGCCAATCATACCGCCCCTCACGTATCTCCAACTAACATTTGCCAGGTTTTGTCCCACCCCCACATCTCTTCCAGCTTTCTCCCCTACTATTACAACCAGCCTGAAGAAGGGTTCCAACCAAGAACAATGCCTGTCTATTCTCTTTACAGATGCTGCCTGACCACAGAGTTCCTCCTGCACTTTGTGTTTTGTGCAAGTATATATATAATTCCCTGTTAGCAGTGGCACAAGTAGATAGGGTGATGGTGAAAGTGATTGGCACACCTGCATTCATCAGTTAGGGCATTTTTTGTATATCTTTCATTAATTTGTTCTACATCTCCTTACATCACCATCTATATGGAGCACAGAAGGTTAAGGGGTGACTTGATTGAGGTCTTTAAAATGATGAAAGCGATAGACAGAGTTGACGTGGATAAGCTTTTCCCATTGAGGGCAGGGAAGATTCAAACAAGAGGGCATGACATGAGAATTAAGGGACAGAAGTTTAGGGGTAACGTGAGGGGGAACTTCTTTACTCAGAGGGTGGTGGCTGTGTGGAATGAGCTTCCAGCAGAGGTGGTGGAGGCAGGATCGATTTTAACATTTAAAAGTAAAGTGGATAGGTATATGGACGTGAAGGGAATGGAGGGGTATGGTCTGAGTGCAGGTAGATGGGACTAGGGGAAAGCAAATGGTCGGCACGGACTGGAAGGGCCGAGAGGGCCTGTCTCCGTGCTGTAATTGTTATATGGTTATATGGTTATATATCTTTTGTTTCCCTTTCCCCGGACTTCTAGTCTGAAGAAGTTGTCTCGACCCGAAATGTCACCGATTCCTTCTCTCCAGAGATGCTGCCTGAGTTACTGATAACTGAGTTATAGGAAGGATATGATTAAATGGGAATGGGTGCTGAATAGATTCTCAAGAATGTTGCCAGGACTGCAGGGCTTGAGTGATAAGGAGAGACTGGGACATTTTCCTGGAGCATAGAAGGCTGATGGGGTAAACTTAAAGAGGTAATTAAAATCATGAGGGGCATGGATAAGGTGAATGGTTACAATATTTTGTTTCCAGGATAATGCAATCTAAAATTAGAGGACATAGATTTAGGGTAAAAGGAGTTAAAATTTAAAGGGGATCTTCGGGGCACCCTTTTCACAAAGAGGGTACTTGATCAATGGAACAAGCCACCAGAGGAAGTGTAGTGGCTGATCCAATTACAACGTTTAAGAACTATTCAGACGGGTACATCAATAGGAAAGGTGTAGAGCAATGTGGGCCAAATGCAGGCAAATGGAACTAGCTTAGATACTTTGGTCATGACCAGGTGGGGGCGAAGGGCCAATTTCTGTGCTATATAACTCTATGCTATGATTCTCTTGAGACACAAAAGACTTCAGATGCTGTAAATAAACTGCTGAGGGATAACTAATCCGATGCAGGGTCTTGAACCAAAACATCAACCATCCCTCTGCCTCCACAGATGCCACCTGACCCTCAAACCACTTTGTTTTTTGATCTGTATTGTCTTGTCCAGAAGAGTGATTTATTATCTACTGAATGGCAGAACAGGCATGAGAGGTCAATTAGCCTACTCCTTTCTCTTTATCTTACATTTTATGTTGTGGGAAGACAATGGAATGGCTGACGAGAGAGAAACACACATCATACATTCTCTCTCCTACATGCTGCAAAATAATACATACAGAACTCTCCGGATAGTGCTGCTGCCTCACAGCTCCAGTAACCTGGAGTCCTGAACTCCAGTGCAATCCATGTGGTTTTCATTATCTTCCTGTGCATTTCTCTAGTTACCTCCTCTTCCCCAAAGACATAATGGATGGTACGTTAATTACCAGTGGATCGTTGCGGACATAACCAGACTATCGCACAAACCAGCCTCCCTTCTATCGACTCTATCTACACTTCAGCTGCCTTGGCAAGGCTGCCAGCATAATCAAGGACCAGTCTCACCGAGGTCACTCCCTTTTCTCTCCTCGCCCATCAGGCAGAAGATACGGAAATTTGAAAATGCATACCTCCAGACTCAGGAACAGTTTCTTCCCAGCTGTTATCTGGCAACTGAACAGTCCTCTCATCAGCTGGAGTGTGGTCCTGACCTCCCATCTACCACATTGGAGACCTTTGAACTTCCTTTAATCAGACTTTATCGGACCTCAATGTACAGTAATATTTTTTCATTGAATGTTCTACCCTTTATCTTTGTACTGTGGATGGCTTGACTGTCTTCATGTATAGTCTTTTTCTTGACTGGATAGCATGCGAACAAAAGCTTTGTACTGTACCTCGGAACATGTGACAATAATAAATGAAACTAACCTAAACTAAACTAAATGTACCTCTGATATTGTTGGTTGGGTAGGAGAATCAGGATGGAATTGATGGTCTTGTGAGTGCAAATAGGTTACTGACTATGATAGAATTGCTCTGGAGCCATTATGGACTCGATTCACTGAATGGACATCTTCTGAGTCATCAGAAAACATAAAATAGGAAATGCGTTCTTGTCAAGTGTGCAGAGGTAGATGTCACGTGCAAAAAGAATCAGATGACATTGTGACACTTCGGTGGAAGCCATTGTGCAGGCTGAGATACGAGGAGGTGTTTCACTGTTGGCTTAATGTATGTGGCACTAAGTTCCAGGAGAATTCAGTCCCTTTTGAGGGGGAAAAAAGGGCAAACTTCACAGAAAAATTATATATAAAAAAAGACTAATGTGTGAACGTTATTAGACCCAAAGCAATTATAAAAAAGGTTGCTGTATTTGTATCCAAATCATTACTGCTCTATTTACAGTTGCACTAACCTATTAATGAGTTGACAAATCAATTAAACTTGCAGAAAAATTAATTTATTTTACAGTTTTGGGCTCTTATGAAGTACTGCTCAACACAATTTGCAAAGTATAACTGCTCACTTCTGTGTTCGATTGATTACTATAGTGAAATATAAATCTAACATAATTTTCCAATTAAAAGTCAATAAAAAATGCAAGCTTGTATGTTTTATACAGCTTTCTTATATTATGGTTTAGAGTGCTCTGGATTAGCTAGTATTTCTACACCAGCATAATATGAAAGATTGATGTTTTAATTCACCTGTTGCAGAATATCAAATGCTTCTTCTATTTCCTTAGTCGACAAGTTGCTTCATATTTATGTCTTACAGAATGATGAATAAGCTGTTGCTTAAAAGGTAGCCAACGAATAGTTATTAGTTGAGACCTCTGCTCTCTCAGTGGGAGCAGGCTTTGACAACCTGATTACTTTTATTAAATGCCAAGCTATGCTGCAACTCATGGGTTGAAGAATGCGCCATTTAGAAAACGGCAAATTTTTGATTGTATGACTTGAACTGTTAAAATGTAAATATTTCAATGAACATGCCCTGTACTTCAAACAATTAATTTTCCAAAGTTGTTTGTGAGGAAGGTTTCCAAGATATACAGGTGGGGAGGGGGGAGGGGGGCGTAGATCAGCTAAATAAATGGGCAGAGAAATGACAGATAGAGTTTAATTTGAGCAAGTGTGAGATGTTGCACTTTAAAAAGTCGAATGTAAAGGGAAAATGTACAATTAATGGGAAGACTCTCAACAGCATTGAGGTACAGAGGGATCTAGGGGTCCAAGTCCATAGCTCCCTGAAAGTGGCAACACAAGTAGATAGAGTGGTAAAGGAGGCATATGGTATGGTTGCCTTCATAGATTCATACAGCATGGAAACAGGCCCTTCGGCCCAACTTGTCCATGTTGACCAAGATGCTAGTCCTACCTGTATTCGACCTATATCCCTGACATTTTATATCCATACCACAGTCATGACACTGTTTATAAGTGTCCAAAAGTCATGTTGCAACTTTATATTACTTTGGTTAGGCCACATTTGGAGTATTGTGTGCAGTTCTGCTCGCCACATTACAGAAAGTATGTGGAGGCTTCGGAGAGGGCTCAGTAGAGGTTTACCAAAATGCTTCCTGGATTAGAGAGTATTACCTATAAAAAGAGGTTAGACCAGCTTGAATTGGTTTCTCTGGAGTGTCAAAGTCTGAGGGGAGATTTTACAGCAGTTTGTAAGATTATGAGAGGCATAGTTAGGATAAACATAATCTTTTTTCCCAAGTTAGAAATGCTAAAAACAAGAGGGCATACATTTAAGGTGAGAAGGACAAAGTTTAATGGAAGTGTGCAGAGCAAATTTTTTATACACAGAATGGTGGGCACCTGGAAGGCACTGCCAGGGATAGTAGCGGAGGGAGATATGGTGGGGGCATTTAAAAGTATTTTTGGACAGGCACATGGATATGAAAGGAAAAGAGGGGTATGGATTTGTGCAGGCAGATGAGATTAGTTTAACGGCATCCTGCTTGGCATGGACATTGGGGGGACAAAGGGCCTATTCCTGTGCTGAACTGCTCTATGATCTATATACTATGTACTTTCCAATTATTGTCATGAGGAAATTAGGGAGAGCATTTGTATGATTCAAGGCATCACATTTTGAATCCTTTGCTTTGCATCCATTATTTTGAATCTATCTCATAAAAATAATGAATATGGCACAGCAATATTTTCTAGATCCCAAGGTTAAATAATTGAGGGCATATTTTCCACATTTGCTCTCAGTTTCCGGTTCAAGGAAAAGGTTTTATTGTGAGTTAATTGTTTTGTATTTGGAACCAAAATGGACTTTTGCAGGAGTTATAAACCGGGAAAGGAAAGGTAGTTTGGAAGTAATCAAGCAGGAAGAGTTTTGTCAGGAGATTTGTGTGTCACTGATTGGAACACTGCAAAAGAGGGTCACCTGCAGTGTACGTAAGTGGTTCAGGCCATCATAGGAATGAGAAACAACCCTATAAAGTCATAAACAGACCAGAGAACTACACCAGGGTGAGATATCCTGGAATATAGAGGAGTGCATGACATTGTACAGTTAAGAATCTGTCCAGACAGCATTTAGGCTCCAGTTCATGTGAATGAAAAGACAGCTGTTCACCATGACATGAATTCACAGACAGTGGAGGCAAAAGGCTTAGTATGCATCCCAATGGTGAGGCAGTTTCATTTGAGTCCAGCATACATAATACTGAGATGAAGGATAGGTTCCAGGGAAGAGCCCTCTGTCAACAAGGTTGTTGTCGTTACAGAATTGCTGAATGCACATTATCAAGAAGTGATTGAATAGATGTTTGAAGAGAGGATTACATCATGAGGTGGAGGTTATACAAAGGCAACAAAGATCCTAACAAGAATGTCACAGTATGTTTACATTTACTGAGGTAGTCCAATGCAGCGCAGCATGACTACAACAGGAGACACAGCAAAAGTCACAGAGAACCTGACAGCAAAATGCAGAAAGGGAAAGTCAGAGAAGACAACTTTATAATTTCAAAAAGGTCAGCAGTAAAGGAGGTAGGTCTAGAATCTGCAAGACATCAGAGTGGAATGCAATATAGTATTACTTACACTGCATCAGCAAAGGGACTAATTCTGAAGAAACACCAAAAGAGAAATTGCAGCAATTGAGCTTGTGGCCTCCCCAATTTATGAAAGGCAATGTATAATTATGGCTACTATGGTAATTGATAGGTGTGATCAGCTTTTTGTTAAGGTTTATGTTCACAGTTGATATTTATAAAATATGTCATACAATATGCCTGGAGTGATGAATGGTTATGAAGCCAACTATGTTAATGTTAGAATTACAGAACAGGATGTGAAACCAGATGTACATAAAGCCTACCTCGAGAAGTAATGCACTAAAGAGGCCTCAAACAAATCTTCGGCCTAAAGTGTATTTGAGGCACAAGCCCTCGACATCTTTTTTTGGTATAAATTATACCAGTGTGGAATTGGGGGGAGGGAGCAGTGTTTTTTTTAGCTTAAAATGAACACCCTCTTCCTGTCCAGTGCACTGAAAAGTATAGAGCCTGTTTCACACCCAACTGACAGCTGCAACACCCTATCTTTCCAGCACCCAAAACTTACAAGAAACTGCTGATGCTGGTATCTTGAGCTAAACACAAGGTGCTAGAGCACCTCGGCAGGGCAGGTAGGAAATGGACACATGACATTCTGGGAGGAAATGGACACATGACATTCTGGGCTCCAAGGGGGTTCTATTACCTCCCAGAGAGCTCAGGCATATAATTACACATCAGGCAGAGCCAGCACACCATAGTATTAGATGCTTGGACCACTTAC
Organism: Okamejei kenojei; assembly: GCA_035221665.1. Taxonomy (NCBI): domain Eukaryota; kingdom Metazoa; phylum Chordata; class Chondrichthyes; order Rajiformes; family Rajidae; genus Okamejei; species Okamejei kenojei. The sequence continues at coordinate 44,991,600 of CM069132.1, forward strand.
TGGCATGCCCACGCGAACAGCACTACTGCACCTGTGGAAATATTTAAGGTAAACCTCCCACAGTTGTGATTGCACAACAGAGGATGATGAGGGAATCTTCAATGCCAGCATTTGACCAGTGATTACTACAACATTGTACTGAAGAGTAAAATGATCCTCATTCTGTAAATGATTCTGATCAAGAATGTCCTCAGATTATGTTCCATATCGGATTTACTGATTTGCTTCTTGCTTTCCAGCTGCTAGTTAGGGCAGCTCTCTCCCTCTCCCTCTCCCTCTGCCTCTCCCTCTCCCTCTGCCTCTCCCTCTCCCTCTTCTTCTCCCTCTCCTCCCCCCAACCAACTGTTTCCATCTCTCCGTGTTAAAGAAGGAACTGCAGATGCTGGAGAATCGAGGGTACACAAAAGGCTGGAGAAACTCAACGGGTGGTCTCGACCCGAAACGTCGCCTATCTCCTTCGCTCCTTAGATGCTGCTGCACCCGCTGAGTTTCTCCAGCCTTTTGTGTTTCCATCTCTCCTCCACCTTTGCCACTCTTTCATACCTGCCTCCATCTCTCAGAATCTCTTTCTGCCACTTCCACAACTCCATTTCCCCTTCCATTCCATTCCTCACATCCACTCTCTCTTTAATAACCCACTCTATGCCCCACACAAACTATTTCATCTACATACCTGCTTATGCCCTAATTCTCACCGAAAATCATTTATTCTCTTCCCCCATCCACCCCTCCTGCCTGCTCTCTCTTTCTCAAAGGCAAAACATTTTTCTTTTGGCACTGTGCAAAAATATTTGTGTGAATCAATGTGACTAAAATCACGTTAGTCGTAATTAATTCCAGTCAAATTTATAAAATGACATACCTTTAATTATAATGGTGATAATCTTGTGCTACATTGTGTTCGAATGTTATAATATTTAATATGCTAATTATGTTTTGGGTGCTGTCTGTGTGGAATTTGCACATTCTCCCTGTGACAGCATGGGTTTCCTCCAGCTGCTCCAGTTTCCTCCCACATCCCAAAGGTGTGCGGATTTGCAGGTTAAATGGCCTCTGTAAATCGCCTGCAGTGTGTAGGGAGTTGACGGAGCAACTTAGATAACATAGAACTAGTGTGAACTAGATGGTGGTCTGTGTGGAGTATGTGGGCCGAAGGCCATGTTTCCATGACGCATCTTTCAATCAATCAATCAAAGCACATGCCAAATTATGAAGTTTCTATTTGTAAATTTCAGTTTAAAATTGGTCAGAATTTTGCATTTTTGTCTTTCATAGCTCTTATACCATTTACTTTTGTAGTCACAGTCAAATTTCTTCAGTATTTGAAGCATTCTTAAAGACTTTGCAAGCTCTTGTATGCAATTTGGGCTCAAATGTGCAGACAGACATGCATGTTTCGAATCATAATTGGTTTTATCAACGAGGGAGATCCAGAAAGCAGAGGACAAAATTAAACTGATTCGCAAAAACACTAGCAGTTACTTTCCACAACATTTTGTGAACAATGGATTGTCATGCTCTGGAATATTCTACCATATGAAAGCTCAAGCCGGTTCTAAAGGAATTTTCAAAACAAACTGGGTAAACTGTTAACAAAGAAAGATTTGCTAGATTATCAATTGAGTTGAAAAACTGGCAACTTCATCAAAAACCTGGCAGGGGTGCTCCATCCCGCTCTGAATCGACTATTTAAGAGAACTTAAACCCTTTTTCAGTTCACTTTTTAAGGAAAGTAGTATTTGTATTCTCACATGCTCTGTGGTGATACTCTTCAGGAGCGTATTCATCCGAGGACTTGCCCATCTTATTCAGATAAATTTGCTGCAGAACAGTGATGGCAACTGTAGTCTGTCTCTGTTCCATCAAAACTGGACATGATTCTGAAACTGTGCTGAATTAGTTCATCTCATTGTGTCTGAAAGGTACAATCAGTTTCACTTACTAGGCTAACAAAAAACAAGGTGCGGGAATAACTCAGCGGGTCAGGCAAGATCTCTGGAGGACACAGAAAGGCAATGATTTGTGTCGGGATCCTACTTCCGACTGAATGTAGTCAGGGTGAGAAAGTTGGAAAACCCTCTAATACAATCAGTCTGTAGGAGTGTCCCACAACTTTGCCTATGCACACCCTCCAGGGATGCTGCCTGACTCGCTGAGTTACTCAAGCACTTTATGTGTTTTACTTTTTATAAACCAGCATTTGCACTTCCTTGAGTCTTCTCTTCCTAGGTAGTGGAAGGTATTACCTTTTTTTCACCCAGTTTTATTCCACCAGGGAGGTCTTACCTTCCACTACCTGCAACCTCCGGCAACCACCTTCAACTAGTATTGCAAATGGCTGCGACTAAAAAATTACCGATTTTTAAAACGGCAACCTATTTTTAGTCGCGGCCGGTTTTGAATTTTTTTTTAAATAATCGCCGGAACATAGAAGAAGCGGAAACCACTTTCAACCATTAGGGAGACTGACAAAAACTTCAGAGAACCTCCGGGAACCGCAGGGAAACCTTAGGTGGGGCACAAAGTCTCCAGCGGTTTCCATTCAGGTTTCCTAAGTGGGACAGGGGCACTAGCTACAGGATTGGAGTCACATATGGAATATTATTGGGTCAGACTATGATTCTCCTCCACTGTTAAATAACCCAACAATACTCACTGCCTGACCTCAAAGATGACAAATGACAATTGTATATAAGTCTGAAGAGTTGCTGGCCTCTGTATTTAACAGTGTATCAAAGGGGAGGAGGTGGTGGGAACAATGTGGTAAACTGAAGGATGGACTTGGTGCTTAATTTACAGGCTGCATGTGACTGAGATGTGTGAGGAGCATCGTTTCAACAGTGAGTTATGATTTAATTGTACCTTTGGTTTGTTTGCTTTTCATGTATCAGCTTTGCACGGAAGGCCCAAAGAAGAAGAATGCATGTCCTGTGCTGGATCAGCACACGTCAATCAAAGGGAAAGGGAGAAAGGGCAGGGAAAATTAACTGTATAAAAACTCCCAGTTAACATTTATTGCCTCAGTTTCAAGGAACTACGTTGAACATTTGGAGTAAATCTAATTTTCAAAATTGACCAGCTGACTAGATGATCCATTTTCCTTTGTGTTATTGCAGAGTAGTGCACCAAAGTCACAACACATTACAACTTAATGGCTGACCCCTATCCTGAATGGGATTCTTTTCAAATACACAGGCAGTGAACAGGAAATTATCAGACTTCAAAGTAGCTTCATGACTTGGGCAGCCTATTTGAAATGTTTCAAATAAAAATCAAATGACCGTAAATTAAATAAAATTAATTCCTTTTAATGCTGAACCACTGAGGGGAAACACATGGAGGAAGTGCAGGCCTCACGAATTAATCCCTCACCTCTCTTTAAAAACATCAACTAAAAACAACAGATTGGATGAAAATTCATCCAATTTTCAGTTTGTGAGATCTTGCTGTCTGCAAGTTGCTGCTGTGGTTAGCTACATAACAGGATTATAACTACTATATCACTAATTGTAAAAGTTGATAACCAGTGGTTAAAATACACCCTCAGGCACTTGCCCTCATTTCATATATATAATTGAAGTTGGAAGTTGTACACAACTTTCAAAATGTGGTTGTGGATTGCACGGGAAGTGAATTTCAGAAACAGAACACGACATGGAGCCACAACTACGCAAGTGTGCCAGGTGCAAGAAGTTGAGGACTAGGTTCTGCCCACTTTTTGACTGCTTTACCAGCTTCACCCCCTTCCTCTCTAGCCCACCAAGCTAACTTTTCCACAAATATTTTGTCTGCCCAAGTCCTGAACCAATATCTTTCTCTGATAAGGCACAAAATGGTAACTCAGTGGGTCAGGCAGCATCTCTGGATAAAAGCAATAGGTGATGTTTTGGGTTGAGACCCTTCTTCACACCTTCTCTGGTTTCCTTCCTCCCATGTCCCGATTCCCAATTCCTTTTCTGGTCTACTGAGTTGACTGATATTCTTTCCAGTTTTCAAATAATTCTCCATTCCCTTTCAATCCCTTCTTTAATAGTGTGTAGGAAAGAACTAGTGTACGGGTGATCGCTGGTCGTCACTGACTCGGTGGGCTGAAGGGACTGTTTCCATGCTTGTCTCAAAACTAAATGAAAGGTAAACCTTCTTGAACAGTCCACGGCCTTCAATAAGGATAACCACACTAAACTGCACAAGCTTCTCTTTCACCACTGTCAAGCTGGATGTCTTTGCTTGATTCGTTTTGGTCTTGTCATAGCCAGAGTATTACCTGTAACAACTCCCTCCCCAATGTCAGCAACTACAAACACTTGATGGCCCACATGAATATTGATGACAACTTATTTAATCTCTGCACCAGGTCGTCACAGTTTCTTGACCACGTCACTGCTCCTAATTCATTGAGCTGCTTGTCCAAGCTGGATTCCAGAGCTGGAATTTCTTCCATCTCAACCCTGAAAAAACTGAAGCCAATGCGTTTAATTCCTGTCATATTTTCTGGTCATAAACGAATTCACATTAAATGTGCTGAATCGGTGACAATATACAATAATATACATACTTTTCTCCTTTCCCCAATTGTGGATCACACTCCTTCTTTTTCTCACTCCCTCTATAATTTCCAAGAATTTTCTAGATGCATATGTTCAATTTCCAGTATTACTGAACTGATGCTGAGGCTCTGTTGAAGCTGTGGGCAGTGTAGCTCCCTGCTTATTTACTGAATGCTTCATGTTTGTATCCATAGGATTCAATTAAAGGAATGTCCTGCATTTCTCAGAAGTGGTAATTTGTAAGTGATGTTTCTGGTGATACTGGTAAAGAATTCGAAAGAGACTGGTATACGATATGGCTGGTTGACGATTTTGTTGATATCAGAGCAATGTTTTCTGTACTCATATCCTGAAAATTGCAATTTGCACTATGGTATAAATGTCAAAGGTAAGCCATACTTGAAGGGCTGGTTCCCTCATGGGATCCACTCCAAATAGACCCACATCAAGGTCACGCAAGACAAGTAGGCAAAAATCTATCCCAAAACAATTAATGAAACATCGGTGGGAATATTTTCAAAATAAATTACAGGATCATTCCATTGTTGGAATAGATAGGGTGAATGCACAGTCTTTTTGTAGGCCAAATGGGACGAGCTTGGATGGAGCATCTTGGTCAGCATGGATGATTTGGGCTGTTCTCGTGCTGTACGACTCTATGAATTGTTACATTACTTGAGCATTATCAAAGAAATCACGCTGGGTACAACCCTTGTAAACAATGAAGAGAATTGTTTGGCTGGTAATCATTGCCAGCTGGAGATGAAATACATGTATCTCTAGATTATTATAGAAGCATCATTAAACCAAGTCCATAAATTAAAGAGTGCGAAATGTTCTAGAAGCAGGGCTTCAATCTGAAGCATTGACAATTCCTTTCCCCCCACAGAAGCTGCTCAACTTGCTGAGATCCTTCAAGAATTTATGTTTAGTTTAGAAATACAGCGCAGAAACAGGCCCTTTGGCCCACCGAGTCCTCGCCGATCAGCGATCCCCGCACACTAGCACTATCCTACACACACTCGGAGCAATTTACAATTTTACCAAGCCTAGTAGCCTACAAACTTGTATGTCTTTGGAGTGTGGAAGGAAACCAGAACACCCAGAGAAAACCCACGCAGATCACTGGGAGAACATACAAACTCCTTACTGACAGCACCCATAGTCAGGATCAAACCTGTGTCTCTGGCGCTGTAAGTAGGTATGTTACAAAACTTACCTTCAGCGGCGCTGCAGTTCTGTCACTGGCCGTGTGCGCGATTTTGGCGCCTTTGAGGGGGGGCGGGGTTAAAATGCAGTTTTCCCTAGCCTCTGGAATTATATTTTCTCGGAGTGCGAGCTTTTGCTGGAGATTCGTTCCGACTGCCAGTTAATGAATTTCTTTTAAAAAATCGCCTGACAATTTCAGCGCTGCAGTAAAATAAAAATTAGCTTCTAATGCCGTGAACGCCGACAACGGGGTTGGATTTTATGTAGGGGACAGGTAAAGGAAATGTTTATTTTTTCATATAAACTTGCTTGTTTAGATGACCTTAATCAACATTTCATGTTGCTAAACGGTGATTTATTCCCCATACGAACCGGCAGTATTTTTCCTGCCGATATGGGGTTTAAATTCGCCGCAACCGCAACGTTCCAATCCATCACGTTCCATAAAATCCCACTCGCAAGCTGATTTAAATGGCCATTAATTTACGGGCATTAAACACTAAATTCTTTCAATTTGGCCTATAGATTCATAACATTGAGATTTTAAAATCATGTTATATTGTGAATTATTGTGTAAATGTTATTTGGACACTTAGGCTTTTTAAAAAATGTTAATATTTTCTTAAGATATGGATAGATGTTTAGATCTAGTAATTGAATTTTGTAATAAGCTACAATTGGATAACTAACTCATTATATGCTTTAATTTCAGGTAATCCAAGAAAGATTGTTTCATATTCGTTTCAGAATGCTTCAATCTATAATAACTGAAAATTTATTTCAGTTCTCTTAATTTTTAAGAAAGTTATGGGCTTTTGACTGTCCTCGATCACAACTTTTGTGTTAAGTCAATGGAAAAGCAATAGGGAACAAGATGCTAATTTCCGAGTACGAAAATGGCCATAACATTTTTAATACTGAAGATATAAAAGTGAATTAGGTGTCAAATTAAACTTCATTTTGTGCTTTATCTGATGGGATAAATTGCAGACTTGATTTTTAAAATCTCAAAATTTTGTAACATTGCTACTGTAAGGCCAGAGTAAGAGCAGCTCTACCACTGTACCACCGTGGCTCCCAGTAATGTGGTGTGTGCAAATGTAGTGAATATAAGCATCCCTCCCAATGTAGGCAGATGTGGCTTTTAAGGTGATAGTAATGCACCAGCACCTCTGCAGCTAGGATTTGACAGCTGTCTATTTGATGATGAATATGAGAGCAAAGCATTTCAACTCAAATTATTCGTAAAATGATGCAAACCTGCAGTAATTGCTGAGGAAATTGAGACAAGATCATGAAATGAAATCTGCGGCAAAGCAGTACAGCTGTGAGTGGAAATATGATTTATCTTTTCTAGAAGTAGGTGATAACAAAGACAGTCCCATCAAATACATAAAGACAATACTTCAGACTTTCTTTGAGTTTCAGGGTTTGCAATGCTGACTGTTCAAATGTCCCCTGATAAAAGCTGGGTGAATGTCTATTTCCCTGTTGGTCAACAGGTGAAAAAAGTATTGATTTACGATGGTAACAGAATACTAGAGCAGAAGATTCTGATTATACACGTGCGTGCAGAGGCCATTAAGAGGTCAAGGAACAGATCTGTAAAGCAAGGGAATGAAACCAGAGTGAGTGTCCCAGAGGGAGAGCTGGTTCAATCTAGGGCCAGTAAAAGACGGGTCCATTATGAGTAGTGCAAGATGTCGTTTGGACAGTGACTTGGTCATATCAGAACGAAGGGACTTCACACAACCCTTGATGGCAACCAGCTCAATACAGTCTGTGATCAATTTGAATCATATGAGAGAGACAATTCAGAGAGGTTTCATGGCAACTGTGTCACAACAAGAGACCACAAACAAGTGAAAAGCAAAAAGGTCGGCATGAGATTCTGCAGTGAGTGAGGCAATTTCAGTTGAGTCTGATACAAATAAGGCTAATGCAGAAGATGAGACTGTCCTAGTTCTGGGTCGATTCTCAATGACCCAGAACTAGGTCCACTTGTTTTCAAATTTCCTGAATGGTTTGTTTACGTTTAGTTTACAAGATATAGCATGGAAACAGGCCCTTAAGCCCAGCGAGACCATGCTGACTATTGATCACTCATTCACACTGGTTCTCTGTTATGCCACATTGTCATTCATTCCCTACACACAAGGGCTAATTTACACAAACCCATACTTCTTTGGGGTTTCCGAGCTCCCACAGGAAACCCATGCGTCACATTCCACACAGACAGCACCCAAGGTCAGGATCAAACCCGGGTTACTGGCACTGTGATGCAGCAGCTCTAATGGCACTGCCACTGCACCACCCTAAATAAATGAAGCGGGGACTGAGTTGGATGCTTTGACACAGGACTACATGACACTGCAGAGATACTGTAAATGCTCTGCAGATCCTACATGGGATGTCAAAGAAGATGTGCATTTACTACTGTCATGCCCAATATGATGTTGCCAGATACGAGCAAGACTGACTGAAAACAATCAGGACCGAATTCGGAAGCGTAAAGATAATCTAGTGAAGGAGAACCAGAGGGGATGGCACAGTGACTTCAAAACATACAGAAGAAAGGGAGGCACAGAAGGAGCCAGGCTGCAAAAGCACAGGGCACAAAAATGGAGATCTTTAAGAAACAAACAAATTACAGAAGCCAAATTGTGTTGACTGAGTTCACAGCAGCCAAGAATCTATTAAATGTATAGTTGTAACCACTGGTTTAAAAAGGAATTGTTGATGATGGAAAATCGGAGGTAGGCAAAAATGCTGGAGAAACTCAGCGGGTGAGGCAGCATCTATGGAGCGAAGGAAATAGGCAACTTTTCAGGTCGAGCCCGTTCCTCAGACGGCAGTCTGTAAACGTTGTAACCACTGGAGTAACTAGTAAGAGTCATAGAATCATAAAGCAGAGAAGCAGGCCATTTAATGCCAGGCCAAACATCAAGCACTCATCCACATTAATCCTACGATGATCCCATTATATTTTCCCTGAATTCTCTTCAAATTTCCCAGACCGTACCACTCATCTACACACCAGTGGCAATTTATAAAGATCAATTATCTTATCAACCCACATGTCTTTAGAATGTGGCAGTAAACTGGAGCACCTGATAAAACCCATGCAGTCGAAGGGCAAACTATACTACATGTACAGCACCCAAGATCAGGATTGAATCCAGGTTGCTGGTTCTGTTTGACAATGGTTCTAACTCAACCACCATGCTGCACTGAAGTGATATAAGTGTTATGTGCCTCCAGGGCTGGCAATTGCTATAAAAACATGAGGGGGGACACAATTTCTTCACACCTCACACCTCACGCGCACGCGAGGCTTCGGAGGCTTCAGCCGTGGGGCCTGTGGACAGTAACATCGGGAGCTGACCTGGTTGGTGACCAACTCCAAGCTCCAGCAACAGCAGCTTTGTCCACCCCGAATCGTGGGGGTTCAATCGGCCCGTTCGTAGGGCCTTTCATCGCCCGGCAGGGGCTTCAACATCAGGAGTCTCTATCGCCTCGACGCAGCAATTTGACCATGGGGCGATGGAAAAATCCCGCAGCCGACTTTACGCCGCGCCGGGCGAAGAAAAGCCCCGAGAACGGGCCGATTCAAGCTCTGCTCTATGATCTTTGCTTCACCAGGATGTCTCCCTCCTCCAATCACCGTGCTCTATCCTCAGTCCCACTACTCTACTTCCGCCTCTGACCGGCACCTCCCTCCTCCAATCATTGCGCTGAATCATCATGTCCCTCCCCCTCACTGCCTGCTGACCGACTCCAATCGGCGCCCTCGATCATCAGTCCCACCCCCACTGTCTCGCAGAAAGCAGAGATATTTTATAGATTTTTTTCACCAAATTTTAAAATCCGGATTGCAAAACATGCAGGGGGTTGTCCCCCACCTCTCAAAACACGTGTGCCCCCCCTCCCCCGGGATTTCTGCCCATATGTGCCTAAAACTTTAGGTAAATAGTTTAGTGTATATAGGTGACATGAAGCAGATGATGACTGTAAATATGTAACAAATGTATTATTAATGTATTGTAGCAACACACACAGAACAGAATGTAAAACCAGTTGTGAATACATGTTCTCTTTGAGCTACTGGTGCCTGGAGTGAATGTTGCAGAAATGGTAAGTGAACCTCAGAATGCAGAGTTCAGTGAATTAGGGAATCAAGCAAGCAACTGAATTTACAGCTGTATATTAATATCAATATTGATCTATTTATATATGATTTATATATGTACTTGTGTTGGTGTTGGTTAATCATGTGTACCAGGAAACAGGTGATAGCTTTTGTTAGTGTGCTATCTTATCAAATCAGATAATACCATACATGAATACAGTCAAGTCAAGCACATGTACAACAGGAAGAGCAAAGAGAGAAAAAAAGTATAGAATAGAGTTTCTCAGCATTGTAGAAATAGTTCAGTTCAGTACAGTTTAGATTATTGTCACGTGTACCGAGGTACAGTGAAAAGCTTTTGTTGCATGCTAACCAGTCAGTGGAAAGACAATGCATGATTACAATCGAGCCATTTACAGTGTATAGATACATGATAAGGGAATAATGTTTAGTGCAAGGTAAAACCAGTAAAGTCCACATAGTTAAAGTAAGAAATGTTGCTGTAGGGGTGGAGATTTAAAAGTGTGGAGCGATTGTAATATGTGTTTGCAGATCTGCTTCTGCAGCTGGCACACAAATAGTCACCAGGGTTGGGCGCAATCTTGGAAATAGTGATAGATTTGCAAGTGCAAAAGAGATTTAAAACAGTGCAGCAATTGTATCGGATAATAGTTGATCCTCTGGGACCTGCACACAGAATCATCATACTCCAATACCAGCTCGGGGTTCAATTGTATGGGTTTAGTCATGTTTTAGAGGAGCAGTATAGGGATTGTAAGTGCACGTGTGACTTAAGGAACTTAAAGTACTGCACTGTGTACTTCTTCCATTGTTGAATAAGATATTGACATTAGTAGAAAAGCCACTGCTTTCAATAAAGGGTACTTTTGATAGCTCTGTCTCAGTTTTTGTTTTGTTCAAAGTAGGCATTGATACCAGGAGCCTTAGATTTAATGCTCTAATCAAAAGGATTTAACAGGGAGTGGTTTGACATGATGGAAATCAATGTTTGGATCTGCATTTTGACTTGGCTGAGATCTACATTTTTGTGGTGTTGATTCTATTTCTGTTCCCTCGTGTGTTTAACTGTTAAAAGCTTTGTTCCAAAGTGGTATTTTACTTGGGTTAGAGTTGAAATAAATTGACCATATATGCTTTGAAATTCCCAGATTTCATTTTTCTCTCACCAAATTTATTCTTGTTTCTCTCCGGAAGCTGCTCATTGCTTGTTGGAATACACTTCCTTATGTAACAATTGGCCTGCATCATCTCCCTAACATGGAGGCTCAGTTAACGGTGAGGGCCATCAATCTTCAGCACTATGTCCCTGGTGCTTCCACATATGCAATTCCAGCTGTAGTTACTGGCTAGTGATCAGGAATGAGAGCTCTGAATAATGTTCCCATCCCTAACTTAAAAGCACAATACTTGAAGTACCAGCGTGACCCTCCAAGCAGAGATCTGTCAACGGAGCGTGCCCCAGTGATCAAACTTGCAAGCTTCCTGGTTTCCGCTAGAATCAATGTCATACAGTATGGATTCAGACCCTTTGGACAACAGTCACTGCACTGACCATAAAGCATACATCTCCCCTGCAGTCATACACTCATCCCACACTAATTATTCCCACTTCAGTACCATCAAATCCTCCCAGATCCTACCACTCATTAACACACACTAGAGCCAAAACAGTCGCAAATTAATCAAACAGCCCACGCATCTTTGGTATGTAGGAGAAAAGCAGAATGCCTGGGGATAACCCACATAGTCACATGGGGAAATGCAAACATTGCACAGATATCACTGGAGATCAGACTGTATCCTGGACTACTGGAGATAGCTACACTACAAGCTGTTCTATTGTGCTGCCCCCTCCTCTAGCTGTTTAACTGCATCTAGGATAAACACATTGTTACATTAGGCAGTTTCCAATTGATCGTTTTTAACAGTTGATACTGATGTTTCAGTCGTGGTAAAGGGAAAACGTGTGCTTTAAGTTGCAGGTAGAACAGTCATTACTTCTGACTGTTGTGATTACCAAATATCAAGACACACTGGATTCAAATGGAATATTTGTAATTAGGATGGAGGCCAGGAGGATCCAAATGACACAGATGCAGTTGGTGCACTTCAAGAGAGAGTTGTGAATGATTCTTAATCAGAGCTGATCTTTCCAGAAAAGGTGCAAGTGAAAGGAGATGAGAGGGGAAAAAGAGCAGCAAACAATGCTGGTTCTGTGAGATGCAAAACGCTACAGTTCTTGGAAATCCAAAATGAAAGTGAATGTTGGAAATACTCAGTGAAACAGCAGTTGGAACTGCTGCTCTTCAGCTTCAGTGTCAGGGTTCAATCCTAACCCTAGTTGTTGTCTGCGCCGAGTTTGCATGTTATCCCCATGGCCATGTGTTTTTATAAAAGTGCTCTAGTTTCCTGTGTGGGTACGTCTCAATAGAACTGAAACATGGACTATTCCATGTCTTCCAAAAAGACGTAGATGCACGTTCCCCTGGCTAAACCTTTGGTTTGTTGAAAGTGAGTGGAGGAAAAGCAAAAGTTGTACTTCATAAGAATGTGTTTAGCCAAGTGAATGAAGGTGATGGTGGAATGGAACGTTGTTAGAATTTAATTAATGACCTCAACTGTCAAAATTATTTTATAGTCAAACTTTCTTTAAGGTTTTGACTTCTACAAATTAACGTATGCATTTGCATTAAAAGCTAACAGTTTCAATTATTAACAGAAATGAGCTAATATTATGTTCAATATTTTCATTGCAATCTCAAAAATTACCACTAATTTTCTTGCCATTTGTATAAATTATGCCATTGAACAAGAGTGGGAAAAAACAAATGTATTTCCATAACAACCATGTGCATGTTTATTGATTAGTCTGGGTGTGGAGAGGGAAAGATAGATCACTCATGATTGAATGGTGGGGTAGACTTGATGGGTCAAATGGCCTAATTCTGCTCTTCAAATTTACAAATTTATGACCTAATCCAAGACATTCGAGAGAGAAAGGACAAATGTGACAGGATAAGGGGAGGCTTGAGCACTGAGCAGTACAAGTTGAAATGAGGTCTAAAATCATCAAAAGTACTGGGCAGGTCAACGGCATGCTTGTAATCCTTTCCCTTCCGCTTAAATTAAGTGAAAGAAAATCTGGGTGATTCCTTTACAAGCATCTGTTTTCACCTGCTATGGCTTCTGATGTCCACTGTTCACGGGCAGACACACGGGAAACATTTAATCCACATTAAATGGCTGCAAAAGACCTTAACGTACTATCTGAGGAAGGTAAGGGTTTTTTTTCCAAAATGTTGTGGTCAACATTCTTCTCTTCATCGGTGATGTCAAATAAATTGGGCTTGCTGGCCTTTGGAGTCATTACTCCTAGTGGGGCTAGCTGCAGTATTTACCAAACAACAGGAGTTGCTGGATTCAAAAAACACATCCATTCACAGTGTGATATATGTTGAGATAATTTCATAGTGTGAATGGCAATTAAGTTATTTATTTTACTTGTAAGCAAATATTTTACTTTAAAGCTTTCAAACATGGAATGCAGAAAGACTTCCGAAGTGACTTGGGACTGACCTTAACTATTTAGTTGCTGAGTTATTACTTTTACATTTTTTTATTACGGCACAGAATTTGAAGTAAAGTAAAGACAAGTGAAGTAAATTAGTTAAATTGTATATGAGGAGTAATATGCTTTTTTTTTAACATTATGTAAACTTTTCTCAATTGGGGTCTGTTAATGTGATTCAAACAAACTTATAAGTAAATAAATTACGTCAGGGTCTTTCCCATTTTTTTGCTCAAATTGCCATTTTATGGTTTTATTTGTCCCAATTTCATATTTATGTGTTTTTGCAATTTTTTATATTGACATAATTATATCGTTTTACAAATAATTCCATCTATCCAAAACTGGTAAATAAATCTATAAAACTTCTCAATTATTATAAATATGCAGCAGTAGCACATTTAAACTTTTTCGTGATTTTTTTCTAAATCACTTTGTCTAAACTACTTAGGTTTATAACAGTGTGTGTTAAACCAATACGTAGTATTTAATTATTTCTGCACATTTTAAAATAGATGAGTTTGATGATATTGATGAATTTGGTGATATAAATCTTAATGGCCTCCCAGCAAATTTATTTTTCACAGCATTTAATTTCATGACATAAGTGCCCCTAACTGCAATGTCCTCTCAAAATATATTCTGCCCGCAATATATACACTTTAACTTTCCATGTTTGTGATTGACGCTTACAATTAAACTTGAACTGCTGGAGGTTATTCATCTTATTTACTATTGATTGTCAGTGCATTAAAGAAAAATTAAAAATACTGACAAATGACGATACAGGGGAGAATCAACACAAATAGAAAAGAAGCATCTTTAGAATCAAACTTCCAAGGCTGGCATCACCACATAATATCTGTTTGCTTTAGACTTTCCTTTAGAAATACAGCAGAAAAAAAGGTAATTTTGCCCCCCGAATCCATGCCAACCAGCGATAACCCCATACACTAATAATATCCTACACACGAGGGACAGTGTACAATTTTACTGCAGCCAATTAACCTACAAACCTGGACGTCTTTCGAATGTGGGAGGAAACCAGAGTACCCAGAGAAATCCGATGCAGTCTAATTTTAATGAACTTCAAAAAATCAATGTCAATTAAAGAATGTAAATCTTTTAATCAACATGAAAGTCTCACTAAATATGATGAATAAGGATTTGGAAGTGAGTATTAGGAATTTCTCGATATATGCTGTCCAATAATAAGCACAAAATAATTACAATTGGACAAGAAATAGTCAGCCAAGGGCTTAGGTGAATCAACTAAAGATTCCAACTTAAAGAAGCACTGGAAAATATTAAACTTTCATTCATGCAGCAGAAAGATTTATTTTTCAGTAACTATCCAAATGAAGTATTATGTTTTGAATTTTCTAACATTTTACTAGCTTGCCACTAAGCCTTTGATATTTTTTAAATTTTCTTTTTCTCTATTGATTGCTTGCTCAGTTCCAAATAAATCAATTCCAAGGTACACGGTACATGGCTTCCTCATTGACACAAAATATCAACAAAGATATGAAGGCAAAGGTGTATGTTATTTTATCATCTGGTACTGAAGAATTAGACCAATTGATTCCCCCAATTGATTCTCTCCCTCGTAACACAGACCCTACTTTCAAAATTATTTTTGGGATGCTGATTTTCAAAATATCCCTCTTAATTTGGTCATTGACTTTATTTACAATGTTCTTTCGAAATCCACTCTATAACACAATCCCTCAGGATTTCATATGTTTTGCACAGAGTGGAATGGGTACTCACTTATAACATCAATCAGGACATTTATGTAGAATTGGGACTAAAATGTTTATTTCAAAATTAAATTGGACTTGCTAATATCAAACAAATTTACTAAGGACAAATTGATTTGTTCTTTTTCAGAAAATCATCAAATTATTCAGATATTAAGGACGGCATGGTGAGCTATTTACAGTTTCAGACACCCGGGTTCGATCCTGACTACGGGTATTGAGTTTGTAGGTTCTCCCCGTGACCTGCGTGGGTTATTTCTGAGGTCTTCGGTTTCCTCCCACACTCCAAAGACGTACTTGTTTGAAGGTTAATTGGCCGGGTATAAATGTAAATTGTCCCTAGTGTGTGTAGGGTAGTGTTAGTATGCGGGGATCGCTGTTCGGCGCAGAATCGGTGGGCCGAAGGGCCTGTTTCCGCATTGTATCTCTAATCTAAACTAAACGAAAGTTCCTTTTAATAATAGTCTTAATTTCCTTGTGTAAGAAGGAACTGCAGATGCTGGTTTAAATCGAAGAGAGACACACAATGCTGGAATAACTCAGCGGGACAGGCAGCATCACTGGAGAGAAGGACTGGGTGATGTTTCGGGTGGAGACCATCGAGACTGATGATCAGTCGGAAGGAGGGTCTCGGCCCGAAATGTCACCCATTCCTTCTCTCCAGAGATGCTGCCTGTCCTGCTGAGTTACTCCAGCATTTTGTGTCTGTCTTCATTTCCTTGTTTGATGTTCATCAAATATTCAATAGATTATAAAACATATTGCTGTGCTCACTCAGCACATGTTATCCGCGCTCACCGTTTATAGATGCACAATGGTACAACTAGCAGTGGTGCAGTGACCTGGGTTTGATCCTGACTTCCAATTTTGTCAATGTAGAGTTTGCCCATTCTCTCTATGAGTGTGTGGGGTTTGATGCTGGTATCTTGAGCAAATAACAAAGTGGAGGAACTCAGTGGGTCAGACAGTTTCTGTGGAGTTACAGACAATGGGGTCTGGACCCTTCTTCAGACTGAGGTCACTGTAAATTATTTCCACTCTCTAAATGTGGTGTAATCTGGGGGAGTTGACAGGAATGTGGAGAAAATAAAAACCGGGATTAAATTTTATTAGTGCAATCAGCTGCAGTAATTATTTTTTTTAGAATATAATTTAGTGTCCTTTATTAATATTGATAAAGCATAAAAATAAGGAATGAAATTAGGGCTCAACTAAAAACAATAGTGAAACTGAAAATTCAGAATCCTTATCATTTCTCATTCCAGATTTCAGCACAGACACAGATGTATATATTTCCTATTACCCCAATATTTAAAAAAAATATTTCAAAATACATGAATCTATAATTTTGGTATATAAATATCAATGTGACTAAAATGACAAGCTTTCATTTAAATAGCCTGACAATTTCAATTTCAAATTACAAACATTTTGCACAATTATTTGAAACTGCGCAAACTGAAATCACAGATTGTGGTGGGATATTGTTTTAACACAAATGTTTTGTCACTATTTAAAATACTGCAGTTTTGCAGAATGCTTGAAACACACTGCACGCATACACAATAAGTGACAATTCCAGATGGCATTACCACTGAAGGTTTTAGCCTCTTGACTTGTATGGAAGGAAGTTAATGTTATCAGAACTTTTCAGGTAAATAGGGGATTAATCCCGAAGCTGTTCTTCAGTTATTCTGCTTCTATCTTGACAATATATGCAGGAAAAAAAGTTAACAAAATATGAATAACTGTAACTGCAACTGGATTCAATGTAGATCCAAGGGATCAAACTGCATTACAGGGTGGACGATAACATTATTATATGTTCATATGCCCGATTCTAAGAGAGGCAAGCTCTGAGTGTTACGAAGGCCTGCTTCAATTAGCCCATAAATGCTGTAACCACCCTTTCTAAGCAAATATTCAGAAAATATGATATCTCTCGATGTATTTGTTGGAACTATTTAAGAAAAAATTGTGTGGACGGCAACATTAAAAGTGAATTGTGAATTTTATGCGGCAGCCAACAAGCTACTCACGTTTCTCAGAGTTTGAAATTTTCAGGACTGAGTTGGCTAAATAACATGAAGGTTTATTTTATTTTTGAGGCTAAAAGCAGCATTTAAATTACCCTCATCTGAAACATGGCAAAGACCATATAGAGTTACATTACCACCACTACTTTATTTTTATTTTGTGTAAAGTTATAAAAATAATGCTTTTTTAAAAGGTGTGTTTTCTGCAATTCTGTAGAATAAAATAGGTGAAGACAATTCTGACGGCACAGTAAAGGGGTCATAATTTTTAAAAGCTAGATTGGCACCAAAGAAAGTTTACATCATTTTGAAGAACGTCTCTGTTGTAAGTGATGCTGAGTGGATTACATTACTATTTCATGAAACACAATATAAATGTTTTAGGGATTCATTTTAGATGATGGTTGAAGTTGGTGCTTGTAACTTATTTTACAATAAACTAATGCAGTTATTTAAGATTGCAAGGAACTAAATCATAACATGTATCAGGTGCTTTATTGGGACTTTGCGCATAAAACAATTGATCTCAAGGCACATGTATGAAGCCGTTTTTTATTTTCATTATTCATTAAAAATAATCCTTTTGAAACTATTCAAATGTAATTATTCTAATTTAAAAGAACAATAAATTAAATAGGTAATATTGTATTATATGATTTATTAAATAAACTTTGTCTTTTTGAAATATATTTATTTGTACTGTAGCATTTTTATGGTTTTAATACCTGCATTTAATCCTTGATATACAGAACTAACAGATTTTTTAAAGCATTAATATGTTTAGTAGATTTATTTTTTTGATTCTTAATGATTCCTAAGAAGTTGGTATGAATATTTTAACTAAAATACCTCTAAAACATTGTAAATTAAATAGAGAAATGCTGGAAATATTCAGTGGGCAAGTCAGCAAATGTGGGGAGCGAAAAGGATTCACGTTTCAGGTTGATGATCTTTCATCGGAACTGAAAAAACTTATTAATTTTAGTTCATTTAAACAAAGCAGGTTTATTTTAAGTGTTTCATGATAATTTAGGTGATACTGTATGTTTACACAGGTGGTACACACTCTGAGTCTTCTGAATTTCCTTCAGACTTTATTTTTAACCTATAATAAAACTAATGTTTCTTTCTTTTTTATGTTAGCCATCACTGTGGTACATCTTATTCAATGTTTTAAACACCAATGTGTCCCTTTGCCTAAGTAAAGAACTAAATAACAATTTGAATACACAATATTTTCCTGTACCTTGTAGCCAAAGAGTTACACAATTTTGAGGTCTGATACTAAAATGATTTCTCGCCTCACTCTCCTTTATAAGAGTAATTTAGCCAAAAGCGTGTAAGCTTGATTTAAGAGCAGGGAATGACACATTGTATTTTAAAATAAAATTTCAAAGGATAATATTGCTTAGATTATGTATAGCTTGAGGACTAATAGGGATTAATTTCTAATGAAGATTGCATCATATATCATGGCTCCCAATCATACATTTTATATTCACTTCTTTATTTGCTAACAAATAAGTATTTGAAGGTACACTAAATTAAAATATGAATCATTCCATTTTACTTTATTCAATGTTTATTGCTTACCAGTAGTTTATTTTACACTTTATGCAAACATGCACCACAACCATTACTACTTTACAACACAATCAAGGAAATTACACGTATAAATAATGAAGTGTTAATTTCTGAGATCAAATTTCATAGCAAATAATGTTCACCTCCTGCTCAGAGTCTTGTGTAAGGTTACAAATTGGGCCATTGAACTCAGGCTGGTATGTATATTGTAAATCTCTTGTTAATTTCGACGTGAGTTCTACCATTAGCACAGCTTTGTATCAATGCAAAAAATCTCATGGATATGTATGATCTCATGTGAAGTGGCCTTCTTTATAAATCCAAGTAAAATCTCATCCAAACTGTATTTTTTCTTTATTACAGGTCAAGGTACAATATTTGTATAAAAGCTTAGCTTGATTTATTTTTTTTAATAAAATACTCTTTTGGTGAAGGAAAGAAAAAAAATAAAAATTCATATGTGTATTGTGTTTAGTAGCACAAAGTATTTTTTTCTGACACGAATTACAATATGCCAGCTCAAATTATAAACTCCCATTGTAGGCATGTATAGTGGGGGGAAAACTTGGCTGGTAACTTCACAGAGAGATAATATTCCTTTAGCTTTGACTAATCCTTTTTCTGGCACATCCTGACCTGATAATTGTGTTTAATGCTGTTCACGAACAGAGCTACATTAAAATAAGATAGACACAAAATGCTGGTGTAACTCAGCGGGACAGGCACATTTTCTCTGGAGAGAAGCAATGGGTGGCGTTTCGGGTCGAAACCCTTATTCAGACTGAAGTAGGGTCTCGACCCGAAACTTCATCCATTCCTTCTCTCCAAAGATGCTGCCTGTCCTGCTGAGTTACACCAGCATTTTGTGTCTATCTTTGGTTTAAACCAGCACCTGCAATTCCTTCTTATACATTAAAATAAGAACTGAAAGTAATAGAACACATAAAGTTTCGTATAACTAAAAGATAACGAGAATTGAATAATGGTGTAACAAACAGAGATGATGAAGGGGGAATTGATTGGTGGCAAAAATAAGAGCACATTTTTAGGAAAACATTTACTCTGAAAAAAATCACCATAATTCTACCAAATGTGACCCATTTCACCAACCGTAGGCCTGAATTCACTTGGTGCAAGCCAGTCTAGAGCTGACTTGCCTTGTTTGATTTCAATGCAATATGACAGTTTAAGATAGAACCAGTAGGTATACTTGAGACCCAGGTTGACATTTATCGCACATTATTAAACTTTGGTCATATAATTTCAGTTAGGGTTAATTGACTGTTACACGTATCAGTCATTTATCTTTGTCTGTCTGTGCAGGAATTCAGAACAAATATGTATGGATCTGTCCCTGTTAAATCCCTGGAAAAGATTGCAATCAAGTGGTTTCTTACCTGTCTCTCGGTGAGATCCAGATTTACTGCTATCTCATATCTTCGCAGTCTGGTCAGATAATTGTGATGAGCAAACTCAGCTTCCAATTCCCTAATCTGTTCTTTGGTGAAGGCTGTTCTTTCCTTCCTTGGTTTGCTGTTCACCTCTCCCTTGTAACTGCCTTCTTGTGTCTCTATAACTAGGATCACAAGCATCACAATTTAGATTCCTGATAATCACTTCAGCAACAAAAGAACAGCTACTTTTAATAGGACCTTACACTTGTATCACATATTAAACAATCCTCATCAATGTTACAGATAATAGCGTAGTGTTGTTTTATGTTCATGGTTGTATTGTGGGTAGTACAAATGCCGAATTCTGCATGGAAAACTCACTTACACAGTAATATGATTAAGTCCCGGCAATTACTTTCGTGGCGATATTGATTGAGGGATAAACATTGTCTCAGACACCATGATGAACTATCCCAATCTTGTCCAAAATAAGATTATTCACTTTTAACATCCACTTGAAATGGCGGATGTGACTCTAGTTTCATGTACCAATAAATGGTCTCCTTCACACTTGAAACTGGAATATATCTGTCAGTATTTCAGAGCTACAAGTTGGATAATGTATGGCGACTGTATTAAATGCTAAAACAGCCTGTGCGAATATTTAAAAATCTATATTTAAGCAAGTGCACATATGAAATGTTTGGTGGCGATCGTTAATTATTGTTCTTTTTCTGTGAGAATCATAATATGAGCATGTATTTCCATTTGCATTGAAAATCAGAAACTACGTCCATCAACACCAAGTTCACTATACTATTACTTCAAAACAGTTGGCACATCCACAAATCAATGAAGGAACGTTTTAGGAATTAACATACATATTTCACCAAATCCCTTGGATTAAGGAACCTGCAAATTTAGTGTGAGTTGGAAGTGATGTATCAGAATTACAATGGCAGAAGTAACTCTTACTTGGTAAGCAAAAGACACACATTTGGCAAATACCGCAATAAAATATAAATGTAAAATCACAGTGGTATATGCTGAAATCTTCCCTTTCTAACAATATCTAAAAATATATTAATTATTCAATTCATCTGAACTACTGATTATGTAAAATAAAGTATTGATTATGTTCAAATGCAAATTTAATATATGTTTATAACAGTATTAGTAACATTAATTTTATATTATATTGGTCAAAATGATCATGTTACTTTTTCGAAGCATATATTTCTATGTAATACAATTTAGAAATGAACTAAAGCATCCAGATATCAATCATGTTTTATTCTCATCAACAATTATTTAGAATGGTAGAATCAGAAAAAGATATGACATAGAAATGAACCCCTTCGGCCCACCTCGTCCATGCCGACTGCAATCCTATCTAAATTCATTCAATGCTTTTTAAATCTATCAGGACAATAAGAAAAAAACATGGAATCATATTTTCCAAAGTTCATGGAGATAAAAGGTTCGGGCTAAAAGGGATATGGATATTTTAATTGAAAATGAACGTGTCAATATTACGTGTTCTTACATTGATAGAAAATAGCATAAGTGAAATAATCTTCGATGGCGAATTTGCAAATGCAACTTGAACATGATTTTCTTAAATGTCTTTCGCATTTAATGACTTGCACTACATTAAGTTAGTCTTCGGAATTTCGCAAATCATTCACATCTTCTCAGTCTGTTTCGAGCGGACTCCGGGAAACGATCTTCAAAAGAATGTAGCAATTACTAAACCTAATGCAGCTTCTTAACTTAAGAGTTCTCTGTGTATCACGCATCCTTGTTTACATCTCGAAAAGAATACAAATAATCCGAGGGGCGAAATGGAGCCGACGGCAGGTGTAAAAACACGGGTACACAAAAAGCTGGAGAAACTCAGCGGGTGCAGCAGCATCTAAGGAGCGAAGGAGATAGGCGACGTTTCGGGTCGAGACCCTTCTTCAGACTCCATGGTGTTTGTTGCTTTACAATTTAAACGTTCAGTTTTTGTAGTGAAACTGGAAAGGACTTTTATATTTCCTGCCTATGCTCTGTTTCTGTAAGGTTGTGTGATTCGGAGGAAATGCAGCCCATTAACGGACGATAGATTTATTGTTACTAAATAAATCTCAGTAAATTTTGGCATAACCCTGAAGAGGAAATGTTGCGCTTCGCATGTCCAGTCTCTTTTTATCTAACACTTATGATTTAACTCTAAAAATGCGTTTTTAAATAAGTTTATTTTTCAGTAAAGGCTACATAAAATAGGGTAATCCGTTCCACTGGAAACAAAAAATATTTTTGTTTTAATTTATTTGCTACCAGTAAAATGCATGCCCTTATGTGTACAAATGTCCACTCACGGAGTCCCTCGGTTTTGTTATTTAATGCTTGATTGGGGTTCGCACAAAGTGGCCTGTTTGCCGATAAATATGAGTCACTATTATCTATTAAACCTCTTCACTGCATTTGTTCTCATCACTTGGGACTGATGATGAAACCTAGAAGAGCGGCGCGCGATAACACCCGGAAACAAAATTGCACTTGCACGGAGATTATCAAACAAAACCAGGGATGACATTATAGCGGGAAGTTTAAGAAATTACACGTATTATTGACCAAAAAAATCACCCGAATCCATTGCTAATCAGTATTTACTGCGTTAGATGGAAGCAAAATTAGCTGGAATAAAAACTTTCACAAACACCAAAGCCCGAGTTTCAGCAAACATGCAGATATTATTACATTCAAATTGGTTCCGTTTTAAATGTGATGATAACAGTATTTCGAATTGTAACTTCACTTGCTTCGGTAAAATAACACGCCGGATTAAACACGGGTGCTTTGCAGTTTGTTTCGGTTGGTCCCTGAGATCACAACAACCTCGCTCGCTAAAACGATCTTTACGCCGCTGTACATGTAATTTGAGGTCAGTGCAATCTTTAACGCTGTGTTTGTCTGTCAGACTAATTGTGTTAATCCGCATTTAATCGCTGCTGCAATGTAACAGACCTCTTCTGCAACCAGACAACCTGGTGGCACTCACATTTTACGCGTTAGCCCAAGACCAACCTGCGAGAAAATAAACTATCACATTTGGGCTTTGGATAAGAGTCATAAATTGGTGAGGCGCACCGGATGAATCAATATTTGCACACTCTCATCACACAAAAAAGATAAACTGACTTTAGACACCCAATGTGCGTTTTGAATATGTGGATTTAACTCCGTATAATGGCAGATAGCTGGGCTGCACTGTGCGTTGACAGTTGCCGGTTCGACTTGTTGACTGTCCCCTGCCCTGAGTTGCTGTTCCCCTTTACCTGAGCCATCATTTTTCCTCTTGGGGTTCCTTTTCTCCGACTCGACGGGAGTGGCTGGCGGCCTCCCGTAATCACCAGGAACACAGGATGCCACGTTAGGATTGTTGGAAGTCAAGTTCGGGTTGCTGTCCACCAGGTTTGAAGGATTCGACCCGAGTTCAGGGGGGCCCGACTCGGGCTGGACACAGAGAGAGTGCCTGGCGAGCGGAGGGGGCGAGGAGATCTGGGGGATGTGCCAGGTAGTTTGGGCAGCTGGATGCTGTTGCTGCTGCTGTTGGTGACCCCGGTGATGATGATGTAGGTGATGATGATGACGCTGAGCTGTAAACATGTTTTCTTCATTAGGAAATCCAGCTATGATACAAGAAGAAGACAGGTCTGGAAAAGCCACATGGTCTGATCTTCCGTTCAGAGCTAGTGGAGACTGAGAGAAGTGGTGCAGACTCTGGGCTGGGGCATGCGAGCTGCGCAGGCAGCTAAATATTGTATGATCCATGGTAGCGGGGTTTCAAATTCCAAAAGGCTGGAATTATATCCAAAGCACCTTCGATTTCAAAGTAAACAGCTTCCAAAAATGCAAGGGTCTTTAAAAGCTATCAGGATCAATCGCTCCTTAACAGCCGGGACTCTCAGAGTAAACACACACACACACACACACACACACCAGCTAACCCTGAATCTCAGATGACAAGTGAAGCCAATCGCACGTTGTCCCAGGAGCTGGTTTAAGGGGGAAATCGTGGAAGATATATAAATAGTTGGTAACGTGAGAGGGGGGCTGGATCTTAGGCAAGGTCCCAACCACATGTGAAGCTACCTCCAAAAAAAAAAAAAATCGGCCCTATAAATCATGGCAATTAACGACCGGAAATTCGCAGGCGTAGAGAAAGAGAAACAACTTCTCCTAAAGTTAAGGGAACCTTCTTTTTTGCATTGCGCGAGATTTGTTTTGATTTGCTGCCGGCGAATGTAAAACTTGTCGCGCTTGCAGTTAACGGGTGAGGTGGAAGACGAGGCGAACTGCGCTTTTTCCAAAAAGAAATTCTTGGCACCTTCAGATGTCCAGAACGTTTGTACCTCGGGGAACGGAGGGAGGGAGGGGAGGGGGTTCGGGGAAACCTGTGGTTGTCAATCAGGGTCGCAAGAACTAGCGTGAGCTTTAAGCCTGACTGGAGCTTTAAAACCAAGAGGCTTGAGTAGAGTGGCAAGGAATGAGTGAACGGTGTGTGCTGGAGGGGAGGGGGATGGCGGCTGCAATTAACCCCCATAAAGAAAACAGGAACATCATAAAAACCGGACCCATGAAACTATAATTTTTCACATTTATATTGTGCATTTCAGGAAACGGATTTCCCAATCCAAACCAACCTTCCTTGCGCGGCGGCTCAGTCTTGATTTTATTTTGTCATTTGGATGGTTTTCATTGGGATTTTTTTTTAATGAAGACTTTTCTGTTTAATGATTTATTTAAATAAATTTTGAATGTTCAGATTGTTTACGTTGAATCTAGTCTTCACCCTAAATAATTGTGCGATAGTTCCTGAAATCTGGACTGTTAAAAATATAAAGAGGTTCTACCCAATAAACCACAATTTAATTGAAATATATATTTTAACGCGATACTTAATAATAAATACATCGTGAGATCTACATTTCCGGTCAAAAATGTAAATATCGTTTATTGCCAGTTACTATTAAACAAAACTTAGCGACTGATGTATTGAAATCATTGCAATAAAATATAACTGGTAAGAATCACAAAAGAACATAATACATCAGGTAGATTAAATAAAAAATGAAAACAATATTTCTGTCCTCGACCTAACAGGAAAATTCTGGTGAAATAATTTTGGAATCGTAATCCTTTTCTCATGTGCCTTCTTCATTGTAGATTAAAGTTTTCAACGTGCGTCGAAATTCTCGCTCATCAATATATCTGCTTCACGAAAGAGAAAATGTCACGGATGGGAAATCTGCAACCATAATTTTCTGAATTCTCTAAACTACTTAAAGCATACATTTAACGTATCTGGATCGGCGACATATTTCAAAATGAAATTATAAAATCGGAATGACATCCGATTAAACATCGCCAGCGTATAACATCGATAATAAGAGGTTCGGCTTTGCGTTGTCTGTACAGATGTGGGATGTTTGATATTGCTCTTTCAAGATGTTCCATTTTCTCTTTCTGCAAAGATGTGACAGATTCTGAATGACTTCTGCTGCTTCGCTGAATCACCGCAGATTCTCCATTCGGTCGTTCCAATGTTTGGGCTGTGAAGCGCCGGTGCGTTGTGTTTTGTCACCGTTCCCTGCCCAAATTCCCTCAGTGTTTCGGTCTCATCGGTGCCAGGAGTTTAACTCACCCGAAGCACAGGAGACCATCTGCGGAGAGAGTTGACGGCGGAGCCCCAGGTAATGCCTTTATTTTACAGTTGAAGTGAACTGTTTCAAGTTAAGTGGGACAGAATAATAATTGAGGCAGAGTTCGATGATAATTATCCCGATAGAATCAATTATCTCCCGTGAAATCGGCATCACGCACATTTCATCTCCTCGCAGGTAGCAGCAGGTACATTTCAGAACTAGATTTAGTTGTCGCTTGGTGGCTTTTCGTTTACTCCACCTCGTCGAAGTTGGGAGCCGGCAAAGTTGTAATAATTAGTAAGAATGTAATGTAATTCCTAATGTAATTAGGAAGAAGGGTCTCGACCCGAAACGTCGCCTATCTCCTTCGCTCCTTAGATGCTGCTGCACCCGCTGAGTTTCTCCAGCTTTTTGTGTACCCAAAGTTGTAATAATGCCCACTTTACTACTAATCCTCTTGTCCGGCTAAATCTATTTTCATAAATTCAGTGAATGTTAAACAGCCACAAACCACCCCAACAATTGCACAATGCCCATGGCTGAATTAATCAAGCAGACCTCAGGTGTTTCCGTCTCTTGAATGCTTCCATTTCACCTTTTGTTTTAAACGCCAAGTAGTAATATGTTAATCATACCGAACGATGCTTTAACTTTCAGCAGTCGGTCCCTGAGTCACCAGCAGTAGGGTCCTTAGAGCAGGTGCTAACATTTACTTTAGCCAGCCTTTGACGGAGGATTTTATTCGCGACGTTGGAAGTTGAATGGGAAACATTTGTGTTTTGCCACGGTATTTTTGCGGTGATTTTCCTGACCGCGAACTTATTTACGGCGAAGGAAGCGAATCTTTTCCTTTGCTGCGGGAATCTCACGGCCGCCAAATCAACCTTTAAAGTTATAGCTACTGTAAAAAAAGAGAGAAATTGAACTGAAAGTCGAAAGAATAAGACGGGCTATAAACGCGACTCGGTACCTTTAGCTTGCTCTTCCCAGCAAGCATTTCCTTTTGGAGTTTACCGCTTCGCCAAGGCTGCCTGTCAGGAATGGTCCCCTGATGCTGGAGCCACCTGTGGGAATCTCACCTTGGCCTTTGGAATATGGCGACCAACACCCAGTATTTCCAGATTTCCAAGGGCAGGTCACTTCCCTTGTTTATGTGCCTTACACATTACTGCTTCAGCGGTTTAATGCGTTATGTGGGGCGAGGGGGGGGGGGGGGGGGGGAGTGAATGCATTCCTGTTTGAATAAGTGTAGGAAGGAAATGCAGATGCTGATTTACACCGAAGACAGGCATCGACCCGAAGCATCGCCTATTCCTTTTAGAAAATAGAACATAGAACATAGAACAAAGAAAATAGGGCAGGGGGAGGCCATTCGGTCCTTCTAGCCAGAACCGCCATTCATTGTGATCATGGCTGATCATCCGCTATCAATAACCCGTGCCTGCCTTCTTCCCATATTCCTTGACTCCACTAGCCCCTAGAGCTCTATCCAACTCTCTCTTAAATCCATCCAGTGATTTGGCCTCAACTGCCCTCTGTGGCAGGGAATTCCAGAAATTCACAACTCTCTGGGTGAAAAAGTTTTTTCTCACCTCAGTCTTAAATGACCTCCCCTTTATTCTAAGACTGTGGCCCCTGGTTCTGGACTCGCCCAACATTGGGAACATTTTTCTTGCATCTAGCGTGTCCAGTCCTTTTATAATTTTATATGTTTCCATAAGATTCCCCCCTCATCCTTCCAAACTCCAGTGAATACAAGCCTAGTCTTTTCACTCCAGTGAATACAAGCCCAGACTTTGCCGGAGATGCCGTCTGTACTTTTCTCCGGAGATGCGTCTGAGCCGCTGAGTTACTCCAGCTTTTTGTGTGCATATCTTGTTTCCACACCAACTCTTAAAAATAAACCGCTTTTATGTGAAAAATAAAGCAATTGCAAAACTTTGCCAACATGAAGGGGAATATCCTTTGGGGTCGTTCGTTACCATCCGCAGTCACGGATTAAACAGTGCGGGAATGGATATGATAACGTGGCCAATGATACAGGTGTGAGGCGAGATCCCCGGAATACAGTCTGTCGAGCGATGAATAAACAGGGGTGAGAAATGTACTAACCGTCAGCCTATATATTGAAAAAAACCCAAACTCGGGTTCAGTGAGTTTTAAAAAGTGCATTAGACAAGAAACCTTTACAAATAGCGAAGTTTCGCGTATGGCAGCGCAGCGCACACACCTGGTGAAAATGTCCCAAAGGGCGGAAACAGGCCCTTGGGCCCATTGAGCCAGCCGTCAAACACTCATTTCCCTCAATCTCATTTCTGCCCGCATTCACATCAATTTCCCCATCTGAGCCCCATTCGGCCACTCACCGACACATCGGGGGAAGGTGGTAGTCTATCTAGCAGCGTGCGGGGAGCGGAAGGGAGCACTTGGGGGAAACTCCATAAAATAGTACCCGAGTTTAGAATCGAACCCGGGTCCCTGGGGCAGTGACACACGCTGCTCAAGTGAACGTACAATGAAATGAATGAGGACAGACAATGATCAGATTAATTGAACATCAAAGGGCGTAGATTTAACGTGAGCAGCAGGCGGAATAGAGGGCATCTGATGATTTTTTTCTCAAGTAAAAATACTGTAGTCGTAATCTGAGAACGCGACGAAGGCAGGTCTGAAACACCTTATCATCCATTTGCATCACAGGTATCGTATATTCTGCTGAATGAGGCCAGTATTTGCCTTGAAGGTAAATTCAAGGATGTGAAGTAAATGTCTTGTTCTCTTCAGCCCTAACATTATTTGCCTTGCGTGTTCACAAGCGATATTTGTAATAACCATTTAGGTAACATGAGGTTACCAGTGAACCTCTGGTGCAATGTATTAGACCACTGTGCAATGTCACAGCGTTAAAAAAAAACTCCCAATGTTATACTTGATATTCTCCATACCGTGAATGCTACCAGAGTAAGGTGTAAGTCAAACTCTTGTTCACACAAACATAATGTTAATCTTCCCACCCTCTGAATGGATTCAGATCTCTGGACCTTTCCCTCCTTTTGGAACTCTAACATCCTCGGGAGCATCTGTACCCATTGTTGCCATTGCAGATATCAAATTGGTCTTCTCAAGGGTGAGCATGCGGATGGAGCTTCCAGGGGTTTCCTCAGAACCTGCATGGACCAGCTGGCAGGAGTATTTGTGGGCATATTTTAATTCTCATTACTCTATTCTGAGCTTCCTACCTACTTTAAGAAGACCACTTTCCACCTGATGTCAAAGGAAAACAAGGTGACATGCCTTAATGACATCCATCTTCATAAGTGCTTCGAGAGGCCGTTCATGGCACATAGCAATGCAAGTCTCCCAGAAAGACTTAATGCTTTGCAATTTACCATCGGCCACAACAGGTCCATGGCAAATGCCATCTCCATGGCTGTACACTCATCCCTAGAACACCACGATGACAAGGACATCTACAATAGACTCCTATTTCGATTATACCTCTGCCTTCATCATAATTCACCGTAATTCCAACCAAACCTATCTCCAAACCCCTGGACCTAGGACTCTGCAACCCACTCTACAACTGGGACCTTAACTTCCTGACCCATAAACTGCAAACGGTGAGGATAGGCAACAGAACATTCTTTATGATCATTCTCAACACTGGTGCCCTCAAGGCTGCGTTCTCGTGTCCTTACCATACTGCCAATGCATTCATGGTTGTGTAGCCTAATCCTGCGCTAACATGTTTGACGATGGCTCCACCATGGCGGGGCAGATCTTCAACAATGAAGAGATGGAGTATAGGAAGGAGATAGAGAGCTGAGAAGATCTATCCTTCAATGTGAGAAAAATGAAGAAGCTGGTCAAAACATCAG
Organism: Okamejei kenojei; assembly: GCA_035221665.1. Lineage (NCBI taxonomy): Eukaryota > Metazoa > Chordata > Chondrichthyes > Rajiformes > Rajidae > Okamejei > Okamejei kenojei. The sequence continues at coordinate 45,021,422 of CM069132.1, forward strand.
GAAGTTGGGTGAAGTACATTCCCCAGTGTGCATCAATTGAGGTGTTGTGATGGTTGCGAGCTGCCTGGAATGAAGGGTTTGGGAGAGATTGGATAGACTTGGATTGTTTTCTCTGGAATGTCAAAGGTTGAGGAGTGACTATGGAAGTATATAAAATTATAAGAAGCATAGTTAGGGTAGACAGTCAGAATCTTTTTCTCAGGGTAGAAATGTCCAACAGCAGAGGGCATGGCTATAAGGTGAGAGGGGAAACGTTTAATGGAGATGTGCTGTGCAAGTTTCTTTACACAGAGGGTGGTGGGAGACTGGAATGCATTTCTTGAGGTGGTTGTGGAGGCATATGCTATAGCAACATTTAAGTGGATTTTTGATAGGCACATAGAAGTGCAGGTAATAGGGGGGATATGGATCATGTGCAAGCCAATGAGATCAGTTTACCTTGGCATAATGTTTGGCATAAACATTGCGAGCCAAAAGGCCCATTCCTGTGCTGTACTGTTCCATGTTCTATAAGGTACTTCACCGACCACAAATATCATCAACAATATCTCCTGGTCTAATCACATTGATTCTGCAGCTAAGATAGTCTACTTTTTTATAGATAGATTAATTGGCCTCTTTAAGTTATATGTGGGAAGTGGAAAAGCGGGATAACATAGAACTAGTGAACAGGTGATTGGTGGTCTCTGTGGACTCAGTGGGCCAAAGGGCCTGGTTCCTCGCTGTACCGCTAAACTAAACTAAACTAATTCTTCAGAAGATGAAGGAAATTTGGCATGCTTCCAATGACTCGGACTAATTTCTGCAGATGCACCATAAACAGGATACTATCCAGATGTATCACAGCGTGGTTTGCCAACGGCCGTGCCCAAAACTGCAAGAAATTGCAGGGTATTGGAGATGCAGCCCAGTCCATTACACAAACTATCCTCCCCACCACCCCCACCCCCTTTCCCACGACTTCCATCGACTCCAATTGCACCATGCTGCTTTGGGAATACAGCCAACATAAACCACTCGCGCCCCAGTCATTCTCTCTTCTCACCTCTCCCTTCAGGCAGAAGATATGAAAGCTTGAAAGCACATTTAAAATCAGCTTCTTCCCCACTATTATTCAACTCTTGAATGGACCTCTCATAAGCAAAAGATGTATTCCCAATCACACATCTACCATGTAGCAGCCTTACTCGTATTTATCTGATCTTTCTGTAACACTATATTCTGCATTCTGTTTTATTTCTCTTATTTCTTTGAGTACTTCCCGTTGTACTCATGTAAGGTTTGAATAAACTCATGTATGGTATGATTTGTGTGGATAACAAGCAAAACGTAGGTTTTCACTGTATCATTGTATACTTGACAATAATAAACCAATACCTAAACTAATATCTAAATATCTGCGTTGAGACTATAAAAAAAATAGAAAGCACAATAACTTACCAAGTAACTGGCAGAGAAGCAGATATAAATGGAACAGTAAAACAAGTCAACAAAAGGCTGTTATACCTGCATAGTTCATTTGTTGACACAAGAGGCTGCAGATACTGGGATCTTGAGCAAAATAAAAAAATTGCTGGAGGAGCTCAGCAGGTCAGGCAGCATCTGTGAGGAGAATTGACAGATAATGTTTCAGCTCGTGACCTTTCTTCATTAACAATTTACTTGTTTTCAAAGAACATGGCTGATGTTTATCAACCTTTATTTGAATTAATTAATTTAAATATTTGTTAATAAGAATCTCCATTTCCAAATCATTTTACCCTTGAATTTCATTTAAACGTTGGTGCTGTATCATCAGCTATTGGACAGATGGCCAAACTCAGTGTAGATGCTGGGTCCACAATCCCTACACAAAAAAGACCAAGTGAGCATAACCGCAACACAGGAGCGACGTTAACCTCTTGCCTTAAAATATTGGTTTTGCTTATAATGTTGTCACAGGACAGGGATACATTTGCCAAATTGTTTTTTATGTACATTTTTTTTCCTTTGTCAATGTAATTCACAAAATAGGGGCATATGTTCAAAATATTTATGCACTTTTAAAATATGCATGCACCTAATAAATGTGACAGATTTATTACAGAAAATGTTTATCAGATACAGATCATGGTAACTGTTCATCTTTGGAAACCATACTTAAAATATCTAGCATTATTTTATTTCTTTTTTATCATGTAATAAAAATTAAGCTGCTTGATTTGCGTATAAAACATCTTGATGTTAGTACAAATTTTCTGCAAAGCTGGCCATTTATGCATTTTACCACAGGTTTGTGGTTTAATGGATAGAAAAACGATGCATTACAAATACTCTTCAGATATTAGGGGAACTAATTGATTGAAAGATATAGCATGGAAGCAGGCCCTTCAGCCTACTGGGTCCACATCAACCTTAACCACCCATTCACACTAGTTCCATGTTATCCCAATTTTGCATCTATTCTGTGCATGCTTGGGGTAATTTCACAGAAGCCAATTAACCTCACAAACCTAAATGTCTTTGGGATGTGTGTGGAAACCAAAGCACCTGGAGGAAATGCACGTGGTTACAAGGATAAAGGGCAAACCCCACACAGACAGCACCTGAGGTCATGATGGAGCCCTGGTCCCCAGCACTGTTCAGTTCACCAAAATGGATGGAAGGATAATGACATATAATTATTCAGTATCCTTGGATCTGATGTAAGCAATTTAATGCTGCCTGCTCATTCACATTATTGCTGCTTGCAGCCACTTTTAACAATGCTTTTCATTGTCTTCATGGCTCAGCATGGGCCAATGTTTGTGAGAGGCAAGTGTAAATTAAAGTAAACATCCATAATATATTGCTAGACTGCATCACTTAAAGGAGAAGCACATTTTAGCTGCACTGATCTGGGAGATATTTTTAAAAATTGTACCTCATGGAAGATAGCATATCAGTTTACCCGTTCTGTGACAGAGATTCAAATAATGAGAACTTGGCCTGCAATTATAGGGGAGCAGGAAGCATGCAAATGTATACCGCAAAGGCATTGGGAAACAGAACATGAGTCAAAATGGACTACATATGCTGAAATCTTGAGCCAAGCACAAATTGCTGTAGGAGCTCAGTGGATCAGGCAGCATCTGCGAATGGAAGTGGTCAGTCAATGTTTCGGGTATTGATTTTTCTTCAGACTGATGAAGTAGAGGGATGATATCTGATAGAATAAGTTGAGGAGAAAAGGTGGGCCAATTGCTGATAAGTAATAGGTGGATCCAGAAAAGGAAGAGTTGATACTCCAGAGAAAATATGTACAGCCTACTCAATCTCTTTCCTAACATATCACATAATCACAAATGGTATGCAGCACTTCATGTGTAGTTTCAGCAAAACAGTTTATAATTGCAATAATATTTATTTTCTCGAACATTGCAGTCTTTTTGTACCTGCATCTAATAAACCATTTGTTTCCACCATTCCTTGCTGTACCAGCGTATTAATTTACTATGACTCATGCACACGCATTCCCTTCTTGCAAATGTGACCTTTTTAAAGGATTCTCTTCTTCTATAATTTTCCTAACCAAATGGAAACTTCTCATTCCTCTATAGTGCCATAATCTCAACAACCAATTTAACATGTTTATGTCTTTGTATTTTCCTTTAACTATATTTATTTTCACTTTGTTTTATATTGGCAGCAGACTTTGACACATGGCGTTCGGTCCTGTCATATACTGTAGGTCCTAAATGGGTGTAAAAAGCTGAAGTCCAAGCACTGTTCATTGAGCAGCGGGATCCCACAAATTACAAACAGCCAACCAGAAAATAACTCCATTCATTCTCACACTCTGTTATCCTTCCATTGCATAATCTTCCGTTAGCTTTACTATATTACTCTGCAACACCCGAACCCACATTTTGTGTTAAAACGTTTTGTGTGCCATCTTTTAAATGCCTCCTTCCATCTATATCATTGGTTGCATCCTCAAGAAACTCTAATTGGTTTGTAAAACAGAATCCCCATTTCATCAATCTGTGGTATCTTTCACAGGCAATGTTATAATCAAATGGATGGTTGATTACCATGTCCATAATAATACATCACAGTAATTTTCCAGCTAACAACTTCAGGTTAATGGCCTATAATTGTTTCTTTATATTTTGCCCTCCAATCTCTAGTTCTAATCTTACAACAAAAGTAATATCATGGAATAATAGAAACTAACAGCACAATCGGCATTCAGAATCTTAAAAAAATTAGTTAAATTACTAAATTTATGTATTCGCTTTATAACATTTTGTTGAACTTTCTCAAATTCCTGTCTATTAATTTGTAATTATTTGTACCCATGTTGCACCATCACATTAGATAGATGATTTAGCAATCTCTGAGTATGAAATAATTCACTTTATCTTCCCTCCACTTCTTTTGCCAATGATTTTTAATCTGTCGATTGTCCAAAATGGCACATCACAATAGACAATAGGTGCAGGAGCAGGCCATTCGGCCCTTCAAGCCAGCACTGCCATTCAATATGATCATGGCTGATCATCCCCAATCAGAATCCCATTCCTGCCTTTTCCCCATTTCCCCTGACTCCGCTATCTTTAATAGCCCTATCCAGCTCTCTCTTGAAAGCATCCAGAGAACCTGCCTCCACCGCCCCCTGAGGCAGAGAATCACACAATTAGAACATCCCATTTAATGGCAAGATCACTCATACTGTCTGCAATGTGAGCATTTGTCAATTCATTTGTTATAATGCTGATGGTGCAATGGAGGATCAAGGAAATGTCGTGGCTGGCTAAAGAACAGCATAAAACAATAACCTTGCAAAGATACTTCTCCGTTAGCTTTTATTCAAATTCAAATACAAAGTTACAAAATTACCTCCACCATTTGCTATTGTTTAAATTGTGAGTATTGTGATGCTCTTCAAAAAATACCCACATCCTTAGCGAAGCTAGACAAGAGCAACAAAAATATTGATATTCACTTGACATATGCGGAAGTTGTCCAGATGTGCCCTCTGTACAAAAAGCAACAGTGGCCAATTAGTGCTTAACAACCTCCAATCAATCTTCAGAGAAATGATATAAGATGACGTAAATTCTGCGAAAGCAGGATTTTTTTCTTTCAGCAGTGTTCTCCTCTAAGGTATTCGACTTGGATTCCTTCTGGGACCCGGAGCTCCATACTTCACTACAGCCTTGGCTGAAAACAAAGGAGAGAGCTGCTTCCTGAGGTGAGATGAGAGTACCCACACTAAGCATTAAACTGAATGAGGTATCCAAGAGGTCTATTAAAAATGAAATCAATAGGAATAAGGAGGAAAAAAAATCTCTGCACTCTTCCGGAGTCATAACTTTACATGAAGTAAGGTAGTTATGATTGTTGAAGGCCAGTCATCTCAGCTGCAGGACATTGGTGTCGGAATTCTTCATGACAGTGTTTCAGATCCAATAATTTCAGCTGCCTCTTTAATAACCTTCCATCCACGATAGTCCAGAAGTGGGAATGTTCACTTCAGGTGCATAGTGTTACATTATGTTTGCTCTTCAGTAGCAGGTAGCAAAGTGGTCCAATCAAGTAAATAACGGGGCTTCAAAAGGCGGCCTGCATAGTTTGTGATGAAAGACTCACCACCTGATTCTCCAAAGCCTTTCTACAATTCGCAAAGCTCATGTTAGATGCATCCACCAACGTATTGGGCGCCGCTCCAGGAGACAGAGCGCATGGACCAGATGCGGATTGAAGCGGCACAGAACAGTGGAGGACGTCTGCAGCTTTGCTTTCCCAGGCCAACCTTGCAACGCCACCAGGACAACGGGCCTTTATGGCCAGCTGGACTTAAAGCTCTCAGTGAACAACTATTTTAGCATTTTGCATTTGGTTGTGGATTGTGCCTATGTATAGTGATACTACTGAACAGTATACAAAAAGGAATTCACCGTACCTCTGTACATTTGATAACAAAGAATTCTTGAACCATTGGAATATCGTCCATTTGCTGGATGAAAGCGCGGCAGACCAAAAACTTGACATCACAGAGACAAAGGAATCTGCTTGATTGAGTTAACTCAAGTCATTGTTTACCGTCATATGCATATGTGCGATAATGTGCAGAAACAATGAAAATATTGCCTGCAGCAGCATCCCAGGCACATAGTCTGAGATGACACAAAAAAACGTTACTTACACATAAATTCTGCAAGACTGTAAAAAAAAAAAAATGACTGTGCAAAAGCAAAACAAAGCATTCGCACGAAACTCAGTTAAAAAATAAAACTAGTTTATGGTAGTGCAAGAGGTGTTATGTTGCCGAGCAATGCTTTGTTGACTTTGAACATGAGATTGTTGTTGCGGTACCGTCCAGCCAGGTCTTCAGTCTCTCTCTTACTCATCACCATCGGTGATTCAGCCAACTCCATTGGTGTTGCCAGCAAATTTGTAGCTGATTTTGGAGCTGTACTCAGCCACCAGTGGCACCGCAATACCCAATCCAAACTTTCACTTCCCACACTAAAAGTCTATTATGGCTCTTTCTTTTCCAAAATCATGTTGTAAATTGTCACATTTCTTCAACAGCACCTCTCAGATCTATGATGTCTACCATGTGGAGGGGCGAAGGTAGCAGGCACAGGGGCACCCCACCACAGGGGAAAGTTTCCAAATCACACATGTCCCTTGTATGGAGACTCATCACTGTTCCGTCATCAGCGCTGGATAAAAATCTTGGAACTTCTTTCCCGACAGTTCATTATCTGGTTTAGGCTTATTATTGTCACTATAAAGACTATAACAGATCATAATGGTGCTCACCACCATAATTTTTTGGAATTAGGTTTGGGCAGTAAAATTGACCCCAGCTAGCTACACGCATGTTCCATGTTTTATCAAAAGGAACATTTTTTGTAACATTTTAAAAAAAACAATGTTGCATTCAACATTTTTTTATATATGTAAAAGCATTCTGTTCACCTATCCAGTGACTGCAATCAAACTCGTTACCAGAAATGCAATTATTTTTCAAAACAAAAATTGACCTTAGTCATTCAAGGGTTAAGAGCATGGAAGTCATTTGAGTCACAGAGACAATAAATCTAAGATCTACTGAAGCTAAAGAAACCCTTTAGGGAGGAAGAGAATCCTGTTTGGGAAACAGTATATTGTGTACATGACGGTTTGAAGGCCAAATACACTGCATAATATTTTAAAAATGCCGAGATGAAAGTTATTGAACTTCCATCTGTCAGAAGCAACACCAGATCCCAATAAACTTAATCTCCTGTATTTCAGCCAGTTTCTCATTTGCATGAGGAACATTGTATTCATAAATCTCTCAATAGAAAATGTGAATTTTAATATACTGTTAATAACACTATGGACAATAAACCTATTTCTCTGAAAAGTGTTTTTCTGAAAAGGTCAGTTGATCAGATTGATTGTTTTTCTTACTGACATAATTTCCATGCTCTGAATCCTTGTATGATTGAGGTGAAAGTAAAAAATGTACATGAGATTTAATATTATGTATGTGCATAATTCTCAGATTTATGCATTTCACTACAGGGACCTGGATTAAGGAAGACAATGGTAAGTTGGAATCAGTTTAGTTAGAAATAATTTGATACATATCTGTTGGTTTAATTATTCCTCTGTCTTAGATCAATCAACAATCAACTAACCAGCAAAAAGTCACGGGATTGCGCTGCTCTTTTGTCAACAGTTTGTGTAGATGGTATTTGGCATTGGTGTCCATTGAATACTCAAGAATTCAGAAAGCCATATGGGTAAAGAATTCACAAAATTTGGACAGAATGTAACCAAAGATGAAAATAAAGATATCATAATAAAGAAATCAGAGTAATTTATCAGTGAAAATGAACAAATACTCAAAAGGTTAGGCACATAAAAACAAAGTACAAATTTACTGAATTCAGATGTGTACTGGTTGTTGATATAAAACAGAAGGAATTTATAGGGTAGGAAGTCTTCCAGAAATATTTTGTCACCTCTGTGATCATTAGCATACAACAATCATCGTCTCAGTAAGTAAAACAGCAGATAAAAGTTTAGATATTTTCAGCTGAACGACTTCTAAGCTACTGACTCCCTCAGGTCATCGAGGAAATGGCCTGAGGGAGTCAGTTCTTTATGAAAATGCACAAGGTAAATGAAGTGAACTGTATTAAATTAAAATTACAAAACCAGTAAATCACTTTCTAATGAATCCTCATGCAAATCTTCTAATATTTTCTTACTTTTCTTTTTAATTAAAGATAAATTGAAAAAAAAATCGGAGTACTTGTCACAGGACTCATCTGCATGGTTCAAAGCTTCAATGATTCATAATAGTGTTATATTTCCAGATACTTTTCATTTAACGCAATGCCTACGCTTTTAATGGTGTTTACTGCAGTTGGTTTATGCATTTGCAAGGAATGTGTTGCTCTGGTAAAACCTGCCTCCTATAGAAATCGTTCAGTGCATCAAGTTTTAACAATTGGAGGATATTGAGCAAAAATGTTCACAAAGTGCTTTACAAATGAGTTAATGGAGGCAGAGTTGCAATTTAATATTTGAACATGTTTTTCCCGTATCATTGCCAACACAAACCCAAAGTCTACACATATATATGATAGATTATATTACCAGCTTTCCTATTGCTAATTTATACTGCAGCCAGAAATAGTGCCACAGAAATACTTTGAGATGCGTGGATGATTTCTTTTCCCATCTCAGCAGGAGTGTGGGGAGGAGGTTGGAAGGGAAGGACAGGATTTTATTCCAGGATCCTCGGTATTCCCCAGAGCTCCATTAAGGAAGGGGGAAGGGCTTCCTGCTGAGGCAGACATCTGCAGTACTCAGTAAGCAGCAGGAGAGTCATGCAACTCCTATCCACTGATGTTAAGGGTCGGATTTCGAAAAGATGCTCTCCTCGAATGATGTGACTTATTTGTACACATTATGATGAAGTTGAACAATGAGATGATTATTGTTACTATTTTACTTCCACCATTTTATAACTTTTTGGCAATGCATTCCCTGAAAATACACTGTCTGTTCGCTATGTAATAAAATACTTGTCTCTGTACAGTTCAGTCCAATGCATTTTTCATTCCATTATCTGCTGTAATGCATAACATCTTATTTGTATCATATGTGCAGAGATTATACATGAAGTTAATCTCATCAGTTTGCATTAACTTTACAAGGAACAGATAAAGATCATGGAGACATGTGTATTATACAATAAATTCTTGGCAATTATTAATTTTGAAATGCGAGCCAAGGAAATGATACAGTGCAAAATGATATAAATGACAGATTATCCTAATATCCATTTTTTTTCCATTACAGAAGGACAGGTAACTATGAAGTAATTTCTATTTTCTAATTTCTATTTCCTATTTTAGGGGAAATGCTCCATAATTAACACATTGGGAGTTTCAAATTGACAACACATGAGAAATAAATCAAAATCATGAGGTAACAATGCCACCTTAAAAAGCCTATGAACCAGATCATTGCAGCATCGCCAAAAAGCGAAAAGCTGCACTTTGGGACCGTTAAATTGGACGGAGTCATACGCCTCTCAATTTCATGGTCAGAGTTAAACATGTGGATGAAATGAGTGTGCTGGCCATGGCATGGACTTAGGGGTGTGCTCAAGTCAGAGTTTGCATTGTTTAATTTAAACAGGGTCTCCAAAACCTGAAGTTGCATGTGACAAAGTTACTCAAGAGGCTGCAGGATAGGTAAATGTTTGCTGCTCAGGGTAGAAAGGGGATTTAGTGGAAGCACAGTATCATTTGGAAGGTAAGGGGAATACTTTTGGAATGTCAAAGAGTGATTGAACAATGGTTGGGATTGGTGATTTAGCTGACAGAAATAACAGTCAGTCACAGACGAGGTGGATGAGAACACGCCTGACTACAGGATTTCAGCAATAAATGTTTGCTTGCAACATACATCCAATTTTGTTTTTTAAAGAAAGATTTTTATAGAAACAGTGGAAATAATTCAGTTTTTTGTCCTTGTTAAAACTCTGGTTACTTTGAAACATGAAAGATTCCAACATTATTCTTTTTCTCCAGAAAGGAGATCCTTTTATTCTCCAGAGATGCTGCCTGACCTGTTGAATTACTCCAGCACTTTGTGTCTATCTTTGGTATAAACCAGTATCACTTCCTCCCTACACACTATGGTGACCAGCCTGCCTACTCCCAAACCTCTGATATTTTCCATCTCATCCTTTCTAGCACAGTATCTCTCACTCTCTTGTTTCAAACGTTATCAAAATCCAATGTATCCATCGAGTGGCACCACCGCAGTGGCTGCCTCACCAGCAGCTGTTAGTCCTTTCACCTTTTTTGTTATTTTTAGTGTGCTTAAATGTATGTTTAAATGTTGCTTAGTATGTCTTATGTGGGGGGGGGGGGGGGGGGGGGGAAGAATAGGGGGAAACCGTTTCTCAGTCATTTACCTGGATGGACTCAGATACATCTTTTCTCGGTGTCGCATCTTCGGCCCTCCCCCTCGCGGCCTACCAACTGGATTGGCACGGCCTTTCCTACCGGAGACCGGCCAGAGCTTCAGCAGCGGGAACAGCGCTGAATTATGATCATGGAGTGGTGTTGGAGCTCCAGAGTGTTGAGCCTGCTGACTTTAACATCGTGGAGCAGTAGTTTGCAGAGCTACTAGCCGCGGGCGGCGCTGACTTTAACATCGCAGAGCGAGGCGATCCCTTGCCGGGGATCGCCAGTGTTGGAGATCCGTCCGGCTCGGCCTGTGGACTTCGGAAGCCACGGTCTCCGGAAAGAAGCGGTCGATTCGGAAACTCCAAGCCACGAATGTGTTCTGATCCGTTCCGACGTTGGCGTTCCGATCGTCCCGGCGAGAGGGCCTGTACATCGGGCCGTCCGTAGCGGCGACTGCGTTGGGTTCATAGGCCCCGATTACAAGTGAACAAAGAGGAAGGTGACTGAACTTTATTGCCCTCCATCACAGTGGAAAACGTTGATTCCGCTGTGGGGGATGTTTATGTTAAACTCTATCGTGTGTTGTGTTCTTTTTATTTGTATGGCTGTATGGTAACTCAAATTTCACTGTACCAATTGGTGCATGTGACGATAAATGTGAACTTGAACTTGAAGTCCACTAAGATCATTATGTGGCTCAATGTAAACTTTTCATAACTCTTTAGTGACTGACTTTGGTTTTAGGCCATGCTTAGATGCACTATATAAAGCATATTATTACTGTCAGCAATGTCATTTTGAACCAGATGTATGTTTTTATCTTTCTGTTTTACATAAATGTTGGGAACCAGCATGAATAAAGCATTTCTCCCGGCCAAATAATCAAGATTTGAGCCAAAACAGTAATTGACAAACCACACCTCAAGCCATTTTATTTTAAATTAAATATTTCTATTTGCATCACAAAAGTTTCAGTTGAACAAATAATCAGGCTCTCAGAACTGAATCATTTATGTTGAAGCCAGGCAAGGGATCTAAGTGCAATATGCTGACTGTTACTTTTTCCTTTCAGTTGTAGATGCAGAAGTTGGCAAAAATAATAAATTCAATGACCGCAAAAAAGTTTGTGATGCCTGAGAGATGCTTCGGAATGTAGGGTCTTCACATATTAATTGGATCGTTCACAATTCAAATCTGAAAAGGTTAATCGTCTTAAAAGTGACTTGACAAGCTAATTCAAAAATATTGATTTAGATTTCTGGGACTGTGTCAGCAGAAACCTTTTCGTTCCTTGATACTCACAGTGCTCATTTGGCTGAACTAAAAAAATACTTCCTTGACACGATTTCTGCAGTTTCTTGTGTCTCTTCAATCACTTTTATTTATTAGTATTTTATGAAGCAAATTACACCGTGTAACATTGGTCTGCTTTCATTCAGATGTATGCAGACTCTGAGGGATGAAGATTGAGTTATTTTGCTGTCCCCTACATTATGACCCATTTCCCTTTGCAAGCACTTGTTATCCCCCATCATCAGCCAGCTCCTTATCCATTCCCACAATTTACAAAGCACCTCTATATAGGCATTAAATTACCTTTAGTGCAGCATTTGGTGAAATCCCATTGGATTTCAACATAAGGCTGCGGGTCTTGCTTTCCAGCACATTTTCCTCCACTCCACCATTTCTCAGATCAGGAATGTGACTCCGTGAAAAAGAAGAGGGGGGCATCTTAATTGGATCCCGGTCTGACGGGGGAAATGTGCAAGTGTTGATTCCTCGGGTCGGACAGGTCTGATTTGGATGGCATCCAAAATAAGTGACACTTGCAGGAGCAGGATAACAAAAGCTAAATGCACATCTGGTTCAGCAAATTCTCAGTGGCTTTCTCTGGACTTCTCTTTTCTCAGCCAGGATTCATGCTTGCTTCCCAACTCATCCGGTTACTTCACATTCCTCCCTTCAAATGGCAAAGCAATGCAGAACCCAGCAGACATAAATAACCTTTGGAGCTTTCTCAGTCCCAACTGGTCTGTCCAGGGCTCAACAGCAATGCCTTGAGTTTAGAGTTTATTAGCAGTGTAAAGCGATGGAAAAACGATGCGGGATATTTGGAAGCCAAACTAGTTCAGTGCCCACTAAGGGAAGCTTGCTTGAACAGCCATTGTTGGCAGATGGGCAGCAATGGTTTAAACTAGCAGTTAATAAGCAGTTAACTATAGCCGGTAGGGTCCTGATCTGAAACCTCACCAGTTCATCTCCTCCAGAGATGCTGCCTGAGCTTCAACACTGTGTTTCTTTAACTACATTCACTATTGGACCTAAGTGAACTAAGTGGAAGAAAGGCAGAGGGTGTGGGGTCGGAGGGAGAGGTGGGTGGATTGAAGAAGGAAGGGCAAGGGGGTGGTAGGAGATGGATATGGATAGCAGCACATAGAAGAGTACAGCGCAGGAACAGGTCCATCAGCCTATGTTGAACACGATGCCCAGACCAACTTTTATCTGACTGCACATAATCCATATCCCTCCCTGGTAAAGAGTTCACTAATTATTAACCAGTAGCCATCTGATGTATCAATCTTCATGACGCAGTTTCTATTTTATATATCCCAGAGTATTTCTACCAGAATCAGGGCGAAAGCATGACCCTTCATATATTTCTCTTCTTGTACAGATAGGATGAATAGTATGTTATCACACCGAATGGCCAATGTAAGTAGTGGCTACAATGCTGATACGGTGGGGAAGCAGATATGGCTGAGCACAAGAGAATGTGGAGTGAACGAGCAAAGTCAGCGAGAAGCAAATACATAAAATCTGGTTGCTTTAATGAGCAAGGTTCATTTCCATTAATTCAAAACCAGAACTCAAAATACAAGTTTCAGTTTTATGATATCCTAGGTCAAGAGCGCTAGAGTTATTCAATGGGCAATATGCAACTCTCCTAGTTGCCCTGGTAGCCTGGCGCGCTGACCTCTATCGGGCTTAGTAAGGCGACAAGTGTCTGACACCTCTTCCTACTTATCCTTGGACCATGATCCCACAGATGAACACCAGGCCTTAATCTCAAACACCATTACTGATTTCATCACCTGGCTGACTGCCTTCCACAGCCTCCAACCTTATCGTTTCACAGCCCCACAGAGCCCGTTTTTACCTTCTCCCCAAAATCCACAAACACAACTGCCCTGGCATTGTTTCTGCCTGCTCCTGACCCACGGAAATGATTTCCACGTACCTCCACTCCATCCTATCCTCCCTGGTCCAATCTCTCCCGACTTATGTCCAAGATACCTCGTATGCCCTTTGTCTCTTTAATGACTTAAGCTCTCTGAGCCTTCACTCCCTTATTTTTACTATGGACGTTCAGTCACTCTACCCCTCCACCCCCCACCAACAAGGCCTTAAAGCCCTCAGTTTCTTCCTCAACCGCAGAACCATCCTATTTCCCTCGACTTACACTCCACTGGTCCTCACCCTCAACAACTTCTCCTTTGAGCCCTCCCACGTCCTCCAAGTCTAAGGCGTAGCTAAGGGCACCCTTATGGGCCCCAGCAATGCCTGCCTCTTTGTAGGGTACGTTGAACAATCCCTATTCCAGGTGTATGCAGGCACCATTCTTGAACTCTATCTCCATTACATTGATGACTGCATTGGCGCCACCTCCTGCACCCATGTAGAACTTATGGACTTAATCAACTTCACTCAAATTTACTTGGACCATCTCCGTCACCTCCCCTTTCTTGATCTCATAGTCTCCATCACAAGAAATACACAATTGACTGACATCTATTACAAACCCACTGATTCCCACAAGTATCTCAACTACACCTCTTCCCACCCTGCTTCCTGCAAAGACTCTATCCCCTACTCCCAATTCTTCTGTCTAAACTGCATCTGCGTCCAAGATGAAGTGTGGCATACTGGAACATCCAAGAGGTCCTCATTCTTTAGGGAACCGGGTTTTCCTCTCCCATCATAGATGAGGCCCTCACTCGTGTCTCCTCTGTATCCTGCAGCTCTGCCCTTGCTCCTCCTCCTCCTAGTCGTAACAGACAAGAGTCCCCCAGTCCTTACCTTCCACCCCATCGAAATCGGATACAAAACATTGTCCTCTGAAATTTCCGCCACCTCCAACGGGATCCCACCATTAGCCACATTTTCCCATCTCCACCCCTTCCCCCCGCCGCAGAGACCATTCCCTCCGCAACTCCCTGCTAACTCATCCCTTACCACCCAAACCGCCCCCTCCCCAGGTACCTACACCTGCAACCGCAGAAGATACAACACCTGTCGCAATACCTCCTTCCTCGACTCTTTTCAGGGACTCCCACAGTCCTTTCAGATTAGGCAGAGGTTCATTTGCATCTCCTCCAACCTCATCTACTGTATCCATTGTTCAAGATGTGGACTCTTATATGTTGGCGAGACCAAATACAGAATGTGCGATCGTTTCGCGCAACACCTTCACTCAGCCCGCCTGAACCAACCTGATCTCCCGGTTGCTGAACACTTTAATTCTCCTTCCCATTCTGACACAGACCTTTCTGTCCTTGATCTCCTGCATTGTCAGAGTTAGGCTAAACGCAAATTGGTGGAACAGCGTCTCACATTTCACTTGAACAGCTTACAGCCTAGTGGTAGAATATTGATTGCTCGAACTTCAGGTAGCCCCAGTATTCCCTCTCTCTCTATCCCTCCCCCACCCAAGTTGCACCAGTTTTTCATTTTCATCCTACAAACAGCCTTCAGGGCGAAAATGGCCTGTTTCCTTTATCATCATTACTTTTTTGCATATTTTTCATTCATTGTTCTTTCTCTCTCCACATCAACATCTATATCTCTCGTTTCCCTTATCCCTAACCAGTCTGAAAAAGGGTCTCAACCCAAAATGTCACCCATTCCTTCTCTACAGAGATGCTGCCTGTCCCGTTGAGTTGCTCCAGCTTTTTGTTTCTATCTTCTCCTAGAGTCTATTTTATTCAGGTGCTTGGCAAATTGGTAGATTGCGAATATTCTCTTGAACTTCTACATATTAACTGGTTGCATCATGGCCTGGTTTGGCAACTCAAAGACCCAGGAAAGAAGGAGTTTCAAAAAAATGGTGGACACTGTGCGATCCATAATGGGCACTGACCTTCCCACGATCAAAGAGATCTTTAGAACGTGCTCCCTCAAAATGGCAGCCAGCATTATCAGAGACCCACACCATCCTGGCCACATAGTAATTTCACTCCTGCCATTGGGGAGAAGGTGTAGGAGTTCAAGAATAACTTCTTCCCAGCAGCCTTCATGCTCCTGAACACTACAAACACCAAACTATGAACCACAAACTGCCTTGGTTGCATTAATATTACAATAATATTACCTTTTTTAATTTATTGATTTAAAACAAATTAATTTATCTATGAGTATTGTGTTTATAGACCTGTTATGCCATTGCAAGTTTTTTTTTTTTTTCCGGCAAATATGACTTGAAATCAAGAATGATGATGAAGAATGATACAGATACCCCGCATGGTATCAATTCACATCTATTTTAATCAGTGATTTGTACATGCACAAGGTCTCTAAATGCCTGTTAAACAGGCCCGCAAAATCTCTCTAAACGCAAACTCGACACCTATCTAATTCAATGAGTGCTGCCCCCTCCTGAAATGCAGCAATTACACCCTGTATACATTATCACACAACAACACTTGTTTCACCCTGAAATAAAGTGTTTTGGTCAATAGATTCTGGGAAGGGAAGAGCAACAAAGGCCGTTCAGCTCAACCAATTCAACTCAATTTACAAATTCGCAGATGACACCACCGTAGCGGGCCAGATATCAAATAATGATAAGACGGAGTACAGGAAGGAGATTGCGAGCCACATACCCTGCACGTACCAAGACAACATTCTTTCCCTCACTGTTAGTAAGACAAATAAGATTGTGATTGATTTCAGGAAGTAAAGCAGCACATGCACCCTTGTATATATTGATGGCACCGAGTACGATGGTTGAAAGATTCAGGTTCTTTGGAAATATTCCAGCCACATCAAAGCAATGGCCAAGAAAGCACACCAACGCTTCCACTTCCTTAGAAGGCTTAGGAAGATCAGCATGTTCCCAACAACCTCCTAGCAATTTCTACGGATGTGCCGTAGAAAATATTACATTATAATTCATCACAGAATTGTTTAGGAAGAGTTCCATCCAAGTCTGCAAGAAATTGCAGTAAGTTGTGGACCTGGCTCAGACCATCATGCAAAGCAACCTCCTTTCCATTGACTCCATCTATACTTCATGCTGCCTTGGCAATGCCATCAGAATAATCAAGGACCTGTTTCACTCGGGTCACTCCCTCTTTTCCCCTCTCCCCTCAGGCAAGAGGTACAAAAGTTTAAAAAACGCATAACTCCAGATTCAGAGACAGTTTATTCCCAGCTGTTATCAGGAAACTGAATCGTCCTCTCACCAACTAGAGTGGGCCTTACCTCCCATCTCCCTCATTAGAGACCTTCAAACTATCTTTAATCGGACTTTATCTTGCACTAAACATTATACCCGTTAGCCTGTACGCTGTGGATGGCCTGACTGTAATCATGTATAGTCTTTTCACTGACTGGATAGCACACAACAAAAAGCTCTTCACTGTACCTCGGTACACATGACAATAACTTTTCTTTTTAAACTAGTTGTTAAAACTCTTGCAGATGCACGGGAAAGGACGAATGTTGGTGGAGATGGAACACTGGATTTAGAAGTGGATGGTCCCATAGGAATGCTGAAAGGGAAAGGCAGGTGGCATCATGTTGGAAATGAATTACATTAAGGGGAATGACTTGCTGAATGTGTAGGATTTTGGGATGGAAAGCTAGGATAAGCAGATCCTTATTTTTGCTCTGGGTAGGAGTGGCGGTGGTGAATACAAAGGTACTGAAAATGTAAATTGAAAGTACTGTCAACTGCAGCAGAGTGGAAGCCACTAAAGAATGGAAGCTTAAGGAGAAAGAAAGACATCTTGGAAGCCACTGAAAGTGTTGCCATCAGAATAGATAAGAGCTAAAGAAAGGGGGAGAATGGAACAAAGTCTTTATAGGCAAGATGAGTGGAGGCGGACTACAGATAGTTGGGAAATTGAGTTGGATTGTATCGGATATTGAGTGCGAGCCATCCCCTATGACAGACATAAAGAAGTTGAGAAAAGGAAGATAAGAGTTAGAGATATTTGTCCCTTTCTATATTGTCTACGGCAGCTGTAAAACCAGTCCCAGCAGTCAAACCTGAACATAATTCATTCTCACAAATGTCCATGAAATCCCCACTAATCGTGGGGCCTCTTCTGCAGATTTACTGCATCTATTCCGCATATTTGGTAATTATGTGTGTGTCTGCATATAGCTTATTGTTATGAACTGGCTCGGCATGGTGGCACAGCTGTAGAATTGTTGTTTTAAAGCGGCAGGGACCGAACCACGGGTGCTATCTCTATGGAGCTTGCACATTCTCCCCGTTACCTGCGTGTGTGTTTCCTGGGTGCTCCAAATTCCTCCCACACTCCAAAGACATACTGGTTTATAGGCTAATTGGGTTGGTAAAATTGTAAATTGTCTATAGTGTGGAGAATAGTGTAGTGTGCATGGATTACTGGTCGATTTAGAGTCAGTGGGCTGCAAGGCTAGTTTCAATGCTGTATCTCTAAACTAAACTAAACCAGAGATTGTTCATGCATGTATTTACGATAAATTTATGCCCGGCCTGTTGACCCACCGCATCTGCCCATATCTCCAGGGAATCAATTGCAAACTTATAACAGTGAGTCCCATCAGAAATGTTGGTTTGGGTAAGTGTTGATCAGGATGACAACAAATTATTTTAAGATCATATTGAACACAAACCAACGGAAACAAAATTGACCATCCACATGGAGTTGTCTGTAAATGTTTAATGCTGATGTGTTACAATCTCACGCAAACAAGTTGAGTTATAACCATGATGGTGTAGGATTTAAAATAATGCATCCAACAGATAAGATAATTGAAACAATACTTACAAATACAACCTAATTTGGAAACGAGCAAAGAAGATGCCATGACTTATTTTAATTGTATTAATTAATTATAGTAGATCTGTGTGTCATTTTCATAATTTAGGACAGAAACCAATTGTGGGAGATCAGGCTGGGAGAATGCATGTGATGTGGCAAAGACTGCTGTGCCATCAGGTAATCAATAGCAAGGCTCCACAAATTAAGATTGTGCCAAGCAGCATGCAAGACACCCCATAAGTCAAACTGCACTGAATCCATTCATGTGTGGCAGGGCAGACACTATCCCAGCTGATGACAATTGAAGAATGTAACCCATCACATAATGCTTTGCCAGCAATGCTTTGGGTAAAGGTTAATCGGCTAAAGTAAAAGTTAAACTGGCAGGCTATTTTGAAGGGACCATGTAGTAACTGAGTCAATATTTCACACTGACACTCTTCCCCAGATTTAGTAATTCAAGATCAATTTACTTTAGACAGGAATATATCTTACAAGATTATATTTCCAACTTCAAACTCAAATACATATCATGCTGCATCAACATTTAATGTCAGGAATGTCTACGTACATATGAACGCATGTGTTTATGTGTGCATGTTATGTGCATGTTGAATGTACGCATACAAAATACGTCAGCATTGAGCATATCTATGGTTTCAGTCATGCATTTACTGCTTTATCCAAGATAATGAAGCATGCCAAAAAATAAACATAATTAGTATGATGTGCTAGGTCTGCCAGACAAAACGAGAAGAGATACTGGCACACCACAACAGGTAGGTATTGGAACTACCAGCTACTAAATACATAAAGATTCCATTGTCGCTCACACAGCTTTTGTTCAAGAACAAAACCGACAGCCTGCAGTCTCTGTTCTTTATTCTCCTGTGGTCTCAGTCCAAAGTCACGAGGCTATGCCGCACTACCCTTGCTGACCATTACAATAAAAAATGTACCATATAGATATAGACGGCATTACAACTTTTATCAATTACCGGCAGATATTAATAAATTATTGATAGTCTACTTTGCTGTTCGCTGCTCATTTTTCATAAATCATAATGCATGCATTTTGCATCAAAAGACAACTATAGATGGTTCAAGTGACCAAAGGAAGTTGCTGTGGGAATACGGATACATTGTTGAAGTGATGATCAAAATGAAATCATTTTTGCGGCCACAGGATCTCCCCAGAGCAGCTCACTGTCTGCTATTTACATTGCAAGAAGCCAATGGCTTTGCAAATGTTTTATGCCAATATATATATTAAAATATCAAGTAATGAAAAACGAGAAGCTCGATAATCTTGGGATACAGGATCACAGACATCCAAAAGAAACACAAGGAACTGCAGATGCTGAAATCTTGAGCAAAACACAAAGTGTCGGAGTAACGCAGGTCAGGCAGCAAGTCTGACCCATTGAGTTCTTCTTCCCCTTATATTTTGCTTATATATATTAAAAATAGAATATCAAATGGATATGAAAAGTTCAAATGAAAAACTGAGATAAGGCAAAAGGTAATCAAACAATTAGCACTTTACACAATCAGGGTTTTTTAGTTTAGTTTAGTTTTGTTTAGAGATACAGCAATGGAAACAGACTCTTCAGCCCGCTGTTTCCATTGCTGTATCTCTAAACAAAACTAAACTAAACTAAAAAACCCTGATAACTTGCTCACAACGAGGGCACAAAGTCTGACAATGGATGGCACAGTGGTGCAACCACAGGGTTGCTGCCTGACAGCATCAGAATCCTGAGTTAAATCCTAACTATGGGTGCTGTCTATGGAGCTTGTACGTCCTCCCTGTGACCACATGGATTTTCTCTAGATGTTCTGGTTTCCTCCCATATTCTGAAGACGTACAGGTTTCTAGGTTAATTGACATAAAATTGCTCAGTGTATAGCATACGCCCTGTGGTTGCACCACTGTGCCATCCATTGTCAGACTTTGTGCCCTCGTTGTGAGCAAGTTATCAGTTCTGAACTGCCTGTTTTTCTACAGTCAAAATCCAGGCAACCACAACATTCGCACAAAAATATATAGATAAAGATATGTCAACCATTTCTCATTTTAGCTTTAAAGAAGGAACTGCAGATGCTGGAAAATCGAGGGTACACAAAATGCTGGAGAAACTCAGCGGGTGCAGCAGCATCTATGGAGCGAAGGAGATAGGTAACGTTTCGGGCAGAAACCCTTCTTCAGTGTACCCTCTCATTTTAGCTTATTCAGTGTTTCACAAGCTTCCTGTTCATCCCCCCCCCCCCCCCCCCCCCCTGATGGTGTCTAATTTTCCACTCAAATTACTCATCACCTAATCCCAGTTTTGCAGCTTTAATTTCCATTTCTTCATCTTGGAGATTAAAACTCATAATTTTATGTGAATTGTTCTCCCCACTGCACCAGATGTCAATTGGAACATTTAGTTTTGGGTGTACATAGGCCTTTGAATTAAAAGATGCTGGGTGAATATTTCAAATGATGTTCAAATTATAACAATAAAACAAAAAGGACATAGAGCTGGGTAACAATTTGGCGAATAATAAGGAAGGATCGGTGCGAGAGAAATAGGTATTTGGTTGCCAGTGTTAAACATTTGCAAGGTTATCAGTGTTATCACCCCTGCAAATTTCTGTCATATACACTAAGGAAGATACCACCAGCAGCTAACTCAGGCACGTTTGTTCAGCATCAGTAAATTTGACAAATTTCACAAATTTGAAAGTGAAGATCTTTATTCACATTGAAAGATCAACATGCGATGTGGAATTCCCAGATTGGGAATTGATTGCATGTTTGTGAATTTAATATTCACTGTGCACCAATGAGTCAGATCAAGAGAAAAAAAAAGTGCTGGCAAAAGAAGACAAAAGTTCTGGAGTAACTCAGTGAGTCAGGCAGAATCTCTGGAGATCGTGGATAGGTGACGTTTCAGGGAAGAACTCTTCTTCAGGTTGATTGTGGGAAAGGGGGAGGGGAAAAGAAAGCTAGAAGAGAGGAGCAACAGGACAAAGCCTGGCAAGTAATAGGTGGATACAGGCGAGGGGAGGTGTTGATAGGCAAATGGTTTGGCAAAGGTCAGAGATCAAAGGTCAGTAAGTGAGACAAAAGGATTGAATTGCCAATTGTGAAGCTGGAGGAAGGAACGTAGGTAGAAGGGAAGGGGTAGGTAGGAATAGGTGCAAGACTTAGTGGGGTACAGGGAAGGGGGTTGTTTTCTGCAGATGAGTCACCGAAAAGTGGAAAGTTCAATGCTCATACTGTTGGGTTATAAGCTACCAAAGTAGAATATGAGGTGCTATTCCTCCAGTTTGTGTGTGACGTTACTCTGGCAATGGAGGAGGCTCAAGACAGTAAGGTCCGTATGTGAATGGGAAGAGGAGTTAAATAGTTAACTACTGGGTGATCCAATGGACCTTGGCGAACCAAGCACAAATGTTCAGTGAAAGGTCGTGCACCTCATCTACTGCATCTGGTGTTCATGATGTGGCCTCCTTTACATCTGCGAGTCCAAGTGTAGACTCAGCGACGGTCTCACCAAAAACGTGCTCGGTCCACCAAGACCTGCTGGATCTCGTGTTTGCTAACCATTTAAATTCATATTCCCATTCCCATACTGACCTTACTGTCCCGGGCCTCCTCCATTGCCAGAGTGAGAGCACATACAAACCGGAAGAACAGCACCTCTTCACTATTCAAGTAGCTTACAACCTAATGGTACAAAATTGAGTTCTCCAATTCTAGGTGACTACCATCCCAACTTCCCCACTTCATCCCCCCATCCCATTTATTTTGCTCCGTTGTCTCCCCTATGCCCAATCTGGATTTTCCCCTATTTCTCCCCTCCCCTACATTGTCTCTCCTAACTTCACAAATCACAACTCTTCAATCCTTTGTCTCACACCTTTTGTCTTTTTATCTCCGGTCTTTGTTCAATCTGCCCATCAAACCCCCCTCGCCCCTGCCTGTATCCACCTAATTACCTGCCAGGCTTTGCTCTGTTTCTCCTCACTTCCAGCTTTCTTCTACCCCCACCCCCACAATCAGTCTGAAGAAGAATGCTGACCCTCAACATCAACTATCCTTGGTCTCCAGAGATGCCGCCTGGCTCACTGGGTTACTCCAGCACTTTGTGTCTTTTTCTGTAAACAAGCATCTGCAGTTCCTTGTTTCAAAAGAAAAATGCTACAAAGTTAAACTTAACTACTTTATATGAGAGTTTAAAGCACTCTTATGGGACTGTCCCACTGTACGAGCTAATTCAAGAGTTCTCCTGAGTTTCCCCTGATTCGAACTTGGAGAATTACGGTAATAGCCGCTCGTGAGTACTCAGGGCAAAGAAGGGAAGCTGATAATGTTAGTTGAAAGAGAACAAATGTAAGAAATTAAGTTAGGAATGATCTTGGCTTCGGGGAGGAGGAAATAGAATCAATACGTGAAAATAAATTTAAAAAAATAACAAGGGAAAAAAAGCATTAGTGGGCAGTAGCTTTTTAATTAGTTGTGTTCCTTAACTGTTGCCACTTTGTGCAATGAGGCAGCATTAGTTAGTAAGGCAAGACACAAAGTACTGGAAGAATTCAATGGGTCAGGCAGCATTTGTGGAGGAAATGGACAAGCAACATTTTTTTAAAGAAGGAACTGCAGATGCTGGAGAATCGAGGGTACACAAAAAGCTGGAGAAACTCAGCGGGTGCAGCAGCATCTAAGGAGCGAAGGGTCTGAAGAACGGTCTCGACCCGAAACGTCGCCTATCTCCTTCGCTCCTTAGAGGCTGCTGCACCCGCTGAGTTTCTCCAGCTTTTTGTGTACCCAAGCAACAATTTTTGTCCGGAGCCTTCTTCAGCTTCTGCCTTTTTCAGTCTGAAGAAGGCTCCTGACCTGAAAAATCACCTATCCATTCTTACCACATATACTGCCTGACCCATTGAGTTCCTCCATCACTTTATCATTTTGCTCAAGATTCCAGCATATGAAGTTCCTATGTCACCAACAGTTAGTAAGGGATTCTCTTCAAAAGTACGAACGTAATATGATACAATTTTACAATTTATGTTAGTGACATGTTGGAATCTGAAACTAGAATTTTAAACAAAAGAAAAAAAATCAGTTACATAGAGTTGGGGAGGGTAGTTTGGCAGATTAGTTTGACTGATAAGATATGGGTCAATTCTCTCCCCCAGAAAAAATGGTTGGGCAAATCTTGGCATTGATAACTTAGACCACAAATTTACACGATTTACAAAGATGTCTTTAATGTAATCCAAAAATTTTGTTTGTAGTTGTTCGGATTTCATGCACGCACCAGATAGAGTAAAGTTCCAGATCTAGTCATCAATTCTGATGTAAAAAATGTAAAATGTTGCAAGCAAAGGTGTGTTAACAAAACAATATTTAGATAGGAGCAAATAAAATGGATGCAGTTTTTGCCAACCACATTCAAACCAATTAATTAAAGACTAGGTATCAATGACCCAAAACATCACCTATTCTTTTTCTCCAGAGATGCTGCCTGACCTGCTGAGTCACTCCAGTACTTTGTAAATATCTGCTAATTAAAGACTAGATCCAACCTAAATCATCTGATCAGAATACCTGAACTGAATACTGCATGTATAACATACAGAGTTACATAGAACAAAGAACTGTACATAGAAAAATACAGCACAGGAACAGGTCCTTTGGCCCACAATGTCCATGCTGACCATGACACTAACTTAAACTAATCTCTGCCCGCAGATAATCTTTGTCCCCCCACTGTCACGTTCATGTGCCATTATTGTATCTGCCGCCACTATCATTCCTGGCAACAAAAGTGATAAATGAAACGTGCAAAATATGCTGAGGAAACATTTTATGATGTGGATCTCTTGGATTGGTAATTGATCGTAACAAACCACATCAGTCTGTTAATAAGAAACAGGACTCCATTGTTTAACAATCTGATTAACAGAACACAGTGCTCACTCTGCATATAAACAATATTATATTCCTGCAATTTACTCTTCCTGCTTATTTCTACATTAACCCATTGATTGTTAACGATACCCATATATTGTAAAATAAATTGCTTTTTTACCTGAAGCTATTATAAAGATATTATAAATTATGTATATTTAACAATTACATCAATTTCCTATATTGTTCGTCAGGGAGACATGGCATATAATTGATGAGGAAAGGTGGAGGGACTTTACTGGTCGGGAAATAGGCAATGTAACATTTTGACTTACAATTCATCATTCTACATTACTTAGTGTGCTAAATTGATTATGCATGTTTCCACTGTATGTCTATTGAAACAGAAGTGCTTAAGTCGTATTTGGAGGATTTGATTTGTAATATTTGTGGCACTTTTTGGTGGATTATTTATTGCATTTTTTCCTTCTTTATCAATATTAGTCAAAAAATGGAAGCTCCTGGAAATCTAGGGATGTGGCAAGCGATATTAAAAGTAAATATTGCAGATGGGAACAGTGGAAATCTTTGTACCTAAATAACGGATATACGTGAAATGATGAAGATGTGGAAGAGAATAATTAGATATGAATTTGGTCCAAAAATGAATTGGTAGCATACATTTTTGTGCTGTCAGGGGTTGTGGGGAGAAGGCAGGAAACAGGGTTGTAGGGAGAGATAAATCAACCACGATTAAATGGCCGAGTAGACTTGATGGGCTGAATGGCCTAATTCTGCTCCTATCACATGAACATGATTTAAAAATGTCATCCATGGGAGATATACATATTTGAGAGTCAAATCATCTTGGATGCTTTCTTACTGAGGACTGAGGGTATGATCAGCATAGAATGAACCACCACCAAATACTTGCAATTAGGCTGTTCATTGCATCAATCAATAATGCAAGCTCATAATTTTGGAATTGTGGTAACAGGAATCAAGAGTCAAGAGAGAGTAAAGAGTCAGAGTGCTTAATTGTCATATGTATCAGCAATGGAACAAATAAACTGCTACTTACTGTGCCTTTCAGGCCCATTGAAGCAATAACACACAAACAGATACATGATAATCATGATACAATAAATAACTAATCAATGATACCAGGTAACTAGACCATAATAGTTCAAAACCAAAGTCCATAGTGCAAACGAAACAAAGTCCACACTGGATCATACTGTAATTGCTGAGATAGAATTGTGGTTAGTGTTGTGCAGTGTTTAAGAGCCTGAAGATTGCTGGAAAGAAGTTGTTCTTGAATTTAGAGGTCAGTTCCCAGGCTCCAGTACCTTCTTCCCAAAATGTACCAAAATGAGAGCATGGCCAGGGTGTTATGCGTCTTCGATGAAGCTGGAGTTGTAATTTGAAAATAATTAACTGTTCTTGGCTACACAAGCGATGCCATGGAACATTTTGTGGCACTGAATATAGATCCTTGGAGCTCTGATTCTTGTAGTCAGTCCCACAGTCTCCAGCTGCACAGCTGTAAGTGTGCAGAAGGTCACCTGTCCTCTTGTGGGTTAAGAGCATTTTCCTTTGCCATCATTTTAGCTCAACCCCCAGGGTACTGTCAAACATTGTGAAGGTTTGTGTATCATTCTTTCTTGTGCTATTTCTTATAGTAAGCTGCAATGTCCTGTAAAATGATACTCAAAACTTTTGCAGCCAAGAGGCATTCCCCTTTGTCAAATACAAGTGACTTGTCAATAGTGCAAGCTATCTTAAAATTCTGTTGGCTACTCACTAAACTGGACTTCATTTTACTGGGAACTAGACCTGTTGGCCCCCATTCCCCCAGGCAATATCCCACCACTGACCCATAGCACCCAACTGCACAGGCATGGCTGAGGGGTTCCTGTTGTGACTCCAGAGATCCCCGTTGTGACACGAGTCACGGCAACCCTCCCCCACCTGCGCCTCGCTATCCCTCTTCCTACTCCTATCCTCCACCATTCCCCCTTATCCCCCAGCACTGTCTCCCCCACTCTCCCTCCTCACCTCCCCCACTGCCATCCTCTCCTTCTATCCCTCACTCCCTACATCCCACACTCCCCCCTCCTTTCCCTCTATCCTCCCACTCTCCCTCCTCACCTCCCCCACTTTCCCTTCCCTCTCCCCTCCCCACCCCCTCCTTTCCCTCTATCCCCCTGCTTCAGCACTCCTCACCTCCCCCCTATCCCACCCCCCACAATGAAAATTGCGATGTTTAAAAAAAAATTAAACCTCCCCCTATCCCACCCCCCACAATGAAATTCACGATTTAAAAAAAATGAAAATTGTGTTTTTTCTTTAAAATAACCTAAACACAATGTTAGCTGTTAATGAAAACGGAAGAATTTGATTAATACAGAGTTTTTTGGAAAATCACAATTTTTAATGTAAATGTAATTCAGGGCCCCATTGTGACATCGAACGGGATCCCATTGTGATGTCATTGTGATGTCGAATGCAGCTGATGGGCAGGGCAAGTGGAAATGTGGTTTCAAAAATCATTTTTGTAAAATTAAAAATGTTAATAACTTGTAAAGTATAACATCAATTGGAATGAAACATGTTTCATTTACATCCCAGGACAATGTTGAGTAAGGTGAACCAAAAATTGTAGCGCTATCATATATAGTTTTGGCGGGGTTTTGGAATCTCATGCACAGGCACGCATAGAAACAAACAAACAAGATCAGAGTTTTAGTAATATATATCTATATACTAAACTAAGTGGGACCCGTAGGTCCCCATCCCCAACACAATAATCCACCACTCACCCATTCCCCCAACGCAACCCGTTTCCACCATTTACCCATTCGCCCAATGCAATATTCCATCACTCACGTGGGGCTGTGGGGTGTGGGCTATGGGTAGTGGGCTGTGCATAGTGAGGAGTGGGGAGTGGGCTGTGGGAAGTGGGCTGTGAGGAGTTGGCTGTGGGGAGGGGGAATGGACAGTGGGGAATGGGCTGTGGGGAGTGGCTGCGGAGAGGGGGCTGTGGGGAGTGTGCTGTGGGGTGGGTTGTGGGCTGTGAGGAGTGGGGAGTGTGCTGCGGGCTGTGGGAAGTGGGCTGTGGGGAGTGGGCTGTGGGCTGTGGGAAGTGGGCTGTGGGAAGTGGGCTGTGGGGAGTGGGGAGTGTACTGTGGGCTGTGGGAAGTGGGCTATGGGCTGTGGGGAGTGGGCTGTGGGGAGTGGGCTGTGGGGAGTGGGCTTTGGGCTGTGAGGAGTGGGCTGTGGGGAGGTGGAGGGGACAATGGGGAATGGGCTGTGGGAGTGGGCAGTGGGGAGGGGGTGGACAGTGGCGAGTGGGCTGTGTGGAGTGGCAGCTGCCATTTTCGGCTGGCAGAATGGCAGCGTATGTAAATGAGATCCCATTGTGATTGGAGGACTGTGAGATGCCATTGTGGCTTCATCAATGGAAGCTGCTAGGAACGTCTCGCTCCCACAGACAGTTATTATTCTCAAAGGTTGTTTTTTTTAAACCATTAAATATCAATAATGTGAAATATAACATCAAATCTGAAGGAAACGATTAGATCGACGACAGGAAAAAGCCGAGTAAGGTTCTGCAAACATTTTAGTGCAACCGTGTACCGTTTTGGCGAAAATACCATCACACACACACACACACACACACACATATATACACACACACACACACACATATATAAACAAGACAAGACTTTTAATAGTACAGTGGCTTGCAAAAGTATTCATACCCCTTGAACTTTTGCACATTTTGTCACGTTACAACCACAAACGTAAATGTATTTTATTGGGATTTTATGTGATAGACCAACATAAAGTGGTGCATAATTGTGAAGGGGAAGGAAAATGATACATGGTTTCCAAATATTTTTACAAATAAAAAACTGAAAAGTGTGGCGAGCAAAAGTATTCAGCCCCCCTGAGTCAATACTTTGTAGAACCACCTTTCGCTGCAATTACAGCTGCAAGGCTTTTGGGGTGTGTCTCTACCAGCTTTGCACATCTAGAGACTGACATTTTAGCCCATTCTTCTTTGCAAAATAGCTCAAGCTCAGTCAGATTGGATGGAGAGCGTCTGTGAACAGCAATTTTCAAGTCTTGCCATTCCATTGCAGCTCTGGCTGTATGGTTAGGGTCGTTGTCCTGCTGGAAGGTGAACCTCCGCCCCAGGCTCAAGTCTTTTGCAGACTCAGGTTTTCTTCCAAGATTGCCCTGTATTTGGCTCCGTCCATCTTCCCATCAACTCTGACCAGCTTCCCTGTCCCTGCTGAAGTAAAGCATCCCCACAGCATGATGCTGCTACCAGCATGTTTAACAGTAGGGATGGTGTGTTCAGGGTGAT
The DNA here is from genome assembly GCA_035221665.1 of Okamejei kenojei. NCBI lineage: Eukaryota > Metazoa > Chordata > Chondrichthyes > Rajiformes > Rajidae > Okamejei > Okamejei kenojei. The sequence goes on from CM069132.1 coordinate 45,050,186, forward strand.
GTGCAGTGTTAGTTTTCTGCCACGCATAGCGTTTTGCATTTAGGCCAAAAACTTCAATTTTGGTCTCATCAGACCAGAGCACCTTCCTCCACATGTTTGCTGTGTCCCCCACATGGCTTGTGGCAAACTGCAAACGGGACATCTTATGGCTTTGTTTCAACAATGGCTTTCTTCTTCCCACTCTTCCATAAAGGCCCGATTTGTGGAGTGCACGACTAATAGTTGTCCTGTGGACTGATTCTCCCACCTGAGCTGTGGATCTCTGCAACTCCTCCAGAGTTACCACGGGCCTCTTGGCTGCTTCTCTGATCAATGCTCTCCTTGCCTGGCCTGTCAGTTTAGGTGGACGGCCATGTCTTGGTAGGTTTGCAGTTGTGCCATACTCTTTCCATTTTCGGATGATCGATTGAACAGTGCTCCGTGAGATGTTCAAAGCTTGGAATAATTTTTTATAACCTAACCCTGCTTTAAACTTCTCCACAACTTTATCCCTGACCTGTCTGATGTGTTCCTTGGGCTTCATGATGCTGTTTGTTCACTAATGTTCTCTAACAAACCTCTGAGGCCTTCACAGAACAACTGTATTTATATTGAGATTAGATTGCACACAAGTGGACTCTATTTACTAATTAGGTGACTTCTGAAGGCAATTGGTTGCACTGGATTTTATTTAGGGGTATCAGAGTAAAGGGGGCTGAATACTTTTGCACGCCACACTTTTCAGTTTTTTATTTGTAAAAAAATTGAAAACCATGTATCATTTTCCTTCCACTTCACAATTATGCGCCACTTTGTGTTGGTCTATCACATAAAATCCCAATAAAATACATTTACGTTTGCGGTTGTAATGTGACAAAATGTGGAAAAGTTCAAGGGGTATGAAAACTTTTGCAAGCCACTGTATATAGATATAGATAGAAGATGAGGAGGCAAATGCAAATTGTCAGCATCTCACAACAGGTTGGAGAGATGAGACAATCATGAATCACAATCCCATTGCCAGTTTTACAAAACAATTCAATTTAGTACCACAATCACAGGTCAATCCAAATCAATTACTGCATAAATTCAGCAGTGTAAATTCTCATCCAGCATAACACAGCAATCTGTCACACATCACTAACTTGTTTCAGGTTGGAATTCAGGTTCGGATCAGCAGGTATTTGGTTCCTTCATCATTCCATCATAGCCTTACAGACTATAAACGTTCACTTTTATTCTATCCTGGGAGATAATCTCTCTGTTGATAACTTAAAATAGAATCACCTTGAACCAAGTGGGAGCATTTATATTAAAACATTAAAGCTGCTGATAGTTTTAAATATAAATTAAGCTTCGGTTCTGTGCAGTAGAATGACATCTTACATTTGAATTGTCACTAGAATTAATTATTTAATTGTACCTAAAATCCCTTCTATAACACTCATGATGTTTAGCTTGCTACATCACCTCCACATATTCACCCAACTTCATTGCTGATCACTCAGCACACTTTTATTTAAATATTACGTCTCAAAGAAAATAGATTGTGAACCCGATTGGTTTGATTTTGCTCTGGGTGGTCTGCTACCCACACTTGCTGCCAAACTATAAATTTCTTAACTTACTCTGTGCAAGAACTCAGTCTTGTTTGCTGAAGCTCAGAGTGACAAGGTCTCATTGGAAATAGTTAGTGGTGTGGGGGGCCGGGAACAATCTCTTCCCATTAAACTGTGAGGAGACGTTTGAGGGTTGGCAAAGCTCGTGTCCAACTTGGCTATTTGACACAGCTATCAGCTGCCAAGGCTTTCATATTGATCCTGAATGCCCTTGAAATTCAGAACTATTCGTGATCAATTGAAAATGTAATAAACATTTTTTTAAAAAGGTATAAAAGCGGATTAAAACGTTTAAACATAAAACCACCTTAAAACACAGAGACCCAGGTTCGATCCTGACCACAGGTGCTGTCTGTAGAGAATTTGTACGTTCTCCCTGTGACCACATGGGTTTTCTCTAGGTGCTCCGGTTTCCTCCCACGTTCCAAAGATGTGCAGATTTGTAGATTAATTGGTTTATGGAAATTGCCCCTAGTGAGTTGGATGCGAAAGTGGGATATCATAGAACAAGTGTACGGGTGATAGTTGGTCAGCGCAGATTTGGTGAGTGAAGAGCTTGTTTCCATGTAATATCTTTGAAACAATTATACACAATTGAATAATTAAAAATATTACTTCACACTTATTCAACTAATCTGCACAGGATACATGAGCAGACTCCCCAAAGCAAGCACAAGGCAATTCCAGCAAGCTTCTGCTCCATGTGTGCGGAGCCTTGTGGTAAACTGGAGCAGGCAACTCACAGGTGAGCAGCATGTTTGGGTCTTCACATTTACCCTAGAAAACCTGCTTTGATTGTTGTACTTCCAGCGTTTAAAGCAGATTGACATAACAGCTCTGTGTCAATCTACTGGAAACCATGGCGAAATCTAATCCATTATAAAAGTGTTTTATAGTAATTGCACTGTGGGAATACCTTCAACATATGTTTGTAGTGGTTCACAATGATCCTTACATTTGCAGGGTAGTTTGGAATGGCCATTTCATGGTTGTCCTGGCATTGACATCTGCTTGCCATGAGCAACACAAGAGAAAGTGTTATGTCTCTGTTAATGTGAAAATGGGAATGGTAAAGAGACCCTGAGACATAAGCATTGAGCATAATTGTTTAAAATGGACACATTAAGATTTTATACTATTTAAATAAAAACTCTTCCCACCTCAAAATCAAATATAAAATAATGGAATCTTGCATGTGTTTTTGTAAATCAAATGCGATGAAAAGCATCCTCGATGCAGAAACAAATATTTTGATGCTATTTAAAGAAGAATCAGCAACCTCTCAGTTCTCTCCAAAGGAGAGTCTGACCACATACTCTTTACATTCAATTGTGCTATCGTCACTAGGTTTCCCATCAACAACATCTTATGGGTCACCGCTAATCTGAAACGGCTACTAGAGGTGGCTTGGGGCTGAGTGTTTCACCTCCTGACATCTCAAAGCATTTCCACCATGTACGAGGATCAAGTCAGGGGTGTAATGAAATGCCACACCCATCCATCCCTTTCCCAAGGGTACACAAAAAGCTGGAGAAACTCAGCGGGTGCAGCAGCATCTAAGGAGCGAAGGAGATAGGCGACGTTTCGGGTCGAGACCCTTCTTCAAACTGGTCAGGGATCAGGGAAACGAGAGATATAGACGGTGATGTGGAGAGATAAGGAACAATGAGTGAAAGATATGCAAAAAAGTATCGGTGATAAAGGGAACAAGCCATTGTAAGCTGTTTGTGGTGTGAAAATGAGAAGCTGGTGCGACTTGGGTGGGGGAGGGAGATAGAGATAGAGGGAATGCCAGGGCCCGAGGGCTGAGGGAGAGGTGGGAAGGGGAGGAGACAGCAAGGGTTAACAGAATTGAGAAAATTCAATATTCAAGCCCAAAGGATGCAGACTCCCCAAGCGGAATATGAGGTGCTGTTCCTCCAGCTTGCGGTGTTGCTCACTCTGGCCGTGGAGGAGGCCCAGGACCGAGAGGTCGGATGTGGAATGGGAGGGGGAGTTGAAGTGCTGAGCCACCGGGAGGTCGGGTTGGTTATTGCGGACCGAGCGGAGGTGTTCGGCGAAGCGATCGCCAAGCCTCCGCTTGGTCTCACCGATATAGATCATCCCTTTCCCAACTTTGCTGCATGTGTATGCTCCAACAACATTTAAAATATAGTAGATTAGAGTTTGAAACAAAATCAGAATACTTAATAGTAAGAGATCTGGAACCATGAAAGAGAACAGGGGTTTGTCTGTCCGTAAGTTATAAGTTGTAGGAACAGAATTGGGCCATTTGGCCTATCAAGTCTACTTCACTCAGAATCATTTGTCCACGTCAATAAATTGCAATGAAATATTATCAAAAATACTTATCAGATGCTGTACAATGATATAGATTGTACAGAACTTTGTTTTAACCTAGTCAGGAATACTCTTGTTTGGACACTATAACTCAAGTAATATTCTTTATTGATGTGATGATCTGTTCATCTATTCTATATCAGCTCTTGGAACATTTCTGCCAAAGTCCCTCTGAAATTTCCCCAGTTAATACCCCATAAATTTATTATTTTTGTGCAAGCTCCATCAACTTTCTCCAATGACTCTCCTTCCATCCACCACAACAGGAGTAATTAGTGTGAAAACATACACCACCGGATTCCCAGCTGTCATCAGGCAATTGAATCATCCTCCCACAATCCGAGAGCAGGCCTGAACTACTATCTACCTCTTTGGTGACCCTCGGACTATCCTTGATTGGACTTTGCTGACTTTCCTGGCACTAAACATTATTCCCTTATCATGTGTCTATACAATAGACAATAGACAATAGGTGCAGGAGTAGGCCATTCAGCCCTTCGAGCCAACATCGCCATTCAATGTGACCATAGCTGATCATCCACAATCAGTATCCCGTTCCTGCTTTTTCCCCATATCTCCTGACTCCGCTATCTTTAAGAGCCCTATCTAGCTCTCTCTTTAAAGTATCCAGAGAACTGGCCTCCTCCGCCCTCTGAGGCAGAGAATTCCACAGACTCACAACTCTCTGTGTGAAAAAGTGTTTCCTCATCTCCATTCTGCTGCACTCCATCAATAGCAAGAATGTCCTTCCTCAAATTTGGAGACCAAAATTGCACACAATACTCCAAGTATGGTCTCACTAGGGCCTGTACAACTGCAGGAGGACCTCTTTGTTCCTATACTCAACTCCTCTTGTTATGAAGGCCAACATTCCATTCGCATTCTTCATACTTTATAAATTGATCGATGTAATCATGTATTATCTTTCTCTTGACGGGTTACCACGCAACAAAAGCTTTTCACTGCACCTCGATACACGTGACAATAAACTAAACTGAAACTGAACTGAACTAGATGATTAATCTACCAGCTTGTGGACTTGGCTAGAACCCAGAGCACCCAGCAAAACATACTTAGTCACAAGGGAACAGGCAAACTCCACACAGGCAGCAGCACCGGTTATCTGTTGCACCTCTCTGCCATAAAGTGATGGAAGACTCTTGATACCAAGTGAACCGAAATTCCAGTTGGATTACAAATCAGCAGTGATCAAGCATGTAAGAGGCTGCAAGAACTGAAAATTCAACTGCTGTTCCAGAGTTCCTTTTCAAGCTCTTTCTTAATTTAAGACAAGGTAGAAGCACATTAGTGGCATTTGTGTTCCTGAACCATATTTGATGATTAGGTCTCAATGCTCCATGATGTGGGATCCTGGACCTGATACACTGTGTGATGTTGTAGGAAGTGAGCATCGCGTTATCAGCCAACCAAAGTATACCAGTCAAGTTCAAGATCAAGTCGGCATTTATTGTCACTTAACCAACTAAGTAAGGTACAGTGAAATTTGAGTTACCATACAGCCATACTATGTGAAATGCAACAATACACACAGCCAGATAAAATAAAATTTAACATAAACATCCACCACTGTGGAATCCACATTCCACACTGTGATGGAAGGCAATAATGTTCAGTCATCTTCCTCCTTTGTTCACCCAAGTGGAAGAATTATATAAATTAATGAGATTGTGGGCCAGATATTACAGTCCAGGCCACAATGTAAGTGGGAATTCAGAATACATGGCCTCAGAATTCGGGGCCTTTGAACCTTCCGCAATTGCCGCTACTGATGGTATCTTCTCGTCGGGGTGATCAAAAACTCCAGCGTTGGGATGGATTGGAACACTCCGCGGCATGGACCTCCCGTGTCGGCTTCTTCTTATCGGAGACCGTGGCTTCACGATGTTAAAGTCCACATACCCCACAGTCAGAGCTCCGCTGGTGACCCTCCGCAAAGGTTCGCAGCTCCCGATGATAAAGTCCGCGCCACGCCCGTGGCTTGAAGTTCCGGGCCGGTCTCCAGGAAAGGCCACACCACCATGTTGTAGGCTGTACGGGGGGGGGGGGGGGGGGGGACAGAGATGCAACATGGAGAAAAACCACATATCCGTCGAGGTAAGTGACTGAAAAAGGTTTCCCCCCATTCTCCCATCCACCACAAAACAAACCAAGAAACACTAAATCATACTTTTAAAATATACTTCAATGTAAAACAGAGAGGGGACTGACAGACTGTTGGCGAGGCAGTCACTACAATAGCGCCACCCGATGGAGACTCGGGACCCGTCTTCAGGATCTGAAGAAAAATCCCAAACATCACCTCTCCATGTTCTCCAGAGATGCAACCTGCTCTGAGTTACTCTGGCGCTTTGTGTCTTTTTTTGTAAACCAGTAACTGGTGATCAATGTTTCTACAAAGTACTGTATACCAGTCCATGTATTCTGAGCTTACATTGTAGCCTGGACTGTAATATCTGGCCCACAATCTCATTAATTTATATAATTCTTCCACTTGCATACCCAGAAACATATATTGTAGTGCCAAGTTGCTGCTGGAATAATTTATGCATTTGGCTTCAATTAGTGAAGATTGAAAATAATTATTTTGACGCTGTTATTGAAATGAATTCATTAAATATTTGCAATTTCCTGGATGTTCGCAAACTGAGAATACTTACAATAAGAATGCATTCCCATTGTTATAAACACCAGCCATTCATGTTGGAATCTCCAAAACAGAGACAAGTCCATTGCACCCAAAAGAGTAATGGAAGATCCAGATGTTGATTTGTTAGCGAGTGTCGAACTACAGAATTGCAAGTTAGTTTGAATATAATGAGAGCATCAGATTAGCAGTGAAAGTATCTTCACCAGATCTCATCTATAGCATCAAAACACCCGAATAAAGCATTGAAGCTGGGGAGATCAATGTAAATCAGTGAAGCAATGTAATAATTTCATGGTTCACTAATTCACAGGAAACATACTGGCTCTCTCTCTCTCTCTCTCAAGTGTATATTTTTCTTCCTTTGGCAAAGAAGTGTAACCATGCTTTAACATTTTTTCCCCCAACATGTTTTAGAGTATTGCACAAAATGTAACCGATTTTTAGATCCTTTTACCTCTATTTAAAGAGCATGCGCATGGTTGGTTGTTTAATTTTTAATTTTTCCCTTGGTGAGGGAGATCATTTTTTGTCATTTATATACAAACATAACTATGTGAAGCAAACATCAGATTGAGTGAATTATATTTTAAGCGTTAGGCTGTAAGAATCAAGAATGTTAAAAATTATAATTGTGACTTTATTCTTCTTTAATTTTTAAAACACTGTGTGCCATTTACATAGACGATTTTGGACACATTTTGACGTATCTGCTGTAAGAAATTCACCAGGGTAGGATTTAGCAGATTGAGATTCCAATTATTTTTATAATGGAGATTATCACTAAAGATATAGATGGAGCATTCTGCTCATAGTTTGCAAATGTATTGGAAAGACGAATAGAATAGATCATAGTGTTTATGATACCTGCGACTTGGTACTTGCAGAACAGCCAAGGTTTAATAGTGCTGATCCCTAAACATCCCCCAGCCTTCGCATATGCTCTTCCTCTCTATGGGCATTCTTCCTCCATCAGTGTGCCAACTTTCACCAAACCCAACTTAGTCCCTGAATTAGTCTTCCAGACTTCTAATTTCTTCAACTCTTCCTCTTCGACTCTTTATTGTCAACTGATTCTGGCCCCAACAGGCAACTCCCCGATCTGAAACCCAGAGAGTGGTCACTCTAATGCCCCATGCAAGGTCCTGATCTGACTTTTATCCTCAGTGAGATCCAGATTTAACAGAAGCTGCCTGACCAAGGCCCGAACCCAATTACTGATTCTCATTGTCAGTGCACTTTGCCCACAATCGCCTTACCCAACCCAGACTCGGTATTACCTGACATTCTCTTCCATTCACTCCATAATGGCAAAGGACACAAAAGCAAATTTGTAATGACTCTCACATGAAGGTATCTCGAACCAGGAAGTATAGTTTAGTGAATAAGGTGTAAGATTTATAATAATAAGATTAAGAATAATAATAATAGAATAAGATTTAAGATGGAGATGAGGCATTTCTTCTTTCAGAGAGTCTTGACTCTCTCTCCCAAGGAGCGGTGGGGCAGAGCCATTTGAACACATTCAAGGTGGACTGCAGCACATGGTAGCACATATAACCTTTGACCCCAGGCACATCTGAAAAAAAAATAGGGGCAGTTTTTTCCCAGCTGTAATCAGGCAACTGAATCATCCTCCCACAACCAGAGAGCAGTGCTGAACTACTATCTACCTCTTTGGTTACCCTCGGACTATCCGTGATTGGACTAAACGTTATTCCCCTATCATGTACCTATACACTGTAAATGGATTGATTGTAATCATGTGTTGTCTTCCTGCTGACTGGTTAGCATGCAACAGAAGCTTTTCACTGTACCTCAAGTGCCAATATCCTCCCCCCCCCCCCTCCTAGATATGGGCACCAAGACATACACCATGTCTGGATCTTACTCACACCTTGTAAAGCTGCATCTAAACATCCCTAATGCAATATGCAATAAAACATCTCTTGCAACATGGCTCAACACATCATCAGCCTTCCTAGTTACATTCTGTACCCACTTGTAAATTTGTTGTGTTTATATTAGGATTCCCAGGCCCTTTTCGACCATAACTTTGAGTAGTCTCAAACCATTAACTTTAATGAATTAACTTTTTATTCTTTTTTTTATAGAAAGGATAACTTCCTATTTTATTCTCCATCAACCAAATTTAGCCCATTCACTTTTTAATTTAGTTTAGTTTAGTTTAGAGATACAGCGTGGAAATAGGCCCTTTGACCCACTGAGACCACACTGACCGGCGATTACCCATACACTCGTTCTATCATAAACACAGGGGACAATTTATAGAAGCCAATTAACCTACAAACATTCACATATTTGGAGTGTGGGATGAAACCAGAGCACCCAGGGAAACCCATGCGGTCACAGGGAGAAAATGCAAACTCCGTACAGATAGCAGCCATCGTCAGGAACTGTACACTGCACGGGCCAGGAAGTGAGCGGGTAAGATAATCTCTGAACCCTCTCACCGTGGCCACAAACTCTTTGAAGCACTTCCCTCTGGAAGGCAACTCTGGACTGTCAAAGCCGCCACAGCCAGACATAAAAACATTTTTTTTTTCTATGAGTACTAGCTCTACTCAATAACCAAACATCTGTGGCCTCATTTTGCTCTGGTATTTTATTTCATTCACATGTTTAAACTGTATTGTTTTATTATTAATGTTTAATGTTTTATGTGTCATTCTTAATTGTTATTGTATGTCATTTTGTTACTTGCGAGCGGAGCACCAAGGTAAATTCCTTGTATGTGTAAATACTTGGCCAATAAACTTATTAATTAATTCATTCATTCATTCATGCATTCCTTGAAAATGTTCAATAACTCTGCCTTCTCATTCTCTGAGATGGAGAGTCGTGACTGTCTGAGTGAAGAGATGCCCCCCATCTTATTCTTTTACTCTTGATCCTTAACCTTGATTGTTGAAAAGAGAAATCTGCTCATCAAATGAATCTATTTAATATCCTTTGGAACAGAGAGGTAACTTCAATTCAACCTCAGATCATTTGCTATAATGATATTTCCATATAGGACTACTTTTAAAATTTAACTCCATCGACTTCGATGGAACCAAGCCAAAGTAGTTGTTGACAACATGCACATATGATTGTAATTCACGTTTAGTGCTATAATCGAGGAGGAACCTTGATCTTTCATCTTGAGATTAATTTACTTAAACCATTGTTCCATGCTGCTTCCAAATTTAAATAAGGTGAAGTTTGTTTAGTTTTATTGATTTATTGATGCTGGATAAAGGAAAACTGCTGAAGGTCCATAAATAAACATAAACAACCTGATTAATTGGAAGCCTAGAGCCTTGTTTCAGATTCCTACCAAGAGCCTTTCTGAATTTCCAGTGACTGGATCTTTTATATACAGAACAATGGAACATATAACACATAGCACAGGAACAGACCATTCAGCTCACAATGTCTGTGCCGAACATGACGCCAAGTTAAACTAATCTCCTCTGCCTGCATGTGATCCATATCCTTCCATTTCCTGCATATCCATGTTCCTATCTGAAATCCTCTTAAATGCTCCTATCATATTTGACCCCACCATCACCTCGACAACATATTCAATGCACCCACCATTCTTCGTGTAAACAATTTGCCCTGCATATCTTTAAAACGTTTCCCTCTCACCCTGAAGCTATGCCATCTAATCTTTGAAATTTAAACCCTGTGAATAAAAAGGATCTGACTGTGCCTATCTCCTCCCATAAATATTATATACTTCTATCAGGCCTTTCCCCCACATCTGACGCTCCAGAGAAAATACATAACTAATGGCCTCTAATCCAGACAGCATACTGGTACACTTCTTCTACACACCTCTACAAATCCTCCAATCCTTCCACTACTGGTACAACCAGAGCTGCACACAATACTCCAAAGTCCTATAAAGCTGAAACATGACTTCCTGACTCTTACACTCAAGGCCCCAACCAATGAAGACAAACAAAGCATACATCTTCTTTATCTACACCTTCTCTATCTAGTTGTGTTACTACTTTCAGAGATCTGTGGACTAAGACCCCTAAATCCTTCTGCACATCAACGCTGTTAAGAGTGGCTCTTAGGATAGCTGAAGTTTAAAAAAATGTTAATAAAATATTTCTCCATTAACTCTGCAATTTCCTTTTCCTCATTCACATGCAACCCTTTACCCCTCCTAAGCTTATTTTTCGGTTGCATTTGGTGAGACAACTGACTAAATGTGAAGAGAGAAACACAAGAGATGGCAGATGCTGGAATCTATAAAAAACTACCAATCTGCTGGAGAAATCGAGAGGTAAGGTAGCATCTATACAGAGGAAAGGATTTAATACAATCCAATGCTGCTTGACCCGCCAAGTTTCTGCAGCAGATTGTTTGCTAAAACAAGATTTTTTTTCAAATAAATGTGGGTTAATTAGTAATTAATTGAACAAGGGGTCATTTGGAGCCATTTGGTTTGAGTTTAGCCATGCAGCCATATCCCCTTCAAACCTGAAACTGCCCTATACATCTTTCAATGCAATTTATAAAATTACCAGAATAAAATTTACCATAATTATTCTTGGATTAGGTTGTTTCAGCGACGGGGAAAGTATGGAAAGATTGTTATCTCTCGAATGCTGGAGGTTGCGGGAGACCTGATGGAAGTATATAGAATTATGAAAGGCGTAGCTAGGGTAGACAGTCAGAACCTTTTCCCAGGATGGAAATATCAACATACTAGAGGGCATAAACAAATTATTTTTTTGCACAGAGAGTGGTGAGTACCCAGGACGTGAGTGGTGCCAAGGGTGGTGGTTGAGGCAGAAATGATAGTGCATTTAAGAGATTTTTGGAAAGGCGCATGGATATGGAGAGAATTGAGGGAAATGGGTTATGTGCAGGCAGATAAAAATTGTTCCTCGCATCCTGTTCATCCTGTTCCGTGCTGTACTGTTCTATGGTCTAAAGTGAATAACCACATATAAATAATAAGCGGCTAATAGGAAGCATACTTTGTAGTACTGTTAGGCTTACTTAGTGGTGGCACTCATGTGTCAAAGCCATCTTTGACTTCAGTTTAGTAATGATAACCTGTTGCAACGCTAAAGTGCTGGAACTTGGTCCTCTATCGTATGAGCTAAGTGCAATGGCAGTTGTGTGTTGTATTCATTTCCAAAACTGTTTCTATTGAAAACAGAATTTTAGCAGCAGTGCAAGAGTGAGCTGATACCATAACTGTATTTAGTGCATGGAAGTAAGAACAGATGGGAGTTAAATCCAGGCCCCTTCCATTATCTTAAATTGATATTAAATATCCCTTGGCAAACAGAAAAGGAGATATTCCAGCATTTAATCCAAAACCTATTTATCAGACAATATTATTGATGCTTCTGTTCTGTTAAATTATCTCAATGCTGCTTGAAGAATCTTTCTGTGTGTAAATTGACTGTTGCATTGTGCTAAATTGTAAAAATAACTTAAAAAGCCTAAAATATTCTGCGATGTTTGTTGTGTGAATACCTATTATTTTTAAAGTGTTTTAAAGATGAAGTTGCTTCACAGCAACAGGATCAGTAAGAAAACACTTATATGACAAATATAACTTCATTCCAAAAACATATTGTAAAGCAGTCACATAAAACTCTAGCATCCAACATGGCAATAACTTCCGACTTCTCTCATTGAGATGACGCTGCTCAGTTTTTGTTTTAAATCCAGCTTTTGGGTGAGACAGGATGCGATATACAATTAACTTCCTTGGCACATGTGTCGAGGAGGAAATCGAAACGTAACTACTGCATTTGCAAATACCCAGGGGAGACATTCAAGTCACACTCACAGCTTTCCTTAGTTCTGCACAAACAAAACTGGTGCAGGAAAGCTTGGTGGCAGTGAACCGGCACTTGTCCGCTTATTATCACTGTACAGTAGTCATCCCGTCTTTCTGGGGAAAAGAAACAGTCCCAGGGGTGGAATGGGTTTTAACCTCTCTGACTTATTTCAAAGCCGGCCTAGACCAACATGCTGAAAAACTTTATTTTTTGGCATGTCAAAGACCCGAGAAAGATTTTAAGTTATCTTAATTCAATTTCCGGATGGTTCATGTCTCTCAAAAGTTGCCTGTTGTAAGTCTGGATTTAAAAAAAATAAGTTTTAAAGAAATGATAATTTAACCTAATCACCACATGCCTTCAAGATGAATGCATTTTCAAATTTGGTAGCAGGAAATATTATAATAATGAATAGTTTTAGGAACTGGAAAGAGTTATAGAGTTAATTTTGTAGTAGAAAATTAATTTGCAACAAAAGCTGGAACAGAGGTGAGGCAGGACACACATCCATACTAGTATTGTCCAACTGGTCCCAAAAACAGCATTTTTAAATGACTGTCATCTGGTAAAGATTTTGCACATCTGTTGCAGAAAGCACTCCTGTGCAATATAATTGAAAATGAAAAAAATAAATGAGTAGATCTTATTCCAAGTATTCCTTTAATAGGACTAAATGCAATCATTTTCAGACTTTTAACCAGAAAAATGAGTATGTCTAAAATGTACCTAGATGAGAATAAGAGACTGTATACTAGTGATCAGCAGCACAAATTTAGAAAGTTATTACTGAAGTACTTATTCCAACAACACCAAAATTTAACAACTAAGAATACAGAAACCCAGACCAGAATCCCAAACCTATCTAATTCTCAGCATGGCAACATTGCAATGAAAATTTCTATTTACAATCACTCTTTCTGTGTGCTCTCCCTCTGCATGCTCTCCTTCACTCTCTTGGTTGCTCCCTCTCTCTGTTGCTCCTACCAAAGACATTTCCTGACCTGATGGTTGTTTCCAACATTTTCGGTTTTTATTATGGAAAATCACCCTAGTACATCCTCTTCACAAAAATAAGGGACAAATCCAACCTGGTTAATTACCATCCAGTCTCTGCTGTCATTCATCATCAAATTAATAGAATAACCAACTTACTTTCGCCCAGTTTGGCTTTCATCAGGACCACCCAGCTCCAGATCTCATCCTACTTTGAACTAAACATAGTCCAATGAACCAAATTCCAGAGTGAGATAAGACACACTCATATCGAGGCAATATTTGACCAAGTTTGACATCAAGGAGCTCATAAATCCAACGGGTTTTATATGGAAAAGGCACAGGACATCATTGAAGAAGCTCCCTAAACAATGTCGGCCCAATAATCTTCTATGAGATATTTGCTGATGATCACACAATGTTAAATTCCTCAAAGAATGACAGTCCAACCTTCATTTGGAAACCCTACATAACAATGGAACAATGAATAGCAGCTAGACACAAATCTAACCTGAAACAGTGACCCTAAGGTGCCCAAGCAAAATATGAGGTGCTGATCCTCCAATTTGTGCTGTGCCTCACTCTGACACTCCTCCATTGTCAGATTGAGGCCCAGCGCAAATTGGAGGAACGGCACCTCGTAGTTCGCAATTTCACCTGTTGCAGGTATGAAGAAGACACTGCCATTGGGACAAATCCAAGGCCACCAGCGCCACCGTGTGGTCAAGACTGTGCTGCCAAGAAGAAGCCCCTGACAGCCACTGCCCCCACTGAGGCCTGGACTGAGTGGCCAAGATGCCAGTGCCTCAACTTGCCCACGGAGAACGAGGGACTGTACACGCATGCACGTAAAGACTGAGCCACCAGGATAATCCAGATACTGCCAGCACCGCCTCTTCGAGCAGCAAAGCTGAGTGGCCAGGGTAAATCTGAGATTACCAGGATTAAACTGAGACCACCAGTGCCTCCCCTTGAGGCAAGGAAGTAGAGGCGTGATGTGAAGGGAGAGAGGGGGGGAGAGAGAGAAGAAGGGAGAGAGAGAGAGAAGGGGAGAGAGGGAAGGGAGAGAGAGAAGGGGGAGAGAGAGGAGAGAGAGGTGGAGAGAGAGAGAGAAGAGGGAGGGGGAAGGGGGAGAGAGAGAAGGGGGAGAGAGAGAGGAGAGAGAGAGAAGGGAGAGAGAGGGGGAGAGGGAGAAGGGAGAGAGAAGGGGAGACGGGAGCATGGGGGTCATTTTCCCACACAAGCCATAGGTGACTGGGCAATCTGAACCCAAGCCTCCACTCTCCCACGACCACCCTCCGCGGGCTGTGGGTCGGGTGGAGCGGAGGTGTGGGACAATGTTCATCCCTCCACAGTGATGGGATGGACGCTGGGGTCTGGACCAATCGCTGACAAGTCTCGCCCCCCGGGAACATCATGTCCGTTATTTGACTTTTCTGTTGAGCGGCAGTCGGTCTGTTGGCTTGTAGGCGACGCCGCCTTTCGGGTAGGTGGCGTTTCGGCAGAGCGGGCATTTTGGTGAGTTTGCTTTTAGGCGACGCAGCCTTTCGGTTAGTTGGCTTTTAGGCGTCCCACCCTTTCAGTTAGTTTGCATTTAGGCATCACACCCTTTCGGTTAGTTTTACGTTTCGGCTTCGTTTCCGTTCGGTTATTTGGCTTCCACTTCTTTGCATCGGCTGATCGTCCGTCGGTGCCACGTCCGGGTACCATTGGGTACAGCACAGACATTGAACCCAAATGGCTTGTTCCTTTGCTGCAGTGTTTTGCTTAACTAAACCTCGTAGAACTGCAGCTCTTGACATCATCTCAAATTAACAAAAGAAAAAAAGCAAAATTAAAAATGTTTTTAAATAAAAAATTCTGGAGTCTAAAGAGATTGTGGAAAAATAGTGTGTGTGTGTTTGTGCACAAATGCGTATGCACAAGTACATATGTTTGCCAGCACCGATGTAGCAGCAAATGAATGTCAGACCCATTGGTGAGAGTTCAAGTTTCCTGGAGGTGTTGGAATGTCTATAAAAATCACCTACACTTTGTGATTTTTAATGCTCATTTTTTTCCCTCCTTTTGTGCTCTCCATCTAATTGAAGTTTGTTGGTGTTAAGGGAAATCACAGATATGCTGAATATTCTTTTTCATGCACATGCTACAGTGACTGGCTGTACCCTCATAAATGCCATCTCTCCTCAGACTATCACAATCTGGTCAGCTTTGTACTCCTTCCAGTAAGGAAGCTAAAATATGTGACAAGTCAATGTCATTAATCAATTTAACAACATACACTGAGGTTGTTAGCAACTTGAATTATTCAATGAAATTCTGTATTTATCATACTAAACATCCAAAGGACATTTTTTTCACTTCCGTTTTCAAAGAGAAGTAGAATTACCATATGATGGAATAGAAAGCTGTGAAGGAAAATTAATCATTCCATTAAGCTATTTTAAAATGTTATAATATCACAAGTGTATGATACTCATATTGATGCCACACAGAATCAGAACATAACCATTATTTTTCTTTGCAATTAATTTTACTAATTCATAGCCAGAACAATTATATTAAGAAAGTGTAGGAAGGAACTGCAGATGCTGGTTTAAACTGACGATAGACCTAAAAAGCTGGAGTAACTCAGCGGGACAGACAGCACCTCTGGAGAGAAGGAATAGGTGACGTTTCGGGTTGAGACCATTCTTCAGAAAGTTAAGAATGTTAACATTAAGAAAATTCTTGGTAGTTTTCTACTTAGCCAACATAGTTCCTTATCTTAGTGTTGTTGACTTTTCATCTGCTCTGTTGATTACATATACTCACTAACTCACTGCTTGACTTAATTGCAACCAACTCACAAAGTATAATTGGATCTTCTTCCAGCTGTGAGGCCCAGGCCACCAGGAATACTGGCCACAGACTGTGTGTTTAAAAGCTGTGGCTTGTCACGATAACACAGTGTGCTTGTAGCCTTGGGGGAGTTTGTCAAACCTGGATCCATGTTGCTTTGTTTCTGCGATTGTATTAATAAAAAAAAGCCGCACAAGTGGAATTCTAACTGTCTCGTTTCAGAAAATGTGGAAAGGATTAATGTGGTATGCAAAACAAATCACTCCTGAGATCAGATGAAAAAAACCCCACCGTTAATATTAAAGTTAGCTGCATCACAAACAGGGCTTTTGTGGAAGAACTGTTCTTGGTTTTACCTGCCCAGCTCTTAAAGCCATGGGATATTTGGAAATAGAATGTCCATAGGAATGTTAAATGCCTTCAAGAGTCCTCATAAGTAAAGATGATTTCTTGAGATGAACTACTGCTTCTCATTATCTAAAGTAAAAGTGACCCAAATGAAGTTTAATCCACCTTTTGGATTAAAGGTATATATTGGTGAGGTCACGTTTGGAGTATTGTGTTCAGTTTTGGTCACCCTGATTTTGCTAAGCTGGAAAGAGTGCAGAGAAGATTTACGAGAATGTCGCCAGGACTTGAGGGTCTGAGCTGTAGGGAGATGCAGGCTGTGACGTTATTCCTTGGGGCGCAGGAGGGTGAGGGGTGATGTAAATTGAAGTGTATTAGATTGTGAGGGGAATAGAAAGGCTAAATGCATGGTCCTTTAACCAGTCAGGAACCAGAGAACATAGGTTTATCATGAGAAGGAAAAATTTAATAGGAACCTGAGGGGCAACTTTTTCACACAGTGTGGTGGGTAAATGGAACCAGCTGACAGAAGAGGTAGTTGAGGCAGGTACTATAACAACATTTAAAAGCCATTTGGACAGGTACATGGATAGGAACGGTTTAGAGGGATAAGAGCCAAACATGGGCAGGTGGGACATGTAGATGGGGTATCATGGCGAGCATGGGGAAGATGGGCCAAATGACCTGTTTCTGTGCCATATGACTGACTACCCAAATTACAAAAAAATCAGAGGATGCCAACATTGTGGAAAGCCCATAATGGTATTAATTAGACTGTAGCAAGTTGAGAGAGCAGGGCAGAAAATTTGGCTTGCTTCATGCTGTGAAGGGCCAAGCAAAGGCTACCACAGAAATATACCCAACCAGACATGGCAAGTTGATCAACATTTGCGTATCCAACAGAATATGGTAAGGTGCCCAAACAGGGTGCATGATTCCTTCCACAATGCTGTGGTCTGGAGGGGAAACACAGGCAAGTGATTTCTGATACATCTTCACAGCTGTATTCCTGAAATAGCCGAAATATCCCAAACATCCCAAATATGTCACATGAAATTCACTTTACTTATGATTTTCTCTCCGTGTCTTGCAGCACATTCTTGTTGTGTTCATTGGTTCAGCTCCACAAGTCATCTCCCCTTAATCCACAGGACGATATGCTTGAACATACCTGATCTGTCACACACAGCAACTTTCCAGCATTGGGTGAAAAAAAGGGTGGCAGTACATCATTATCTGGTGCAGGCCTGAAACACTGACACCTTCTCTTTCCACAAATGCTGCCTGACCTGTTTTCCTGCTAATTTATGTTTTCCAGCATTTTGGGGGGGTTTGTGTTTCATTTTACACCTTGCCCTTTCCTTCACTTTCACTTGTGTAATGAAGGTTGTTAACCTACAATCCATCAATTCCTGATCTGAAGAAAGAATACTTTCCAGTGTTACTAAATTCACACCCCTTAATTTTCACACACTTAAATTCACAATTTTACATTGACAAAACAAATCATCATACTCATTTGAAAGAATGCTGATCAAGTGTTGGCTGCTGTAGTGTTGAACTGTATCATAAAAAGCACATTCTTCACACACATATTCAAATTTATTTGCTAAGTTTCAATGAAAATAAATATTCCCTTGTCCATTTAGATTCTGCCACCCTGCTGCTTATTCCCATCTCAGAGCAGTAACTCATCATCTGCTCCCATGCTTTTTCCAATGATGGATTACAATAGAGGTTGAATAAGTGGGACAGATTCTACGGACGGTTTAATTGCGCATGATGTGTGGAGATTTAGGTTTCATGGATTGACTAATTCATGCTTCTCATTTTTAATTCAAAAGGATAAGACTGTTACAGCATGACTTGATTCTGCAATGTACTGAATGCAAGACAAATGTTTCGATATTCACTCATTTCCTTTAATTAACTTGCATCTTATTATATTATCTTTAATTAATTGTAAATTTGCCTGCCATTGTCCATTTATAATGTATGGGATATTAAACATGCCATAATAATTGCTATTAATCAATATTAAAAACTAATTTCCTGTCATTCATGTAGGAGTGAATGAGGCAGGGAAATTAGTTCTCAATTGCTACAAATAACTAGATATAATGTGAATTTAGATATTAATCCAACATTACACACATTCTCCCATACAGATCTAAAGCATTTGTCAAGATAGTAGTAATAAAATATTTTGTGATATTTATTATTGACTGGATACAAAATTTATTCAATTAGTTTAATTGAGGGTGATCTTTGATTGCTTATTCAATGGTGGAAAAATACAGCAAGTGTATTGTGTATATGTTATGGGCTGCTATTGAAAGTGGAAGTTTATGACATGGAGAAATCAGCGTATAGATAGTTCTCGGAATGATACCCTTACTAACGCAGGGACTGGCTATAATTTCAGATGTTGCTTTTGATATGAATGTAAAGCGTAGAGATGACTCACTTTTAATTTCCAGCTTTGCTGTTGATTTTGAAGGAATGATCAAGCTGAAAATGGAAGTGATGCAATCTTGATGGTATTTTAAGGGCTGTTCTGTAAATGGAAATTCAAGGAGATGCATTTAAGAACAAAAGAGCCCAAAGTGAAACAATGGATTTAGGGCGTTCATAGAACTGGCTTCAGTGATACCTTGTGATCTTGAGAAGACAAAATATATATTTTCCCAATAATGGAGGATAAACCTACTGAATCCACCAAGGAGGTTCAGTGTTGAAGGCAAATAGAATCAGTGAATCAGATTTGATTATTGAGCTTAAGGTAAAGAAACCACTAGGAGGTAGTGACAATAATATGACAAAATTCAACCTCCATGTTGAGAGGGAGAAGAAGAAATCAGATGTGTCGGTATTACTGTTGACCAAAGGTGACAGTCTTTTCTCAGACCCAAATCTGAGAAAAGTCATTCTTGCCATAGAGGGGGTACACAGAAGGTTCATCAGACTGATTCCTGGGATGTCAGGACTTTCATATGAGGAAAGACTGGATAGACTTGGCTTGTATTCGCTAGAATTTAGAAGACTGAGGGGGGATCTTATAGAAACTTACAAAATTCTTAAGGGGTTGGATAGGCTAGATGCAGGAAGATTGTTCCCGATGTTGGGGAGGTCCAGAACTAGGGGTCACAGTCTAAGGATAAGGGGGAATTCCTTTAGGAACGAGATGAGGGAAACATTTTTCACACAGAGAGTGGTGAGTCTCTGGAATTCTCTGCCACAGAAGGTAGTTGAGGCCAGTTCATTGGCTATATTTAAGAGGGAGTTAGATGAGGCCCTTGTGGCTAAAGGGATCAGGGGGTATGGAGAGAAGGCAGTTACAGGATACTGAGTTGGATGATCAGCCATGATCATATTGAATGGCGGTGCAGGCTCGAAGGGCCGAATGGCCTACTCCTGCACCTATTTTCTATGTTTCTATGTGACTAAAGAGAGATGAGATAGGAGCTGGCTTAGGTTGATAGGAAGGGTCCCTGGCATGAATGACAGTAGAGCAGCAATGGCAGGGGTTTCTGGAAGTAATTCAGAAGATGTAGGATCTTTTCATCATAAAGAAGCAGAAAGATTCTAAGCGGAGAATGAAGTGACAGTGGGTGACAAGGGATGTCAAAGATAGCGTAAAACTAAAAGAAGAGGCATATAATATTGCAAAGGTTAATGGGAAGCTAGAGGATTGGGAAGCTTTTAAAACCAACAGAGGGTAACTAAAAAGGCAATGCAGGGAGAAAAGATGAATTATGAAGGTAAGCTAGCCAATAATATAAAAGAGGATAGCAAAAGTTTCTTCAGATATATAAAGAGTAAAAGGGAGGCAAGAGTAGATATTGGACCACTGGAAAATGATGTTCGAGAAGAAGTAATGGGGAATAAAAAAATGTCAGATAAATTACGTAGGTTTTTGTATTCACAGTGCAAGATACCAGCAAAGTGCCTGAAATTCAAGAAAGTCAGGGGGCAGAAGTTAGTGGAGTGGCTATTACTAAAGAGAAGATGCCTGGGAACATGTAAATATTACTCCACTGTTCAAGAAGGAAGCAAAGGAAAAGAGGGGAAATTGTAAGCCGGTTCACCTGACTTCAGTGTTTTAGAGTCCATTATTATGAGGTTTCCAAGTACCTAGAAGCACATGAGGCCAAAGGCAGCATGGTTTGTGAAAGGGAGATCTTGCTGGACAAATTTGTTGCAATTCTTTGAGAAGGTAAATAGCAGGATAGACAATGGAGAGTCAGTGGATGTCGTTTACGTGGATTTTCAGAAGGCCTTTGATAAGGTGTCGCACGTGTGGCTGCTAAACAAGATGAGAGTCCATGGTATTACAAAGAAGAAACAAGCATGGATAGAAGGTTGGCTGAATGGCAGAAGGCAAAGAGTGAGAATAAATGTGGCTTTTCTTGGTTGGCTGGCAGTGATTGTGGGTTTTGCAGGGTCGTGGTTGGGGCCATTACTCTTCACATTGTATGAATTGGACGAGGGAATTGAATGGTTTATGAACTTATGAACCATGTTGATTTGTGTGTTATTTGCAAATCTTGGGTCCAGAAAAACAATAAAAACAGTACTAAATAAAACGTTACGAAATAGCACTTGAGTGTTCATCATGCAAGTTTCCGGTCAACACCTTTAAAATAAAATCAACTTATAGTGATCAACAATTAGAATCCAAGTTTCTGGTCAACCCACGCTTTCAAAGTTTTAAGTGTATTTAGGTCCACCATTTTCATTTATGTTATGAAATAACTTTCATATATTGTCATGTCATTTATTTCAATATATAAGACTCAGATGTGTCAAAAGTGCCTTCCCATGTTTCTCACAAATACAAAATCACCACATTTAAAAACAATTTTAAAAAAAAGCTTGTGAAACTGTTGGATATCCAGATGACATGGAAATCATGTTTGCAAATGTGTGTGTTTTTTTTTCTGTTATGTGTGAAATCCTATTGTACAAGACATATTAACGGTACACACATTTATTGTGGGTGAAATATTTTGGGAAGGTAGTGAGTTGCTAACGTGGTATTTAAGTCTATTTTTCTTATTTTAAATTACATTTTCCAAGCCTACACTTAATTTCCAATTGGGTACCACCCCCAACTTATCAAACTGTCACTGGGAATTTTCTTAGGGATTCTTCCAATGGATGCTTGATGGGAAATCTGGGTAAAATCAATTTTCATTGATTTTCTCCCAAAATTGCTGTGACCAAATGAGAGAAACTCAAAGGAAATTCCTGACATATCTCTCATATGTCCGTTGACAACACAGCAAAACAAAGCTGTACGTTGTACACGTAATAATAATAGACCTAAATCTAAACAAATCCTAACTCTACTCAGTTGTTTACTGAATGGATCACGTTCATTTAAAAATATATATTTTTTGCTGAGCTACCTCTTCCACATTTTAGGTCCCGAAACAGGAGAACTAAACAGAGACTCAAAAGCAGCTAGAGATATACTTCCACACTGCTGCAATAATCAAATATAAACAAAAAAAATTCTGAACAGTTGACTCATATTCCATTTGAATTCACAATTGTTAAGTTATATTACTGGCTTACAGATTTTAAACATGCCACTTTGCAGTTCACCATTCACTTTGGTTATTTTTAAATAACAGTAACATGCTTTGGGAAAAATAAATTAGGGCCAAACATTTTCAGTCTTTCCATGACTGTGGCTGAAATGCTGGAAAGTTGCCAGATTTCCACAATTGCTATATGAATGTCTAACATGTGGAATACTGCAGAGTCTATCTACTCCACTCTTACAATGCTACTGACTCGAGTGGGCAGAGCTAAAAGGAACAAAGGACCCCAGGTAGTAAAGGACCATCTGCCCTCTGTGCCCATTGTTTGCCAATGGTAACTGATCACAATGTGGGACAGAATATTTAATTTTCTGCTTTAGTTATACAGCTCTTCAGTCCATCGAGTTCATGCCGACCATTGATCACTTGTTACTCCTTGTTCCATATAATCCCACTTTCACATCCAGTCCCTACCCATCAGGGGTAATTAACAGAGGCCAATTAAGCTACAAACCCTAGGTAGACAAAAATGCTGTAGAAACTCAGCGGGTGAGGCAGCATCTATGGAGCAAAGGAATAGATGACGTTTCAGGTCGAGACCCTTCTTCAGACCCTTTTTTTCTTCTTCCCACCGCCCCACCACCTCCACATCAGTCCGAAGAAGGGTCTCGACCCGAAACGTCACCTGTTCCTTGCTCCATAGATGCTGCCTCACACGCTGAGTTTCTCCAGCATTTTTGTCTACCTTCGATTTTTCCAGCGTCTGCAGTTCTTTCTTAAACATTTTTTGTCTACTCCACTGCCGAAATCTCCTCAGGGTATGCCTACCTTGAAGAAGTTCTCCTCCTCTCTCCGAGGACTTAGCAACCTCCTCCCTCACTGCCCCCCCCCCCGTGATTCCCCCCCTTCCCTCCAACTCTACGACCACATCTTAACCCAGAAAAATAGCTTTTTTTCTTCTTCCCGCCCCCCCACCCCTACATCAGTCTGAAGAAGGGTCTCGACCCGAAACGTTACTTATTCCCTCGCTCCGTAGATGCTGCCTCACCAGTTGAGTTTCTCCAGCATTTTTGTCTACCTTTGATTTTTCCAGCATCTGCAGTTCTTTCTTAAACCTACAAACCCTCACGCTTTGAGATGTGGATGGAAACCAGAGCATCTGGAAGTAACCTGCACGGTCACAGGGAGGACGAGCAAACTCCTCACAGACAGCACCTGAGGTCAGGATCAAAGCAGGGCCTCGGGTGCTATGAGGCAGCAACTCTACTATCTGTACCACTGTGCTGTCCCTAGTTTTTAATTTGCATTCCCTTCCAACAGGACACACAACACACAAAAGGAGCATTGTGTTCAAATACACCTCTCTCACTATGCTTGGGAATTTTAAAATATGAAGCACATTTTCAATTTTGAGGATTTAAAATATGAGGTATTAAAGTCAACCCATGTGAGTATTAAATGGTTAATAGCAAAAAATAATCAATTATAATGTCTTATTTCCATTTTATTTTTGGGAATCAGATAAACGTTGGCCCAATTATATATACACAGGGATGATGTGTATACAGAATATAGAGATGCTGTCCTGCTGAGTTACTCCAGCAATTTATGTCTATCTACACAAACTGAGGGCCTGATACCATCAGGTGCTAAACCATCGTCCCATGAAATAGCCACTTTTGGCATGGGTGAGCTTGTATGCTTTTGCCAGCCTTGGAAGGTCCTTCAACATCCATGTAGTCCAATGCGATCAGTCTCCAAATCCATGTTTTAGACTTGGTGTCATCTGTGAATCAGTGTTATATGCAGATAAGATAGCAGGTTTTGTAAGAAACTGCTCATCCAAAGTACATTGTTGAGAATCAAACATTTTGTAGCGGTTGGAGACTGCGAAAAATGTTAGTCAACATACATTCTTACTATTTTTGCCACACCTTCCATAAGGAAAAAAAACACAGAATGGTTAGGTCATTCTGTCCCTCATTCCTGCTCTCCCAGTCTTTCAACTTGCTTACACATTCCTGAAGCCTCTCAACATTCTTCCCAAAAATGACATTGCAAGCCAGTTAATATAATCAACAAAATACAAATTTACCCTTCACCTCCCCATCCAAATCACTGAGACATATTATTAACTGGACACTACAACATGCACAGAATTCATGCAGAGTTTACAACAAATATATATGTATATATAATTAAAGCACTAAAACAACATGGAAAGTGGCCCATCTGCATTAATAAGTAAAAGTTAAAGATAGCATTAGATCCAAGGAAGTCTGATAATGTAGGAAAAATGAGCAGTAAGTCTAGGAAATTCATAATTTAAAATTACTGTTTATGTGATTCTGTAAAATATTTCTTACCTGCTCTTGACCTTGTTCTTGATTCATGTTTCTTGATTAGTATGGGTGTTAGGTCTTACGGGGAGAGGACAGGAGAATGCGATTAGGAGGGAGAGATAGATCAGCCATGATTGAATGGCAGAGTTGACTTGATGGGCCGAATAGCCTAATCCTGCTCCTATCACTTACCACCTGCGGTTTGAGGAGAGAAGGAGCTTAAACAGTAAAAGGCTGGACCATTTTTATTGCTGTGCTTTACTTTCAGAACCTTGATAAAGAGCCTGAATGTTTGGAACCAGTAGCTAGCTCATCAAATGCAGGACCAAAGCTGAAATATCGGAATTTAACTAAAGGGAACAGGCAGTAATAAGTGAAGAGCTAGCCAGCAGGCACATTCTTCCAAAATTGGACTGATTATTGGAGTAGTTCTTTTGGTGTGAAGATTGGGAGGGTTACAGGTTGGGTGTTTACAGGTTGGGCCTTCTCTCAGCACATTCAAGTTGATATGAACATAAAACTGCCCAGCACAGGAACAGGCCTTTCAGCATAGAATGGCTGGGCTGACAATGGTGTCAATTTTAAACAGCACTCATAGTCTTATATATGGTACTAGACTGTGATTTGCATGGAAGATCAAGCCTTGTCAACATGGCACCAATAGTTGTCTGTGTTCTGTCTCTGGCCACTTGGGACAATAGTTTGATTTAGTCCAGGGATGGGGAACCTTTTCATGTTGGAATGCCGCATTAAGTTAGCGGCATTAAGTAATGCCGCATTAATAAAGCCGCTTCCAAGGAACTTCAATTAGATATATTGAAATTCAACTTCAAACGGAAAGCCACTATCAAAAGTTGATAATACTGAAGACTTGACGACCAGCGGACTCTCTGTGACATTTTCCCTCTCGACAACCAGCCTCAGGCGGTGGTGGTGCCATTCAGGCAGGGAGGTTAACGTACATTCTAGAGTCGCATTAGAACTAAATCATGAGCACAACAGGTGTTAAAATAGCTCTCATGACTTACTAATGTTTTAAGTGTGGCCGGGGAGGATTATTTTGTTGAATCTTCTTTTACTCTTTGGTATTTTAAATACGTTCATTTTAACATTAAAATAAAAATAATAAAAGATGATTAAAAACATACTAATAAAAATAAAAGGATTTGTTCTACAAAATTTGGATTCATTCAAAATGCTGCACTTAATGGCCTAGAAGGCCACATGCGGCCTTAAGGCCGTAGGTTCCCCACCGCTGATTTAGGCCCATACTCTCCCACATGTAGTCAGGGACCAGTCAAAAGTGGCACTGTAGAAAGTACTTCGGACAGAATTAATTACCTCAAAAATGTATTGACTGCCATTAGTATTTAGGCTTGAGAGCCAATTAGCTGACAACTAGCTACAAACAAGATCAATCACTTGGAAGATATTTTTAAAAATCCTCAAAGCTATTTTAATGATCATTTAAAAAAAATAACAGTCCTATTTTTAGATGTAGATATATTAAAGAATTGAATAACAAGATTTAAACTGAAGATGGAAAACAAATATTTTACAAGTTTTGGTGGTGTTAGTTCAAGGAGGACTTTCTTTAAACATTAAATACTGGGCATGAGACCAATCCACAAAACAGTTATGTTTCATCTGCTGACGATGTGTCTCTAAAAGCTTTGGCTTAAGTCCCATGCACTTTATTCCCAGATGAGCTCACCTGGTAGCCAGTATATATTTTTCAAAGTCATTGAGCGATGGTTTATATTGTTTTGCATTTTATTCCCCATTGCAGCTAACAGCAGCCAAGTTGGAAGAAAAGATTTGCAAATTACAAGTCACTTTTGGTGTAGTTACACAAGATGGATAACTTCATTTGTTCAGTCCATTTAAAAAACTTATTTGCAATGTATTCATATAAACCTGATACTTTGCAATATGAGACTTCTGACAGTAATCACAACAATACCTGCGACCAAAGTCAAGCAGACAGATTCCTTGGCTTGAATATAAGCAAAGCAGTTTTGTTGAAGCCAGTATTATGAATTGGTTGGATTCAAAGTATTTTCCTATGGGTACCCTTGACTTGATCCACAGTGATTGGAGCCAAGATCTGGGCTTGGTAAATGTTTTACGCCATCAGTCATTCCTGCCATAGCTAATTAAATTCAGGTGAAGCACAAAGACTATTGCTGGGGTAAATATTAACTAACCTGGTGGTCATACTTTCCAACACGGCACTTGAGTTGAAGGGTGAATTTTATTTTATTATCAGACTTATTTCAGCAATGCAAGGCCTCTAAGACTTAACAACCTATGTTTGGTTAGAAAGAAAACTATAATTGGAACCAAGTTATATTGTTTAATTGAGTTTAGTTTAGAGATAAGCTTGGAAACATGCCCTTCGGCCCATCGGGTCTGCGCCGACAATCTATCACCCATTCACATAAGTTCTATTCATCTCACTTTTGCATCCACATCCTACATACTAGGGGCAATTTACAGAGGCCAATCAATCTACAAACCCATTAGGATGCGAGAGGATAGTGGAGCACTAGGAGGAAATCCTCGTGGCCACAGGGAGAACATGCAAGCACCACACAGGCAGCACCCAAGGTGAGGATCGAACTTGGGTCTCTGGAGCAGACAGGCCTCAGCTCTCTAAGCGGCTCTCCAGCCCTTCAAGTTACATTGGTTTTAAACATTTTTTGCGATTTATAAATAAAACAGCTACTAACCTGAAGGGCAATACCTGCTATATAATTTTATTCATTACTAGCAAGACTAGCATTTATTGACCACCCCTGACTTTAGTGTATAGACCCAGTGATGGTGAAAAAAATCAAACTATATTCCATGTACTGGGGGATGTAACTTGGAAATGGGTACGTACCGATGGCTGTGTGCTCAGATTCCTGCTGTCCAGTTAGCTGAGAGAAGTGGACATGAGCTTTAGTGTTTCCTAGATTATGCTGAGCTTTTGAAGTTTTCTTACGGAACTGTGCTTATCCAGGTACTTGAGATGTATTTCACGACAGTCTTGTTTTGTGCCTTTTATATACTATTTGCTGAGTACAGATTAGAAAAGATAGAGGAAGGAAAATGTATGTACCAAACTTATACTGGTTATACACTGTCACATTTATACTGACCTATCTGATGGAATGCTGGCCAGTTATGGAATTATAGGAAATCACAGAAAAAAAGCCCTTTGCACCAACACCATTTATACTAATCCTACCTTTGCCACCACATATTTACATCAATTCCCCTAGATTCTACCACGCACCAACACACATGGGCCAACAATCGCCAATTGACCCATCAACCTGTAGGTCTGTGGGACATGGGGCTAATAAAAAGGAGCACCTTGGAGAAATCCAAGCAATCACAGGGAAGAATGTGAAAATCCAAAACAATGCAGGAGGATTGAACCTGAGTAACTGACAGCAGTTCGACCAGCTGCCCCACTGCACCGCACAGTGTAAATAAAATACATTTGTAACAGAAAGTGTACCTGAAGTGAAGAAAATAATAAATCATTCTAAAATATGTGATTGTTCCTTTATTGACCTGACTGTTCACAATCCTGTCTTTCATATACAAAAGTCCCTGATGAAATATTTTAACAAAGAAACCACTTTAGCAGAGTTTATGAAATTGAATAAAATAGTAGCTTTGATATTTTTGCAGCAGGTTCAAAGAAACTTTTTTTGCACAGTACTTTGCTTCTTAAATGTTTCCTTCACAGCATGAATGTTGTATTTTTATCTAAGGACTTTTGTTAGTATTTCACTGTTCATTTCTTTATCCACATCCCTCCCAAATACTATCCTACAATTTACCATAAAGGTACTTCTGCAGTCAGGTATGAGATATCTGTTCAATGTTTCATACACTAGGCTTGTGCCCCATTCAGAACAAAACTATCAGAACTTTAACTGATATACAGAATTGTTCCCGTAGTAATTGTCCCTGCCGAGTAATTACATCCATACGCCAACGATAGAAATCAGGACCCATTTTTGAAAAATAATTTATAGGAAAAGACACAATAATCAATAGAAATATAGAAGTGGGCATTGTAAGCATGTTAACTCTAAAATAATTTAAATATAAAAACTTAACCTATGGGTTTACCTGCTGTAATTGGAGGCAATTAAATAAAAATCTGTAAGCTGAACCATATTCAAAATGGATGAAATGTATCCCACTGAACTGTAGAATAATTTATTAAACACCTGCAATTGCACTTCTGTGGTGATGTGCAGTTTTGACCGGTTTATATAGAAATACAAAGATTAACATGATTTTTAGAAGGAACTGCAGATGATGGTTTATACAAAAAGACACAAAGTGCTAGAGTAACTCAGTGGATCAGACAGCATCTGTGGAGAATATGGACAGGGAGCGTTTTGGGTCAGGACCCACCTTCACTCTGATTCTGGAGAGGGGGGACGAAAGAGCTGAGAGACAGGAGACAGGCCGAAGCATGGCAGGTTATAGGTGGACACAGGCAAGGGAGGTGTGTGTGTGTGTGTGTGTGTGGGAGTGTGCATGTCGTCCTTGATTATGCAACTAGCCTTGCCGAGGTAGCGTGATGTGTAAATTGAGTCAATGGAAGGGAGGTTGGTTTGTGTGATGGTCTGGGCTGTGCTGACAATTCTCTAAATTTCTTGTGGTCTTGGCTGGATCTGTTCCCTACATGCTGTGATGCATTCCGATAAAATGCTTTCTACGCATCTGACTGCAGCACCACCATTCCTCTTTCTGAGGAAATGTATTGTTGATTCTTTATTGCCCATGACATGGCACTGGTGAGTTGGCTATTTGAACCACAGTAGTCTTTCTAGCAAATATACTCTTACAGCACTATTGGTGAGGAGTTACAGAATTTACACTTAGCAATGATGAAAACATGGTGATATATTTCAAGGCCACAGTGGTTGGTAATGTGTCTAAAACTTGGTTTAAGAATCAGTTTTGGCATGCAACCTATTGATCTCCAATTTTAAAGCAACTAACAGATATTGATGGAGGCACAAGAGACTGCAGCTGGTGCATTTTCAGAAAAAAAACAGAATGCTGGAGGAACTCAGCAGGTCAGGCAGCATCTGTGAATGGAATCAGTTATTTTTTTGCATCAGATCTTGGTGGAGAGTCTCAATTTGAAACACGACAATTTATTTCGCTCACAAATGTTGCTCACCCATTAAGTTACTCCAGCGCTTTGTTTTTTGCTCAGCATCCGGCAGTTGCATTCACGTGTGTCTCCTCAGTTGTCAGATATTATTGTATTTAACTACAATTGTGATTACTGTTTTGATTTCTTCCTACTTGGCCTGGCGAAATTTGATTAACATTTTAATCGTCTTGGTGTTGCTCATTACGAAGTTTGATAAACATGATGTGTGTGGAAAATAGTTAATTGAAATGTGCTTAGCATTATATGGAAAAGCTACTTATAACTTAATGTTATTCCTATTACCCAAAAAAAGTCACAATTAACTTTTATTTACTACTTAATGTTGTTTTAAATGCTGCTCTTGTAATAGACATTAATGGTGTGGAAACCAAAATAAAATGCTTGAGTGTACTCGAGAAAATAAGGGCAGCAGGGTGGTACAGCAGTAGAGTTGCTGCCTTACAGCGCCAGAGACCCGGGTTCCATCCTGACTACAGGTGCTGTCTGTACTGAGTTTGTACATTTTCCCCATGACCTGCATTGGTTTTCTCCTAGATCTCCGGTTTCCTCCCATATGCCAAAGACATACAAGTTTGTAAGCTAATTGGCTCGGTATAATCGTAAATTGTCCCCAGTGTGTGTAGGATAGTGTGAGTGTGCAGGGATCCCTGGACAGCACGGACCTGAAGAGCTTGTTTCCACGCTGTATCTCTAAACTAAACTAAAAGAATATCGATGGGGGCAAGGTCTGTGACTATTCTGCTGGCAAATGCGTCATCAAAAACAGCAGTATTCACAGGCTAGAGCAACCCGCAACAGCTCACGTTTCTTTAGCACAAGAGATGGAAGAGGAATAGAGAAGTGAACTAATCGGTATTTACACAGAACAATGATGGGAAATTCTGCAGGATCAATATTAAGAATTTATTCTATAGCATCTGTTTCTATCTCATACCACAAGAGGTATAGAACCAAATATGCACAGATATAATGTGCCCTTTAGCCTTTAAGTAATTTCAAAACTAATGGTTAAGAATTGTTTTAAATATTTATACTGTGGTTTTATAATATGACTCCACTCATCAGAACAGTCTTCAATACTACAGAGGTTCATCATATTACTTCTTTTCCCAACCCTATTGTTTTGGGTGTAAAGGCAGCTGAGAAAACTTCAGAAAATGGGCAAAAGACACCAGAATATTAAGACTACCAGAACTATAAAATCCATTCATATCTATGAATGCCTTATCAGAGTGAGGGGTAACAATCAACTTTTTAATTTTATAATAAGAAAATAGTTTTCATAAACTGCTTGACAATCAGAAGTTATATTACCTGTTTTATCAAACACTGAGCAACAAATCAAAGCCAAATTAAAGATGAGTCACAAGAAAGACAGAACTAAGTAAGAAGGAACTGCAGACGCTGGTTTAAACCGAAGATAGACACAAAAAGCTGGAGTAATCAGCGGGACTGGCAGCATCTCTGCAGAGAAGGAATGGGTGACGTTTCGGATCGAGACCCTTCTTCAGACTGGTTAGAACTATGATTTTAGTCTGTCAAATTTTTCCAACTGAAATAATTGATCAAGCCAACCAGTAAATGTGTCATCAAATAGGTGCAAAAAATATAGTCAGCCTCAGAATCACACCTTTGTACATTAGGTTCTGGTATGTGAAAATTGTACAGAATCACTGCCATTTTGGACATTTCATGTTGTTTGCGGATTAGAAATATAAATGTTGGAACTGCAAGGTCTGAAAGTATCTGGAACTAAAATATTTCTGTGTTTGCTTCAACAGTCTAGCTTTGGAAAGAAACTGCATAACACTAATGCACAGTCACTACCGAGAGGAAATTCAAAATGTCCTTTGAAACAGCATTGTTTCCTTCCTTTTTAAAATAGCTAGAGGTATTTATGGCTGGATTAATACAGTGCAACCAGCAAAACTAACAAGGGAAACCAAGCCCATCAAACTCAGCCTGATCTCTTGCATGAAAGTTCCTCAAATATCTACTCTGGAGATAGCTGAGTAAAATTCTGGAGAATGTCCATGTGGGCCAATGCTCTGAACATTGAAAACGACTGAACAAGTGTGTGATTGGAAAAGCTGAATGAACTGAAATTAAATGAACATTGAAAACGACTGATAATAGTATTTGATTCTGTGATCTGTATACAATGTTAACAAGACTCTACTGTGAAAGAAGAAATTATTTTTTTTAAAAGAACAGAAAGTGCAGGAATAATAATAATAATAATAATAATAATAATACTTTATTGTCATTGTAAATACATACAACAAAATTTCAGACGCAGTGCTCGAGTGGAGCTCCAAAGTATCAGATAATTAATAATGACAATTGAAACAGGAAAAACGGCAAGAAAAACGTTGTCAAGTCAGAATGTGCAATATTTCACAGTATAGTGTTATAGCAGTACAAAATATTGGCTATGGGGGGTGTGTGTTCAGTGCAGAGTTCAGAGGGGTGATGGCCTTGGGGTAGAAACTGTTTGTTAATCTTGTGGTATTTGATTTGATGGACCTGTAATGCTTTCCTGAAGGCAGAAGGGCAAGCAAGTGATGTGCGGTATGAGACGGCTCCTTTAGGATGCATGATGCCTTTCGCAGGCAATGAGAGCTATAGATCTCTTCCAGGGCAGGCAGATGTGTGTTGGTGATCTTCCGGGCTGTGTTGATGACTCTCTGCAGAGCCTTCTTGTCAGCTGCAGAACTGTTACCATACCACACCATGATGGCATGTGTCAGGGCACTCTCTATGGAGCAATGGTAGAACGACACACGCAGCTGTTGTGGCAAGTTGACTTTCCTGAGTGACCTTAGGAAGTAAAGCCGTTGTTGTGCCTTCTTTACCAGGGAGTTTGTGTTAGTTGACCACCTGAGATCTGCTGAGATGTGGGTGCCCAGCATTTCCGGAGATTTCAGAGATTAAGTATGACCACTCAGTTAACCTGCACAAAAGCAGTGGTAGCAAGACATTGTGGATAAAAGTTTCATCCTCAATAGTCTGTCACCTGCATTATTCAACATCACCTGGTCATCTGCGCAATCCACATAGATATCTCACGTAATGGCAGTTCATGTTAATAGAATTCCATGTAAATGGCCTGATTGATTTTGATCAGCATTTTTATGTTAATCATGATGCAAGAGTAATGATTGAGGCTCACCCAGTCATCTTTCCTTTCATAGTCCTATTCTGTGAAACAAATCTTCGTAACATGTTCCAAGGATCCAAGATCGTATCTGAATATTCTTTCTCCAGTTATGAAAAAAATTGCAAATGTTGGTACAGGTTTTCCAGTTTCTTCATGGTGCATTTATAACACGGTGGGAATTTTTCCAATGCATGCTACACACACACAAAAATTATTTCCAGCAAACGTCTTACTCAGTTTCCATAGTTTTTCCATCAGCTACTCAAAAGATATGTCTGACAATGGGCACCTGCTCTTTCCTGCAACTACATTTCCTTCTCTGTCAGACGAGGGCTCATGACTATTGAGGATGAAACTTTTACCCTCAATGTCCTGGTCTTGCTGCCACAGAGTCTGTGCTAATGAGTAAGTGTCATTTTAAACGTCAGTTGTAGCGTTTATTGGTAGCAACGTGATGCATTGCCCTGGTCTTACTGCAAGTCCGTTCCTGCAGGCTAACAGAATTTGCATGTCTAACCTTCGGAATTTCCTAGCAACTTGTTCCAGGAAGTTGGTATGGGGCAACATTCTCAGTTTGTTTACCGGGCCAGTTTTATTCCCATGACAGAACATTAGGCATCGGAACTGAAATCCATAATTGAGCGGGCATGAAAAAAATGTTGATTTGATTTGAACAATGGTGCCTATGAAAGGATTAATCACCATTATTTATTTAAAATAATAGATGGAAAATCAGGCAGAGTGCGTGACCATATTTCCAATATGCATTACTGGCAATAAACCTACGAAATAGTAGCACGAATTTGGAAAATAACCCATTTAGAGAGAGCCACTCGAGTGCTTATGGGTAATTTCTTGGAACAACTTCAATGATAAGCTTGCTATTTCATTCAGGAAAATAAAAAGGACAGTTTCTAAATTAATTGGTTCATGGTTTTTTATATATAAGAAAGACATCTGATTGTTTAAACACTGAAGGGAAGTCATT
The DNA here is from genome assembly GCA_035221665.1 of Okamejei kenojei. Lineage (NCBI taxonomy): Eukaryota > Metazoa > Chordata > Chondrichthyes > Rajiformes > Rajidae > Okamejei > Okamejei kenojei. Next base: position 45,084,032 of record CM069132.1, read on the forward strand.
TATCTAACCAGAGACAGATTTATACAAATCTTTTGTTGTACGTTTGTTTATGTTGAACTGTTTTGGATTGCAATTTGATCCACTTGTTATAACCAGCCATAGATTCATGCAAGAATTATTTCAGCTGCAGAGCACACCCATTTCATCAGAAAAAGAGACATCTGTTTGGTGGGTTTCATAGGTAGCCACAAAATTATCGGAAATTATGCGTGCACAAAGAGATCAAATTCTCTTTCGTGATGTGAATGTAGGAGACATAATTAGAAAGTTTGAAGATGACATAAATATTGGTGATGTCATTGATATGGAAGAAGGTATTCTTCTGCTATTAGATTTTGAAGAGGTAGTCAGGCAGAACAATGACAGATGAAGAATGTGCGGGGATTTATTTTGGGAAGACTTAAAAGGCTAAGATATACAAAATAGATGTCGGACCATAGGAAATATTAAGCGACTAAGGGACTTGTCGGAAGGAACTGCAGATGCTGGTTTACACTGAAGATAGATACAAAATTCTGGAGTAACTCAGTGGGACAAGCAGCATCCCTGGAGAGAAGGAATGTGTAGATTGGTTATTGCATGTGAACCAATCAGAGTAATGTATTACCACTAACTCCACCCTATTGAACAGTTCATATTAACACTCACTTCCTATATTGTGGTAGAGTGGAACTAACATGTATTGTACTGTCCCATTATGACTGATGATTAAAGCTGCCAAACACCAGACAGTGTCTGCACACACGTTGACATGGTGTCAGAAAGCTGGAAACTACCCATTGCGTCCGTTTATCGGGTTTTATTTCTGTTTTATTGATTTGATCTTTTGCTCCGATGGCTCACTTATGCCGAAAGCCAGCCCAACTAGTCTTTGATACAGACATAGGCGAGCAATGGAGGCTCTTCAAGATCGACTACGAGCACTACATCAATATCGCCCATCGCAACGACCCAGATGAGGTCAAGGCATCTCTCTTGCTCAACCTGGCTGGACCAGAGGCTATGGTTCAAGTGCAGATCTTCGAGCCTGTACGAAACGTGAATGGCCAGGTACTGGTCCCAGCTGAGACGGTACGCAACCCAAATGTGCTGCTACGAAAATTCCGTGAGTTATGTGACATACCATCAAACCGCATTTTAGAAAGAGCTTAAAAAGTTTTTTGCACGACACCAGCTTCCAGATGAGCCTGTGGATCGTTTCATTTGTGATTTAAAGTATATGGCCCCACGATGTCGCTTTGGCGAGATAACCAATGAGTTAATACGAGATAAGATCTCGTATTACGAGAGCTACTACGAAATGCAGACCTCACTCATGAACAGGCTGTGCACCCCTGCCGCATGTCGGAGGTCGTGGCTCCGTTGAGTGATCAGCTTGACATTCAGCCTGTTACTCAGAAACTTAATGTCAATCTGACCAGTTTCAGTAATCGCACCGCGTTGACTGCTTCTAAAAGATCCATGAACGAGCCACCACAGAGGTGCGCAAACTGCAATTATTTCCATAATGAAGGTCAACGATTTTGTCCAGCAAACAGAAAATCTTGCAAGAAACGTAACCACTTCGGTGCCTGTTGCCGTTCCTGTGGGAACCGTAATGCGAAGTCAGAGTCTAATCTCCACCTCCTGCAGCTAGACCCAACATTCTTTGGCTCCCTTGAACAGTTTGAAGCCGCCCAGGACACATACAACCGCAAGACAAATCTGCGGTCCACACTCTCCTACGCACATCTGGTAAGCTTCTGGACCCTTCCGTAACTGTCCACATTAATACCAAGTCCCTACAAGCTAAATTGGACACGGGGGGTGTGCGTGAATGTAATGTCCCTGAGTGTCTACAACAAGATAAGGAATAATGAGACCTTGGCTAAGGATTCCTCCACCTTGCATACCTACGGGAGGGGGGGAGGGGGGGGGGGGGGGGGGGGGGTAAGGGGGGGGGGAGGTTCTGCACCCTCTCGGAAAAGCTGATTTCAAGTGTGTTGTGGACAATATCACTAAAAATCTGATTTTTTATGTTGTGAAATCAAACTCTGAGACTTTGTTAAGCATCCATGCATGCCAAGACCTGGGTCTGGTTTCCTTCGGACATGCTGTTCACAAGCTGTGCCTATCTGACGAACCAACACAAATTTATTAGGATTTGTTTGATTACAAACTGGGCAAACTGCCAACAACCTACAAGATCACTATTGACCATGATGTTGTCCCAGCAATTCATGCCGCTCACTGCTTACTCCATGCTATGCGTGACAGAATTCAAGCCAAACTTAGACACATGGTGTCCGTGGGGGTACTGGCTGAAATAAGTGAACCCACAGATTGGGTCTCTACCATGGCTGTTACAAAAAAGGACAAAGACGAGCTCCGTGTGTGTGCATTAACCAAGGGACCTAAACACAGCTATTAAGAGATCACACTACCCGATGAAGAGCGTCGAAAGACGTTGCAGCCCAAATCGGGTCGCGCAACATGTTCTCAGTACTAGTCGCTAAAAGCTCGTTTTGGCAGATTCCTCTGGACGATGCATCCTCAAAACTGACCACATTTGCCGCACCATTCGGCAGATTCAGATTCCTCAGATGCCAATTGGAATTAACTCAGCCAGCAAAGTTTTCCAGAGAGCTACGGAACAGCTGTTCACAGCTTATCCATGTACCATCATCGTTAACGACATTCTAGTGTATGGTCGCGACCTAGCAGAGCATGACTCAAACGATTAAAAATTATTCTAGACAAGGCACGCGAAGTCAACCTAAAGTTCAACCCAAAGAAGTGCAAGTTCCGTGACTCAGAGGTTACCTATGTCGGACATGTGTTCACCAGCGAAGGGTTAAAACCAGACTCTAAAAAGACTGCAGCCATCAACGAACTGCTTGCTCCCACTGACGTGAACAGCCTTCAGCGTTTCCTGGGTATGGTCAACTATCTGGGGAAGTTCATACCCAACTTCAGCAAACTAGTCTTGCCACTAAGACAACTCATTCACAAGGCCACTGCCTGGGCCTGGTACCAGCAACACCAGCAAGTGTTTGACTCTTTAAAACTGCAGCTGGCTAGCGCCCCCACCCTGACATATTTTTACCTCTTGCAGCCGGTCACCATCACCTGTGGCGCCTCGCAATACGGTCTAGGCGCAGCGTGCCTGCAAACAACAACCAACGGTACCGTGTTACCTATATCTTACGCCTCTCGAACCATGACAGAGACCAGGCAGCGATATGCTCAGATCGAAAAGGAACTGCTAGCGGACATTTGTGCAAGCTCCAAGTTCGGAGACTTTATTTTCGGAAAACCCTTCACAATTGAAACCGACCACCAACCCCAGGTCACCATCCTGAATAAGCCTATTCACGCAGCTGCAAAACTCCAGTGCTTTGATTTCCAGATTGTCTACAAAAAGGGTACAGATATGCTCATCGCCGACACTCTCTCTCTCGAGCGCCACGGGATGCTGTGAACAACGTCACTTTGAATGTGACAAGCTCACCGTGCTTAAAGTCGATTTCGTCCCAACGGAACGCCTGCTCCGCCTTGCGGAGCACACAACTGCTGGCAGAACGCTGCAGCTCCTCTCCTCTATTATCAAACGGGGCTGGCCTACGAAACGATCCAGCACATTACTAGAGGTACAGCCATTCTTCCTAGTTCGCGATGAACTGGTGATACAAGATGGGATCGTCGCCAAGGGCCAGAAAGTTGTGATTCCCTCATCCCTGCAAGAGGAATACTACAAAGACGTCCACAACGGCCACGCAGGTACTGAGGCTACGCTCGCTCGCGCCCAATGCATGTTTTATTGGCCAAGAATGGTCAAATACATACGTGACAAAACGGCATCCTGCTCCACTTGCAACAGCTTGGCGCCCCACCAACAGAAACAGCCTCTCCTGCAACAACCCGCTCCAGCGCTACCCTGGACTTCCCTCGCTGCGGACATTTTCGAATGTCACGGCAAGTGCTACCTAGTTCTAGTCGATTCCTATTCCAATTGGCTTGAACTTGATCTGCTGCCTACCATTACATCTGAGATGGTGATACAAAAGCTTCAGACATTTTTCTGTATTTGGTGTACCGGTCAAACTGCAAACTGACAACGGAAGACAATTCACCAGTCTAGCATTTAAGTACTTTGCAAGACAATGGAACTTTCAACATGTCACCAGCAGCCCAGAATACCCACAATCCAACGGCCTCGCTGAGCGCGCTGTCAGGAGCGCAAAGCAGCTGATGGAACATTCACAACTTGCCAAATCCAATGTCTAACTAGATCTGCTAAACCTTAGAAACATCTCTAGGGATGGCGTCCTGGGCTCTCCCGCCCAGCGCCCGATGTCTCGCACGACGAGGCCCCAACTCCCCGTTGCCCAGCAACAGCTGAAACCACAGGTGCTCAAACCAGCTGCGGTGTAGAAGCGTATTCAGGAAAAACCTGATGTCCAGAAGCGCTCCTATTACAAGCCAAGCAAACCACTCAAACCGTTGCTACAAGGTCAAGTGGTTCGCCTGCAGACGGCAGTTGGACATACCCGAGTGAGTTTTGTAGAGGGATCTTCCAAGGAACCTCGTTTCTACATTGTCACGTCAATGGTGTCTGTACCGGCGCAGCCGTCAACATCTTCTGCCCGTGAACGAACCGCGACCTGCTCCTCCAGGTCCTCATGCCCCGCCGTTGATCTTCAAGGCCTCTGCTGCTGTTGTACATCCCCGAAACCCTGACCCTCAGCATGCCATCCCCGCGGTGTTTGGTTCCCCCACTCCCCAGTACACCTGGACCTGCATGCTTGCCTCGCTGTTCATCTCCGAGTTCCCCTGCTGCATTCTCATTCTCGGGTTCTCCACCACCCAGCCCTACTAACTATTCCGGAACAGAGGGGGAGGGGTTTGTCCGTACGCAATCGGGTTGGGTTAGTAGACCGCCGGACAGATACGGCGAGTATGTTTAACTGCATGTATTCTAACAACTGATTAATAACTCTTTCCTCTACGGGGAAGGATGTAGATTGGGTATTGCATGTGAACCAATCAGAGTAATGTATTACTACTAACTCCATCCTATTGAACACTTCATATTAACACTCACTTCCTATATTACGTAGTCGCACTAGTGGTAGAGTGGAACTAACATGTATGGTACTGTGCCATTATGACTGATGATTGAAGCTGACTTAAACACCAGACAGTGTCTACACACATGTTTACAGAATGGGTGATGTTTCGGGTTGAGACCCTTCTTCAATCTGAGAATTAGGGGAGTGGGAGAGATAGACACAGACCACAGATAGGTACACAGGCTATTTATTGGGGTATAAATATGGCACACAGGATATTTATTGGGTTATATAGGAGTAGGGATGTTATGGTGACACTGAAGGCCTGGCAGCTGTTCTCTGTTGTGTCACCTGTTCATGGAGGCCCGTGGTGGATCATTCAGTTTTGATAATTCCACTACCCTTACATCTGCAGAATCCACTCAAAAGGAATCTATTCCAGTGATTTACTTCCAATGATTTTAGAAGAGCAAAGTGGCTGTAAAGATTAATATGAAGAAAATTAATGGTATTTTTACATTCTTTTTATTTAATTTGTTACATTCATTTGTCTATTGCTTTTAAGTATTTGAGTTTTTTACATATTTGGATCCATTACTATTCTACAATTTTTAATTTGAATGCCAGAAACATACAACACTATTCAACTTTTTGTCTGCCGGTTTAACGAGGGCTATGGCTTAACGATTTTAGTTTAATCATTGTTTTAGTTTTTAGAGATACAGCGCGGAAACAGGCCCTTCGGCCAAACAAGTCCGTACCGACCAGCGATTCCCACACACTAACAATACCCTAAACACACTAGGGACAATTTACACTTACATCAAACCAACAACCACCTACAAACCTGTGCTTCTTTGGATCGTGGGAAACCAACGATATCACAGAAAACGAACACGATATTGGGAAGCACGCATAAAACTCCATACAGACAGCACCTGTGGTCATGATCGAACCTGGTCTCTGGTCCTAGAAGCACTGTAAGGCTGCAACTCTACCGCTGCGCCACCATGCTGCCCTAGTTTTAGATTAAGACTAGACTAAATGGGACCCGTTGGGACCCATTCTCACATGGGAGGCCTGTGGCAATATTCCACCTCTCCACCAATTCCAATATTCCACCACTCACGCATAGCCCCCAACTGCGCAGGCAAGGGTGACAGGTTCCCGTTGTGACGCCCCTGATCCCCCACATCCCCTCGCCACCCCACTCCGCCCTTCGCCCTCCCCCCCCCCACGCACTCACTCCATCCCCACCTCAAACCCCACCCCCCAATCCACTCTTAGAGGCTCTCCGGTGGCGCAGCCATTCCCTCCCAGTGGGTTCTCATTGTGACGTAGAACACGCAGGTATTACTGCGCTGGTGTAGCTGACGGGCACGGCAAGTGGGAAAGGGAATTATTAAAGCTTAAAATATAACAACAATTTAAACATTAAAGAGGAGATTTATTCAGTCCATTCTTTCTTGTTGCATCTCTTGTTGTGTTCTGCAGCCGGGGGAGGGGGTCGGCTTCTGGCTGGTTCTGTCGTGGGCCAGTGGGGGGAGCGTCCTGCAGCCTGGGGAGGGGCACGGCTTCAGGTGGTGGCTAGTAGTGGGGGGCTTTCTGGAAGACTGGTATGGGTGTTGTGGGCCGAAGGGACTGGTTTCCAGAGCGCTAGTATGGACATTGAGGGCCGAATGGAATCTTGGATTCACAGTTCACTCACTCACGGCTGGTGGACTCACAGTTCACTCGCTCACAGCTGGTGGACTCACAGTTCACTCACTCACGGCTGGCGGACTCACAGTTCACTCACTAATGGCTGGTGGACTCACAGTCCACTCACTCACGGCTGTTGGACACAGTTCAGTCACTCATGGCTGGTGAACACAGTTCAGTCACTCACGGCTGGTGGACTCACAATTCAGTCACTCACGGCTGGTGAACTCACAATTCAGTCACTCACGGCTGGTGGACTCACAGTTCACTCACTCACGGCTGGCGGACTCACAGTTCACTCACTAATGGCTGGTGGACTCACAGTTCAGTCATTCATGGCTGGTGTACTCACAGTTCACTCACTCACGGCTGGCAGACTCACAGTTCACTCACTCACGGCTGGTGGACTCACAGTCCACTCACTCACGGCTGTTGGACACAGTTCAGTCACTCATGGCTGGTGAACACAGTTCAGTCACTCACGGCTGGTGGACTCACAATTCAGTCACTCACGGCTGGTGAACTCCCAATTCAGTCACTCACGGCTGGTGGACTCACAGTTCAGTCACTCGCGGCTGATAGACTCACAGTTCAGTAACTCACGGCTCGTGGACTCACAGTTCCATCACTCAAGTCTGGTGGACTCACAGTTCAGTCACTCACGGCTGATGGACTCACAGTTCAGTCACTCGCACACACACTCCATCTCACACACATGCGCACACACACTCCATCACACACACACACTCCATCACACACACACACGCACCCTCAATCACACACACACACACACACATCCTCCATCACACACACCCTCCATCACACACACCCTCCATCACACACACACACACACACACCCTCCATCACACACACTCACACACTCCCTCCATCTCACACACACATACTCACCCTCCATCTCACACACACAACCTCCATCGTACACACCCTCCATCACTCACACTCAAACACACCCTCCATCTCACACACACTCATACACACACTCTCACACCCTCCACCACACGCACACACCCTCCATCACACCCACCCTCCATCACACACACACGCCCTCCATCACACACACACCCTCCATCTCACACACTCACACACACCCACCCTCCATCACACACTCACACACCCTCCATCACACACACCCGCCATCACATATTCGCACACACCCTCCATCACACACATACACTCACACAAACACACCTTCCATCACACACACCCACACACCCTCCACAACGCTCACACCGTCCATCTCACACACTCTCACACCCTCCATCACACACACACACCCTCCACCTCACACACACACACATCCTCCATCTCACACACACCCCGTCCATCACACACACGCACACTCCCTCACACACACCCTCCACCTCACACACACACCCTCCATCTCAAACACACACCTTCCATCACACACACCCTCAATCACACTCACACATTCACACCCTCCATCTCTCACACACCCTCCATCACACACACACACACACACACACCCTCCATCACATACACACACACACACACACCCTCCATCACACACATTCTCCATCTCACAGACTCACACACACACTCTCCATCTATCACACACACCCTCCATCTCACACACACACACCCTCCACCACACACACACACACCCTCCATCTCACACACACACACTCACAAACACACACCCTCCATCTCACGCACACACCCTCCATCTCACACACACCCTCCATCGCATAAACACAGACACACACCCTCCATCACACACACACCATCACACATACACACACACCCGGGACATATATGACAGTAAAACTCTTTATTCTCCTCGCCCCCGGAAGGGGCGTTACCTTCATGGTGATTGACAAGTGAGAAGTCCAATCTGCTGATCTCACGATTTCTCACTTTTCTCATATTTCACCGATCGGAATAGAACTTGGTTGGTTGGAGCGGAGGAGAACGGTGAGTAAGGTGGCAAAAAAATCCTAGCAACATATGGTAGCGTTTTTGCACAAATGTAATTACAATGCAGACCGGAAGTGGTCAAGATTAGAGTTTAGAGTTTTAGTAATAGTATATAGATAGATACAGCATGAAACTGGCTCTTCGGTCAACCGAGTCCACACGGACAACCAATCACCTATTCACACTAGTTGTATTTTATCCCACTTTCTCATCGACTCCCTACACACCAAGGGCAATTTTTCAGAGGCAACTTAAACCTACAAACCTGCATGTCTTTAGGAAGTGGAAGGAAACCAGAGAACCTGGAGGAAACCCATGTAGTCACAGGGAGAACGTACAAACTCCCAAGGACAGTATCCAAGATCAGGATTGAACCAGGGTGGTGCTGTGAGCCAGCAGCTCTACCAGCTGTGCCATTGTGCTGACCATAACACCACCTTGCTTTGGTAAAAATTGTAAATTATCTCTAGTATGTGTAGGACAGTGTTAGTTTAGTTTAGTTTGGTTTAGTTTAGTGATACAGCGTTGAAACGGGCCCTTCGGCCCACCGAGTCTGCACCGACCCCCGCACATTAACACCACCCTATATACATGAGGGACAATTGTTTTACCTATCGATACCAATCCAATTAACCTACAAACCTGTACATCTTTGGAGGGTGGGAGGAAACCAAAGATTTCGAACAAAACCCATGCAGGTCACGAGGATAACGTACAAACTCCGTACAGACAAGCACTCATAGTCATGATCGAGCCCGGAACACGGGGCTCCGGCGCTGTAAGGCAGCAACTCTACCGCTGCGCCACCGTGCCGTTAGTGTGTGGGGATAAATGGTCGGCGCGGACTCAGTCAGCCGAAAGCCTGTTTCTGCGCTGTATCTCTAAAATCAATACTAAATGAATAATTTAAAAAATATTAATATTATCTTAAAGTTATTAGAATCATAATTGTCATTTAAGAAAGCAACCTCCCCTTTATTTCCTTGCCACAACCCTTCTGTCCCCTCTGAGATCCACGTGGGTTCGATAACATTGAGGATTGTGTATAATTCTGGGGATTATCAGAAAGAAGTAACTCCACTGCTAGAAAGGACAGCAGTGGGGCACATTGCAAACATAAGGGACTCTGCACTACTCAGACATATCAGTGTTTGCTACATATATGTGGAAGATCTGACTGGCCGCATTCTATAAGCGAAACCCGAGCCATTATTTTATCAACAAGACAAATGCTTCAGTTTTAATTTACAAAGGAAAAAATACTTTGAGAATAAAACAAAGTAGATCTTCTGGGATTATATTTTCCAACCTAATTATAATCAATCTGCTGTGAGTCTCTCAACATCTTGTTGGAAAGCACTGATGGTGAATGAGATGGTTGTTTTCAAGGATGGTTTGGTAATTTGGAAAGCAACATCACAAAAGCTTAATATAGTAAAATGTATCATTGACCCACCAATTTTGAACCAAGATTTTTTATACAATAAGGATGAAGACAGTGTTGAACAAGACATTTGAAATAAAGTGCAAGAAGCTGATGTTCCTCCTCTAGAATATTGGATCATCCACTCTGGTCTGTTGCACTGATCCATTGCCCACACGGTCTGCCTCCACTAAACCATTATGGACATGGAGCCTTGGCAAAGCAGATGCTTCATACCCGAGTTATCCCCCAAAGCAGAGCAAGCCACAAGTGGCAACTGGGCCTCAGGTGAAGGATCCCGAGGTCCTACCTGTGGAGCACTCTGATGGTTTTTCGAAACTTGCCACCAACAAAGGACTTACTAACCGTTTCTAACTATCTACAAGAGTTATTTCAAAATAGTTCAAATAGAGATAACTAAACCATCCTATCACCATAGAGAGAAATCCTGACCCACCAACTCCTTCAGTGGTGACCCTTGGACTATCTTTAATCGGACTTTACTGGACTTTATCTTGCACTAAATGTTATTCCCTTTATCCTGTATCTGTACACTGTGGATTACTTAATCATAATCATGTATAACCTTTCTGCTGACTGGATAGCACACAACAAATAAGCTTTTCACTGTACCTCAGTACACGTGATAAATAAACAAAACTAAGATTTAAATAAATTAAGAAGTAAAAATTACACGGAAAAGTTAAAACAATTACATTAAAACACTTTATGGAAAAATAAATTAATTAACAAAAATTGAGATACAATAAAACAAATAAGCCACTTACTTATATTCACCTGTAGCTGAAGGGTTGGACAAAGTACACACAGGCCTGCATCTTAGTTTATCAGTGCTCTCCCACGGGGTTCAGGGCAACATAAAGAGCAAGCAGATGATAGCTGGCAATTCTGTCAGCAACCACTGGCTCAAGGCAAGTGCAATCTAGTCATTAGCTTATTGGTTGAACTTTGATAATTCTCATCTTAGACTGTATCACCGAAAGAGGCTAGAAGTTTTCACCCTGAATTGAGATGAACAACTGTATTGTGCATGTGTTCCATGGAAATCAACTGATCAGTGGACAACATTAGTTGCGCAGTTCAATCCACCCCCAGCCCAGTGTTCTGCCCTTTTGGCCGGAGAAAATAATGTGATGCTGAGAGACTTAAAAAGGGAAGGAAAAAAGTAGCACAAAATGATGTCATGTATAAAACACGTGTACCAGATGTTGGCTTGATATAAACCAGAGGAGACCAGCAAGAATCTAGATTTTCCGAGCCTGGGTTGGATTCCAAGATTGGTTAACATTACAATAAACTGGGAAATGTCACCACAATATATGGCCAGACAGCCTCAGAGAAAAAAAAAAGGGAAGGACATGTGCCAAGATCATTATATAAAAGACATAAAACTGGCTGAATATTTCCAACATTTTTCATTTTTGTTTCAGGTTTCCAGCATCTGCAATATTTTATTTTTGCTTCCTCGCCTGGTGCCTTTAGTATTTGTAGAACACGTAACTGGCAGATCCCGCACAGTGAGTCTGAGGATACATTGTTTTCTAACAAAGAAGGAAGGAATTTTGTGAAAGGAATATTGTCAATGGTACTGAATACAGGCGGTTTCTGCATTTATCACATGGTGTTGTGCAATTTTTACTGGCGCCTTGGGAAAGAACTTCTGCGATTCTCTCCATTATTCCGAGAAACCATCAGCGATATATGCAAATGCAAATGTAAAAATGTTCTATTTGAGAAAGATATGTGATAACTATGATTCCCATTTGGTGAGCTGAGATAATGCAATTGGAGATTACAGTTCTCGGTAGCTAACATACAGTTAGCTCTTGCAAAGTGAATGGGGAGAGGTTAGTTACACGGGGGAACTGGTTTGAGATTTATTGAACAAAGATTTTGGCAGAATGAGGAGAGGTCTTGTGACACGATGCTTGGGGTTTCACAGCCAGGCGGTAATCAAAGTTTGGCAGGACAGAAGTAGATCCTGGGGGCTCTGGCTCACCAAGGATTCCTGGGGGCCATTAGTATTTGTTTATTATTGTCACATGTGCAGAGAAAACCTTTGTTTGCATGCTGGTTATGCTAGTCAATCAAATCATGCTATACATGAGCGCAATCAAGCCATGCAATAGAACAATAGGTAGTGTAACGAAAAAAATACAAGAATCCAGAATAAAGCGCATTACAGCATTGCAGTTACAGGAATTAAGTCCAATGTCCACAATGAGATAGGAAGGAAGATTGGGACTACACCCAACCTGATGGGAGACCATTCAGTAGTCTGATAACAGCAGGGAAGAGATTCTTTTTGCATCTGGTGGTACGTAGTTTCAAGCCTTATTATTTTGTGTCCTACGGGAGAGGGGAGAAGAGGGAATGACCAGGGTGAAAGAGGTCCGTGATTAGGTTGGCAGCTTTCCCGGGCCAGCGTGAATTGTTGTTGGAGCCGATGGTGGGGAGTCTGGTCTGTGTGATGGACTGGGCTACATCCACACCTATTTGAAATGTTCTGCAGGCTTGCACAGAACTGTTACCAAACCAAGCTGTGATTAACCCGATAGTCTGCTTTCAATGGTGCATCTAACGATGTTGGTATGAGTCGTTGCAGACATGTAGGATTTTGAGGAGTAGAGGCATTGGTATGCTTTCTTAGCCATTGCTTCAATGTGGTTGGTCCAAGACAAATAGTTGGTGATACAGTATTTATACCGAGCAATTGAAGCTGTTAACCATCTTTACCTCAGTACTATTGATACTGATTGGGGTTTGAACACCATCTTGCTTCCAGAAGTAAACGATTAGCTCCTTGGCCTTGCTAACATTGAGAGTTTTTGTCTTGGCATCATGTTACTAAGCGTACTGTCTTCTTCCTTTTCTCAGTCTTGTTAGTGAGTGAGCAATTACTAAGGGTGGGAAGACTTTGCTATAAAATAATGGGACTATAGTTGGCACCCAGGAATGGCAGATTCAGGCCTGGCACCGAGGCATGCAAAATATTCTCTTGAGACCAATGTCTCAAACCATCTCTAGGTCCTTTATAGAGGTGAGGTTGACCTGTCAGAGTTCCCCTGCCCCCTGCCTTGTTTTGGATTCAGTGCATGGTGCTGCAGGTGCACCTGGTCAGCACATGTGAGGCCCTTCCAGGATTCCAAGTCATGATCAGTTTCTCTGAAGTGATATCCCACTGCGACTCCTCCCAATCGCCTGCTGTGAACGTAGCAGGAGGATGGCGGAATACATCATCAGGAGTCAATGGAAATAAAAATCAGAAGAGAAGTAAAACTTTACCAATTACACGGCACCCATTTTCCCCATTGCACAGTCAACATCAACCACAAAGTGCGATCAGTGTCTGGAATGCAGCTCTGAGTGAAACCATGGAGGCATTCTTCCAGAAATTATTTCCAGGACATCTGGAAAGTACAATAGAATGTTGGCTGTTTCTGTGGCGATCAGAACAGAAGGGCGATATGGCTTTCCTCAGCTTTATCTATTTAATCATCTGGCTTAGTGCCAGGTTTCGCATATAGCCAACTATTTAATGGATTATTAATATAACTGTCACTTCGCTAGAGTTAGAAGGGCTCTTCCCCCCCAACTAACAAGCAGCTTCCTCAGTCTGGTCAAATGTTAAAACAACCAAATACTTTCTCGAGGTCTACAAATCCAAAAATACTGCACCCCATATATTATCCCTTTCATTTGACTTACCACTCAGCTGATTGTGATTAAAATAAAAAGCAGCTTACACTGGATGGTTAATTTATGGCTGGAGGGAATGAAGGAATTCAGCTTGAGCATTTACAGTGGAGCTCAGATCCTCCTGGCCGACTCTTTGAATGTTTATCTATTTAAATTCTAATTTACATTCTAATCGTCCATCTGGAAGAGAGATTGCAACCATGTCACATAAATAGTTCATTTTAATAATTAATTTAAAATCTAGTGTATAAACAGAACCCACTGGAAATAATCGGCTTGTCAGACAGCATCTGTGGGGATTGAAATAGAATAAATGCTTCAAGTTTGACAGCTTTCTGGTATATTGTTATTTGTTCTCAGGTTGGTTACCCAGTGAACATGCAGATGGGATGAGTAACACAAACTCGAGAGGAGTATTGACCAGATTTCTCACTCCTTGCGTCTGTCATGTACATATAAGCAGCTTAGACGAGTATAAACTCTGCACTAGCTGTAGGCATTGTGTTATAATCGAAGAATAAATGTGATTGCTTGTAATGGCTTCCTCTGGAGAATAGATTCTAACATTCAGTGTTAGGGGAGGCTCTCAAGGTCAGTGAAATATTTGCACTCACATGCCTTCAACAGAGCAGAAAAAGAAGTATAGTAAACTGGGACTGAAGATTACTTGATTCCACACTGGCTTTGTACGTTCTCTTAAGCAGCTGACCAGACGACGTGGGAACCACGGACTCCTTCACAGATGGGGCAGGATGTGACTGACAGCACGTTAGGTTGGGTTGTTTGTGAAGTAGTCCACTCCTTCCATTGTTTATACTGGTCCTCTGTGTACTCTCATTCCTGATGTTCAAGTTCATTCCATGAAAACAGTGTTGTTCTTCTGGTTTGCTCCTCCAGAAGAAGGTATACCTATCGCTTCATTCTTTAAATTGCCCACCTTCCACCTGATCTGTCTCAGATGTTCCTGACCTGTGATAATAGAGCAAGCTTCATGGCTGTCAGTCTCAAATTAGATTTAGGTTTATTATTGCCACGGGTATCAAGGGTACTGTGAAAAACTTTGGTTTGCATGTTATCCAAGTAAATCAGATAATACGACACAAAAATTGATTGTAAGCCAAATTTAAATACAATAGGCAGAGCAAACGGGAAGATACTGAGCGCAGAACATAGTTCTCAGCATGTTTGGGCACCAGTTCTATTGATAAAGTCCAATGTACACAATGGGGTAGAAATGAATCAGACAGTACCCCAGCTTGTTTTGGGGTGGGGGGTGGGTGGGGGGGAAGTGTTGTGGGAGGGGAGTGAGATTTCAGTTGCTTAGTGTCTTGAGTTGGTAATTCAGTTTTGGTGTTGCATTTCAGGGTGCATTGGCCTTAGTAGAGTCACAATGCGGATTCGTCAGCACCAATTGGATTAGTGCCTGTAGACAGTTTTGTGCACTATTTCCAGTTCAGGAGGGCGAGGGGTGATCCAAAAACAGGCATTTAAATATTAAAGGGATTAAATAGCACAGAAATACAAAAACACAAGTGGTCACAATTTGAAAATTAACCTTAAACTAAGCAGGTTTGTTTGCCCAATGTATGTGAATGTGTGTCATCAATCATTGGGAAAGCTGGAGCAAATTGCATCAAAAGAAGAGTGATATTTGGGATGAATCTACAGTGATACTCTGCCAAATCATACCATTCGAAGGAGATATCCAAACCCTGCTGTGGCCTGTGCTGGGCACAAACATCAGGCACAATTAGTGTAACGACCATGGTTATGATCCAAGCAACTTCACGGCCAACGCCCGCAATAATACAACTGAAACGTAGATGACATGAGATGACATGAGATACCGTAGATGACATGAGATACGCGCATACACAATAGAATCAATTATTCTTAAGATTTAGCTCAAAAGCTGTTAAAAGGACTCTTACCAAATGATATATCCTTTGTGATCGGATCGTAGCACTATTCAACAAAATACAACTTGTCTCAAATCAGGCAATATCCACATATCATTCATTTTCAATGGGGTGGGAGATTGCAACCTTCACCGTTTCAATGAATGCAATCAACCTGGCGTGCACAATCAAATAAGATCAAATAGAACAACTTGTCCTACAACTTTAGGCTGTGCACGCCATTTTGCAAGAAGAAGAAGAAGATTCATTTCAATAAACCAAACCAAGTTACTGAGCAATTGGAATTGTTACATCTGCCTTTGCTGGTATTCATACTCCTCCTACTGGACAAAGATAGCAAATGACTGCAACTTTCTGGAGGGCATTTTATTGCCATAATAACAAGTTTGACATTATTTCTGGATCTAAGATTGATTCACCTATTAATCTCCTATATAGCTGGTAACATATAAGTTTAGTTTAGATGGAGGTAAAGGTTTACGTATAATTTGCATTTTCCAAGAAAAAATAAAGAGCACTGAAAGTTAACATGCGGGTATGCTGATCTTTATTGTGTTAGGATCTAAGTATAGAACTAAAACATCTTAGGAAAATTATGAGGTTCCGGTGAGATCTCGTTCGGGTGGGAGGCTAGAACTGTGCTTAATACCCAAGAATATTTGATAGGGAGACAGATCTCCCTTTCAAAGAAATATGTTTCCGATGGAAGGAATGCAAAATAGGTTCACCAGATTGATACATTGGATGAGAAGATTGTTTTAAAGAGATTAAGCAGAACAGGCCTTTCCTCTCTGGAGTTTAGGAGAAAGAGTTGATCTCATGGTAAAATATTTTTTAAATGGCTGTGTTTGACAGGGCAGATCCAGGTATAAAGACAGAAAGTACTGTTTATACTCAAAAGGTCTGAATTCATCTGATATTAGAGAGTCTAAAGTAGGAAACAAATATGTATTAAATTGTTAGAAAAATGGTCTAGTCGACCAAATCTCTGTGATAAGGTGGCGATTAAGGTGCAAAAGGTGATGCTGCCAGCTGAGGAACTTTGTTGAATTCTTGCTTATTGCAAATACAAATCAAAATACATAGTCAAGATGTCAGGTCACAGACTCGTGCTGAAAGGAGAGTGAAGGGCAAGATGTGTTCGGTGATGCAATCAGGGCTGGCCTTAGGAGGTGCGGGGCCCAATTGGGAATTTTTTCCATGGAAATATAAATAAATAATTATAAATGAGTCACGTGTCGCAAGTAATATGACAGTCAGTCGGCTTTAACTCATTGTTCTCTCCGTAAAAATTGAAAAAAATAAAAATAAATAACAATTCAATTTTCCCACAGCTTCCAAGTCTCCTTCTATCTGAATTACTGAATGGATGGGGGGTGGAGGGTGACGGCAAGTGAAAATATGGTGGGAAAAACGGGAGCACACCGGGACAAGTTGAATCAGATGTCATCTTATTGAATGACAATACTAGTTCAACTTATTAAGGGACCAATTCGGAGAGAGTTCCTTTCACAGCATGTGGGGAGTCTAGCCAGGGGTAAAGTTGCGGGGAGGGCAGGAGCATTGATAAGGAGGGGGTCGGGTTCATGCCAGTATCCCACTCACTCACCGCTGCCGCATTGTGGCCGGGGAGGGAAGCAGCTCGCGTGGCCACGAGCGGCCTCCATCAGCGGACAGCGGATCCGACAGCCATCTCAGCGCATTCTGCTGGCCCGCTCACCTCTGGCAGTGCTCTCCGCCTGAACAGTGAGGGGACCAGCTCAAGAGCAAAGATCATAGAGCGGGTCAGTGGGTGATGGATAACATCACAGCGGGCAGTGGAGCTTACTCCTGTGTCAGCGCGAACAAGGGATGAATTGAGGTTACTCGCACTGACATATGGATAAGCTCCACCACCCGCTGTCTTATTATCCATCGCCCGCTGACCCGCTCTTGAGCGGGATGATCCCCGGCCGACCCCTTCCTTCTCAACGCTCCTGCCCTCCCCACAACTTTACCCCTGGACAGGCTACCCACACACTCTGAAAGGAACTACCCCCCCCCCCCCCCCAGCAGCGCTGTCCTTTTACAGCCACTTCCCACTTTCGAGCCGCCAGGTAATATCTTGCCCAAACTCAGTTGTACCTTTCTATCTCAATAAATATCACAAAATATGCCATTGTATCAGCCACATTATGACAAAGTATAAAATGTAGGTTATTTGTTATCAGTCACCCCATCCCAGAAACAACAGTACTTAAAGAGGAATATTTGTTTTACTAATTTACCAGCATGTACCATACAGAGTCTGTTGATCCATATCCAGCAAAATGTTGTGATAATTGCATAAAAGGTATTATTGTCTAAGAAATTTGGTGTGGAATAATAATCCATCTCAGTACTCATTTAGGCAAGTCCCAAGCTATAGGTACCTTTCCCCCACCCCCAATCCCCCTCGCCCGATCTTCATTGAACCTACCATTTGACCAATCTTTTACTCAGCTGCTGTAACGTTTCCTTCCTATCAAAATCTCTGTGTAGCATCTCTGTCCCTATCTTCCAATTCCCACTTTAAAATAAAATACAACTTTCGACTTTAAAAAAATCGCAGCAGGATCGCTATATAAATGCAAATATATGGTATTTTATCCTGTATTTTATTTCAAAGTGGGAAATTGAAGATAGGGATTGAGATGCTACACAGAGATTTTAAACTCGGGAGAGCTCTTTGGTGAACTCGCACAGTGGGACAGGGCTTGAGGCAGCATCTATGGAGCAAAGGAAATAGCCAACATTTCGGGCCGGGTCTGAAGAAGGGTTTTGCCCTGAAACGTTGCATATTTCCTTCACTCCATAGATGCTGCCTCACCCGCTAAATTTCTCCAGCATTTTTGTCTACCTCAAAACGTCAATGATTCCGGGAATGCCGAGGCGACAGGGTGAGAGAGAGGGAGTGAGAGAGCTAGAGAGAGACGAGATAGGGAGAGAGAGAGTGAGAGAGAGAGAGAGAGAGATGGAGGGAGAGACCGAAAGACAGGCACAATATGGGTCGGTAGGTGAATGACTAACCTGCACACCAAGAAGAAGTCCCTTCTCGCTGTCCGGAGCCCTCAATCATGATGGTGAGTTTTAAGAAATTCTCAATGTGTCATCAATGCATCGATCTACATTCCTCAGTAAATGTAATTGTGTTTTGAACAAGTGTTAATGACGCCACGTGAATTGCAATCAAAGGAACGCAGCGTCATTAATACTTGTTCAAAACACAATTACATTTACTGAGGAATGTGGATTGATGCATTGATGACATATTGTATAACTAGTTGTTAATTACTGGCTGTTAACAAGTGCTACAGTAGTAGTTAACACATCATTTGTGACTGATGGCCGTGCAGCGATTGTTATCCATGTTCGTTTTGTATTCGTATGGCGGATATTTAAAAAAAAAATCTTTATTTAACAAAGCGAATTTGTATTTCCATATGAAATACGGAAAATTAACGCGGCCCCCCTTGGGCGCGGGGCCCAATTTGGAAAAATCGGTCCAATCGGCTTAAGGCCAGCCATGGATGCAATCACATGGAAGCTGGCATCAATTGCAAAGAATGATTATTATGGGGTGGACGGTGAGATCAGGAAAATCTATCATCATCTGGGAAGAAAGTGGGCGTGAACAAAAATATGGAAAATAGTTGCAAGAGCTCTATCTACCGTGGTTTGGGGCAAGCTATAGCTCAGGAAAAAGGAGAACATTTCATGGGCACCATCATCTTAGTTGAGTTTAGAGATAGAGTGGAAACAGGCCCTTCGTCCCATCGAGTGTGTGCCGGCCAGTGATCCCTTCACATTAGCACTACCCTACAAACTCTAGGAACAATTTTACATTCATACCAAGCCAATTAACCTGCAAAGCTGTACGTCTATGGAGTGTGTGATAGACTCTGCTCCAGAAACCAAAGATCTCTGAGAAAACCCACGCACGTCATGGGGAGAACGTACAAACTACATGCAGACAAGCACCCGTAGTCAGGACCATTGAAATGAATTATACATTATTATCACATGTGACATGACACAGTGAAATTCTTTGTTGTACATACCAAATACAATGTATGCACAGAGTCACCACGTATATGGCATCAACAATGGAGAAAAAAATGATGACATTTCAGAGTTCTGTCTATGCACAAAATATCATCAATGTAGTTGTCCACGTACCAGACACAGAGTTTAGAAAGAAGTGCCAAGTTGGACTGAAAGAAACACAATAGAACAGAGGTAGATTGTTCCGATAGCATTGGCTTTGATATGGGGAGAGTGATGAAGTTGTTGAATGTGAGCGAATCAATTGCTGATGATCAGCCAGAAGGAGAGGTAAATAGAGGAAACGAAGAAGAAAAACACTGCAACTGTGATATAAAGAACAATGCTCAAAATCTGAACAAAAGCATAAAAATTAAAAAATACCCAGCACCTGATGAGACCATAAACTAAACTCCTGAATATTTTCGGTTTCATTTTTCAGATTTCCACCATCTGCATTTGCTGATTTTGGATGTCTCACCCCTTTCTCCTCTTCATCCTATCTTACGCCTCACCAGCCTCCACATCCGACACATCACTCTCCACATTTCCTCCACCTTCAATGTAATACCACCACTCGTCACATCTTCTCATTTCCACCCTTCCTTTTTACCATGAAACTGTTCTCTCCACAACTCCTTGGTTCACTCATCCCTTCACACTCAAACACCCCCACCAAGTTACTTCCTTCTGTAACTGTCGGAGATGTAACATCTTTCCCTATGCCTCCTCCCACACATCCATCCGGGGACCCCAGCAGTCCTTCCAGGTGAGACAGAAGTTCACATGCATTTCCTCTAATCTCATCCATTCAATTTGGTGTTCTTCACAGTCTCCTCTACATCGGCAAGACCCAGTATGGTTTAGGCAGCAATTTTACCGCATGCTCTCGGTCTGCCAAGGCTTGTTGGATCCTATATCCACCTATCACTTGCCTGGCTTTGTCTTAGTCGCATCTCTCTTCCAGCTTTCTCCCCGTACTGAAATCAGTCTGAAGAAGGGTCCCAACCTGAAATGTCACTTATACATGTTCTCCAGAGAGGTCACCAAACTCGTTGAGTTGCTCCTACACTTTGTCTTTCATCACACTATTCTGCCGCGCTTTCCAGATGATTTTAATCAGGAGTCAAAATCTCACAAAATGGTCAACTTTATTTTCTTTAAATCACCCTAGACCAAGTCACCTTTTTTGAATTTAGCATTTGGGGTACCACAAGAGTGACCACAGGTGAACAGGCATGGTTTTTAATAGCCTAGTCACCTGCCACTTTGTTTAAAGTATCAGCCAATTTGTGATTTGCAAAGAGCAATTGCCATTGTATTTGGTAAATGGTTTTGAAAAAAGGGATATATCAGTGAGTTGTTAATATAAATGGTAGTTCCACAGTGGGGTGGAAGATTGCAACCTTCACGTGGTCCGTCCTGTTTCGACTAATGCAATCAACTCGACGTGCACAAACAGAAGATCAAATAGAACAAGTTGTCCAACAACTTTAGGCTGTGCACACCACACGAAAGAAGAAGTAGTTCCACAGTAAATTTGATCCCAAAGAGTGCCAAAATGTCCCTTTAATATATAATACATATGTGAGTAAGGCACAGTGGTGCAATGGTGAGTTTATGCCTCACAGCTCCAGAAAAGCCAGGTTCAATCCTGACGACAGGTGCTGTTTGTACGGAGTTTGTACATTCTGCACGTATGTTTTTGCTGGGTGTTCCCGTTTTCTTTCATTCTCCACAGAAGTAGATTTGCAGATTAATTGGTTTCTGTAAGTTATCTCTAATGTGTGTAGAACAGTGCTAGCGTGTGGGGTGATAGCTGGTGTGCGCGGACTTGGTGGGCCGAAGGTCCTGTTTCCGTGCTGTATCTCCAAAGTCTAGAGTATTACAATATAAAAAGGAATAAGATATAATGGATATTAAGCCCAGAATTCATCTACATTGAAAACCTTTTTTGATTTTCACTTTCATTATTTACAGTTTTTTTTGTTTTAGTGTCACAGTTATTTTACTGCACAGTGTGGACATTTCAACTGTATGCTGATATGAAAAATAATTGTAAGTGTTTTAGGAATAGTTTTCAGGTTATTGTATTGCAGGCCCTTATGATTGAGCCCCACACACACAGTTAAAGCTATAGGAAAATAAATACACATTCATGTCTGAACTGTTTCCTTCCACTGTGATAATTTCTAACTGTCCATTTTCCTTTGAAGATGCATTAGAATGCATTAGAATTATTTTTTTCTCAAAAGGTTATCATATCATAGGCACTGAAAGGTTATTTTTTTCTGGTAGGTGGAACTTTTCTGGTGGAATTTGTACCAACAATCTTTCCTGTGATCTTGAATTCATCTAGCATGCACATTTGTTCCAGTGGATATTCAATGACAGAAGGGAAGCTGAGGACAATTGGGCCCTACACCAAGAACAGCTCAACGAATACTGACTGGAGATCGTGTCTGTGTTTTTACTGTACTTCACACCATTCCCAGTTGTTAAATTGAACTTGTCTGTTATCTTACTTAATAAAATGTTTATACTGAGAGATAATTATATATCAATGATACCATGATCTGACAGATTGTGAAAAATCACATTCAAATGGCAAATAAAGAACCTCAATGCCCTCTGGAGATACCGCCTGACTCGCTGAGTTACTCCAGCACTTTGTGTTTATTGGCTTTAATACTGAGATTTTCTTTCCCTTTCAAATCCAGAGCAATTATTGTAATGGAGATACAATAATTTGAATAATTGTATTTTATTTATTAATCTGCACTGCCAGTGGCAAGTTTCCCATGCCAGCTCCACATAAAAGATAATAATAGATTTTCTATTGTTTTAATTGCCCCGTTCTACTCCCTTTTTGAGAATGAGCAACATCATTAAATCCAGCAGGTGGTGGTAAAGATACACATGGCTCTGGAATCTGTTTGAATCTTTTCGACGTGTATTTTGATCAGGAAAATATGTTATGGAGGCACAAAAAACCCCAGTTGCTGGAACTGGAACAAAGAAGTAAGTTGCTGGAGTAGAGGTAGAGCCACTGTCTTAAAGTGCCAGAGACCCGGGTTAGATCCTGACTATGGGTGCTGTCTGGATGGAGTTTGCCTGTTGTCCCTGTAAACTGCATCAGTTTTCTCCAAGATCTTCGGTTTCCTCCCACACTCCAAAGACATCCAGGTGTGTAGGTTAATTGGCTTGATGTAAAAAGTAAAAAGGGACAAGTGTGTGTAGGGTAGTGTTAATGTGCGGGGACCGCTGGTTGGTGCACACTCGATGGGCTGAAGGGCTTGTTTCCGTGCTGTATCTCGAAACTAAACTAAACTCAGTGGGTCAGGCTGCAGTGGGTCAGTGGGTCAGGCAGCATTTGTGGAGGCTGATGGATGTTCGACTTTTCGGATTGAGACCCTGCATCAGGGCTGAATGTGAGGGGTAGGGGTGAGATAGAAGCTGGCTAGCAACAGGTGTAAGATTCAAAGAATGTTGTGGAACCCATAAGGGAGGGATACTAGGGAGAGGATAGTTACCTGATGGTGTTGTATGGGTGGCAGATCGAACCAGTGGGGACAGTGTGGGGGAAGTTATGGTCATAAGTGGAGGACTAATCCGCCATTCAATCACGGCTGATCTATCTCTCCCTCCTCACTCCATTCTCCTGCCTTCTCCCCATAACCCTTGACACCCGTACTAATCAATGATCTATCTATCTCTGCCTTAAAAATATCCATTGACGGCTTCCACCGCCTTCCAAACCTGCATATTCACGTGTCTATCTAAAAGCCTCTTAACTGCTACTGTTGTGTCTGCTTCAAGATTCAAGGGCTATCTAAAACCTCTTAAATGCTACTTTCGTATCTGCTTCCACCAGTAGCCCAGGCACCTATCAGTTTGTTTTTTAGAACATAAGTGATGCAGTCAGATGCAGTCAGATTTTACAGCACTGGTTTTTAACAAACCAATAAAGTGTACTGTTGGGACAAAACCGAAAGAAAATCAAATGCAAATGTTCAAAATCTGAAATTAAATGGTTGGAAATATAAAAGAGCCAAAACAGTTGAAGACAAGTGTTGATATTGTCAAGTAAATCCTATAAACCAGCTGATCGATTTACAGGAGCCACTCAGCTCCTGGAGCTGCTGTAAATCCTATTCAAACCAAACTCCAAAGTCTTTGATCAAATTTAAAAGCAGATCTTTTGCCTTTTTTCCACACTAATCCCATAATCCCTTGTTACCAAAAATCTTTCCATGCCAAATCAACCACAGTTCTCTTGGATAAAAGTACCAAAGATTCTCTGCCCTCCAGGTCTAAAATGTTCTTCCCATCTCAATCCTAAATAGCTGCTCCCTTGCTTTGCCCCTTGGTTATAAACACCCAAACCAGGAGAAACATCATCCCTATATCTCTCCTGTATTGATTCGTAAGAATTTTGTTTATTTTAATGAGATCACATCTTATTCCTTTTAACTCAGGAGTATAAACCTCTCCAAAAAACAACAAACTTCACCCATTCCTTTTGCAGCTTTGCCACTATTCGAAAATGGGGAGACCAGAATTACATACAATATGCCATTTTTCTACCTAATTTCAAGGAATATCATTACACCATGGTGAATATGATAGTAAGGTTAAATGAGAACTTACCAGTTTGAAGTTTGATCTTGATTTTATGAGGAGTTATGTTGGTGATTACATGAAGAAGGCCCGCCAGGCCGCATGCGCACCAAACTTCAAAGCAGCGGTATGAAATCACAAATAAACAACACCGAAGTACATAGTAAGATCAGTGTAGATGGTTTATATGCAACCAATAATATAGTTACCTCAGTACCATTAACCCTGCCTAGAGGATGTGGCGGCTCAGGTCGGACATGCCACCATCTTTTCAGTCCTAGACGCTAAGAACTAGTTTTGGCAGATCCCGTTGGACAAAGTGTCTTCTGACCTGACGACCTTCGCCACACCGTTCGGCAGATTCAAGTTCCTGCGAATGCCATTCGGCATCAATTACGCTAGCGAGGTGTTCCAGCGAATGATGGAGCAGATATTCTCGGACCTGCCATGTGCCATCATCGTGGATGATATCCTGGTTTATGGAGAACATTGACACGACCTGAACCTCCGCCGTGCCCTGGATTGGGCGCGGAAGGCGAACCTGAAGCTGAATCCCAAGAAGTGCCGGTTTCGTGTCTCAGAAGTCACGTATGTTGGACACGTTTTCACCTCTAACGGACTAAAACCCGACCCCTTGAAGGCAGCTGCCATCTCCGACGTGCCAGGTCTACAACAATTCTTGGGCATGGTGAACTACCTTGGGAAGTTTGTACCAAACTTCAGTGCGCTGAGTGCTCCCCTGCGATAGCTGACAAAAAAGGATATCGCCTGGGTCTGGCTCCCACATCACCAGCAGGCCTTTGACTACCTCAAGTCAAAACTGATTAACACTCCGACGTTGCGGTTCTTCGACGTGAGTCGCCCCATCACCGTCACCTGTGACGCTTTCAAGTTCGGTCTGGGTGCGGCTTGCCTTCAGTCTGTTGATGGATCGTTACATCCTGTCTCCTATGCCTCCCGCACCATGACGGACACCGAGCAATGGTACGCTCAGATCGAGAAGGAGCTGCTCGTGGTGGTGTTCGCCTGCTCCAAGTTCAGAGACTTCCTGTTCGGCAGCAGATTTGCGGTCTAAACCGACCACCAGCCACTGGTGACAATCCTTAACAAGCCGATTCACGCTGCCCCCGCCAGGCTGCAGCGTATGATGCTGCAGCTTCAGCGTATCGATTTCGACATCATCTACAAGAAGGGCACCGAGATGCACATTGCAGACACCCTATCGCGTGCCCCGCGGACCTCCTGTGCTCGCCACCCCTACGAAACAGAGGACATAAAGTTGTAGTCCCGTCCTCCCTGTTTGACTTTTACTATTGCGCAGCCCATAGCGGACATCCTGGGGTCGACGCAACACTCGCCCACGCTCAGTGCTAATTCTACTGGCCTGGAATGGCCAAATATATCCGAGACCGAGTATCTGCCTGCTCCACGTGCAACAGTCTTGCTCCACACCAGCAGCGACAGCCCCTGCTGCAACAGCCCGCCCCTGCCTTGGCCTGGTCCTCGTTGGCTACCGACATCTTCGAGTGGCATCGTAACCACTACCTTGTCCTGGTCGACTCGTATTCAAACTGGTTCGAAGTGGATTTACTGACATCCCTCACGTCGGAGATGGTGATCCGAAAGCTGCGGAAACACTTCTCCACTTTTGGGTCACCTGTCAGGCTGCAGACTGACAACGGCAGGCAGTTTACCAGCCGAGTATTCAAACGTTTTGCCGACAGGTGGAATTTCGTGCATTTCACCAGCAGCCCAGAGTACCCACAGAGCAACGGCCTTGAAGAACGGGCCGTCCGCAGCGCCAAGCTTCTGATGGAACAGGCGAGACTATCCAACTCTGATTTGTATTTGGATCTCCTGAACCTCAGTAATGTTTCCAGGGATCCGGCCATGGGGTCACCTGCTCAGCGTCTGATGTCCAGAACAACCAGATCTACCATCCCAATTGCCCAGCGCCAGCTGAAACCTCGGGTGCTGGAGCCTGCCTCTGTGCAGAGGCGAATTCAAGAGAAACATGACAGCCAGCGGCGTTCCAACAATCGGTCATGCAGACCACTCGATCCTCTGTTGCCTGGACAGGTTGTTTGGTTGCAGACCGCCGGTGGTTACTCCCGTCTGGCCACCGTGGTTGGGGTGGCCGACTCACCTCGTTCGTATCTGGACGACTATGAGGGTACCATCTACCGAAGAAGCCGACAACACCTGCTTGCGGTTAATGAGCCGAAGCCACAGCCCCCGGGGCCCAATGCCCCGCCACTCTCATACCAGCAGTCGGCTGCCGTCCCAGCCAGTGTTCCCTGCATGCCTCGATCCCCATATCGAGCGCCCGGTTCCCCTCTGCGCGGGTCCCCTGTTGCCGGTCGCGGTTCTCACTCTCCTTTTTCTCCCACTCCACCGCCCTTCCCTGGTTCCCCAGCTGCCTCGTGTCCTCCCGTTTCTTCTGCTCTTTCAGGGGAAGGGGGAGACATCCGTACGCGCTCGGGCCAGATTAGTAAGCCACCTGTTCGTTATGGCGATTTTGTTTAATTCTGCTGTTTAATTCTGTTGTCGTGACAACAATCAGTTTTGATTTTCTAAGGGGAAGGATGTAGATGGTTTATATGTAACCAATAATATAGTTACCTCAGTACCATTAACCCCGCCTAGTTAACATCAATCATAACGCCTTCCCCTTCCTGGATACAGTTCAGTAGAAGAATGTAGCCAGTGCTTGAGGATGTATGTAATACCTTGTGCTATCATTAAAAGATGTTGCACACTTTAAGAGTTTGTGAATTGCTTATTTACAATCAGTGACTCGAGAACTACCATATGATCCTTTATGAGAGAGGGTTGGGTGTGGCGGGCACGTAATTACCAACGTAACGCCTCATAAAATCAAGATCAAACTTCAAACTGGTAAGTTCTCGTTTAATCTTACTATTTTACTTCGGAGTCGCGTGAGTGATTCCGTGAAGAGTTCAAAGCTTTGTGATTTCATGCCGTAGATTACAAATCTCGGTATCCCACTGCATTGATTGACTCGAAAGAGAAATAAATGCATTAGTAGTAACGTTGCATTCAATGTAGAAATAGGGTTTATTTAACAATGTAAACAAACAACAGTACCCCTTAAATTTAGGTACTTAAAATGGCATTGGCAAACAGTCCTGGATTGACAATCGGCCCATGATAAAATTCAGAAACATCAGCTCATTTGCCCATCCGGCGGCCGCCAAAATATGGTCGAAGGTCACGTCCCTCACCTTGGCCGCCGACGTAGCTGCTGCCCTAGTGGAATGATATGTAAACACACTATCTAAATGGTACATTGAAGTTGATGCTGACCTGGTGGAATGAGACAAAAATTGTCAGTGTTAATACCTGTTGCAGCCACCTTGAAATAGTCTGAACCGACCTTCCTTTGTGTAGTTGTTTGTTAACTAATAAACAGTGCTGATTCCATACTTCTTAGGATTCTGGTGGCCTTGATAACATAGAAGTGAGACCATGGGGTATTCGAATGATCTTAAATCATGCTACCCTAGTCTACTCTGCTTGTGTAGACCAGAATGTAAAATGTAATGGCACCTGCAGCCAATTCCATCCTATCTAGCCACAGCGTTTGCAAAGTTTGCCGTCGTTGTGCTGATATAAGTGTCATAACTAAGGATGTAGCTGGAACCCCTTGGTGAAGTAATGTTCACACATTTTCAATAACCAACTGCATAATGTTGTAATGGGAGAACTTGTATCAAGATCTGTGTTATCTGGGTTGGACCCGACAACGTAGTTCCCTTATGTTGCAGCTGTAGTGTCTCTATAACTGAATTATTGTCAATACCATTTAAAATGAACTGGGAATGTCAGTAATCTACCGTATTAAATGTAACATTAACATTTAACAAAACACTTCTGATCCCCTCAATAGAAATGTACCGCTTTTTTGGGTGCTATCCCTGCACACTGCAGTGAGCACCCTCATGGTTTGATGTGACAACCTGAGGCATAAGTCAATCCATTCAAAATGTGGAAGTCAATAATTGTTTTACTGTGCAAAGGCTGGTCTCCTGAACCACAGTTTGAACAGCAAGTTCTTGTTTTTGGGCAGAACCGTATACCGTTGTGCCATAATGCCTGATGAAGCAGGCAACATGGACACTTGGCCAGTCCGACAATACGAACCCAAGCGAGGTCTTGCTGACTAAGACCCGGCTAATGAGGCAAAAATATGAGGAAGACATAAAGACCATTCCTCCTATTGAAGCAGGAATGTATTTCTCCGCACTGTTGTGCCACATATTTTTTGCAATCAGTGAAAACAAACATAACATGACAAAGTATTAAACCATGCTTTCATCATACTTTGGGATCCAACACTTATTCTGTGTTATCATCGATCTGAACTGGATGATACACCAGTGGCAAGGAGATTAATTACACAATATTTTTACTTGATTACCATGCGACTAACATATGTCACCATCGTAGAGTAGCAACTTGAATTTGAGCATGTAGAATATGTATATTCGCACAAAACCCCTTACTTATGGGTGCATTTAGTGTATATATTTAGTTGATACCAACAACTGAAGAATTGGTAACATGCAATCTCCAATACCTCCGAATAGGTGATGGTATTTGGAACTTATCATCTTAGAGTTCTAAACATCAGTTTGTAATAACTGAATTCAACCGACCACACTACTGTAGCGAATTTCAAGTTCAAGTTCAATGAGTTATTGTCATGTTCAGCAATGCTGAATACTGTTACTTCATCATTGTGGCTGAGGTAGCTTCAGCTGACAATAGCATAAGATTGTTAACAATGATCTAATTGCTACTTACACAATATCAGTTCCTTGATTTGCTCGGCTGAAACACAGCTGCTACATTGCCAATTACTCTAATGAAAATACCTCAGTTTTGTAACAGATTGCTATAACTCTAATCACTTGCCACAAGGCAGAGACAAGGCTAATAATAATTAAAGGTAAATCCCAATGACCAACAAACAGTTTATCCCATACCGCAAAGCTTTACTGTTTATAGTCCAGTTATATTGTCTTTGATAACCTTTGTAATGGGATTTGTATAACATGTATCTCTTACCTTATGAATATGTTGTAGCCAGGAATAAGTTTTTTATTTGGAAAGTTCATATGCCCAATACTCTCCATTCTTCATAATAACATGACACTCCTGACTCGTTCCATGGGTGGTTTGCATGAGAACTTTTGCCCAATTTCCAACCCTGGCCATAATCCAAACTTACTTGGAATGCTCCGGCTGTGCCTCAACCAAATATTTTTACCCTTTGTGTGTTGTACAAAACACATGTAAATATTACAACTTGTGAATGGTGCACGACCCAAATTTTGGAAGTGCTAGATCCATTTAGTTGAGTATGATTGGAAGGTGCATGGAATTTCTGAGCTATCATGCTGCCCCAGCTCCAGTGAACCGCTACTGCCGATGAGCGCCTGGGGTGCTTTCTGAATGATTACGTTTGCCCGTCGTTGGCCTAATTGAATCGTCTGCCAGGCTTCTTCCCCTGTAGAATAGACCTACCTGAATAATAGATTCAGCGGCTGGCTCTCACATCCCCCTGTTGGCGTTGTTCACTGCCGGCACATATGTGCTTGAGTATGTTCTATTGACATCTTTAGAGCCCGGAGTCATCTTGACCTTTTGCTCTTCCCTCTTCAGAGAGGGTGATTCGTAGGCAACCCTAACAGGCGCTGCCGCAGGCCGTAGGATACAAATACCGATACAAACCCATTGGCCTTAACCCAATAGAATATTCTACTGGGATGGCAACTTTGTTGTCAGGAAAAGGTACCTCTTAACATGTGCCCTTGATCCCTTGGGGTATGCCCCACGGCGATACCCTGAGGCTCAGTGTCAGCCGGATACTGACCCATCTTGGTCTCTGCCTCCGAGAGGGAGACCTCTGCAACACTTTATGCAACAGTTGTTGTATTTGGGATAGTCGTTTCAACGTACTATCCGGGCCCGGTGAGGAATTCATCCCACGACTCCGTGGGCTTTGCTCTCCAACCCCAGTGGAGAATCATCTCTTGACTCCGTGGGCGAGCAGATATGTGTGAACTTGAGCAACCCTGTCCCAGGCGTTGCTGGCGCTGCCTTTCGTAAAGGCCGGCGTTTTTTGACATGAAACAGCCCTGCATCAGGTGCTGCTGGCAGGGCTCTCCCGTAGGCCGGCACTTCACACACGAAGCAGCCCTGTCAGGCGCTGCTGGCGCGGCTCTCCAGTAGGCCGGTAACGTTACAAATGAAACAGACCTGTATCAGGTGCTGCTGGCAAGGCTCTCCTGTAGGCCGACACTTACGTACATGAAGCAGCTCTGTCAGGTGCTGCTGGCGCGGCCTGTCCCATAGGCCCGCACATTTCCCACATGAAGCAGCCTTGTCAGGCGCTGCTGGTGCGGCCTGTCCCATAGGGACTAAATCAACATTTTTAGTGTACAGCTTTACCTGTGAAGGGTAAAATAATTCATAGCAACTTGTACTTAAATAATTATAACATTGTCAGAACATATAACAATACCTTTTTATGATTTTAGCTTTGCCTTTAGCTTTTAACTTTTAAGAAAACACTATAAAAAACATACTTTTTATTATAAGGAGAAACCCTTATAGCCCGACTCCCTGAGTCCAAATAGGGCTGAATGAGTCTCAGTAATTTCTTACCTGCGGACCAACGTCTGTGAGCCACTGACCCCACTGTCAGTGACTCCAGTGTTGCTTCCTGCTTTCCAACTGCATCCCACAGGCTGGGAGCCGCTGACCCCCCTGTCAGCGACTCTGCTTAAATTTCTTGCCGTTTTTACGGCATCCCTGCAGGCTGGGGGCCGCTAATCCCACTGTCAGCGACTCTGCTCAAATTTCTTGCCGTTTTTACGGCATCCCTGCAGGCTGGGGGCCGCTGACTACACGGTTAGCGGCTCCTTATCTCGCAACCCGATCAATTTTGCCGGTTATCCGCGTTTGCGGTCGGAATGGGGTTGCCCCACAGTCCATAACCGGCAACTCGTCAGGCTATGATACTGGAAAGAAAAACCTCTGTAAAAAGAGGCTCCTGCCTGAAAACCACTGGTAAGTAAAAAACCAAACTTACCTTTTAAGTTTAACTTACCGCCGGCGGGAGCTCTGAGCCGCCAGACTGGTGTTTGCGCCAATGAGGCTGACGTACTGGTGCGTATGCGGCCTGATGGGCCTTCTTCACGGAATCACTCACGTGACTCCCAAGTAAAATAAATAATTAACCTGAATCTGAATATTCATTCCCAACGTCTGCTGGTGATGTAGTTGAATGGTTAATGTTGGCAGCTGCATAGAATGTTCAGCAAGTGTTATAGCTAGTGACGCCGTCAGCAATGGCAGCCTCGCCTACTCTGTCTGTCTTTTCATCTTTTTTGTTATTTTTTGAGAGTTTTAAAAAGTATGTGTTAATGTTCTTTGTTTGTTTTATGTGGGCGAGGAGGGGGAAACTTTCTTTTAATCTCTTACCTTGCTGAAGATGCGATTTTTTTTCCGGATAGTATCTCCAGTCACTCTGCAGCCTAACATCATGGAGCTGGCGGCCTTGCTTGAGGCTGACTTTGAGCCCCACCGCGGGGCTGTGAATATACCATTGGAGCCTGCGATCCCTTGCCTGGGATCGACGCTCCAACCGCAGCCTGCTGATTTCAACATCGAGGAGCTCGCAGTCTCGGGTAGAGACTGGTGTCGGGAAGCTCCAAGCCGCAGGAGGTTCGACCAGCCCGAATCGCTAGTCTGATCGGCCGGCGCGGGGAACTGAGATCCCCCGCAATGTGCGAGCTTGATTGCGGAGGGCTCGACCGGCGGCTGCAGGAGCCAAGATCACCTCGACAACGGAAGGTTTGAGTGCCCCGACTGCGGGAGAACAAAGAGGGGAAGGAGACTGGACTCTTTTTGCCTTCCATCACGGTGAGGAATGTAGGGGAGTCGCTGTGGTGGATGTTCATGTTAAAAATTTATTTGGATGTCTTGTTCCTCTTAATGTTATGACTGTATGGCAATCTGAATTTCACTGTACCTTAATTGGTACATGTGACAATAAACTCACAATAAAAGCTTGAAATGCGGCCTGTGGCCGAATATTAAGTATTTGTGGGTCAGGTCTCAGCAAGGTGTTTCCATATGGTCTCTGGATAAAGTCAAATTCATTCACACAAAACATTAAGAATGAGAATAGTAATTATTAAGTGACTGGTAGACCAGAGACGATTGAATGAAATACATAATTTGGATCAATAAGGAGCAAAACTTGTGCCCACCTTCTTTCACCCGCCATTTCTCCAAATCACATCACCATGGTCTATTATGCTCAGTCACAGCACAGGGCTTAGTTCAAGTCTCAGTCCTCATATTGTTGTGTCAAATATGAAGGTAGACGGGATAAGGGAGTTCCCTTTTGACTTCCTCATCATTTTAATTTGCAGTGCATTGCACAGAATGAGCTGCAGATAGGTTTAAGGAGATGGGTGGCATGGTGGCTCAGTGGTAGAGTTGCCGCCTTACAGTGCCAGAGACACCCATAGTTTGGTCCTGACTATGGATACTGTCTGTACGGAGTTTTACGTTCTCTCCATGGCCTGCATGGGTTTTCTCAGGGATCTCCAGTTTCCTCCCACACTCCAAAGACCTTAAGGTTTGGAGGTTAATTGGCTCGGTAAATTGTAACTTATCCCTAGTGCATGTAGGATAGTGTAAGTGTGCGGGGATCGCTGGTCGGCATGGACTAGGTGTGCCGATGGGCTTGTTTCCACTCTGTATCTCTGAACTAAACTAAAAATCATGGGATTGAGCATTTTTACCGAACAGATGTTGACATCCCCAGTGGACGTCAATCTTCTAACTAGTTGGTTAATGGTCTCCATGGTTTTTTTGGAATTGTACAGGCAACCTTTAGCGTGAGGCCAGAATGTTACCATGACACATAGATCGCACCGTAAACTGGTTGGAGAGTTGGGTAGACCTGCAGTTCAACCTATAACCACCAGATGCCTCACTTCAGCTGCAGTTGAACTTCCTATATTTTGGATTGGTCTTTGGTCTGCCAGGCTTTTATTTGAGAGTTAGAGGGATAAGTGGAAAACAGTGTTGAGCTTTAATTTTTACAACCATCAGCTTTGCCAATTTTTCAGGCTGACATTAATGAAAGATATTAACAGAAGGATGCTAGAAAAAAGGAGGGATTTTATTCAACAGGTATTGCTGTACTTCTACTAAGTTTGTAACAGAATGTAAAATACAATGATTTAATTAATGCTATTCTCTTTGATCTTTTTGCTGCAAGGATATTCAAAAATCAAAGATATGCCACATCGAAACCTCTAAAGGTTTCTAAAATTGAAATGACATTGCAAGTAGAGTTGAGCTAATAATTAAATTGTTTTCAGATCTTTTTCTTTATCTCTGCCACATTTAAATCTGAGACTTTTCTCCGTTTTCAGTCTTCCCATCCTCCAGTACCATTCAAGACTTGCCCTAATTTTACCTCTTCTGTCTCGATCTTCCTGTTGCTATCTGTTGCTGTCTGTTTCACCCTTCCACCAATTCCTCCCCCTTCCCCATCCAGTCTTCAAATACACTGTCCTCATAAACGCATCCAAGCAAATTCTTGTGAATATCGAAGAATTTTGTGTTAACGTTTTTTTAAAAGGAGGCAATGAAATTGGATACAATAAAATCCATAAAAATTGGGAAAGTTTCCTTCCACAATTACTAAAATCGACTTCCCAGAAAGCTTAATTCTTACATAGATTGTCATTCCTCGGCACAATCATCCATATCCATGTTCACAATGGCCCATTTTTGGTTCTCAATTGAGAATCAATAGCTGTCTTGTGTGGATGTTATTGTTTGTTGAACAACTGCCCCATTCCTCCCTACTCCACCATCGTTTTCTACCCACTGTGTTGACCTGTTTCTTAAACCTTGTTCCTTCCCTTATTTGTTTCTCCAGCCTTAACTAACTATTCTCCATAGCTCTTCTTTGCTCTTTCATCTGACCCTCTCCAGGCAGATATAGAGCAAGCACTCTTGTCTGTTTTGATACTGATATGCAAAGAAACAATGAACAAGAAATCAATGGAATAATAAACTATTACTAATAAGAGAATAATTCATCATTATTGTTTTGTTAATTAATTATAATTAATAATTGACATTATTACTAATAGCAGTAATATTAATATTGTTAATTAATTATAGTTATTATTGATTAAGACATATTACTAATGAGA
The DNA here is from genome assembly GCA_035221665.1 of Okamejei kenojei. NCBI lineage: Eukaryota > Metazoa > Chordata > Chondrichthyes > Rajiformes > Rajidae > Okamejei > Okamejei kenojei. The sequence continues at coordinate 45,118,758 of CM069132.1, forward strand.
AACAATGTTGAGAGATTGCATGAGCTCGAGGTAGAATGGCTTCCTACGTCAAAACAGTATCATAACTGATTATTAGATTGAGCACCAATAATGATTATTTAAGGATTATTTAAGAACAATATACAAAATTACAATTAAATTGATCCTGTTTTGTTGATTTTTGTAATTTTCACACTGATTTCATTCTATTTCAAAGCTGGTCCTGGTCATCTCTTGATAACGCATGACGGAGGATATCTGCAGCTTTACATTGTCATCATCAGAGGGCAGTATGTTCCTTCAGATGTCACAACATCCGTAACTTTGGGTTAATGACTGCTTTCATACCACAAGGAGCTGTCCAATGAGTGCAGGGCTTCGTTGTTTTATCAATGATTCGATGATTGAGGCTCCTTGCTTCACAGATTCGTGAATTTTGTCCGTGCTCTACAAAAAAAAATTAAGATTGTTAACAAATCATTGGCATTAAAAAAGAGTTGCAAAGAATTTGAACTCTGAGGTAAACAATTACCTTTCAACAACTGAACAAATGTAAATTCATAGCTTGTTGATCCCAATAGTCAGATATTTTAAATAACATTTCATCTGCGATCCCTGCACCTTTGCTTTTCCAACACATTCAACAAATTTACTCATACTCCATTAATTCTAATTGCAAACTTCATTAATTATAATCAGTGTGCCAACCATCGTTGCAGACCAATATTCTTGTCATAGAGGGAGTACAGAGAAGGTTCACCAGACTGATTCCTGGCATGGCAGGACTTTCATATGAAGAAAGATTGGATAGACTCGGCTTGTACTCGCTAGAATTTATAAGATTGAGGGGGGATCTTATAGACACTCACAAAATTCTTAAGGGGTTGGACAGGCTAGATGCAGGAAGATTGTTCCCGATGTTTGGGAAGTCCAGAACAAGGGGTCACAGTTTAAGGATAAGGGGGAAGTCTTTTAGGACCAAGATGAGAAAAACAGAGAGTGGTGAATCTGTGGAATTCTCTGCCACAGAAGGTAGTTGAGGCCAGTTTGTTGGCTATATTTAAGAGGGAGTTAGATGCGGCCCTTCTGGCTAAAGGGATCAGGGGGTATGGAGAGAAGGCAGGTACAGGATACTGTTGGATGATCAGCCATGATCATATTGAATGGCGGTGCAGGCTCGAAGGGCCGAATGGCCTGTTCCTGCACCTATTTTCTATGTTTCTATGTTTCTAATACCCTTACTTTGATCATCTTGGTTATTATTCCTTTTACAAATTAATTACATGACACTTGAGCTTATATTTGATATTACTCATTCCTCGATTTCAGTTTTTTCCATTTGCCATGTTCTCCAATGTCACTATCAAATTTATTTATCCCTGATTTCTGTGCCCCGAAGAGATACCTGAAGAAGACTTTTCATTCAAGTGACTAATTCTTTTCTATGAATGACAGGTTGCAATTGAGGCAGTCATCAAAGGACTACAACCCAAAGCGAACTCCATTGTGCCAAGATATTTCCAAGACCAAAAACACACTGAGGATGTCCTCGAAGTCCCCTTGCAATAATTTAACATCTTCAATAGAATTCCTGTTCGGCAACCGCTCAATATGACCTCTTAAACTCGAAGAACTCAATGGCTTTGTGCTTCTGTGGGATATAGGCAGGGAACCAGCACTTTTAATTTTACCTTAACGATGGGCATTTATTATAAATTTGCAGTTTACAAATTACTGCTCTTCATGCAGTTTGCAAACATCGACCATCAGATTACAATATTGTCAGTCATATCCACGACGTACTCAAGCTTCCGCGGTGACCTGTGTTCACAGAAAGCCTGCAAAGTCCCCGTGAACATGGCATGCTCCATCTCCAAGGACACAAGGGCTTGGTACCCAGCAACTTGTGTTTCTATGACAAGAGTACTGGGAGGTCAACACAGACAGTAGTACACCAGATCCCAAGCTACCTAGCCAGCTGCCTTCCCAAACACTGCCTGCCTCACCAAGAGCAAACAGTGGATCCTGCATGTGACTCATTCACAATCTCAGAACTCAGAGACCTACGGTGGAAGCAAACAGGGGAATATCTAAAAAGAACATGTCAGCCCAAACATCTTTCCTCCAGTAACCAGCATCCCAATGGTAATAATTTCTGCTGATTTCAATATCAATAATATCACCATTATCAAACAGATGGAATGTAAATCTGCCGAGGCTGATAGATAGTTGAGAGAATTGTTCCCACCATCAATGCGCAACAACTTGTTAAAGCAAATATTTTGATGTGTAGATCAGAATTTTGTATTAAAAAAAAGTAAGTTCTGGTCACTTCATCACAAGAAGGATGTGGAGGCTTTGGAAAGGGTACAAAAGATGTTTACCAGTATAATTGAAAGAATGCTAAAATTTAAAAAAAAAATCCTTTCCTGCTGTGTTTGAAATTTCAATTCAAATGTTACGTACTTGATCACACCACCTCTGAACTTATTCCTATCTAATGTTTACTTGATGGTTCTAAAAGATAGAGACATTAACATTATGGATCTTAATATGTAACGGCAGAAATTCAGCAAGTTTTTTGAAAAGTCAGAATTAGGTTTTGCCCAGTTTAGGTGTGTTTTGGATAAATATAAAGGAAAATAGTCTGCAAGAACCATTGCCCAGTGAATGCAATATTATTTTTAAGCAGGCTTGGATAATTAGACAGGAGAAGATAATGAAATTTGATTTTATTCGAGACTAAAGGCTTTAAAAGATCATGGGAATTTCAACGTACATAATTCAATTGGAAAAGTTTAGTTTGTTGATAATTCTAATACAGTGGTTATATTATGGATCTAAGGAATGGAACAAACTAACCCAGTTTTCCTCACTTAGATCTGTTATCTAACTTTTGAATAACATTAATTTAGGTTAATGTTTTATGGTTAATCGTTCTTTTGAAGTTTCTCAGAACTTGATTTACTGCGGATTGTTTAGTATCTCTTGCTTTAATTGAATCTAAACATGTCACTTTCCCACACAAGTATGGGTATTGAAATGCCACTGCACAATTTAAAATAAAAAAACAACCTCAGCAACACTAGGTTTACGTTAAGCAAATATGCAGAATGTGTTGCTAATCCTATATCCACATTGGATTGCTTGGTATGGAAAATTAGATCAAAATATTAAATTTGCCAAGAGAAAATACCCAAAGAATAGATAGATTGGATAGTTATATGACCTGGAATAGTTGATTTTGCTCCTGATTAGTTTAGTTTTAGTTTAGCGATACAGCACGGAAACAGGCCCTTCGGCTCACCGGGTCCGGGCCGACCAGCGATCCCCGCACATTAACACTATCCAACACCCACTAGCGACAATTTATACATTTACTAAGCATATTAACCTATAAATCTGTACGTCTTTGATGCGTGGGAGGAAATCGAAGATCTCGGGGAAAACCCACGCAGATCACAGGGAGAACGTACAAACTTCGCACAGACAGCACCTGTAGTCAGGATCGAACCCAGGTCTCCGGCGCTGCACTCGCTGTAACGCAGCAATCTACCGCTGCACCACCGTGACCTCCGATTGTTGAAAGATTATATTTTCCAGACATTGCTCATTATATCAGATATCATTTAGATGACTGAGTCTCTAAATTAAAACTTGATGTAAGTGTCACCCACGCTTCAGCTTAGAATAGATTTGCATCAGGGTCAGAAAGTTGCACAGAATGAATGCAGGTGACATCTTTCAGAGGAGTTGTTAAAGTGGGGTCTTGAGTGGGTCTCTTCTGCAGAGCAGAGATGGTTTTTCTTCATGCCCTTGTCAACATGCTTCCCATATACCTAAAAGAATGGCTAAGCAGTACAACAAATTATAACAACAAACATGCAGCACGTGTCCAAAGTTGCTGCTGGGACACATGAGAATTAAACAATGGGTTCTTGACTATGACAGGAGGCCCAAAGCACCAAAGCAAAGGCAAACAGCCCTCTGGAATGCTCTGTGAAAGAGGGATCCTCAACAGCATTGTTGCGGAAGAACATGCTGCAGTAAGCAACAATAAGATTCCCCACTCAAATATTGGGGAGATGGGTAACTCAATGTATACTTTTATTGGACAGGGACCTCAGGTACTTCATTGTTGCCCCTGGTGGTCTACATCTGCTGTAACCATATGATACTGTATGTCCTCATCAGTGCCCCATGCACATCTTGTAGTTAGATGTTTCAAATGCACTCTACCACACTTTGGCAGCAGTTCTCATTCAGACTGCATACTTATGTGATCCTGCCATGGAGGAACGTGGTGCATCAATAGACCTAGCAATTACGCATTTTTCACTGAGATCCATTGGACATTGTATCTGCATGAAAACCACATTGCCACAACCCTGACCAATTTACTGTGCACATCTAGGCATGGTCCCATCTCTGGCCTTGAATCTGTTCCTTATCACAGAGCTGCCGTTGGGACCTTGCTGTCCATTGATTGATTGCCAGTTTTCTCACAAATCCAGAATACCATACTTCAGAAGTATATCTGTGATAATTGCTCAAATGTGTCCCAAAACGCTTTGTAAACAAAATACTTCCTTTTATTTATAGCTCGCTAAATGTTCCACCTATTTCTTTCTGATTAAGACATTCACAACGCTACCAACGCGAGATGGTGGTGGTCCCTGATCTCATTTTCAGGCATTTTTCATAGATAATTTTCCTGATTAGTAAGGGTGTCAGAGGTTATGGGAAGAAGAGAGGAGAATGGGGTTAGGAGTGAGAGATAGATCAGCCATGATTGAATGGTGCAGTAAACTTTATGGGCCAAATGGCCTAATTCTGCTCCTATCACTTATGATCTTATGATCAAATTAACTCACTTGGACTGCAAGATTCTCGGCAGTCACACCTTCTTTCACACCAGTACTATGGAATCCATCCCCAGATAGACCAGTGCAATAAAATGATCCTCGGATTGATTGGCTCAAGCCTGCCATTAGTCATGGCCATGAAAGGTTATTGTAGTTATAGCCATAATTGACAAATCCAGAACTCTTCAACAAAATTGCAAATATCCTTGGGAACTGACAAGAACGTAAGCAATGTAAAGATCAATTTACTTGGGAAAGTTGATGCAAGCAAAATGATTCCATGAATCAGTGGCTGAGAAAGGTGGACGTTTTACTACATGAACTAGCTTAGGCCTGGGCAGCAGACACAACAGCTGTGCTGTATCAAGTAGTTAAAATATGGCTATACCCCCGTAGATATCTGCACATTCCCAAGCTTTGGCTTTTGTGAATCTGCAACCAGCCTTCTGGAATTAAGTCAGTTTCCATACTGTGCAGACTCCACAGAGAGGAAACCAAATTCCACCTGTGTGGATATCTCAGTAGCTTGGTTTAGAAAACTCTAAAACCCATACTGATGGATTGCCATATATGTCTGATAAAAGCTATCGTAAATTCACTCAATTTTGTACACTGTCTTGATACACTCAAGCCTTTCAAAAGCCATTAACAGATTTATTTGCACATTCTGTCCCACAGCGAAGCAGTAACATTTTTCTGCATAAAGAAGGCCAACGTTTACAGCTGTCTAACTAAAATTTTACATGCCCCTTCAATTATTTTAAAATATGCATTCAAAACATTTGAATTGAAAAAAATCCCTGCAGTGACAGTTTAATGTTGACAATGAAGATTGATACCGGACATACTTTCTCAAGGCACATGTCTCTTCTCAGCACCCCTACCACCGTATAGGCACCCCTCCACCCTCTCTCTCATTGCCCACCTCCACTAATACTGCCCCAGCCACTATGCCCCACTCGCTGGTTATTATAACTGTTCTTGGTGTGCAAGATAATTGTAAATATTAATATGAAAAATAAAATACTTCTCAGCTCCATTCTCCGAACAAACTGGATGACAATCTGAATTTATGAAGTGCGATAGCCATGCCTCACTATTGCTGTGTATTAGCCTACATATCCAGCCCAGCAAAGCAGCATCTGTTGGACGGTTACAGCAAAAGGTAAACTACATTTTAATATTTAAAACATTGAAGTACCAACATGACCGATGCATCTTGGTGAGAATCGGAATTCTTCACAATTCCATGCAGGGTAATAATGGGGGAAAAAAAGTTAATTTCATGAATAGGGATTTTCAGACAGAAAACTCTGCTGTGTTTGTTGACCTCTGCAGCCAAGTTCCATTTGACTTCTGACCTGAAGCTGACACTAAAAACTGGTATGCATTCCCGGTGGATACCATTCCACCTTAGGAGCATGAATTCATAAAATTACTCTTAAAAGTTTATTTAATGATTTCTGCGCCATCAATCACCGCTTAAAAGCCAGAGAGTCAGGCTATTTTTAAATAAACAGAGATTGGTTCAAACTAGATTTCATTTAATTCCACTTTTTAATAAAGTCCCAGGAGGCCAATAATGCGGGTGTTGTAATTTAATAGCTGTTCCATCTGTCCATCACCTCTCCAGAAATGGCAGCAGCAACTGATTTACTTAGTGCAGGAAACATGTATCACTTCTAAGTTTTCACATAAATACAGTATTTGACCTACGTAAGTATTTGCTTTCTAATGAAAAGATTCTAAGTGCATATTGGAGAAAGGAGAATACCAATGGCTCCAGTTCAAATGATACTTCAAATAGTGTCCAGCTGAACATATCCTCAAAATGCTTGGACCTGTGGAACATTATTTTATGAATTTTGGTACCACTATTAAAACTGCATTGGCAAAATTGACAGAAAGGTTTTTTTGGTAAACCAAATGTTTCTGTTATTTTCTAACTAATGTAACACTCAGAGCTTGCCAGTGGATCTCTGCATCCTCGAAAATTAATTCCAGTCCAATTATTTATCACATGATATAACCTCCCATTTGTTCAAGTGGGCAGAAGGATTTAACAAGATGCCCAGCTACACCAGAACCTGCATTAGATGCTACATTTAAATAATGCTGTTTAAAAGCCAAATGTAGATTTATATGTAACTAAGCAGTTCAGCCCTTGAGTAGTTTTATGACCTCAGAACTTTGGCTGACTTTAAGACCTAGATTTTCCTTCACTATGCTGCCTAAAAAGGGTGCTAAACTGCAGCATCCCTATCACAGCTCTGTCGGGACTAGTGCTGGTGCCTCTCTGTCTGCTTTGTGTATTAAATACTGATGGGGTAGGGATCATGTGCTGAATTACTGACCCGTTTCCATTCCCACCACCCCTAGTTCCTGGGAGTGATAGGTATGGCTTGATGGTAACTTCTATCACAGCGTTGGGAAAGCCCTTGTCTTCTGATGTAGGGACATCACTTGGCAACAAGGATGTTCGCTCAGTTTAATCCTAACATTGCTTCAGTGTGTTCAAAGTGATTTACTGCGTTTTTAGTCTTATCTAACATTGCCTCATCATCATACACACGCCATGGATATTAATGTTTCAGATCAATTTTAAAAAGTCATATTTAAGGAATTGCATCTAAAAGTTGCTCTAACGTTTTAAACAATGACTCAATTTCAGTTTCCTTTCATAACCCCCACCTGCCCCCAGTCCTTTAGCCAGGAAATGAACATATCCCCAAACTACATCATCGTAAATTTACAAGCAGCAAATTGGAAAATACGAGTGCGGTCAGACCGTCAAATCAGATTTTAATCCGGCAACAGCGGCCATTTGTCCCAGAACCAGATGAGGAGGGGAAACAACCAGCTTCAGATGCGTCTTGATCCACTGAGAAATTTAATTACAAAACATCTTTTATCAGCATTATGGAATTAAACAATGTTTATATTCACATTAAACACACTAACAACTATTTTCAGGCTGGAAGTACAATTCAACACAGCCGGGAGCAGATCTCTTTTTCACCCCTTTCTTTGGGACATTGAAGAGCAATATGAACCAATGATGGGTTCTCTTGGGACAAGAACATTTTATTGCCACAGCTCCTAATTTTATTACCTTTAAAGGCAGATTAACGTTTTACATTTATCCCTGTATTCCCCCATCATCCCGCTCTATACTATCACCCTGCATTATCACCCTTTCCCCGAAATCCCATCCATTTCATTCCTAACTCTAGAATTTCCATCATCCTGCAAATTCTTCCAGTCCCAATCCTGATTCTCCTGAACACAACATCCATTCTGCCTGTCCTGATCATGATCCCAACCCTCTCCATTTTATTCTTTCTAATTCTGATCTCACTCCCCATCCACACCATCAATTATGCTGGCCCCAATTCCAATCCAGACTTTCCCCATTTGCCATTTGCTTGTCCCTTCCCCTTCCACCCTTGCTCCAGGTCACATCCCAATATCTTCTCCTCCCCCAAACTCATAAATGACTAAGTCTGAAGGGTCTCGACCGGAAACGTCACCTAATCCTATTCTCCAGAGATACTGCCTGACCCGTTAAATTACTCCAACATTTTGTGTCTATCCTCATAAATGCCAGTTCTCTGTCCATCAGAACCACATTCCTGTACATTAATGCTCCCTTAATCAAATATGGTTTTGATTCACAAAGCCATGTTGACTTTACTTGATTATTATGATTCTTTTCCATGGTTTCCCTCAATAGCTTCCAAAGTTTTCCAAATTAGACATTAAGCGTAATGAGCAAAAACTAAATGGCTGGATTAATTTAGCAAGTCAAGAAGTTTCTGTTTAGTTTAGTTTAGAGATACAGCGCGGAAACAGGCCCTTCAGCCCATCGGGTCCACGCTGACCAATGATCCCGGCACATTAACACCATCCCACACCCACTTGGAACAATTTTTACATGTACCAAGCCAATTAACCTACAAACCTGTACGTCTTTGGAGTGTGGGAGGAAACAGAAGATCTTGGAGATGACCCACGCAGGTCACGGGGAGAACATACAAACTCCATGCACCCTTAGTCGGGATCAAATCCGGGTCTCTGGATACATTCGCTGTAAGGCAGCAACTCTACCGCTGCACCACCATGGCCATTGAGTCAAAGAAATTGGTGATTTTTCAAGTTGAAAATCTGCATCAGGACTAAAACCCGTCTCACGGTGCGAGTTGACCCACGAGTGACCCCGAGTTGTCACTCACGGTAATCACGTACACTAAACGTAGCGGGAACGCCGGAACTCTTGCGAGCAACTTAGCGACTCGTGGCGCTAACGGCAGGTACCCGTGAACCTTGGTAACTTACAGTTGAAATTTACAGTTCAAGTTAAAAATTGAAACATTTTAAACTCGTTTATAACGTGGTGGCCCGTGCGTTTACCTTAAGTGATTCGTGAGTCTACCGTGGGAACTCTTTTAACTCAGCGGGCAGGCAGCATCTCTGGAGAGAAGGAATGGGTGACGGGATGACATTTCCAAATTTCTCCAGCCCCATGTGTTCACTTTTTTCAACTAGCATCTGCCCTTTCTTGTGTATGTCATTATTTGTATCTACAGTGCCTTGTGTCTTGGCAATTCATGATTCACACACACACAATGCTGGGGTAACTCACACGCACACACACACACAATGCTGGGGTAACTCACACACACACACTCACACACAATGCTGGGGTAACTCATACACACACACACACAATGCTGGAGTTACTCTCACACACACACAATGCTGGGGTAACTCGCACACGCACACACACAATGCTGGAGTAACTCGCACACACGCACGCACACAATGCTGGAGTAACTCGCACACACACACAATGCTGGGGTGACACACACAATGCTGGGGTAACTCGCACACGCACACATACAATGCTGGAGTAACTCGCACACTCACACACACAATGCTGGGGTAACTCACACTATGCTGGGGTAATTCACACACACACACACACACAAACACACACACACACACACACACACACACACAATGCTGGAGTAACTCTCAAACACACACACACACACACGAACCATGCTGGAGTAACTCACACACACACTCACACACACAATGTTGGAGTAACTCACACACACACACACACACACACACACACACACACAAGAGTAACTAACTCACACACACATACACACAATGCTGGAGTAACTCACACACACATACACACAATGCTGGAGTAACTCTCGCACACACACAATTCTGGAGTAACTCAGCGGGACAGGCAGCATCTCTGGAGAGAAGGAATGATGATGTCTCGGGTCGAGACCCTTCCTTAGACCACTACCCAGAGATGCTGCCTGTCCCGCTGAATTACTCCAGCATTTCGTCTATCTTTAAACCAGCATCTGGACTTCCATCCCACATAATAACCAATGAGATTCCCCACTAAACTTCCGTGTTCTCATTGTTCCCTCTCTGTCTTCCCCAGACCTCGGCTGCAATGTCACCGCTGGCAAATCCGTTCATTCTCGTTCTACTGCACCCGCTCCTTGGTGAAGCGGCTAACTTCATTCAAAAAATTGGATTGTCACATTGGCGGCGCAGCAGTAGAGTTGCTGCCTCACAGCGCCAGAGACCCGAGTCACGCATGAAAGGGATAAGACGGTATAGTGTCTGAACTACATGAACCACACACATGAAAGGGACAAGACGGTATAGTCTCGACCCAAACTGTCACCCATTCCTTCTCTCCAGAGATGCTGCCTGTCCCGCTGAGTTACTATCACCTAGGCCCAACAACCTGCACTCAGACCGGAGCGTGGCAAGTGGGTTACTGACCCCAATCCCCTCCTTCACAACGCCAGACTCCCCAAACACTAAAGCACCAAGAAATGACCACGTTATTGGTTACTGGAGGGTGCGCATTTTCCCTTTGTAGGTCGTATCAATAGATCGCCTGAAATAACTCAAAGCCACAGGATGGAGATGTCCTTTAACATTGGCTTTATTAAAACATACCTTCATTCACGAGTAACGGGAGAGGACTTGGTAACTCGGGAGAGGAAGTTGGAACATCACAGGAATGACATACCCGTGGGAACTCGGTTGAACACTTGATCATAAACTTGAAGTCTTGTACACAACCACGAGTATTTCACATGCTCTTATGGCACCGTGAGACAGGGCCATAAGAGCATCAAGGGGGGAAAGCCACGATACAGAAGTAAAGGGAGGAACTGAGCAGGAGAAAAGTAGGTAACAGCTTGTTATCAAAGTCACCGATTTCCATTCCATCCAAATGAGCAGGTTCTACATTTGCAGATAATCACAACCGAAGATGAAAGTCTACTCCAATATCACAACTGCTTTCCCTACCCATCATAAAATAATCACGGACTAAGAATATAATTCAGTTTATCCATACAGAGCAAACCCAATTGGGCCTTTCCATGATTCAAAGGTTTTGGCTTGTGCTGCTCAACGATTATATTCATTGCCAAGTGCAGTCTGATGAAGTTTCTCTGACCAGCTTTATCCTGCAGACCGGTTGTTTTATTTTCGAAAGTATTTTGAAATAGGGCATAATAGTAAGTCAACTATTATTTTTAATCACCAGTTTAGTTTAATTTATCATTGTCATGTCTACCAAGGTACAGTGCACCTCATGCTTTTGTTTGCATGCTATCCAGTCAAAGAAAAGACTACACATGAATACTATCAAGCTGTCAACAGTGCACGGATAAAAGATAAAAGGCACGATATAACATTGAAATCCCACAAACTCCGATTAAAGATAGTTCAAAGGTCTCCCATGAGGTAAATGTGAGACCAGGACCACACTCTAGCTGATGAGAGGACCGTTCAGTTGCCTGACAACAGCTGGGATGAAACTGTCTATGGAATTTCTTGGAATTTGAAGATAGCGCATCAATTTCAGGGTGCGTATACTGCTTCGCTTTTAATCACAATCAGATACCTATTCCTCTGGTCTGGGGTGGATGTGACAAAATGCTCCAAAAACCAAGTTGGAAGCAGGCAGGGGCATAAATCCTAGGGGGGGGGGTGGTGGGGTGGGGGCAGGGGGACACACGCCCCCCATGTTTTGAGAGGTTGGGGATGATCCCCCCCCCTTTTTTTGTTATCCGGATTTTAAAACTCAGTGAAAAGCTGATAAAAAATCTCCGCTTCCGCGAGACAGTAGGGGTGGGACTGATGATCGAGGGCGCCAATTGGACGAGAGAGACATCGGACAGTGGGGGGGGGGGGGGGACCATAGTGATTCAGTGCAATGATTGGAGGGGGGGTGGTGTCGGTCAGAGGCAGAAGTAGGGTAGTGGGACTGAGGATAGAGTGCGGTGATTGGAGGAGGGAGACATCCTGGTGGACCAAAGATCAGAGCAGAGCTTGAATCGGCCCGTTCGCGGGGCTTTTCATCGCCCGGCCTGGCGCAGCTTAAAATCGGCTGCAGGATCTTCCGCCCCACAGTCAAATTGCTGCGTCGAGGCGATCGAGGCTCCAGATGAAGCCCCCGCCGGGCGATGAAAGGCCCCACGAACAGGCCGATTCAAACCCCACGATTCGGGACGGACGAAGCTGCTGTTGCTTCTGTTTTCGAGTCGGTCACCAACCAGGTCATGTTACCGGTCACAGGGCCCACAGCCGAAACCTCGCTTGTGCGCGCGCGCGGCCACCAAGAAATTGTTTCCCATGTTTTGACAGCGATTTCCGTTCCTGGAAGCAGGTAAAGATTGTGTCTGTGATATTCACTCTGCTGGTAGATAAAAATGCTGGAGGAACTCAGCGGGTGAGGCAGCATCTATGGAGAAAAGGAATAGGTGACGTCTCAACCCGATTCGTCACCTATTCCTTCGCTCCATAGATGCTGCATCACATGTTGAGATACTCCAGCATTTTTAATCTACCTTTGATTTTTCCAGCATCTGCAGTCCCTTCTTAAACATTCACTCTGCTGGCAGTCTGGGCTTTGCATCTACGGGCGATTCTTCAGTAAGTGTCTACTTTTAAGTTTCTGGAAACCCGATTATAATACTTAAATTTTTGCAACTGTGAATGGTGCTTCACACAGATGGACATCTCTATTATGGGAAAAATATGTTTGGCGCAATCTTTTAGAGAATTTAATACATTTTTTCCACTTCTTTGACCATTGCATTCTGTCATATCCATCGCATTTTTCACTTCACACCAATGGGCTCATATTATATTACAAATGGCAATTCTGATGACAAATTCTACAGTAGAAACAAACAAAATCTATTTACTTTGTATAAATTAGCAGATCTGATAATGCCACAAAAAACAACATTAAGTGTGAACTCAAAGTTTCCACAATTTGCTGGGTATTAGTCTGACAAAAATGATTTAGGCATTAAGGTAATGTACAGGCAACATAGTGGTGCAGAGCTGCTGCCTCACAGCGCCAGAAGCCCAGGTTCATTTCTGACCTCTGGTGCTGCCTGTCTGGAGTTTGTACATTCTCCCTGTGACTTTCGGGGTGTCCTGCCGCCTCCCAAAGATGTGCAAGTTTGTAGGTTAATTGGTCCTCTTATGGAGGAAGTTGATGAGAAACTGGGATAACTTAGAATGAGTGTGAACGGGTAATCGATGCTTGGTCTGGACTCAGTGGGGCCTAAGGGTCTGTTGCATTGCTGTACTTCTGAATGTCTAGAGGTGTGCGAATGACTGGTTGCATCATGGCCTGGTTTGGCAACTTGATCGTCTAGGAATAAGGAAGATTACAAAATTTGGTGAATACTGCCCAGTTCACCACAGGTACTGATATCCCCACCATTGAAGGGATCTAGTGCAGGCACTGTTGTACACAGGCAGCCAGCATCATCATGGATCCACATTAACCTGGCCACGCTCTCATTTCACTCCTGCGGGTCAGGCAGCATCTCTGGACCCGAAACATCACCTTTTCCTTTTCTTCAGAGATGCTGCCTGACTCGCTGAGTTACTCCAGCCTTTCGTGTCGTCGGTTTAAACCAGCATCTGCAGTTCCTCCCTGCACCTTATCTTGGAAGCGAGCATTGCAATTCTCAATATTCCCTACCTATCAACTGCCATACAAACTCCCTAAAGAGATAAAATAATAACAAAATTACTGCACCCAATGCAGGAAGAAAAGATTTTTTAGCCAAACTTTTTAACCAAATGATCAAAATGAGGGAGTGTGTGGGCAGCTGAGGCAAAGGAGAAATGAAGTGGGCAGAATCGACAGAGTGCCTGAAATCATTTCACATCATACTAATACCCAGCAAATTGAAGAGACTCTTAATCCCACCAGTTTCAGCTGGTTCCACAGGAGTGCAAGAAGTGAAAGCCGGTGTTGTAATACATGTGCCATCTATTTCCTGTCTCAATTTTCAATTGAAAGCGTTCTCTGAACACTCCCAGATCCATTGATCCCAACTTTTGTTGAACCTTATAACTTTTCTCAACACTAATCCTGGAAAACAAAGCCCTCAGAAACCATGGATCAATGGTTGCTTCCAGTATATTATACAGGAGGAATGTTACAATCTATGGAGATCTAAAGGTAGAACTTATGAAACTATAACAAATTCAAAACAGCTGTGAGACAAAAAGAGATTTGTTACAAACTGCTACATTGTGTCCATTTTTTTAAAGGCATGGCTCTACTCTTTACAATGTGACAGTGTGATTATTTGTAGACAACGGCTGATCATTGTCTCAAAACTCTCCAAATCACCCAGCACAATGCTCAGACACAGTCTGCGATGTTTTCAGAGAAAATGGAGACCTACATATAGATTTCCTCTATGCAGTTCCAAGTGAAGCTCTCAGAGAAATCCTCAGTAGTACACAACCCCCAATTTATTTAAATTGACGCCCTGCAGAATTCTTTTGGATCTGCTGCCTTACAATTTTTTTTCTGTTTCAATATTTACAGCAATATAAGTCTCAGCATTTAAAATTGTGATACTTATTTTATGGAAAACATTAAATCATTTGTTGGAATACCTGAACAGCACTGAGGGTGACATGAACCTAGGGCCTGTCCCACTTACGCGTCTTTTCAGCAAACTGTCTGCAACCTTCAAGCTCGGGGGCACTCGCCTGAAAAACCGTGAGCTGGATCAACCGTCAGCGCTGAACACACAACACATCTCAAAGGCGGGGGCCAGGGAAAGCGGGGGCGCGCTGTCTGAAATTCACACGGTGCAAAGCCAAGGTGATACCCGCGATGAAGAGGAAGGTTAAAGACGGCTGGCACAGTCCTTTAAAAGAGAGGGGGGAGGAGGGGGAGAAGGAGGGGGAGAAGGGGGGTGAAAGGGGGAGCAAAGGTGGGAGAAGGGGGGAGAATGGGGTGGGGGGGAGAAGGAGGGGGAGAGAAGGAGTGGAGACACTTTTAAGAAGCCAGACAACTTTTAATAAGAGAGATACACTGCTGTGAGATTTAGCGGGCATTTAACATTACCAGTTGGTTTTCCTTTCACTGCACTACGAGTTCAAAAATATTGATTTTCTCCATGCCGAACAATTTTTGCTCGCTGAACTTTTTCAACATGTTGAAAATTTTTCTGCGACCAAACTGAGGCCGCGAGTAGTAACCACTATGCGGGAACTCCTCTCGACCATGAAGGAGACTTACCACCTACGACCATGTGTCGACCATTGTGGCGAGCGCAGACTCTCCTAAACTCGCCAATAAGGTCGCCATAGTGGGACAGGCCCTTAAGGTACATCCGACCTATTAAACAGTTTAAATTATTTTTCACGTTTAGTCTGAGACACAAGGAACTACAGATGCCAGAACCCTGTGCACAACATAATGTGCTGGAGTAACTCAGCAGATCAGGCAGCATTTTTGGAGAACATGGATAGGTGACGTTTCAGGACAAGACCCTGCATCAGACTGAGAAGGATCCCAACCCAATACGTCGCCTACTCATATTCTGCTCGAGTTGCTGCCTGACCCACAGAGTTACTCCAGCACATTGTGTTCATGTTCAGTCGTTGCACAGACAATATAATGTGTATAAAATGTGCAACTGAGTCTTCATCTGTCATAAAACAAGTGTAGAAAAACAGGGTCTACAAGATTGGGTAGGTTAGATTATTAATAATGTCACTTGTCAAATACAAAGATGTTAACATGGACAAAGCCTGGTCATTCCCTATAGAGAAATATGTCTCATCATTGTGCTGAGTTGCCTCTCTTTCTCCCTCAGCCAATTACAGAACAACACTGTGCAGTAAGTAACAGCAGATGCAAGATAGACACAAACAGCTGGAGTAGTGCAGGATGTCAGCGGGACAGGCAGCATCACTGGAGAGAATGAATGGGTGACGTTTCGAGTCGAGATCTTTCTTCAGACTAGTTAGGGAAAAGGGAAACGAGAGATATAGATGATGATGTGATGTGGATCAGATCCTCAACTTTACATTTGAATTGTCATCTCAAGTGCTTTTTGATAAAAATTAAGCCAAGAACATTGAAGAGTGCAGCTCAGGAGCAAGCTCTTCACCTCACCATGTCTGCATTGACTATAATGTACATCTAACTATTCCCATCTACTTGTGCATGGTCCACATCACTCTTTTCCCCACCTGTCTGTCTGTTGAACTCTATCTTCATGCTGCTGTGTTAAGGCTCGCCTGCGCTCTGAAATGATAAATGCCACCAGACACTGATGCTCATAGTAAAGGCACAACTTTATTACACTAGCGGGAGTGGGAGAGTCACTGCAAGTATGATCACATACTTGCCAGCTTCTCGTGGTCCCGCTCAATTATATTGTACACATGCAGTATATTTATACAAGAGTAGTCACGGGTCCAGCTAATCACACAGTTGAGCCTAGAACAGACTTATTTTCCTCTGCGGTTCTACTTGGTATCGGGCCTCTTCCCTTTTTAGTCACAACACCCTTTGCAGATCTGCGAAAACTCCTGTTATTCATTAGCTAGCAATTCTAAGTCAGTAAAGCAGGCTCACCACGCGCAGCATGCAATCTGTCGTAACACATTTCGCCATCCACACCCCCAGTCATGTGAACATTAACACTTAAACCCCCATCCTCCTCTACAGCTGGACTGAACATAGCGCAATCCATGAAATTAGGGAGGAAATGCAGAGACTGGTTTAAACCGAAGACAAACACAAAAGGCTGGAGTAACTCAGCGGGTCAGGCAGACTGGAGAAGAGCCTCGACCCGAAACATCACCTATTACTTTTCTCCTGAGATGCTGCCTGACCCACTGAGTTACTCCAAACTATTTAAGGGTAATTACTTCATAAGGAAGACAATTTTATCTATTTCTACCATCCATCTTTACTTCTAACATGGCAGAATCTTTAGAGGAAATCCTGTTGCTATTTTGGGCTTTATAGTGCATTGATATCTTACCTTATTACACGAGTTGGTGGGAAGATAGCAGCTGATAAGGCTGGTAAAAGGCTTAACTGTGGGAATAAGCTTGAATGACTCAATTCACTGCCAACATCTCATATTGGAAAGTGCCTTGGGCCCTGCTGCTTGGATTATCAGGGATCTGGTGCTTCAGTGCTTTGTATTTCCTACTGGGGAAAAAAAAATCTTATCTCTCTGAAGGCCAGACAAAGACTGAGAGAGCATGGATGATATTTGTTTGCAATGAGTTGCTTGGGGTTACAGACACATTTTTCTTCTTCATCTTCCAGGCTAATCCATTCATTAAAACACCTAATAGTTTGAAAAAAAAAATGATATGAAAACCTTCTATATTAGTGAAGGAGACTTAAGTCTCTTTCAGTGTTATGTTAGACCAGTGTCGAGTGACATGACTGCAATTCCTGCCAGTCCTTTTGGTTTCTGCTTACATAGTCAGGCATAAGTGAACTCTTCCACCAGTTCTGTAGTCTGTAAGATGATCATTTTCAGTTTTGATTTTAATAACAGTATTCAGATCATTAACGTTAGCAACTGTCTTTTCCAAACTTTAATAGCACAAAAATAGTAAGATTAAATGAGAACTTACCAGTTTGAAGTTTGATCCTTATTTTATGAGGAGTTACGATGAGGGATTTCGTGAAGACCCCGCCAGCACGCATGCGCGACATTCTTCAAAGCAACGGTGTGAAATCACAGACAGTAGAGTTGACTGAAGATAGCAAGATTAAGAGAAATAACATACCAGTTGACCTTGTAATAGAGGGTTGGGAGGGCACGAAATCCCTCATCGTAACTCCTCATAAAATAAGGATCAAACTTCGAACTGGTAAGTTCTCGTTTAATCTTACTATTTTACTTCGGAGTCACGTGAGTGACTTCGTGAAGATTTCAAAGCTCTGTGATTTCATGCCCTAGAAACAAGTCCATGCTCACACACTGCCATAATGACTAATGGAGGAAGTATGTTAACGTATTTCAGACTTGAAACAGAGCTGAAAAACAATAATGTATTTATTAACAACAAATAATAAACCCATATCTTTGGGGAGTTAAGAAACAGAAACTTAAAATAGTGCCTGCAAAAGTTGCGGGTGTGGCCATAGGTTTGTTATAGAACCGTTGAAAGGTTGCCTCATTGGACCAACCCGCTGTTGCGAGGATGTGGTCCATGGGAACTTCCATCATCCTCGCCGCTGATGTAGACGCAGCCCAGGTAGAATGAGATTTGAAGATGTCAGTGTCTACCCCTGCTGCACCTAACACCACCCTGAGCCACCTTGAAATGGTCTGAACAGTTACCCTATGGGGAGGGCGTTTAAAACTGATTAAAAGACCCATTTCCGCACCCCTGAGATTTTTAGTAACCTCTAAGTAGTGTCTAAGGTGGGTGGTTATACAAAGGCGTCTATCTAATGAATAGGCCATGAACTCCAATTTTAGACCGGATGACCCTGGTCTGTTATGTTTTAGTAATTCATTAGGAGTTGACACCATGTTATCCAATTTTAATTTATGCAGGGTCTGGACCCACTGTGCAGTAATGAGTGCCATCAGCATCACTACCTTGTAGGTGAGCTTACTCAATGAGAGTGTCGTGACTGGTGCCCAACCCCTGAGTAGGGACAAGACCAGTCCGATGTCCCAGGTTTGCGAGTATCGAGGCCTGGGAGGGTTAGAATTAAAAATAACCCTCATGGGTTTAGACACCAGGTGATGGGATCCCACTCCAAGCCCAAGGTAGGATGACAAAGCACTCCTAGCACAGTTGATGGCACTGTAACTGAGGCCCTCATCGTAGTGAAGGCTCGCCAGGAATTCCAGTACGTCCATAATGGTAGCAAAGTTGTATGTGGTACCAGTTCTGGAACAAAATACCTCCCATTTTTTAACATGGGTAAGGTATTGTCTCCTAGTGGACTCCCTGCACGACACCGTGATGATGTTTATGGTCCTGTCTGTCAGCCCAAACTTTTAGCTTGCGGTCTTTTCAGAAACTGCAAGCTAACAGGTTCATATAATCATGGCACGGATGATTTTCCCCTGTCACGGGATGAACCAGGAGATTCGGGCATTTAGGAATCGGAAGACATGGCTCCTTCACCATGTCGAGGACCATCGGGAACCATGGCTGTGTAGGCCAGTCAGGTACTATCAGTATCACTGATGCGGAGTCTAATTGAATTTTCCACAATACCCAACTGATGAGGCAGAAAGGGGGAAATGCATAGAAAAACAAATTCCCCCAATGTAGCGAGAAAGCGTCCATTGCTACTGCCGCAGGGTCTGGTTCCCATGCGACATATGTTGGTATCTGATGGTTAAGTCTAGATGCAAAAAGGTCGATATCTGGCGTTCCATACTGAGCTATAATGTCAGTAAATACCTGGTGGTTCAACATCCATTCGGTGTTGTCATTGAATTTGCGTGACCTGGTGTCCGCCACTGTATTTAGTTTACCCGGAAGGTAGGTAGCTGCAATCCAAATGTTTCTTTCTATACACCAATGCCAGATTGTGTTTGCCAATTCATCACAAGATATCGACTTGATACCACCCATATGATTAATATATGCCACCACTGTGGTGTTGTCTATTTGTAGACGAACATGCAGATGGTCCATATCTGTACAATAGGCCCGTAGCCCGTGAAACGCTGCCAACATTTCTAAATAATTAATACCTTATGTCTGAAGTAAGGTAGATTCATGCATATTCCATCTACCACAACAACTGGCGTCAGTTTGTAACACAACCGAAGGGTTTGTAATTGTGATGGGATTAAAACAATGTCGAATATTGCTAATCCACCATCGCAGTTCGATTTTTGCTTTGGCCGGTAGCTGCATAGGCCTGTCAAAATGACCAGCATGAGATTTGAGTGCTGAAATTTTGGCTCTTTGTAAATTTTGGTAATGTAATGGTCCATATTGTGCAGCTGGAAATGTAGCCACAGGTTTCCCGATTACCCTGGCAGTGTGCCGAATGGTCAGTTTACTGGCGCAAACAAGGCTATTGCATGACTCCATTAAGTCTGTCGCCTTGTTTTTTGGCAAGGTGATAGTCATGTGAACTGTGTCAATCGTGAACCCCAGATAATCTATTATTACACAGGGCATTAACTTGGATTTGTCTGGATGGATGATAAATCCCAGTTTTGTAATAGAGGCTTGGTGGTTGTCACAGCTAATTTAGCCAATTCCAAGGTTTCCCCCACAATTAGGATGTCATCAAGATAAGCCATGACAATATGCTTTTGTTTCCGTAAAGACGCCAATGCTAATTTCAACATTTTGGTAAATAGTCTGGGAGCTGTTGTTAGCCCATTAGGCAGCGCTTTATACTGCCATAGCTGCCCCATCCAGTTAAATTTAAAATATCTGTGGTGGTCTTTGTTTATAGGTCCTGAATAGTATGCATCTTTTAAGTCAATGCAAGCCATGAAGTAACCTTTAGAAACTAATTGTTTAGCAGTTACAAATGTTTCTATTTTGAAGTGGCTATATTGCACAAAAGTATTCAGCTGTGTTAAGTCAATGATAATGCAGCATCCACCACCCTTTTTGGTTTTGGTGAAGATGTTTTTATACAAACTCAAGAGGTTCATGTTTAGTTTTCTCTATTACTCCCTTAGAATATAATCTAAGTAGTTGCGCATGTCCTTCTACTTTCTCTTTTTGAGAAAGCACACATTTCCGGCTATTTACATGTTGAACTGGTAGGAGGAGTTTGTTAATAAATTCAATTTTATATCCCTGAATACTGTGCAATATAAAGAGGTCAGAAGTTATAGAACTCCATGCATCCCTAAACAGGTATAACCTACCCCCTATTTGTGAAGTTATTCATGCGGTACTCCCAAGGCAACCAGACCCACCTACCTCCATGGTTACCGGTGGCGTTTGGTCGGGTTCTTCCGTCCTTCGCTCTTGGGAGGTGGAGGCGTTGTGGTGTGGGATTGACACATCTTCCACGAAGGCCGCTCTGGGGCATGGCCTAAAAAGGACCTTTGCGTGAATGGTGGGGCCTTCTGAGTTTCACCCGCTATCCTGTCGGTATGGTAGCGGGGCCTGTTGGTGGTTGCATAGGGGTGCTGCTGCCGGTTTACTGTTGACCTGATGGTAGACGGTGGCTTAATCATGCCTACCGCTTTGGCTTCCTCATCCAGATCTTTGACCTGCTTCGGCAGGTTGTCTCCAAACAGCAAAGTAGCCGGTGGTGTATTGCTAGTCTTGCACAACCCTGCAAATTTAGGGTTGAACGTTGGACGGATCACGCTTTTTCTGAAACAGTTTATTTCAAACTGCACGTTGCAGAGCAGTGCTAAAGCATCTTGTTGTTCGTCCATCATACCAGTGCCATCCACAGACCTGGCAAATGCAGTGATTCCTGCGGCTAGCAGTCTCCATATTTTCTGCATCTTAATTTCTTGAGCCCTGATGCTGGGGTTGATGTTCCCCCAGATGGGGTTATTGACTGCCGGTACGTTTAGAGGCATGCAGTTCTCCGGAGCAAGGTATTTGCCTGTTGTATCCGTCATAACCTGTTCCTGCAGCTGGTGCGTTGTTAGCTAGTTGATAGTCGCTGCCAGCTGCGGTTGTAATGGCTGTCCTTTCTGGGATGGTATTGCAAACTTGGATACCATATGCAGGAGTTCCTTTACTTGCACCCCAGCAAGTTGGGTTCTTCAGCCAACCCCTCTTCGGAGTCAGCCCAGCCCTGACTCCTAATGCTCCCCTAAGGAAGTCGGGGCCTGCTGATTCAACGGGGCTACCCGGCTTCCGCGCGGCTTTACCGCCAGTCCGCGGTGGTCCTCTGGACTGTACTGGTGAAGTCGGGGGCTGCCGTATGTCAATGGCCAGCTCTGGCGTTGTTTGCTGCTGTCTCCTGCCCGCGGTCCCGCGGTCCTCCGTGGTTTGCCGGGACGCGGTCCTTTTCTTCCCTCGAGCTTTGTCCATGCTCGATAGTAGATACTCTGAAACAAACAAATTTGGTAGACAGAGTGCCCTAACCACTCTAGGTTAGCTGTACTTACCTGAGGGTTCCTTTTTAAACGTGCCAGTAGAGGAGCTGCGCTCCTCCCAGCCTGTCGGAGTTACTCACGTGACTCCGAAGTAAAACAACCTTTCATTTGTATAATGAAGCACGTTTCAGCCCCAGCCAGCAATATAAGTCCCTTGAATAGCCTTTTAGATAAATATACAGTCCAACAAACACTGAACAACCTAAACAATGACTGTGGTATTCCTCCAGTGAACAACTCTGAAACTAAATACCCAAATCTTAAGGAGCTGTCAATGTCTCAGCTCAGATTCATTCAGTTTCAATGGTATCACAATTAGCAAGTATATGTTCTCTTCAACTAATTGATGTGATCTCTAACACAAATGATCACTTCATTGTATTGATTGCATTACAATATTGAATCACTGTGAGTACTCACTCCAATTTAAGCATTGAATTTCATATTGTGTCAGAGGTTATGCGGAGAACGCAGGAGAATGGGGTAGGAGGGAGAAACAGATTAGCCATGATTGAATGGTGGAGTAGACTTGATGGGTCGAATGGCCTAATTCTGCTCCTGGAGGGAATGGACAGGTGACTCATCCTCAGACTGGATCTCATATTGCTTTCACATTTACCACAAACAGCATAACTGAAACAAGGTCAAATTATTTATCAAATTCTAAATAGTTGTGACAGTGTTGTGCCTCGTAAATTTAATCCATGTAGAATTTAGAGTAATTCATATCACTAATGAGAAATTCTATCAAAATTGATGAGACAGAAGATAGAAACAAAATGCTGGAGTAACTCAGCGGGCCAGGCAGCATCTCTGGAGAAAAGAAATAGGTCGAGACCCTTCTGCAGACCCGAAACACCACCTATTCCTTTTCACCAGAGATGCTGCTTGACCCGCTGAGTTACTCCAGTGTTTTTGGTCTATCTTCGGTGTAAATCAGCTAAACCAGCAGTTCCTTCCCACACATTTTGAGGAGACTTAAAGTTTCTGTCATAAAACTCATATTTGAGAATTGGGGGTTTGCATCCATCCAGTAAAATAGAGTTATAGATTGCGATGTACCTTTAACTATTGTCTGTGACTCCGCTCTGGGGCTAGAGATGGTGGCCAGTGTACATTGGCAATTTGGTGGTTGTTAAGTACCATGTAGGTCAATTTAATCAGAGCTATGCTGTGACCAGCTGAAGCTATGTCACAATGATGGACAATCAGTATTCAGCATTGCTCCAGCACTTTTGGTCACTTTTACCTTCAGTTATGTTACTAGGGTTCAAAGATGGGGAATTACTATCCCATCTCTAATCGCAGAGGCGGATGGAATGTGCATGAGTTACCAGTCCATCAGTTATGTGGTATCAACTACCTAATCACTAGGTGCATTCCATGGGTTAAAGGGTTATTGTGCAATATGCATGTCTGCATGCCCACCTACCATTAGACACACTGCGGTGGTGGCATATTCTAATCACATGGTTCAATTACTTTAATATCCTGTGATAGTTTACCTAACCTCATTTGACGCTGGTGCAGCATGTAAATCAATGACAACACAATGAATGTTGGATCACAAAGTATTTAATGACATTATGCATTGATGGAACACCAAATATTGATTTATTTGCATCTAGTCTCAATCAACAGTGCAAGATTATGGCATGGAGGCCATTCTCAGGACAGTGGCGAAGGATGCATTCTCGCTACACTAGGGAGGAATGTTTGCTATGTCTTTCTTCCATTTTGCCTCCTGAGTCGGCGCTTGCTTAATAACCAGCAAGACTCCGCCTTGGGTGTGATAGTGCCTGACTGGCCTACACAGCCATGGGTCCTCCCATACTGCAGACGACAACACAGCCTTCTATGGCTGTTCCCAAACACTAAATCTGCTGGTTTACCCCGTGACTGGGGAGAACAATCCTCTGCATGAGCGAATTAAGTTGTTGGGTTTCAGACTATGAGAAGACATTCCTGGGGTACGGACTGTCAAGTTGTATGGTGGATGTAATCATGGCGGCCTGAAGAGATAGTACCAAGGTACAGTGCATCTCCAATATCAAGGAATGGTAAGTGTCCTGTTTACAGTCCAATATATCGTATGACGCGGTACGTATAACAGATGTCTTGGTATCCTCTCAAAGTTATATTTCAAGAGAGATGGTATATATATTGTGCCGGTAGTGCCTTGTTGTCATACTTCCTGCTGGGGCCGGGACACCACGCTGTCGGGTCTCGACCTCTGATATCCAGATTATGAATGGTATCTTCAACTTAACATTTCCCAGGCCCAGTTACTCAGAGATATGCGATGCTTATGTCCTGCTGACGCTGCGTCGCCGGTGGGCTCCAGCCACATTCCTGTCCTCGGTCTATTCAATTACTAGGTGCTTATCCTCTTGACACTGGGTTCAGCGCAATGGGCCAATCGTTGTCTAACTACGATTGGATACAGCTACAAAGATATATGATACTTTATATTCATGACTTAGTCTTGCAGAGTAGACTGGGGGCGTCAGGTCTCAAACTAGTTATGGCATACCCATGGACCTTTGGTTGTGGATGTGGTCGCACATCTACAACAGTCATTATGTCACCATAGCCTTAGAGGCTCTGAACTAGCATGTTGTCAGTTACACAATATATATATATATATATATATATATTATATATATATATATATATATATACACACATATATATATATACACACACACACACATATATATATATATAAACCTCAGACGTAGGTATCGGTACAGACCTGTCCAGGTGATTACGGTTTGGCTTGTGCTGGAGTGAACTCTGGTGTCCAAATCTCACTCCACCAGGGCTGCTACAACTTCAGCAACGAGGTTTGTGTACGTTTCGCTGGATCTCTTTCCTAGTGGCTATAGGATGGTCAAACCAGTGTGTGTATAACTAACCCGTTTGCCAGACCAGGGGTATTTGCCAACACTATTTTAGGTTCTATATTTTTTATTCCTCCTGGATGAGGGGGATAACGTTCAAGTTCAAGTGAGTTTATTGTCATGTGTCCCTGATAGGACAATGAAATTCTTGCTTTGAATCAGCACACAGAACATAGAAGGCATTTACTACAAAACAGATCAGTGTGTCCATATACCATACAGTATATAAATATATACACACAGGAATAAATAAACTAATAAAGTGCAAATAACAGATAATGGGTTATTAGTTATCACAGTTTTGTCCGAGCCAGGTTTAATAGCCTGATGGCTGTGGGGAAGTAGCTATTCCTGAACCTGGTCATTGCAGTCTTCAGGATCCTGTACCTTCTACCTGAAGGTAGCAGGGAGATGAGTGTGTGGCCAGGATGGTGTGGGTCTTTGATGATACTGCCAACTTTTTTGAGGCAGCGACTGCGGTAAATCCCCTCGATGGAAGGAAGGTCAGAGCCAATGATGGACTGGGCAGTGCTTACTACTTTTTGTAGTCTTTTCCTCTCCAGGGCGTTCAAGTTGCTAAACCAAGCCACGATGCCACAATGCCAAACCAAGCCACAATCTAACTATTGTCATAATTAGATAGCACAAGCATGTTTCAATCTATGTCGTGCTTATTCACTCATCCCTGGTCAATTGGTGCAGTGTGTGACGCATGGACTGGTTTCCACGGCATGAAATCACAGAGCTTTGAAATCTTCACGTAGTCCCTCACATGACTCCGAAGTAAAATAGTGAGATTAAACGAGAATTTACCAGTTGGAAGTTTGATCCTTATTTTATGAGGAGTTACGATGAGGGATTATGTGCCCTCCACTCCCAACCCTCTATTATAAAGGTCAGCTGGTAGTTCTAGTTTCTCGAGTCTTACTATATTCAGTTCAACAACTGTTATCTGTGATTTCACACCACTGCATTGAAGATTGACGCGCATGCGGGTTGGCGGGGTCTTCACGTAATCCCTCATCGTAATTCTTCATAAAATAAAGATCAAACTAGTAAGTTCTCATTTAATCTTACTATTCTCTGCCACAGAAGGCAGTAGAGGCCAATTCACTGGATGAGTTAGACAGAGCTCTTGGGACAAGTGGAATCAAGGATATGGGGAGAAGGCAGGCACGGGATCAGCCATGATCACAATGAATGGTGGTGCAGGCTCGAAGGGCCAAATGGCCTCCTCCTGCACCTATTTTCTATGTTTCTATGTCGGGTTTCTCCAGGTGCTCCCGTTTCCTTCCACATTCCAAAGACATGCAGGTTTGTAGGTTAATTGGCTTCTGTAAATTGTCCCCACAGTGTAGGATATGTCTAGTGTACTGGGTGATTTATGCTCAGCATGGACTCAGTAGGCCAAAGGACCTGTTTCGACGCTGTATCTCTAAACTATGCTGAACTAATTAAACTAAACTAAACATTGCTGGAAATATTCAACAGGTCACGTACAATCTCTGTTGAAAGAGCAGTGGTCGGTACTATTATGATCCAAAATAATAACACTCTCTCCACATCTTGATCTGCTGTGTATTTACAACAATTTCTTTTTTTCAGGTTAAGATCTACAATTTGCTTTTTTTTAATGAAGTATCTAGTCGAGCAAACAGCCCGGTTGCTGGTAAGACAGTCTTATATTTCTAAAATAAAATACGCACATTAAAAATCTAGTGAACTCAAATTGGCCACACAGTTGGTGGCCTTTCACTGGTAATATGAACTTTCTTTGTAATGTTGATAAGTGCAGTAGAATTAGAGATGATTAGTTACTATGGCCATTATGTAGTTTATTCAAATACCAAACACCAAATACCAAAAGCTGTGTTTGACACATGTTCCACGTGTTACTTTTGAAACCAAACAGGATGGATCTGATGATTGTGTTAACAAAGAAACTGCAGATGCTGGAGAATCGAGGGTTACACAAAATGCTGGAGAAACTCAGCGGGTGCAGCAGCATCTAAGGAGCGAAGGAGATAGGCGACGTTTTGGGTCGAGACCCTTCTTCAGACTGGTCAGGGATCAGGGAAACGAGAGATATAGACGGTGATGTGAGAGATAAAGAACAATGAATGAAAGATATGCAAAAAAGTATTGATGATAAAGGGAACGAGCCATTGTAAGCTGTTTGTGGTGTGAAAATGAGAAGCTAGTGCGACTAGGGTGGGGGAGGGAGATAGAGATAGAGGAAATGCCAGGGCCCGAGGGCTGAGGGGAGGTGGGAGGGGGAGGAGACAGCAGGGGTTAACAGAATTGAGAAAATTCGATGTTCAAGCCCAAAGGATGCAAACTCCCCAAGCGGAATATGAGGTGCTGTTCCTCCAACTTGCGGTGTTGCTCACTCTGGCCATGGAGGAGGCCCAGGACCGAGAGGTCGGATACGGAATGGGAGGGGGAGTTGAAGTGCTGAGCGACCGGGAGGTCGGGTTGGTTTTTGCGGACCGAGCGGAGGTGTTCGGCGAAACGATCGCCAAGCCTCCGCTTGGTCTCACCGATATAGATCATCTGGCATCTGGAGCAGCGGATGCAGTAGATGAGGTTGGAGGAGGTGCAGGTGAACCTCTGTCGGACCTGGAAGGACTGCTTGGGCCCCTGAAAGGAGTGGAGGGGGGAGGTGAAGGGATCTGATGACTGTTCACTGGATAATGTAACAATCAGTTTGTATCACACTTGGAGTTCCACACACAGGCTTAACGTCAAGCCAGGAACAGGTTTTGCCAGCACTGTTTTCTCTCGGCCACATTGTTTTTTGTGTGAAGTATTTTTAAGAGGTAACTTTTTAAGGGGTTACTTTTTCCACAAAAAGGGTGGAGGGTGCATGGAACAAGCTGTCAGAGGAGGTAGTTGAGGCAGGGACTATCCCAACATTTAAGAAACAGTTAGACTGATACATGGATAGGACAAGTTTGGAGGGATATGGACCAAAAGCAGGTAGTGTAGCTGGGACATGTTGGCAGGTGTGGGCAAGTTGCGCCGAAGGGTCTGTTTTCACACTGTATCACTCTCTGACTACATTATACCTCCACCATGCATGAATGCTTCAAAATCAAGTGGTCGAGTTTTATTGCCATATACTCAAGCATAGAAACAAAGAAAATAGATGCAGGAATAGGCCATTCGGCCCTACGAGCCAGCACAGCTATTCAATATGATCATGGCTGTTCATCTAAAAGCAGTACCTCTTTCCTGTTTTCTGTCCATATCCCTTGATTTCGTGAGTATAGTGCTAGGGAACTAATATATCTAAAATAATTTATATGACACAAAATCCATCCTTCAATTTGGTTATTTTTCTGAACGGATTTGTGGACTTCTTGGAAAAACGGTCTGAATTCCTAAAAAAACAGATGTGCATTTCAGCTGCCAGAACGTGATAGTGCTGCGTTATCCATTAATTTATTCTTAAATCAGAAACATCAAGGAGGAAAATGAGGAACATAATCTGCACTTTTGTCATTCCTGGGTAATGCTGGCCCATGAGGAACAATAAATTGTTGTATAGCAACCTATGTTGAGGGAAGAAAACATTAATTTAATAACTTCACCTGGCATGCTGTGACACAATTGTTTGCAGGTTTATGGTTCCTCAAAAATACTGTATGATTGTTAAAGCTAACTGACTTTATGCTTGCAGATTGACATACAGGTGTAGCATGTGGAAAACAAGCCAACATTTAATCAATACCATTGTAACTATATAACATTGTACCGTGCCCTCTGGTGTTGAAGATTTCCACCGAGGAAATAGGTTCGGAATGTCTATGCCTCTCTTAACTACATATACATTTATGGATTATATAATTTCACCAAACATTTGCTGAGGATTAGGAAGTGGTGAATGTTTATAACCATATAACCATATAACAATTACAGCACGGAGACAGGCCCTCTCGGCCCTTCCAGTCCGTGCCGACCATTTGTTTTCCCCTAGTCCATCTACCTGCACTCAGACCATACCCCTCCATTCCCTTCACGTCCATATACCTATCCACTTTACTTTTAAATGTTAAAATCGATCCTGCCTCCACCACCTCTGCTGGAAGCTCATTCCACACAGCCACCACCCTCTGAGTAAAGAAGTTCCCCCTCACGTTACCCCTAAACTTCTGTCCCTTAATTCTCATGTCATGCCCTCTTGTTTGAATCTTCCCTACCCTCAATGGGAAAAGCTTATCCACGTAAACTCTGTCTATCCCTTTCATCATTTTAAAGACCTCAATCAAGTCCCCCCTTAACCTTCTGCGCTCCAAAGAATAAAGACCTAACTTGTTCAACCTTTCTCTGTAACATAGTTGCTGGAACCTGGCAACATTCTAGTAAATCTCCTCTGTACTCTCTCTATTTTGTTGACATCCTTCCTATAACTAGGCGACCAAAATTGTACACCATACTCCAGAATTGGTCTTACCAATGCCTTGTACAATTTTTAACATTACTTCCTACTCCTATATTCAATGCTCTGATTTATAAAGGCCAGCACACCAAAGGCTTTCTTTACCACCCTATCTACATGCGATTCCACCTTCAGGGAACTATGCACAGTTATTCCTAGATCCCTCTGTTCCACAGCATTCTCAATTCCCTACCATTTACCATGTACGTCCTATTTTGATTTGTCCTGCCAAGATGTAGCACTTCACACTTATCAGCATTAAACTCCATCTGCCATCTTTCAGCCCACTTTTCCAAATGGCCCAAATCTCTCTGTAGACTTTGAGAATCTACTTCATTATCCACAATACCACCTATCTTAGTATCATCTGCATACTTACTTATCCAATTTTCCACCCATCATCCAGATCATTGATGTACATGACAAACAACAGTGGACCCAACACAGATCCCTGAGGCACCCCACTGGTCACCGGCTTCCAACCTGACAAACAGCCATCCACCATTACTCTCTGACATCTCCCATTCAGCCACTGTTGAATCCATCTTGCTACTCCGCCATTAACACCCAAAGATTGAACCTTCTGAACCAACCTTCCATGGGGAACCTTGTCAAAGGCCTTACTGAAATCCATATAGACAACATCCACTGCTTTACCCTCATCAATTTCCTAGTTACCGCTTCAAAAAATTCAAGAAGGTTTGTCAAACATGACCTTCCCGGCACAAATCCATGTTGACTGTTCCTGATCAGACCCTGTTTATCCAGATGCTTATATATATTATCTCTAAGTATCCTTTCCATTAATTTGCCCACCACTGACGTCAAACTAATAGGTCTATAATTGCTAGGTTTATTCTTTGAACCCTTTTTAAACAATGGAACAACATGCGCAGTACGCCAATCCTCCGGCACTATTCCCGTTTCTAATGACATTTGAAATATTTCTGTCATAGCTCCTGCTATTTCTACACTAACTTCCCTCAATGTCCTAGGGAATATCCTGTCAGGACCTGGAGACTTATCCACCTTTATATTTTTCAAAAGTGTCAGTACTTCCTCCTCTTTGAATCTCATAGTTTTCCATAGCTAATCTACTTTTTTCCCTTACCTCACAGAGTTCAATATCCTTCTCCTTGGTGAATACTAGCTGAGAAAAGCCAAACCCAACCTATGTTTCAGTCAGATTGGGTATCACAAACAGTTGATTTGAAAGTATTACAATTGTGAAGTAAATGCTCAAATTTCCTCACATTAATAACATTCAAAACAAATCAACTTTACTTTAGGATTTTAATTTGCTATGAATTAAAAAATAATAATCCTCCAAATGTAAGAATCAAAGCAAAAATATTACAACCACCCAAGTTAAACATAATCGCAGGTCTGTACAACTCAGTTCAGTTCAATCGCGAAAATATGGCGACTGCATTTGTGAATTGTGCAAAAGCATTTCACTGTGCT
Organism: Okamejei kenojei; assembly: GCA_035221665.1. NCBI lineage: Eukaryota > Metazoa > Chordata > Chondrichthyes > Rajiformes > Rajidae > Okamejei > Okamejei kenojei. The sequence goes on from CM069132.1 coordinate 45,149,833, forward strand.
GTGCACATGTGACAAGAAAGAACCATTGATCTACTTGTTTTTTATGCTCCAATTAAGTTTTTGTCCTAGAATCATACAGCATTAAACGGGCACTTCAAGCCAACTTGCCCAATGCTGACCAAGATGCCCAATCTAAAGTAGTCCCACTTGCCCACATTTGGCCGGCCTGTCTGTGTCTGTCTGTCTGTCTGTCTGTCTGTCAGTCTATCTATATATTTATTTATAATTCACTAAAACTCTCCTCTTCCGGTTTGCGTTGTATTTACATTTGCATAAAACCGGAACCCGACAGCGCTACGGTTCTTCGCCACATTACTTGCCGTTCGCCTGTGTTACAAACGTGCCAAGTTTTGTTCCGATCAGTGGATCATTACAAAAGTTATGAAGATTTAAAAATCATAAGATCAGCAGATTGGTTTTCTCTCCTGTCATTCGCCGGGACTGCGACACCCCTTCCTGCATCTGCTGTCAATCACCCGGACTAGGAGAATAAAGCCCTGGAGGCCGGGCTGAGTCCAGAAGCCGTCCCGAAGCCATCCATCCCGAAGCCGTCCCAGAGGCAGCCCTGAGTGGGGAAGCCCTCGAGTGCGGAATCTGGCCGACTGCAAGGCCGACTGCTGCAACCTCAAGATCCTGGGGAAGTGAGGAGTGAGTGTGGGGGATTGAGGGAGCCGGCCGCTGGCATGGCTGGGCGCTGGAGGGGCACACCACCCCTGCCCATCTGCACTGGCATTTACAAGGTACATTAATTTGTCACATGTACCAATTGGCACAGTGAAATGTGTGGTTGCCATACAGCCATACGAGTAATAAAGAGCACATAACACAAAGTCTTAACACAAACATCCCCACACAGCAGGATCAAAGTTTCCCACTGTGAGGGAGGCTCCAAAATTCAGTCATCCTCCTCCGTTGTCCTCCCATGGTCGGGGTTCTCCCCACTGTCGCCACTACGGGCGGCCCGATGATCAGGCCCGCTCGCCGGGGTGATGGAAGTCTGACGTTGGGACTGAAGGACGTCCTCAGCGGCTTGGACATCCGAGTCAGTCACCTCCTACCAGAGTCCGCGGCTCCCAAAGTCCACAGGCTGCGCTGGGCGGAGATTCAACGCTGGCGGCCCTCGACAAAGGGCCCCAGGACTCCGCGATGTTGAAGACAGCGCCGGCCGCGCTGGAAGCTCTGCAAACCACAGCTCCGCAATGTTGCAGCCCAGCACTCCGGAGCTACAAACGACGATCCAGGTAGGCATTGCCCGCTCTGCAATGTATCCTGCGCTGCGCCGCCACTGCTGGAGCTCTGGTCCGGGTCCCTGGCACGAAAGACCGCTCCAATCCTGGTGGTAGGCCACGAGGAGGTGGGCGAGGACGCGACTCGGAGAATAGTCGCGTCCTCGCCAGGAAGTGATTTGGAAACGGTTTCCCCCTTACCCTATCCCCTCCCCCACATAGAAATACTAAAGAAAACTCCAACACAAACTTTAAAACTGACTAAAATTTTAAAAAATATTGAAAAACAGGCTGTAGGCAGAGGTTGCCTTCAATACGGCACCCCTAGTGTCCTATTAGCGGCGTTGACATCACAATAGAATCTAATTTACATATACTGCCCATCAGCAGTGTTCCACCCATAATTACATCACAATGGGATCTCATTTACTTAACAAAAACCCTCAGTTTTCAAAAACACGGCAGCTTCCACCTCACAATCAGGTCAAGGAGGATTGGGAGGGGAGAGCGGTTATGGAGGGAGGGAGGAAGTCTCTGGGGGTAGGGGAGAGGAGAGGGAGGGAGAGATGAGGGTGGGATGGGTGGAGGAGAGGGGAAAAATGAGGATGAAGAGGTGGGGGTGGAAGTGTTGGGGATGAGGGGGAATGGAGGAGGATATGGATGGGATGAGGGATGGCGAGTCGCATTTGGGGAGGGTTGCCATGATTCGCATCACAGCGGGGATCTCTGGCATCACAATGGGAACCCGTCAGCCACACCTGCAAAGTTGGAGGGTACGAGTGAGTGGTGGAATATTGTGTTCGGGGACCAGTCCTCCCGTGTCACTGGGACCCAACGGGTCCCACTTGGTCTAGTATTCTTCTAAACATTTCCTATCCATGTACCTGTCCAAATCTATATTATTAAAAGTATGATCTTGACCACTTCCTGTTTTTCTGTTTCATGATTTTTGAAAAACGCTGCCACTTACGGCTGTGATTTTTGGCCATCTTACTCAGAGTCCCCCTCCGCTGCGCATGGATTTTTCCCATCGATGAAAAATAAAAGAGTTATTAATGTTTAAAAAATGTTGACATTCTCTCTGCTGCCCGTGCTGGTGGGAGGGGGGAGGGACTATAAAACCCGAAAGTGTTGTGCCTCACTCAATCTTTGCAAGATGGAGGAAGCGAGAGGGTCACATCTCCCTGAGCTGTGAATAACACTGAACACATGTCTACTCAACTGTGAGTACCCTTAATGTGGTTTGAAAATGAAAATGTGGTTGCTTTGAAATGCTGCACTGCAAATGGTTGTTGGTGGTGGTAACTGCTTTGAGATGCTGCACTACAAATGGTTGTTGTTGGTAGTAACTGCTTTGAAATGCTGCACTGCAAATGGTTGTTGGTGGTGGTAACTGTTTTGAAATGCTGCACTGCAAATGGTTGTTGGTGGTGGTAACTGCTTAGAAATGCTGCACTGCAAATGGTTATTGTTGGTGGTAACTTGACAACTTCCTGTTTGCACTGTATATTGATTTTAGATAAAACGCTACCACTTACGGCTGTGATTTTTGGCCATCTTACTGGGTCCCCCAGGCTCATCAGGTGCAGAGGATTCTTCCCATCAATGAAAAATAAAATCATTATTAGTGTTTAAAAAAATGTTGACAATCTCTATCTTGTCACTCCTGCCATGAAAGCCACGCCCCTTCCGTTGGGGGGGGGGGGGAATATAAAACCCAGAAGTGTGGGTGTGGCTCAGTCTCTGCAAGATGGGGGAGTGAGAGGTCACGACTCTGAGCTGTGAATCAACTGAACACACCGAATGTCTACTGAACTGTGAGTGTGGTGTTTATGTGGTGTTTTGTGTGGTTTTATGGTGGTTTCACCCTGCTTGAAATGGTATGAAACGGCATTTAAATGTGGCGGCCTTGCACCCTGCAAGAAATGGTAAGAAACTGCATTTGAATTTGGTGGCCTTGCACTCTGCTTGAAATGCTATGGAACTGCACTTCCATTTGGTTGGCTTGCACCCTGCTTGAAGTGGTATGAAACTGCACATGAATTTGGTGGCCTTACACCCTGCTTGAAATGGCATAAAACAGCACTAGCATTTGGCGGTCATCCACCCTGCTTGAAGTGTCGTGAAACTGCACTTGAGTTTGGTGGCCCTGCACCCTGCTTGATGTGGTAGAAAACTGCACTTGAGTTTTGTGGCCCTGCACCCTGCTTGAAGTGATATGATACTGCACTTGAATTTGGTGGCCTTGCACCCTGCTTGAAGTGGTATGAAACTGCACTTGAATTTGGTGGCCTTGCAGCCTGCTTGAAGTGGTGGGAAACTGCACTTGAATTCGTGGGCCCTGCACCCTGCTTGAAGTGGTAAGAAACTGCACTTGAATTTGGTGGCCTTGCACCCTGCTTGAAATGGGAGGAAACTGCATTTGAATTCGGTGGCCTTGCACCCTGCTTGAAATGGAATTTCAAGGAATAGCCGTGAGTTGACTGCTCGCCCACCAGCTGTGAGTGTGCTGCCAGCACATCAGGCTTGAATGACTGAGCTGTCCCCAAGAATCTATTTGGCCCACAATGCCCATACTAGCCCTCTGGAAACCACTACCTTCAGCCCACAATACCGCTCCAGAAAGCCCCCCCCCCCCCCCCACTGGCCACCAAAATTGGAATTGGGGACCATCCCTCCCGTCTCACTTAGTCTAGTATCTTTTAAATATTGTTTTTGTACCTGCCTCAACTACCTCCTAGAGTCATAGTCATACAGTGTGGAAACAGGTCATTTGGCCCAACTTGCCCACACTGGCCAACAATGCCCCAGCTACACTTGTCCCACCTGCCAGCGCTTATTCCATAACCCTCCGAACCTGTCCTATTCATGTGCCTGTCTAACTGTTTCTTAAACGATGGGACAGTCCCAGCCTCAATTACCTCCTCTGGCAGTTTATTCCATACACCCACCACCCTCTGTGTGAAAAAGTTACCCCTCGGATTACTATTAAATCTTTTCCCATTCACCTTGAACCTATGTCCTCTGGTCCTCGATTCCCCTACTCTGGGTAAAAAACGACACGATCTATTCCTTTGATGACTTTGTATATCTCTATAAGATCTCTCCTCCTACGCTCCTTGGAATAGAGACCCAGCCTTCTCAACCTCTCCCTATAGCTCACTATCTCTAGTCCTGGCAACATCCTCATAAATCTTTTTTGAACCCTTTCAAGGTTGACAATATCTTTCCTATAACATGGCGCCCAGAAAGGAACACAATATTCTAAATGCGGTCTCGCCAATGTCTTGTATTTAAGGACGACTCATAAATTTCAACCAGGGCTTCCTCTCTAGTTTCAAGCAATGTCCTCTGATATATCTGATCAGGCCCCGGAGATTTGTCTACCTTCAAACATGACAGCACCTTCAGTATTTCCTCTATGGTGACCCTGACTGCTCTCATGACACTTTCAGTGACTGCTCCAATATCTTCCGTCCTACTTTCTTTCTCCTTAATAAATACAGAGGAGAAATACTAATTGAGGACCTTGCACATCTCCTGTGCTCCACACAGAGGTGACCGCTTTTACTCCTGAGAGGTCATAGAAACATAGAAAATAGGTGCAGGAGTAGGCCATTCGGCCCTTCGAGCCTGCACCGCCATTCAATATGATCATGGCTGTGGGAGTGGCGGCGCTGCCCTGGCAGCAGCGGCTCACCTGCAGTCCGTCTGTTTTTCTTTTGTTTTGTTGTTTTCTTGTCTTGTTTTAGCGTTCATTTGAGTTATTATGTAGTGTATGTGTGTGGGAGGGGTGGGAGAAACATTTTTAGTCTCTTCCTTTTGGGGGGACGCGACGTTTCTTGTCATATCCCCCTTCTCCGTCTCCGTCTGCGCTGAGGCCTAATGGCGGAGCTGACAGCCTCCAACTGCGACCGACCTCGAGGCTCCGGAGGCAGAGCCAGCCAGGATTTACCAGCGCGGGGCTGGCCGACTTCGGGGCTGTGGCGGGTTCAGGCGTTCCGGCAGCCCAACTGGGAGCTGTGGCGGCTTTCCGATGGCGGTGGCGGCGGCGGCGACTTTGGAGGTTCGGCCGCGGGCCCAGTGGCGACATCGTCAGGAGCTCGCAGGTCACAGGTTGGTGACCTGTTTTTCCAGAGCTCCCGCGGCAACAGCTGCGTCCGCTGGACTGGAGGGCGGCAGCTTCGACCGCCTCGGGCCGCGAGTTGAACCGGCCCGCTCGCGGAGCGCGGTTCACCCGCGGGACGTATTTACATCACCCGGTGCGGTCACAACATCAGAGGCCCGGGTCGCCTCAGCGCAGAGGAAGAGGAAGAACAAGAAGGGAAGAGACAAAGACAAGATTTTTGCCTTCCATCACAGTGAGGAGGTGTCTGGTGAACTTACTGTGGTGGATGTTAAATATGTGTTTATTGGGTGTTTTGTTATTTACTATATGTATGACTGCAGGCAACGAAATTTCATTCGGACCGCAAGGTCTGAATGACAATAAAGTTTTCCATGATCCATGATCCAACTCAGCATCCTGTACCTGCCTTCTCTCCATACCTCCTGATCCATTTAGCCACAGGGGCCACATCTACCTCCCTCTTAAATATAGCCAATGAACTGGCCTCAACTACGTTCTGTGGCAGAGAATTCCAGACTCACCACTCTCTGTGTGAAAAATGTTTTCCTCATCTCGGTCCTAAAGGAATTCCCCCTTATCCTTAGACTGTGACCCCTTGTTCTGGACCTCCCCAACATCGGGAACAAACTTCCTGCATCTAGCCTATCCAACCCCTTAAGAATTTTGTCAGTTTCTATAAGATCCCCCCTCAGTCTTCTAAATTCTAGCGAGTGGGTCCCACTCTCTCTCTAGTTATCCATTTCCCCCTTATGTATTTATAAAATCTAATGGGATTGTCTTTTATGCTACCAGCCAGAGCTATCTCCTGGCCCCTTTTTGCCCTACTAATCTCCTTTTTTAGTTTGCTCCTTAGTTCCCGATACAGCTGGGATGTACTTGATCCCAGCTCCCATGCATCTTTCTTATTTTTGACTAACGTCTCAATTTTCCTCGTCAGCCAAGCTTCCTTTCTTTTGCCTGCTTTACCTTTCACTCTAACGGGGACATACACATCCTGAGCTCTCTTCAGTACACTTTTAAAGACATCCCATTTGGCCGATGTTCCTTTCCCCTCAAATAACCTGCTCCAGTCAACTTGAGCGAGACCTTCTCTCATACCCTCAAAGTTGGCCTTACTCCAGTTGAACATTTTAACACGTGGACCCTCTCCGTCCCGATCCATAACTATCTTAAACCTAATCAAACTGTGGCCACTTGTCCCAAAAGGCTCCTCCACAAACACTTCATTAACTTGCCCTTCCCAATTTCCCAATACTAGATCCAGCATTGCCCTCTCATGAGTGGCTGCCTCCAAATACTGTTTAAGAAAACTCACCTGAACATTTTTGAGGAATTGCACTCCATCTAAAACTTTCACGCTATGATTTTCCCAGTCTATATTGGGAAAGTTGAAATCCCCTACTACAACAACGTTATTTGACCTGCAGCTGTCTGCAATCTCCCGGCACATTTGCTCTTCTAATTCCTGTTGACTATTTGGGAGTCTGTAGTACACCCCCAAGGTGATCATCCCTTTCTTGTTCCTCAGCTCCACCCATGCAGCCTCACTAGACGAACCATCCGTAATGTCACTTCTGAACATAACCTCCTGGACATCCTCCTTAACCAACAATGCCACTCCCCCTACTCATTTTTCCTCACCCCTGTCTCTCCTGTACCCCGCAACATTGAGCTGCCAGTCCTGCCCCTCCCTTAACCAGGTTTCAGTCATGGCTACAACGTCCTCTGGCAGCTTGATCCATATACCGACCACCCTCTGTGTGAAAAAGGTGCATCTCAGTTCCGATTACATAATTCCCATCTCTATTTAAACCTATCTCCTCTGGTTCTTGATTCCCCTCCTCTAGGCAAAAGACTTGCATTCACCTAATCTAGTCCCCTCATGATTTTATACACCTCCATAAGGCTACCCCTCATCCTCCTGCATTCCAAGGATTAAAGTTTTAGTCTGCCCAATCTCTCCCAACAGCTCAAGCCCTCATATCCTGGCAACACCCTTGTAAACCTCTGCACTCTTCCCAGCTTAACAACATCCTTCCTATTAGCAGGGTAACCAAAACTGAACACAATACTCCAAATGTTTAAGAAGGAACTGCAGATGCTGGAAAATCGAAGGTAGACGAAAATGCTGGAGAAACTTGTGACAGGAGGGGGCTGTGGATCCCTAGCAGGACCAAAAACAAGACCTGTTAAAGGGTGGATGAGCTTCTAGCGAGCCAACGGCCATCCACACCAGTAGACGTTGCAATCACTGTCATACATAGCATTGTAAGGAATGATGACAAAGCACACACACCAAAATCCTGTACTTCCAGTGGCGGAAGTCCGCAGGAATTGGAGGACAGAAATGTGTGGTGCGTCCGACACCGTTCCCATCAGAAACCAGCATCACTAATGTTTTCAACAATGATGAATAAATAGAACAGTGGCTGTTGGTCCCAAAATGTTCACCCAATGGACAGTTCAGTCACTTGTCCTTCCCAATTTTATTGAGGTGCCGCGGTCTCAATGCCTCCCGGATCGCCGCGTAGAAGCCAAGATCAGGGCCCGGCTTGTACGTCGCAGGTCGGACGGAGGAGCCGGGCCTCGCGGGTTGGTGTCCGGGTTGGCGGAGAGGACGACAGAGCCCGCGGCTGGTGTCCCGGTCGGCACCACGGAGGCACTAAATGGGCTGTCAATAGCAGTGAGGCCTCGGCGGCAGTGAAGCAGAGGCAGCGGTGAAGCCTCGCGACGATGGGGCCTCGGCGGGGGAAGCCTCGCGGGTCGACTCGCAGTCGAAGGTCAATGATAGTGTGGAGGAACTGCCGTGGGGAGGGCAGAGAACAATAGAGGACTCGGCGTGAGGGTGGGACAAAAGGAGGAGCCGCCGTGCTTTGTAACTTTGTAAGCGCCGTAGGTGGGTGCTGTTTGTATACATTGTGTACGCAGCAAAGAATTTCACTGTCTAGTCACAAGGGACAATAAAGTATTCCATTCCATTCTTTTACTCCCACCTCTATCTTTTCTGTAGCATGTACTCTGGAACATTAATCTGCCTGTCCTGTTCCTCCCTTAATGGCTACAATATCCCAGTCGCACATAATTATCGATGCTCTAAGGTCATCAGCCTTCTCCTTGGTAGCACTTGGTACATTTTTTTTTTTTTTTTTTTTTTTTTTTTTTTTTTTTTACAAATGCTTTTATTTAAACCAACAAGTACAAAACAGTAAAAAGATTAGAGAATGCCTATATTGGCATTTTACAAACAAAGTTCTCAAATTAAAATATTGTCATTTTTATCAATAATGCCTTCGACCTCCAGCGGTGACCAGCGTTCACGGAAAGCCTCCACAGTCCCCGTGGACACCGCGTGTTCCCTCTCTAGCACTTGGTACATTGGGAGTAATCCAGAGATCACTGTTCTGGGGGGGGGGGGGGGCTGCTTTTTAACAATGCATTTGTAAGTTTTATGTATTGGAAGATCCAAGGATTCCACTGTTTCTTCCACTATGGTTCATATTCCGTTTGGACAAACACAAAAAAATGTTTTACCATTTAGAAGAACACAACTGACTTTCACATAGAACTGCAGATGCTGGTTTAAACCAAAGATAGACACAAAAAGCTGGAGTAAGTCAGCGGGACACGCAGCACCTCTGGAGAGAAGGAACGGGTGATGCTTCATTTCATGGTTAATTACAATCACAATCACAATAATACTTTATTAGCCAAGTATGTTTTACAACATACGAGGAATTTCATTTGCCAAGTCAGTCATCAATAAAAAGCAACGAAACACACAAAACACATTTTAACATGAAACATCCATCACAGTGACTCCTCCACATTCCTCACTGTGATGGAAGGCGAAAAAAAGTTCAATCTCTTCCCTTTGCTCTCCCACGGTTGGGGGCCTTGAGCCCTCCATTGACGGGATGATCTTGACTCCCATAGCCAGTTACGGACCCTCCGCATCGAGGTGATCAGCTCCTGCATCAGTGGACGATCAAACCTCGCATCAGGGCTGGTCGAACCCTCCATGACGTTGGAGCTCCCGACATCCATGGCCTCACCTGAGACTGCGAGCTCCCGATGCAAAGTCCGCGGGATGCGGTTGGAGAGATCCCAGGCAAGGGGTCGACTCTGATGTTAAGTCCACACCCCGCGGTGGGGCCCAAAGTCAGTCCGCGGAGGCCTCCAGCTCCATCAATGGTAGGCCGCAGAGCGACTGGAGAATGCGATCCGAAAATTAATCGCATTAATTTCTGGTAAAGTAAGAAACTGAAAAAAAAGTTTCCCCCAACCCCTCCCCTTCTCCCCACATAAAACAAACCGGAGAACATTTACACAGACTTTTAACACACACTAAAAATTTTAAAAACACGAAAAAACAAACTGTTGGCGGGGCTGCCAATCAGGCGGCGCCCCTGGTGGTCATGTAAACCATTGTGTTCACACAGAACAATACAGCACAGGAACGGGCCACAATATTTGTGCCAAACATGACGCTAAGTTAAACTAATCTCATCTGCCTGTGCATGATCCATGTCCCTCCATTCCCTGCACTTTCACGAGCCGATGCAAACGCCTTTAAAACATCATTATCGTATCTGCCTCCACCACCAACCCTGGCAGTGTGTTTTAGGCCCCAACCACTCGCTGTGTAAAAAAAAACTTGCCCTGCACATCTCCATTAATCTTTCCCCCTCTCACTTTATAGCCGTGCCCTCTGGTGTTGAAGATTTCCACCCGAGGAAATAGGTTCGGAATGTCTATGCCTCTCTTAACTACATATACATTTATGGATTATATAATTTCACCAAACATTTGCTGAGGATTAGGAAGTGGTGAATGTTTATGATTTGAGTTTGGAGAGCAAGCTACCCCAACCACCCAAAAAATAATAAAGAAGCAGGTTTGGGAAATAGGAGCTGCACATCACACACAGCACTGGAACCATTCGCGGGATTCTTTGCACATCTCGCCCCTAATTTTAATTTTTTGTTGCAGGAATTAAAATGCCCTTAAAATTGGGTGCAGAACTGACTGACTCAAATTTAAGATTGATCTATTCAGTAAACTGCACAGCTGAGGGTACACGGAAGACTTAAAGATAAACGGACATCATAAGTGTGCAATGTGGAAGCATGATCTATAATATATTAGTTGCCATACATCCTGTACAATGTAAATGAGAATTAATTTTAGCATGGGTGTGATGGAGGTGTGAGTGCATGGTGTGAGTGTGTGTGTGCATATTCAAACAATGCATATTCAAACAATGGAGATGCTTACACTGTATCCCTGGTTATGTTGTGCATAAAATAATTTAAATATGAACATTTATTGGATCAATTATGCACTGGTGCCTCCATGTAACTTGAGACAACATTGGAAACCAATAGAAACATTCCAATTAGTTAAGGGCCTGTCTGACTTGGCGATTATTCGGTGACTGCCAGCGTCATATCACTGTTGCCAAAAGATTTTGAACATTTCAAAATCGAGCGGCGACAAAAAAATGTTGCGTCATCACATCACGTCACCGCCGCATCACGCCGCATCACCCCGCAAATTTTTTTGGTGACCTGATACGTCAACCAATGATGCCGGCAGTTGCCGAAAAGAATCGCCAAGTGGGACAGGCCCTTTAGAGTCAGAGCTTGCCAAGAAGAAAAAGCCAAAATCAGATCATTTAGTTTGCTCATTGAGAACAAGAGTAAAGGCCTTGTCCCACTTGGTCCCGCAAGAGTCGCGAGCACCATCATGTGCCCGAACAGCCGTCTGGAGCGTGTGACGTCATTTGAAGATAGACACAAAATGCAGGAGTATCTCAGCGGGACCGGCAGCATATCTGGAGAGAAGGAATGGATGACGTTTCGGGTCGAGACTCTTCTTCAGTCTGAAAGAAGGGTCTTGAACCGAAACGTCACCCATTCCTTCTCTCCAGAGATGCTGCCGGACCCGCTGAGTTACTCCTGCATTTTGTGTCTATTTTCAATCTTCTTGGCCCCGCTCTGGGAGTAGGAGTGGGGGCGGATCCCGATCCGCAACGGCCGCGAGCCCCAGGCTGAGCTCGGCGATCGCTTGCCTGCTTCTGCTGCTGTTGGAGGTGAGACGTTGCGTCGCGCCAGGGTCTTGGGCCTGTCCCACTTTGGCCGTCAGTTACGCGACAGGCCGGTGGTGCGCAAAGATTTTGTGCAGGACGAAGTCCACACTCCACCACGCCACTCCACACTCCTCCACACCACTCCATGCGCCCGTCCCGCGCTACCCACACGCTAGCAGGTCGCGTAAATGGCGCGTGAAATACAGCCAAGTGGGACAGGCCCTTAAGTGTTTTTCCTGAGGTGTCAGCTGCTTCCTCACCAGCCTCTGAATATTCTGGCCAGAATGTGAGTGAAATCTTGTTAAAAAAAAAACGCCAACATTTTTTTACGTCAACAACCCACTGACCAAAATGTGCCAGGAGATGAAGCTGAGAGCATGATCAGAATTGGATTTTTCAGAGCTGAGAATGCTAGTCAGTCGAGTAAAAATAAGCCTTGCAGTATAATCCAAAGTCAATTTACACTTAAATAGAGTACTTAAATTTCCAGTTCACACCAATCACATCCTGGTGAGCCTGAAAGTTCAGTTGACTTTCAAACTGCTCTAAATTATGGCAATGCCCTTTCAAGATCAGTCCTTACCGAAGAGTGGCTCATGTCAAACTAATGCTTTCACAACATCAGATTTTCTGCAGATGCGCATACAGATGGTAAATACTTAATACTTCAGCATTTTTCATCCCATGGGCAGGCCAACATTATTTTTTAGATCACTCAGCTTTTCCAACAAAGAAAATGATTTATATGGAAGATTATTTTTGAATTAAATTTAGTTTAACAGTGTTTACATTTTACAAATTACCTGCAGCCTTGAGCTGTGAGAAAAGCTGTATATTAAAGACAGACGGGTCAGTCTACAGTGCTTGTTTTCTGTTCAAACAGGAAGGTTTATAATGGATTTTAGAAGTCTTTCATAGTTCAGAAGTGATAGGAGTAGAATTAGGCCAATCAGCTATGCAACTGAGAGATTCTTCTGCAGTTGTATAGGGCTCTGGAAAGACCACATATAACACCATATAACACCATATAACAATTACAGCACGGAAACAGGCCCTCTCGGCCCTTCCAGTCCATGCCGACCATTTGTTTTCCCCTAGTCCCATCTACCTGCACTCAGACCATACCCCTCCATTCCCTTCACGTCCATATACCTATCCACTTTACTTTTAAATGTTAAAATCGATCCTGCCTCCACCACTTCTGCTGGAAGCTGATTCCACACAGCCACCACCCTCTGAGTAAAGAAGTTCCCCCTCACGTTACCCCAAAACCTGTCCCTTAATTCTCATGTCATGCCCTCTTGTTTGAATCTTCCCTACCCTCAATGGGAAAAACGTATCCACGTCAACTCTGTCTATCCCTTTCATCATTCTAAAGACCTCAATCAAGTCCCCCCTTAACCTTCTGCACTCCAAAGAATAAAGACCTAACTTGTTCAAACCTTTCTCTGTAACATAGTTGCTGGAACCCTGGCAACATTCTAGTAAATCTCCTCTGTACTCTCTCTATTTTGTTGACATCCTTCCTATAACTAGGCGACCAAAATTGTACACCATACTCCAGAATTGGTCTTACCAATGCCTTGTACAATTTTAACATTACTTCCCTACTCCTATATTCAATGCTCTGATTTATAAAGGCCAGCACACCAAAGGCTTTCTTTACCACCCTATCTACATGCGATTTCCACCTTCAGGGAACTATGCACAGTTATTCCTAGATTCCCTCTGTTCCACAGCATTCCTCAATTCCCTACCATTTACCATGTACGTCCTATTTTGATGTGGCCTGCCAAGATGTAGCACTTCACACTTATCAGCATTAAACTCCATCTGCCATCTTTCAGCCCACTTTTCCAAATGGCCCAAATCTCTCTGTAGACTTTGAAAATCTACTTCATTATCCACAACACCACCTATCTTAGTACCATCTGCATACTTACTTATCCAATTTTCCACCCCATCATCCAGATCATTGATGTACATGACAAACAACAATGGACCCAACACAGATCCCTGAGGCACCCCACTGGTCACCGGCTTCCAACCTGACAAACAGCCATCCACCATTACTCTCTGACATCTCCCATTCAGCCACTGTTGAATCTATCTTGCTACTCCGCCATTAAAACCCAAAGATTGAACCTTCTTAACCAACCTTCCATGGGGAACCTTGTCAAAGGCCTTACTGAAATCCATATAGACAACATCCACTGCTTTACCCTCATCAATTTCCCTAGTTACCGCTTCAAAAAATTCAAGAAGGTTTGTCAAACATGACCTTCCAGGCACATCTGGAGTATTGTGTACAATTTTGGTCTCCTAATTTGAGGAAGGACATCCTTGTGATTGAGGCAGTGCAGCGAAGGTTCACAAGATTGATCCCTGGAATGGCTGGACTGTCATATGAGGAAAGATTGAAAAGACTAGGCTTGTATTCACTGGAGTTTAGAAGGATGAGGGTGGATCTTATAGAAACATATAAAATTATAAAAGGACTGGACAAGCTAGATGCAGGAAAAAATTTCCCAATGTTGGGAGAGTCCAGAACCAGGGACCACAGTCTTCGAATAAAGGGAGGTCATTTAAGACTGAGGTGAGAAAAAACGTTTTCACCCAGAGAGTTGTGAATTTGTGGAATTCCCTGCCACAGAGGGCAGTGGAGGCCAATCACTGGATAGATTTAAGAGAGAGTTCGATAGAGCTCTAGGGACTAGTGGAATCAAGGGGTATATGGAGAAGGCAGGCCCGCGTTATTGATTGGGGACGATCAGCCATGATCGCAATGAATGGCTGTACTGGCTCAAAGGGCCGAATGGACTCCTCCTGCACCTATTTTCTATGTTTCTATGTTTCTAGCCCATCAAGTCTACTCCACCAATCAATCATGGCTGATCTAAGAGATGGGTGGATGTGGGAACATTAAGTGGATCCGACCAAATTAATTCTTGTTCAAGTGATAAACTTGCAGAAAAGCAGTAGATTGGAAGCTATGCCCTGAACCTATCGTTCAAGATTACGAATAAGCAATACGAATTGTATAAAGAGTTGAATATGTTGAAGTATTTGACCTGATCGTGTGCCTCTTGGCTCTGGAGAAAACTACAGCTATTGGTATTAAGTAACATGGAAGAACAGAGTGTGCACCAGCTTCTGACCTGCTTCAATTCCTCAACTTGGCATTCAGCCACAAAGACCAATTCTGCTGAGCTGAAGGGTTGCAAACACTTCATGTTCAAGCACCGAGATACGTTGCAGCCGAGGCTGGCATATTGCAGTGCCCCCCTTCCATTAAAGGTCAGCCAGGATCATCAGAGACCCACACCACCCTGGTCACACTCTCATTTCACTCCTGCCATTGGGAAGAAGGTATGGGAGGCTGAAAACTGCAATGTCCTGGTTCAGGAGCAGCTTTTTCTCCAACAACCATTAGGCTATTAAACACGACAATCTCCAACTACGCTCTGAAATACATAGATGTGGGGGACATTATTTTTGTTTTTGTATTATTATTGTCTGTTTTTTATGCACTTAACTTTTTTGTTGTTGTTTATTATAGTACTATTTTACAGAGTACTATGTTTAAATATACTGTATGTGGTGTTACTGCTGGAAATAATTTAATTTTCCTGTTTATGACAAAAAAACACCCTTGACTCTTGGCTATCAATGCACAAAAAGCATTTTATCAGGATGCATCACAGCTTGGTTTGGGAACAGCTTCATCCAAGACCGCAAGAAATTACAGCAAATTGTGGACCCAGACCAGCACACAAACTAACCTCCCATCTATTGACTCCATTTGTACCTCACGCTGCCTCAACAAGACTAGCAACATTACCAATGACGAGTAGCACCTTGGCCACTCCCTTTTCTACCCTCTCCCAGAAGACAAAAGGTGTGAAAATGCACACCTCCAGATTCAGGGACAGTTTCTTCCCAGCTGTTATCAGGCAACTAAATCATCCTACCACAACTGGAGAGTAGTGCTGAACCATTATCTACCTCTTTGGTGACATTTGGACTTGCCTTGATCGGACTTTGCTGGATTTACCTTGCAATAAAAGATAATAGACAATAGGTGCAAGAGTAGGCCATTCAGCCCTTCGAGCCAGCACCGCCATTCAATGTGATCATGGCTGATCATCCACAATCAGTACCCCGTTCCTGCCTTTTCCCCATATCCCCTGACTCCGCTGTCTTTAGGAGCTCCATCCAACTCTTGAAAGCATCCACAGAATTGGCCTTCACTGCCTTCTGAGGCAGAGGATTCCATAGATTCACAACCCTCTGTGTGAAAAAGTATTTCCTCATCTCCATTCTGAATTGCTTACCCCTTATTCTTAAACTGTGGCCTCTGGTTCTGGGCTCCCCCAACGTCGGGAACATGTTGCTTGTGTCTACCATGTCCAAACCCTTAATAATCTTATATGTTTCAATAAGATCCCCTCTCATCCTTCTAAATTCCAGAGTATACAAGCCCAGCCGCTCAATTCTATCAACATACGATAGTCCCGCCATCCCGGGAATTAACCTCGTGAACCTATGCTGCACTCCCTCAATAGCAAGAATGTCCTTAAATTTGGAGACCAAAACTTCACACAGTACTCCAGGTGTGGTCTCACTGGGGTCCTGGACAACTGCAGAAGGGCCTCTTCCCTTTTACATTCAATTCCTCATGTTATGAAGGCCAACATGCCATTCGCTTTCTTCACTGCCTGCTGTACCTGCAAGCTTACTTTCAGTGACTGAGAAACAAGGACCCCCAGATCTCGTTGTACTAAAACGTATTCCCTTGTACTGTAAACATACTGTAATACACTGTAAACTGTATGGGTCGATTGTAATCATGTATTGTCTTTCTGCTGACTGGATAGCATGCAACAACAGCTTTCACTGTACCTATATGTGACAATAAACTAATCTATTTGGAAGGAAGTAAATCTGAGCAGAGTACATCAAGGATTGACACAAATGCTGAAGTCAACAGGTCAGGCAGCACCTATGGGGAAAAAGAATAGGTGCGTTTTGGGTCAAGACCCTTCCTCAGACTGAGAGTCAGGGGAGAGGGAAACTAGAGGTGTGTAAAGTTACAAAGAACAAGGGATGCACTGGCAAACTGACCAGAAAGCAAGTGATTTGTTTTTATTTGAACTAATATTAATGTGTTCAGTTAATTTATATGGAGCCATGGAGTCATAAAGGTATATAGGTTTGAAACATTGGCCCACCTTGTGCATGCCAGTTAAATATATTTTAAATGAATGCATAACTTTTTTAATATATTGAAATTGCTTAAATTTGTACCACATGCTTTCAATGTCTCTTGTAAACAGGCAGCATGTGCTGTCACTGGATCAATGTGAGACCCCAGAGGCTGAGCCTCTAGATCTGCCACCTGCAGCCTGGTCACAGATGCAGACTGCTCTGTTTTGTGGGATGACCCAATTGTTCCGAGCTGCTCCAGAAAATTGTCTCCTGTCTGTTAGTCAGCTGAATGAATGAATGAATGAAACTATATTATCACATGAGACAGGTCACAGCGAGATCCTTGTATTTTGCATTCACATGGTATGCAAAAAGTCGGCATATGTAGGATGTTGACAAAGTTACGAAACTTGATGGGATATGTCATGGGTTTGCACAAAGCACAGTCGGGCCCATTATTTAACTGATCTATACAGATATAGAGCTACAATTATTATTTTTTTTTCTGTCACGTTAAAATTAAGTATGCCGTCATTATTATATAAGTCATATAAAACACTCATTGGTTTAAATCTGGCTCTCTCCCATCAAATGCTGCATCATGGTTGAACAAGGTTATTTGCAACTCCCACGTTAGAAGGGATGGTCTTCAAACTCTGTGCATAGCCCTGCCAATATATCCACCAGACGTGTAAATATGTTTTCTTTCTTCTGCTAGGCTTCAGGTGCCATTTCCCAATGACTGCATTGCTATTAGTTGAAACATTTCTGCGGTGCAGGTAGCAGTGACCCAACGTCTGACTGAGTCAGTGAAAGCTCAAACTGCTTGGATGCAAGGTCAGCTCAGTACAGCTCCAACTGCAGCCACTGTTGCTGAGGAATAAAGTCCAGAAAATAGTTTGTGGCATGCTCTCTTCAACTCAGAGGCAGCATGGTTGGTGGCTGCTTTAAAGGGCCAGAGACTCGGGTTTAATCCTCACTACGGGTGTTGTCTGTATACAGTTTGTATGTTCTCCCAGTGACCACTTGGAGTTTCTCTGGATGCTCTGGTTTCATCCCACACTCCAAAGATGGTTCTGCGGTTAATGCGCTACAGTAGAAATTGTAAACTGTGCCTAGTGTGTAGGATGGTGCTACTGTATGGGGAGTGCTGGTCGGCGCAGACTCGGTGGGCTGAAGGCCCTGTTTCCCCGTGCTCTCTCTAAACTAAACTAAACCAAACCTCCAGCAAAGCGGATGCATTGGCTAGGCTGGGAGGGGGGAGGGAGTGGTGGTAGCTCCATGGTGCACCAACTACCGTCCTCTCTTGAAGGTAGACACAAAATGCTGGAGTATCTCAGCGGGACAGGCAGCATCTCTGGAGAGAAGGAACGGGTGACGTTTCGGGTTGAGACCTAACTTCAGACTGTTCTTTCTCAACAAGTTGCCTGCTCCCCCCCTCCATCTCGTCTCCAGGTGCTTGCTCTAGACTTTTCAGTGTACAATTGTTGGCAAGGCTGCTCCCTTCATGTTGCACTGCAGAGCGACTGGAATCTTGGTCAATATACTCTTGGGATCATCCGCAAGACCAAGCCACTGCAGGGGAACCACAGTTTCAGTTTGCCAGAGGATTGCGAGTCTCAGCAAAATCATGAAACTGTGTACATGATGCTCATCTGCTTCTGTGGGAGGCATCAGCCACATTGTCACCAGACATTCCTAAAGATGGAACAGGACAATTTGTTTTCCCAGTGGTTTGGACACTGGCCAGTTGCTACAGAGTAAAAAACATCTCGACTGCTGCCAGCACTTCAGGATTGAGCGCCATTATTCACCCTCGATGGGATGATCCAGGAGCAAGGTCTCATATGCTTCCAATGCATGGTGGAATTTACATTGAGCGAGGACAAGCCTTTGATCCCAGTGACACTGCATGAGCTACCCCTACCTACTGCTCTTTGGTAAGATGGAATGAAATGCACTTAATCCTCCTTCAATAAAAATGTCAGGGATGTACCGCATACAATCTTTCCACGAGATCCCTGGGATGTTGCAAAAACCTCCAACTTTAGCCTTGAAACATCCTGACATGTAAAAGTTTGATGCAGGACCACCTAGAGAGCTATGGGCAAATGTGGTGCAAGCCTGAATTGTGGCTATGGTACAGCAGATGACCATTGTTTCACACCAGCTCAGGCACCTCAAAGTTTGCTCTACCCTGAAGCTCAGGCAAAGAGTCCTTCAATTCTAAGACTCCTGACCCTCAGGTGCACTGCTTTTCCAGGAAAGATTATCAGCATTTATTCTTGATTTAGTACTCTTAATTTTTCCCACTGGTTGGGTCACTTTCCTATTTTGTCCTTGTGCATTAAAGGAATATATATGTAGCAAATCCAGCAATATTTCTCTCCATTCACTATCTTTGGCTTTAACGTAGTTTTGCAGTCTACTGCACCTGGTCTGTTCCTTCTACAGGTGCACAGTAGAGAGCATACTGATTGGTCGCATCGTGGCCTGGTTTGGCAACTTGAACGTCCAGGGGCAGAAAAGACTGCAAAAAGTTGTGAACACTGTCCAGTCCATCACCGGCTCTGACCTCCCCACCATCGAAGGGATGTATCAAAATCGCTGCCTCAAAAAGGCAGCCAGCATCATCAAAGACCCACACCATCCTGGCCACACGCTTGTTTCACCATTGCCATCGGGAAGAAGGTACAGCAGCCTGAAAACTATAACGTCCAGGTTCAGGAACACCTTCTTCCATACAGCCATCAGGCTATTAAACACGACAACAAATAAGCTCTGAACTACAACAGACTATTATTATTATTGCACTATATTTGTTTATTTATTGAGTATGCGTGCATGTGTATATATACACACTGACATTTTTTTCTCTGTTATGTACTATGTTTACATATTCTGTTGCGTTGCAGCAAGCAAGAATTTCATTGTCCTATCTGGGACATATGACAATAAAACACTCTTGGCTCTTGACTATATCTGCATGGTTACCTTTGTGCAGATTGCAAACTCGATAATTGTCACGTTCAATGACAAGCTAAACTGCCGAGTATGTAGGAAGGAATTGCCGATGCTGGTTTACACCTAAGATAGACACAAAAAGCTGAAGCAAATCAGCGGGTTAGGCAGCATCACTGGAGAAAAGGAATAGGTGACGTTTTGGGTTGAGACTTCTTCTGTTAATGACAGAATTGAATTTCCACAGTTGACGTGGTAGGATTTCAGGACTCTCCGCCCAAGCCTCTGAATTACCAGTCTGACAAGTTAGCCACTGGGCCATCAACACATTTTTTTAAATAGACATGCACTATATCTATAGCGATGTAGACTATAGACGAAGCATACCAGCATCCAAGCCAACATAATATCAGTCATGTCAGGCCCCACACACATACACTGACAACAATATTTGGAACATTCATGGTTCCCGAAGAGTAATTGCTTATGATTCACATTTAGTGCAAATTTGCTTCAATCTATATTATAATTTTAAAATAGTTGGAAGAAATAGGCCAAGAAATTCAGTCAAGTAGCACTTCTATTTTTGTTCTCCATGTAAGTGAAAGTCTGATGACTGTTGAGATTTTATAGCAAGCATTAGGAAAATTAAACTTTGGATCCAAAGAGATCCAGAAACTTAATCTTCTAGTTTTAGGTTATTCAATCTGAAGAAACAACTGAAATTCAGCCTGTTGAAGGATGCCAACCCAAAAAGACACCTGTCCATTTTCTCCATAGATGCTGCTTGACCCGCTGAGTTAGTCCAGTTTTTTTTTCTATAAACCAGCATCTGCAGTTCCTTTTTATTACCCTCAGTATATATCCTCTCCAAATATTGTACTTCATTAAAATCACCTTTCATTCATTTAAATTCCTGTGAAGCAAAACAAATCTTAGTCTTCTTATCCAAGGAATTCATCCAATAAGGCTATGCTTTGTCATCTCTAAGGAGAGTACTAAATTTACATATAAAAATCCAGATGTGGCCTCAGGAAAGCTCTAAAAAACTGTATCTAAATTTTTAATTCTCCATGTTAACACATTCCATATGTCTTCCAAACTGCTCACTGTACATGCACATGGATAGGAAAGATTTAGTGATATGGACCAAATGCGGGCAAATGGGACCAGCTTCGGTGTGGCATCTTTGTCAGCATGGACGAGTTAGACCAAAGAGCCTGTTTCCATGCTGTATGACTCTTTACTTTTTTACATTTCACTGAAAGAGTGTATCAAGATTCCTCTGCAAAACAGGTTTAATAATTTCTCATGTTTTCTAACATTGTCTGATATTCTTTTAATCTTAAAATCTCATGTTTTCCCACAATGACCCTAAACTTCCACCTACTTGACCATTTGTTGAACTTGTCTTTATTCCTTCCCCGGCTCATCACGTATCTGTAAAACCATCAGCTTGATAACCTAGAAAAGATCAGATTATTCCTATTTTGTTTCCTGTCCTTTAACCAATTTGCTTTCCATTGTAATATATGGATCCCTATTTTCAGAACATTATATAAAATACCTTATCAAATGCCTTTCAAATATTCAGATATATTACAACCACCTTACGTATTCTGTTAGTTACAACCAATATATACTTTGTAGAATCATGTTGACTCTGCTAATCATTCTCTGATTTCACAAATGCTCTAATAATTGATCTTTAATGTTATCTAAGAAGTGGAGCTGCTTATACAACTCTCGACAAAGCATGTTGTGTACACATGAAGGGCCAAATAACTTTCCTCTATGACGCATCATCTAGTTCAAATGATACAACCACATAAAGAAGCTTTTTCAACATCACCGCTAAGCCAATGTCTGGAAGGAACGTCCAATTAATCTCACATTCCTGCTCTTGAGCTCTTTCAAATGTCCCCTTTTCAAGTGTGTATGCAATTCTCTTCTGAAATTTAATAATGAATCTACCGACAACACCTTTTAAGGTTATACATTTCAGTGAAAATTTGGTTCAAAGCGAGTGTAAAAGGTTAGTCAATTAGTAGAAGGAAAAAGATAAGTGACAAATTTTACTCTTAACTGCACAAGGATCAGAAACCTGTAATTTGAACTTTCTTTCCCTCCCCATAGATACACTGTGACTTATTGAGTACTTGCACCACTTTCTGTTATTAGCACTAATTTATATTAGATGTGCTTTCAACTCAATCTCTTAAAGCATGCTAAACTTTCAAGTAGACAATTCAGTTAGAGATTACAATGTGTGATTTGTAGATTGATTTTTTTGTAGGTACATCTTAAAGACATGGAATCTTTGGTTGAAACCAGAGCTGGTGACAGCTGGTGGAACTGCTGCTTCGCACCATTAGAGACCCAGGTTCGATCCTAAACCCAGTTGCTCTCTGTGTGGAGTTTGCATGTTCTTCCTCAAAACCACGTGGGTTTCCTTTGATTTCTCAAATCCCAAAGATGTGTGAGTTTGTAGGTTAATTGGCCTCTGTGCATCACCCATCATGTGTAGGGAGTGAGATAATATCGTACTAGTGTGAATGGGTGATCGAAGGATTGCATGGACTTGCGTGGGCAGAAGAGCCTGTTTCTATGCTGCATCTTTTAATGAATCAAATCTAATGTAAAAATTCTTCTTAAAAAAAAGCTATTGTACTTAAGTCAAGTGAGGACGTGCTGAATACCATACACGTACCAGAAATCACGTACCTTTCTTGGACAAGCATAAGATTTAGAAGATAATTTATAGCTGTTGGGTGATAACATAACATGTTGCAAACGAAAACTTACCACAATGAAACGAATCTCAGAAACAAAGACTGATCTCTTTTAGTTTGATTTATTGCTTGAGTTTCAGCAATTAAATATTTCAATAAAACTGACTGTCCCTACCCAGTTTTCCAAGCCAAATTTCACAAAGAATGCGATGAGCTTGTATGACAAATGCAGATCATACTAATTTATTAGGGTGATACTTATCCCAAACTTTTAAATTTACAGCCCAAGATTAAGTCACAATATAGTGATAAGAATTTTTAAGAGTTTTAAGGGATCAGATTTAAATGCATTTTGATTAATTAAGGGAATCAATACATGTAACCATATAATAACCATATAACAATTACAGCACGGAAACAGGCCCTCTCAGTCCTTCCAGTCCGTGCCGACCGTTTATTTTCCCCAAGTCCCATCTACCTGCATTCAGACCATACCCCTCCATTCCCTTCCATATACCTATCCACTTTACTTTTAAATGTTAAAATCGATCCTGCCTCCACCACTTCTGCTGGAAGCTCATTCCACACAGCCACCGCTCTCTGAGTAAAGAAGTTCCCCCTCATGTTACCCTTGTATGTGTTAAAACATGATGTGCCAAATGAATGTCATGCTTTATCAGAAATTGAGGGGTGGGGAAATAGGGTAACCTAGGTGAATCATACCACATTGTATACCATAAATGTTAGCATACCACATTTTATTTCACTCTTCACAGATGCAGCCTGTTCTATTCAATATTTGCCCCCATTTTTAGATTTTTTCCAGATTTTCATTATGCTTCTATTCTCTTCTCAAATCTCTGGATATCTTTGTATTGATATGTATTTATTCTCTTCGTAAAAGTATTCAGTGACTTGGCCTGTTCTGTTGCGTATTGTTGAGATTTCTCCAGTTATCACCACCCTCCAAGTGAAGAAATGTCTCCACATCTCCTAAATATCTTTGCTCATTTCCCAAGATTGTGACCCCTTCTTCTATGTACCCCAGTCAAGGACAGTCCAGTCTCTTTCAGCCATGTCAAAGTATTGTACAGTTCAAATCAGATTCCCTTTCGTTCTTCTAAACCTTTGTAAACACAACTCTGGCATGTAAAGAAAAAAATGCATTCATAAATAAGACAAACTGCAGAAAAATAGCACAGAAACCTGGCCTGGTAATTTGTCCAGTTCATATGTGCTGTTCATGTTCAAATGAACATTTAAGCATTGTTCCATTTCTCCCTAATGTAATTTGAGGAAGCTCGGAAATAATTGTGAAATTCAACAGCTACATTTAAACACATTATTGTGGGTCTCTTGTAAAACATTCTATGTCCTGAAACAATGTGCTTTAGCCAAAGGCTCTCGTCAAATATTTCAGTGCCGACGGTATTTAGATACCTATCAAAATGTTTATTATCCAGCCTTTAATGACATACGTACAGAGCAGCACCAACTCGTTCCCAACTAATGGAGAATGTTGTTTACTTGCTGATGGCAGCATGAATGTTTCCTCGGGGCATAAAGAGTTTTTGGAAAAGAATCTTGTGAAGATGGTGGACCACATCAACTGCAAGACAAAAACGTTCTATTCAAAAAGGTTTGGAAGTTCCCTTCTAGACCACAGCAGGTCAGGCTGTGCTGCCTGGCTACTTCCAGTCAGGAAGCTGCCAGAGATGGTCACTACAAGTACATGAGTGCAGTCTATGAATGCTTGTATGGTTTGAGGGCAATCATCCATATCTGGTTGTTATATTGTTACAATTGAAACTGGGTTGTGACATCTTCTCAGATCTTAGATGTTTGGGTCTATACTGTGTATAGACCTTCACTGCATCCACTTTCCTGCCTGTAAGAGACGTTGGAGATATTAGGGCGGCGCGGTGACGCAGCAGTAGCGCAGCAGAGATCCGGCTTCAATCCTGACGACAAATGCTTGTCTAGATGTAGTTTGTATGTTCTCCCTGTGATCTGCGTAGGTTTTCTCCAGTTTCCTTCCAAAATACATACAGGTTTGTAGGCTAATTGGCTTGGTCCCACTATGGCGACCTAATTTGCGAGTTTAGAAGAGTTTGCGCTCGCCACAAACTCGCAGCATTGGTCGACAAGTGGTCCTAGGTCACTGTAACTCTCCTTCATGCTCAAGAGAAGTTCCTGCATACCCACGGCCTCAGTTTGGTCGAGGAACAATTATCAGCATGCAGAAAAAATTTCCGCGAGTAAAAATCAGTCGGCATGGTTCTTTTGAACTCGTAGTGCAGAGATCGTGGGGTCGCCATGTAGTTATAGGTAGTCGAGGTAGCCATAGGCAATCTCCTTTATTGACCGGGCATTTTAATTGGCTCATTGGGGGGAAAAAACGTAAGCACGAGTTTTCAGAACCAAGAAAAACATCCCGGCAATGTTAAATGCCCACTAAACTTTATTAAAAAGTTGTCTGGCTTCTTAAAAGTGTCTCCACTCCTTCTCCCCACCTTCGCTCCCCTTCTCTCTCTTTTAAAGAACTTACGTACACTGTGCCAGCCGTCATCTATCTTCCTGTTCATCGCGGGTGTGAATTTCAGACAGTGTGTGTGTGTGTGTGTGTGCGCGCGCGCGCGCTGACGGTCGATCCAGCTCGCAGTTTCATCGCTGACGGTCGATCCAGCTCGTGGTTTTTCAGGCGAGTGCCCCCGAGCTTGAAGGTCGAAGACAGGTGCTGAAAAGTCGCATAAGTGGGACAGGCCCTTAACAATATAACGCTGGTGTACTTGGTCCCTCATAGTTAATCAACAAGAAGCAAATGCCTGGCCTTCAATAACTGCCCTAATGCAGTGAGTGATTACTATGAAACTATGGTATGTGACCTGAATAAACAAATGTGGGCCAACATAATCAAAGAGTCATCGAGTCAGACAGCATGTTGTAAAGAGGTTCTTTGACTCCATGCTGACCATCATGCACGCATCTAATTTTATCCAATGCACAAACATTTAGTCTGCAGCATTATCAGCCACGGCAATTCAAGAAGGCACAAAAGGATGCAAAGTGCTTGAGTAACTCAGCAGGTTAGGCAGCATCTCTAGAGAACATGGATAGGTGACATTTTGGGTCAAGACCCTTCTTCACACTGATTGTGGGGAATTGGGGGTGGGGGTGGGGGGTAGGGGGAGAAGAAAACTGTGAGAGTATCTGATTCCATCAGGCAGTACATTCTGGTGCTCATCAAAATATCTTATCATTAGCCAAAAGCTATGCCTTCTAGTTTCAGATACATCAACTATGGGGAAGTTTCTTCCTATCTGATCTGTCTATGTACCTTTGTATACCTCCTCAATCTTTTCTGCTCAACCATTGGATGGGCCACGGCAGAAAACAATCTCAACCTATCTAGTCATTCTTCATAACTGAAATACACCAACCCAAGCAACATCCTGGTGAATCTTACCTGCAGCCTCCTCATTGCAATCATATCCTTTCATATATAGTGACCAGAAATACAAATGTTAGTTCAGCCGTGGCCCAGCCAATGTTTCGGAAAGTTGGACCATACTTGAGGCTTGGAAGCTAATAGTGAGGGTAATGTTTAGATCCAGTGTGGTAGATGAGCGGGTACATGCGTGAGCCTGCGCTGATGATTTATAACGCTGTAGATGTGTGAGGAATGCTTTATGGAAGGATGGTCAGTGAAGGTGTTACTTCTCTCAGTACATAGATAAGACCATGGCTCCCTGTGAAGGTGGGTGGATAAAATGTTGGGCGTCAAGCTCTCGTAGCCTCCTTGAACTGGTCCTTGGCTCCCTGATTGCAACGCCTTGTCATCTATGAGGTTGAGACAAAAGGCAATTGCAAAACATTTTTCGTCCCAACAAAGTATTTGAAGATGGCAAAAAATGGTACAATTGTCACAGAATTGTTAATAGCTTGTAGAATAAGAATACCATCTCTTTTTAATGAAGTCCGCTTTCATCCCAATGCCAACATTTTTTTAAAGTGCCTAATGATTACACGTTCAACTTCAAGTTACATTTATTGTCACATACACATGCAGTGTCACATGCAGTGAAATTTGAGTTACCATGCAGCACACAAATAAGATAAACAATACACTATAGAATTTAACATAAAACATCCCCACAGCGGAATCAACGTTTCCCACAGTGAGGGACGGCAATAAAGTTCAGTCATCTTCCTCTTGTTCACCCGTGGTCGGGGCCTATTGAGGCCTCCGCAGTCTCAGCAACGGCGGCCCGATGTTTCAGGCCCTCTCGCCGGGATGATCGGAGCTCCGGCGTCGGAACAGAAGAACACTTTCAGTGGCTTGGAGTTTCCGAATCGGCCACTTCCTACTGCAGACCGCAGCTTCCGAAGTCCACAGGCCGAGTTGGGCGGAGCTCCAACACTGGCGATCCTCAACGAAAGATCCCAGGCTCCGCGATGTTGTAGTCAGAGTCGCCCGCAGCTGGAAGCTCCGCAGACAAGAGCTCCACAGTGTTAAAGTCGGCAGGCCCAACACTCCGGAGCTCCAAAACGCTTACATGGTAAGGCATGGCCCGCTCCGCGATGATAATTCAGTGATGTTGGATGAAAATTCTCAATACTGATGGTCCTCGAAGATGAGGCAAGGCAACAACCTCTCCCTCAATGTCAGCAGAATGAAGAAGCTGATCATTGACTTCAGGAAGTGAGGTGTAGTACACACCCCAGATTGTATCAATGGTGCTGGAGTGGAGATGGTCGAGAGCTTAAAGTGTCTACGTGTAAATATCGTCAACAGTTTGTCTTGGTCAAACCACATTGTTACTGTGGTTAAGAAAGCACACCAATGCCTCTACCTCATCAGAAGACTAACAAAATTAGGCATGTCTCTAATGACCCTTAGCAATTTCTTTAGATACACCACAGATGCATCACCCTATTGGGATGTATCACCGTTTGATATGACAACTGCTCTGGCCAAAGACCACACAAAATTGCACAGAATTGTGAATGGTCTAGTCTATGACACAAACCAGCTGACCTCTTTCTCATCTCTACTTCACGCTGCCTCATAATCAAGCACCAACTACATCCTGGTCATTCTCCTGTCTCCCTGCTTCCATGGGGCAGAAGATACAAAAGCATGAAAGCATGTATCAATAGTTTCAAAAACAGCTTCTTTCCCTTGATATCTGACTAGATGTTAAGGATGAATTCCCAAACTTGTTGTGGATTTGCACTTCTATTTTGTCTGCACTTTGTAGTGTAATATTATATTCTGCATTCTCTTTTACACTACATCCTGCATGGTATGATTTACCTGGATAGCACAAAAACAAACTTTTTCTCTGTATCTCCGTACATACGAAAATAATAAATCAGTATCAATACCAATACCAAGGGCAGCCCAGTGACACAGCGCCAGAGACCTGGGTTCGATTCTGACTTTGGGAGCCGTCTGTACAAAATTTGTACTTACTCCATGTGAACATGTGGGTTTTCTCTTGCTGCTCCAGTTTCCTCCTACTCCATAGACATATAGGTTTGTAGTTTAATTGTCCCAAGAGTGTTGGATAGTTTTAATTTTAGTTTTAGAGATACAGCACAGAAACAGGCCCTTTTGGTCCACCGGGTCCATGCTGACCAGCGATCCCCGCACATTAACACTATCCTATACCCACTAGGGACAATTTTTACATTTACCAAACCAATTAACCTACATATCTGTACGTCTTTGGTGTGGGAGTGTAAATATGCTCTTAAAGCTTACCCCCCAAGTCCAGTTCAGTAAAACACTGACAAGCACTGAACCAACTATTCTTCATTATTTTAGAATGAACACAAATTCCCCTATACGATACTTAAACCACTGCAGGTTTGTTCCTTGTCTCTGCCTGGCCAAGCCCTTCAGCCTCATGCAAGCAGACACACTCCAAAAGGTCACGCAGTCCCAAGCGCTCTTCCAGAAGATCGACACCGATATAAAATGGAGACACCTTTTATAGGTCCACGAACCTTGAGGGGCCGAACTACATAGGGGTGGTCACTTTACAATCCAATCAAACATATTAATTACATCAGTATATTATTGACAGTTCCCCAAACCAATTACAGAGTCTTCAATACAATGTTTCTCTCAAGAGCTTCTGAAAGGAACTGAAACCAACTGAATAATGCAACATTTACCCTGGAACTCAAAACAATTCTTCCAAGGCTTAACATTTTGATGAATCAACAAACAGCGGCGTAACTGTATCGCAACATTATTTACACTATTTACAATCCCCTTTGTAGCAATCCAATCAAAGCGATGCAGTTAAGTTTCTTTTGCAGAGTTGTTATACATTTTATTAAACACCTGGGTCCTTCACCATCCTGCATGCCAATCTAGGCTTAGACTGGCTGGCGCCATTCACAGCAAAGATTATAGAGGAGCAAGATAGACCACTCCTCCAAAATCCAATGGACTGGTGTGTAGTACGTAACGGAACGTCACGGCCGCCATTTTGGCGGATGCCTCCCGCTGTGTAATCCGCTCCATAGCTACAGAGCAGTTGCAAGCAAAGATTATAGAGGAGCAAGATGCATTAGAAAGTTATTATATTTATTTGTAATAGATCTTTACTTACCTCTCGATCTCGCTCTCGCTCTCTGCCCCCCCCTCTCTTCTCTATCTCTCTCTCCGCTCTCTTCTCTCGATCTCTTTCTATCCCCTCTCTTCTCCCGATCTCTCTCTCCCCTCTCGATCTCTCTCTCTCCCTTCTCAATCTCGATCTCTCTCTATCCCCTCTCTTCTCTCGATCTCTCTCTCCGCTCTCTTCTCTCTCTCCCCTCTCTTCCCTCACTCCTCCTCACCCTCCCTTCCCTCTTTCCCTCCCTTCCCTCTCTCCCTCCCTTCCCTCTCTCCCTCCCTTCCCTCCCTTCCCTCTCTCCCTCCTTCCCCTCTCCCTCCCTCCCCTCTCTTTCCCTTCCCTCTCTCTCTCCCTCCTTCCCTCTCTCTCTCCCTCCTTCCCCCTCTATCTCATACCTTCCCTCTCTCTCTCCCAACTTCCCTCTCTCTCCCTCTCCCCCTCCCTTTCCTCCCGTTCCCCCATTTCCCCCATCAATCCTCCCCAGCCCCACCTTTGCGTAGTTTCCCTTGCATTGTATTGTGCAGCTTCCCTTGCATTGCTTTCACACACTGTGCACAAAACTACAGGCACACAAAAACACACATTCATATAAATAAATGGTGGGACAGGCCCTTGAGTGATAAATACATTTCCTTCTCATGGATCAGAAGAAACTTTGATTTAAAGCGTCACTATTACTCTCTATCTTATTTGTCAGATGATGTACATAAACCATATACGCATACATACATATGCATATACATGCATACATAGGCATACATATATATATACATACATATACACATATATATATACATGCATATATATAAACACATATATATATATATATATATATATATATACACACACACACATATATATATATACATGCAGATATACACATACATATGTACATATGATCATTTTCCAATGTTCAATAGATTTAGGATCAGTTCCTGTGGATAGCTAATGTTATCCCACTTTTCAAGTAAGGAGCGACGGAGAAAACAGGGAATTACAGACCAGTAAGCCTGGCTTCGGTGGTGGAAAAGATGCTGGAGTCAATTATTGAAGATGTAATAATGGGGCATTTGGATAGCAGTAAAAGGATTAGTCCAAGTCAGCATGGATTTATGAAAGGAAAATCATGTTTGACTAATCCTCTGGAATTTTTTGCCACAATGCTTGGTGTTGGGGCCGCAACTGTTTACCATAGAATCATAGAAAAGAGGTGCAGGAGTAGGCCATTCGGCCCTTCGAGCCTGCACTGCCATTCAATATGATCATCGCTGATCATCCCACTCAGTATCCCGCACCTGCCTTCTCTCCATACCCCCTGATCCCTTTAGCCACAAGGGCCACATCTAACTCCCTCTTAAATATAGCCAATGAACTGGCCTCAACTACCTTCTGTGGCAGAAAATTCCACAGACTCACCACTCTCTGTGTGAAAAAAGATCTTCTCATCTCGGTCCTAAAAGACTTCCCCCTTATCCTTAAACTGTGACCCCTTGTTCTGGAGTTCCCCAACATCGGGAACAATCTTCCTGCATCTAGCCAGTCCAACCCCTTAAGAATTTTGTAAGTCTCTATAAGATCCCCCACAATCTCCTAAACTCCAGCGAGTACAAGCCGAGTCTATCCAGTCAAGCTTCATATGGAAGTCGTGCCATCCCAGGAATCAGTCTGGTGCACCTTCTCTGTACTCCCGCTATGGCAAGAATGTCTTTCCTCAGATTATGACACCAAAACTGTACGCAATACTCCAGGTGTGGCTTCACCAAGACCCTGTACAACTGCAGTAGAACCTCCCTGCTCTTGTACTCAAATCCTTTTGCTATGAATGCCAACAGACCATTCACTTTCTTCACTGCCTGCTGCACCTGCATGCCTACTTTCAATGACTGGTGTACCATGACAACCAGGTCTCGCTGCATCTCCCCTTTTCCTAAATGGCCACCATTCAGATAATAATCTACTCTCCTGTTTTTGCCGCCAAATTGGATAACTTCACAATTATGCACATTATACTGCATCTGCCATGCATTTGCCCACTCACTAAACCTATCCAAGTCACCTTGCAGCCTCCTAGCATCCTCCTCATAGCTAACACTGCCCCCCAGCTTCGTGTCATCCGCAAACTTGGAGATGTTGCATTCAATGCCCTCATCCAGATCATTATTATATATTGTAAATAGCTGGGGTCCCAGCACTGAGCCTTGCGGTACCCCACTAGTCACTGCCTGCCATTCTGAAAATGACCCGTTTACTCCTACTCTTTGCTTCCTGCCTGCCAGCCAGTTCTCTATCCACATCAATACTGAACCCGCAATAGCATGTGCTTTAAGTTTGTATGCTAATCTCTTATGTGGGACCTTGTCGAAAGCCTTCTGAAAATCCATATATAACACCATATATATTAATGATGTGGAAGAGGGAATTAGGAGCAACACTAGCAAGTTTGCGGATGACACAAAGCTGGGTGGCAGTGTGAACTGTGAAGAGGATGTTAGGAGATTGCAGGGTGACCTGGACAGGTTGAGTGAGTGGCCAGATGCATGGCAGATGCAGTGTAATATGGATAAATGTGAGGTTATCCACTTTGGCGGCAAAAACAAGGGGGCAGATTATTATCCCAATGGAGTTAGGTTAGGTAAGGGGGAGGTGCAGCGAGACCTGGGCGTCTTTGTAAAGGTTGGCATGCATGTACAGCAGGCAGTGAGGAATCGTGTTGCATGGGGAGCCAAATGCAACGGAATTTTGTTTAGAATTGCATATATCGAGGTATTTCTAAATTACAATAAAGTTTGTTTGATGATGATTTGATTGAAAACTAATGGAATGTTGACCTTCATAACAAGAGGATTTCAGTATAGGAGGTTCTTCTACAGTTGTATGAGGCTCTGGTGAGACCACATCTGGAGTATTGTGTACTCCAGTTTTGGCCTCTTAATTTGAGGAAGGACATCCTTGTGATTGAGGCAGTGCAGCGTAGGTTCATGAGATTGATCCATGGGATGGCGGGACTGTCATATGAGGAAAGAATGAAAAGACTAGGCTTGTATTCACTGGAGTTTAGAAGGATGAGGGGGATCTTATAGAAACATATACAATTATAAAAGGACTGGACAAGCTAGATGCAGGAAAAATGTTCCCAATGTTGGCCGAGTTCAGAACCAGGGGCCACAGTGTTAGAATAAGGGGGAGGTCATTTAGGACTGAGGTGATAAAAAAACGTACTGTGTGTTTTTCGCAGGAGTGGTCCATCTTGCTCCGCTATAGAATCTTTGCTCTCTTAGTGGCTCTCCCACAGAGTATCCATTCCTGCCCATTAGGTTCCCATTGTGATGAAGAACACGCAGGCATGAAAAGTGGAAAAAGGATTTATTAAAGTTTAAAATGTGAATAACTCTTAAAATATAAGAACAATTTAAATGTCAAAGATGAGATTTATTAAGTTATTTCTTGTTGTGTCTCTTGTTGCTGCCCACAGCATCTTTATGTCGCTTTGCCGAGGTCAAATTTTAACCAAGATTATCTGATAATATATCTCAGAAGTCATCATTCAGCGAAGCACACTTTTATATAAGCACGCATATACACACACACACACACAGATCCACACACAGAGACTCGCACACACACGTACTCACACACACTGACTCTCACACACACACAGACTCACTCAAATGTTTAAAGCCTCCTGTAGAGGCTGCTGCTGCTGAAGAAAAAGTCACATTTATATCAACGGGTCGATGGTTGAAAGGGTCAAGAGCTTCAAATTCGTGGGCGTGCACATCTCTGAAGATCTTTCCTGGTCCGAGAACACGGATGCAAATATTAAGAAAGCACATCAGCGCCTCTACTTCCCGATAAGATTACGGAGAGTCGGTTTGTCAAGGAGGACTCTAACTTCTACAGGTGCACAGTAGAGAGCTTGCTGACCGGTTGCATCGTGGCTTGGTTCGGCAACTTGAGTGCCCAGAAGAGGAAAAGACTACAAAAAGTAGTTAACGCTGCCCAGTCCATCATCGGCTCTGACCTTCCTTCCATCGAGGGGATCTATCGCAGTCGCTGCCTCAAAAAGGCTGGCAACATCATCAAGGACCCACACCATCCTGGCCACACACTCATCTCCCTACTACCTTCAGATAGAAGGTACAGGAACCTGAAGACTGCAACAACCAGGTACAGGAATAGCAACTTCCCAATAGCCATCAAGCTCTTAAACTTTGCTCGGACAAAACTCTGAACATTAATAGCCCATTATCTGTTATTTGTACTTTATCAGTTTATTTATTCATGTGTGTATATATTTATATAATGGTATATGGACACACTGATCTGTTCTGTAGTCAATGCCTTGTATGTTCTGTTGCGCTGAAACAAAGTCAAGAATGTCATTGTACCATCGGGGACACATGACAATAAACTCACTTGGATTTGAACTTGAATAGTATTACTTCAATTTTGAAAATTAGGCACTTTACTTATGTTCCACTTTTTGAAGTTTTTTACATTTCCTTTTAACAGTTTAACATGTTATGCATTTTTCTATTCTTGAATTTGAGTCCATAGTGCATGTGGATACTCACAAAGATTGCTACAATTCTAACCTTGACTCTATTGCAGCACAAGTTCATGTCTTTGTATTGCTGTGTGTTATGTATTGCTGTGTTTATTAGATGGGAAAGATAGAAGAGCTTATTAAAATCTTCTTACAAAGACCATTAAGTCATTTCTTTCTATCCTCTTTTGGACCTAAGGCATAGCAGGGCTGCCAACTCTCACATAGAGGGAAGGGAGGGAGAGAGGGACGGAGGGGGAGAGAGAGGGAAGGAGTGAGAGAGGGAAGGAGAGAGAGATGGAAGGAGAAAGAGAGGGAAGGGATGGAGAGAGAGGGGGAGGGAGTGAGAGAGGGGAGGGACGGAGGGAGACTAGGAGGGAGGGAGAGTGGGAGGGAGGGAAAGGAGGGAGGGGGGGAGGGAGAGAGGAGAGAGAAGAGAGAGGGGAGGGAGGGAGAGAGGGAAGGGTGGGAGAGAGGGAAGAGAGGGGGACCGAGAAAAGAGAGAGGAGAGAGAGATCGAGAGGGAGAGAGAGATCGAGAGAAGAGAGAGATCGAGAGAAGAGAGAGATCGAGAGAAGAGAGGGGAGAGAGAGAGATCGAGGGGAGAGAAAGAGATCGAGAGAAAGAGATCAAGAGGGGAGAACGAGATCGAGAGGGGAGAGAGAGATCGAGATGAGAGAGATCGAGATAAGAGAGAAATCGAGAGAAGAGAGGGGAGAGAGAGAGATCGAGAGGGGAGAAAGAGATCGAGAGGGGAGAGAGATCGAGAGAAGAGGGGAGAGAGAGCGATCGAGAGGGGAGAGATATAGAGCAGTGAGGGAGATCGAGAGAAGAGAGGGGAGAGAGCGATCGAGAGAAGAGAGGGGAGAGAGAGATAGAGAGGGATTGAGAGAAGAGAGGGGAGAGACAGAGATAGAGAGGGGAGAGAGAGAGAGATCGAGATCGAGAGGTAAGTAAAGATCTATTACAAATAAATATAATAACTTTCTAATGCATCTTGCTCCTCTATAATCTTTGCTTGCAACTGCTCTGTAGCTTTGGAGCGGATTACACAGCGGGAGATCGAGAGACAAAGATTATAGAGGAGCCTAGTTTCCCAAAGATGTAGACGCCATAGTCGACGCCATCTTTGGTCCGCTAAAATGACGTCGACAATCACACATGTGATACTACGCCTTTCTCGCTGAGTGGCGCATCTTGCTCCTCTATAAGCGAAGAAGGGTCTCGACCCGAAACGTCGCCTATCTCCTTCGCTCCTTAGATGCTGCTGCACCCGCTGAGTTTCTCCAGCTTTTTGTGTACCCTTGCTCCTCTATAATCTTTGATTCACAGCCTGTAAATTTCCACTGACAAAGGTTACGCAATTCAGACAAATGCAGGGATCCTCCATTTTATGGTGTCTTTAATTTGGTCAATATTAACAGGGGGAAACCGAAGATCACAGAGAAAACCTACGCAGGTCACGGGGAAAACGTACAAACTTTGTACAGATAGCAATAGACAATAGGTGCAGGATAGGCCATTCGGCCCTTCGAGCCAGCACCGCCATTCAATGTGATCATGGCTGATCATCCCCAATCAGTACACCATTACTGCCTTCTCCCCATATCCCCTGACTCCGCTATCTTTAAGAGCCCTATCTAGCCCTCACTTGAAAGTATCCAGAGAACCAGCCTCCACTGCCCTCTGAGGCAGAGAATTCCACACTCACAACTTTCTGTGAGAAAAAGTGTTTCCTCGTATCCGTTCTAAATGGCTACCCCTTATTCTTAAACTGTGGCCCCTGGTTCTGGACTCCCCCAACATCGGGAACATGTTTCCTGCCTCTAGCGTGTCCAAACCCTTAATAATCTTATATGTTTCAATAAGATTCCCTCTCATCCTTCTAAACTCCAGAGTATACAAGCCCAGCCGCTCCATTCTCTCAGCATGTGACAGTCCCGCCATCCCGGGAATTAACCTTGTAAACCTATGGTGCACTCCCTCAATAGCAAGAATGTCCTTCCTCAAATTATGGGACCAAAACTGCACACAACACTCCAGGTGTGGTCTCACTAGGGCCCGAGATAACTGCAGAAGGACGTCTTTGCTCTTAAACTCAACTCCTCTTGTTATAAAGGCCAACATGCCATTCGCTTTCTTCAATGCCTGCATGCTTACTTTCATTGACTGATGAACAAGGACCCACAGATCCCGTTGTGCTTCCTCTTTTCCAAACTTGGCACCATTTATTGAATAATCTGCCTTCCAGTTTTTTCTACCAAAGTGGATAACCTCACATTCATCCACATTAAACTGCATCTGCCATGCATGCAGTTTTGATCCCGACAGCATCCATAGTCGTGATCGAACCCGGGTCTCCGGCGCTGCATTCGCTGTAAGGCAACAATTCTACTGCTGCTCCACTGTGCCGCTCTCAGTGCTGGCGTAAGCGGTGATTGCTGATCGGCTCTAACTTTCTGGGCCAAAGGGGCTGTTTCCACACTGTACCGCTAAAATAAAGTCTAAAGACGGTGTAAAATTGCGTTATCCACTATGCATCATTGCAGTTTTCAAATTTGCAAGATTTATTTGGTAATGGTGCAAATAATTTCAAGCCCCACAAATATTGAGGAAACAATAATACTGATAACATAAGAAACCAAAATGCAATTATGGAATCTGTGCTGTTCAGCTTATCTTCTCATTCCTGTTTGGCTTGTACAGACTTCAGGAAGCGATTAAGCATCATGAAAACTAGCTAGATGAGGAATAAAAGATCAGGAAACCAACATAAGGAACATGTGTCAAACAAAAGAGTAAGGAGAAAGTTATTATTTTTGTGTATAACTAATTTAGATTTAACAAACATTTACAATGAGTTTCAGGAAGTTATGAGTTACAATGACTCACTACCCACTCACCAGGAAGCAAGCGGGTAAGATCATCTCTGACCCCTCTCACTCTGTCCACAAACTCTTTGAAGCACTTCCCTCTGGAAGGCAAAGCCGCCACAGCCAGATATAAAAACAGCTTTTTTCCACGAGTGGTAGCTCAACTCAATAACCAAAAGTCTGTAGCCTCATTTTGCTCTGGTATTTTATTTCATTTACATGTTTAAACTATAATGTTTTATTATTAGTGTTAAATGTTTGATGTGTCGTTCTTAATTGTTACTATATTTTGTGCTATTACTTGCGAGCAGAGCACCAAGGCAAATTCCTTGTACGTGTACATACTTGGCCAATAAACATTCATTCAATCAATCAAGACCAGCAGGGGCGTTATTTTCCATGTATTCATTCAGCAATAAAAATTCTTCCAATAATATCAGATTGATGAAAAGTGTATTGCTGTTCAATCTATTCCTCTCGAAGCCTCCACATCTCAGGTTCCTGCACTGCCTTCTCCACTCCAAGGACAACAAGCACAGCCGGCCCACCCGCTTCTCATAATTGAATAATTCCAAATATAATTTATTTATTAATTTTTTCAAGAAGGGTAGCAGGAGTAAACCATGTAATTACAGCCCAGCGATTTGTATGTCAGTGGTAGAGAAGGTACTGGAAGAAAATTCTGAGGGAGAGGAATATTGATCACTTGGAAAGGCTGGGCCTGATCCAAGATGGCCATCATGGCTTTGTCTAATTAATCTGACTGCATTTTTTGAGGAAATATCAAAGTGTATTGAAAAGGGCAGTATAGTAGATACATTCACTTGGATTTCAGTAAGGCCTTCAATTTGGTCCCACATGGGAGACTGATCCCAAAGGTCAAGCTGATAAATTGGATACAAAATTGGCTTGGTTGTACAAAACAGATGATTGAGGACGGTTGCATTTGTGATTGGAAGCCTGAGATTTTAATGCAGGGGCTATGTTGAGTAATTTGCAGATGAGACAAAAATATATTGATCATTTGAGCAGCGCAATGGCAGTTGGAATTTAATCCTTAAGTCTGAAATGATACATTTTGGGAGATCAAATAAGGGTCGGACATTCACAAAAAATGGTAGACTCAAGGGAATAATGTGTCCGTCCAAACTTCCCAGAAGGCAGCACAATAGGTCAACAGGATAGTAAAGAAGACATATGTGATGCTGGCCTTCAGTAGGTGGGGCAGACATTATAAGAGCTGGGAATTTATGGTAAAGCTTTACAAGGCACTGACAAGGCAGTTTTTGGATAATTGTGTGCAGATTTATTTGTGGTATAGAAAGGACCAGGTTATTTTGGTGAAGGTTTTCTTAAGAGATTCAGGATTTTCCTTGGGATGGATTGTCTAGGTTATACGGAGAGACTGGATAAACTGGATTTCTAGGACTGGGGACCTCACAGAAGTGTACACAATTTTCATAGTCATTGAGAGGGCAAGTAGTAAATGTTTCCCATGGCAGAACCGTCTGTAACCATGGGATTAAGGTGCACAGTAAAACATTTGGAGGGAATACAACAGACTTTTGTTTTCGCCCAGAGGGTGACTGGAATTTGTGATGCTCTCCCTGACAGGATGATAACGACAGCGACATTCACAACATTTAAATATCGAGACGAAGACATGGATTGCTGAGGCATAGAAGACAACCCTGCAAGTGCTGAGAAATGGGATTAGTATAGATGAATAATTAATGATCAGAATGGACAGGGTGGACTGAAA
Source organism: Okamejei kenojei (assembly GCA_035221665.1). Lineage (NCBI taxonomy): Eukaryota > Metazoa > Chordata > Chondrichthyes > Rajiformes > Rajidae > Okamejei > Okamejei kenojei. Next base: position 45,187,987 of record CM069132.1, read on the forward strand.
GGCCTGTTTCTGCTTTGTTTGACACAACGACCCTAAATAACACATTCTTGGGAGTCTAATACCGGGTTCAAACACGTACATTCCAGAACACAAACTATTTAAAGAAATAAATGCACATTTGTCCTTGGCAAATTAATGATGTTCAATAATTAATCTAATGAACTGCCACCAATGTTATTTCATTGATTTGCATAAAACATAACTAATATAGGGTTGATGCAAATAAAGCAGTTCACTCAGTTCAATGCATTTGTGTGGTGAGCCACGAACTAAAACTGGATATAAAAATGACAATCTGGAATCGTAACAAAGCTTGTGTCAAGTTCACATTTTGTTAAGGATAATTATAAGTTTCAGTGAAAAACTGTAGTTCATCTCTTTCAAATATGGAGACACTTGTCTCCAATGCTCTTCAGGGCACATTCCACTGTCTCTTATGCCTAAATCAATTTAAGATTAATAGTCCAACGTTATTACAAGCAGGTAGTAATTAGTGGACTTCTTCCAATGCAAGTTTTGATTATAAAACAGAATCTTTTTAAAATGCACCTTAGCCTGGGGTGGAGGGGAGGGGTTGTTGGCGGCAGGAAATAGCTGTCTAACTAATGACCCTGATGGTTGTAGTTAGCAACAAAAAAAAATGGAATATTATAAGTCAGATCACAACATTCCTGCAAACCAATCTATGCTCTAAAAACTCTTGTGTAGTTCACATGCTTCAGCCCATTATCCAGTGGTTTGGAAAAGAATCAATAGAGGCTCGTCTGTTTTTGGCATCACGTATGGCCTCTCCTCTATCATTCACCCCAGTCAACATGTTTTATTGTAGCGTTAAGCGTCTGAAGAAGGGTTTCGGCCCGGAACGTTACCCATCTCCTTTGCTCCATAGATGCTGCTGCACCCGCTTAGTTTCTCCAGCATTTTGTGTAGCCTGGAGATATGAGCCTATTGTTTCAAGGAGTGGGGTGAGGGATTCCTGCCCACTTCTCTGGGATGCCAATGTTGCCACCCTGAATGCTGGAGCAAGTAAAATATTCAGTGTCGATGTGAACATCTGCTGTAGTGATAAGGGTCACGCCCCACAGAGAAGGCAGAAACCAGGAGTGCACTCTGCCTCTTTCATAAGGAACCTGAAGGAAAATTTGTGCCAAAATTTGTGCCAAAAAATATATATTTTCTAGAAAATTAAAGCATAACGATATGACGTTGATTCCTTTTTTTCCCAATAAGATGATGAAAATAATCTATGTCGACTTTCAGATTTTGGGGATTCATCCCAGGTTTGCCTGATCTTAAAGCCCTATTTGTTTTGTGCAAATGGTAGAAAGGTAGAAACACTGTGGATAAGAGCTTCAACGGACTGCAACACCAGCTGAAATTGGTGCGTCAAAGCTGGAACATGACAATGAGTTCCACCCTTTTACTCTGAGTAATTATGATCACACTCTGGAAATGTAATGTTATTACTCTAACATACAATATTTTGCACATGGGTATTTTCCTCTTTGCACTACTTTTGTACTAGTCTATGTCTTGATTGTACTCATGAATAGCAAACAATTGCTTTCACTGCATCTCAGTACATGGTACAAGAATAAACTAATACCAATACACTGCTTTTATCTATGTTTTTGCGTCAGGTAGTACACAGCAGTGTACACAGTACTACTTTGTGCCAAAGTAATACACTGTCTTTTTACTACAGTTGGATCACATTTGGAGTATTGTGTGTAGTTCTAGTCATTACAGGGAGATGTGAAGGCTTTGAAGAGGAAGAAGAAGAGATTTACAAGTATGCTGCCTGAATTAGAGGGTATTTGAAAGAGGTTGGACAAATGGATTGTTTTCTCTGGAGCATCAGAAGCTAAGGAGAGACCTGATGCAGGTACATAAAATTGTGAGAGGCACAGATATGGTAGTCAGTCAGAACCTTTTTCCTAGAGAGCATCGAATTAACGTCAGGGTTGTGAAGTTTAAAGGAGAAATGCGGGGGGGGGGGGGGGGGGGGGGGCAAGTTTCCTTTTATAGAGAGTGGTGGGTGCCTGGAACACGCTGCCAGGGGGTGGTGGTGAAGACAGATATGAGACTTTTGGATAGGCATTTAAAAGACTTTTGGATAGGCACATGAATATGCAGGGAATGGTGTGATATTGATCATGTGCAGGCAGAGCAAGTAGTTCTATTGGATATCATGTTCGGCACAGACATTGTAGGCCTGAGGTCCTGTTCCTGCGCTGCACCATTCTATGTTATCTAATGGAGAAATTACAGAGCCAAATGGGAAAACATACTCCAATTCATTGTTTGTGAATTCAATGCAAGTGCTAACATGACACCGCTAGAAGTGGGTGTCAGTTAGATTTTATTAAGTCGCGCTCATGCTATCGGCAATTAATGCATTTGGATGGAAAAATCCCATCAGACCAGCCAAACTCCCTACAAGCCTAGGATTTGCACTTCTGACTTCCGACACTGTGCACCAGAAGTGTGAGCTCATTAAGTGTACTCTAAAGTGTGAAGCAATTAAAGTAAAGGCCTGCCAAAAGATAAAATCGCACATGATTCATGGTTTAATTATATAAACGTCCTATAAGTTTGATAATATTTTTCTTTTCCCAAGAATAATTGCAATTCCGGTGTGAGATTGTACCACAAATGTATACAAGATCGCACCCTGGATCCATGGGTAGATGATAAATAGGTTGACTGCACAGCGGAAGGAAAATAGAAGGAAATAGGAACGGAAAATGTAAAATGAAACAAGCAAAATATGTAGCGAGCAGCTGCAAACGCTGGTTTAAACCGAAGATGGACACAAAAAGCTGGAGTAACTCAGTGGGTCAGGCAAGGTCTCTGGAAAAAAGTACATCTGAAGAAGGGTCTCGATCCAAAAAGTCACCTATTCCTTTTCTCCAGAGATGCTGCTTGACCTGTTGAGTTACTCCAGCTATTTATTTCTGTCCAAAGAAACAGGCAGTCGTGCTGACAGCCTGTCTACAACAGTTGTCAAAGTTCTGTGTCATTCAACAAGATGGGTGGGGGGGGGGGGGGGGGGGGGGGGGGGCGGCGAAGGAAGTCGAGGTAGCTTGCTCATAGAATCAAAACAAAAGGAATGGCAGTGGCTGCAAAGTGAGAAGCACAGAAAAGGCAAACCGATCAGTTTGCTTCAGGAATCTGACCTGCTGAGACGTTCCGGCATATTCCATGTTAATTTCTGATTTTTTTCACTTTGTTCTGATTTTTACCTGCGATTGAAGAAATGTTTGGTACTTAAACGTAAAACAGTTGAGAAAGCAGAGGAAGAGGATCTGGGATGACTGGAAAATGCATTGAAAAAAAGGTCTAAATTTAAAACCAACAAAAGGCATTTTTAAGACTCTGAAGAAAAGTTTAGACCCGAACCATCATCTCTCCGCTTCCTCCAGAGATGCCAGGTGACCCTCTGAGTTGCTGCATCAATTTGTTTTCTTTGAAAGCAGGGGGACCTCATAAATAAAAGCAGATACATTCTGGTACTTATTTCATGCTGTGTTCAGAAGGGGATAGACAAATCTTTGGAATAGTCAGTCTCTTTGCTTGGGCTTGGCAGCATAAGCCGTACAAGTGTAGTCTAATGTGAGTTCTAATCAGTTAAGGGATTATCTGCAAATGGTGGCACAGCCTTACAACACCAGAGACCTGGTTCGATCTTGACCACGGGTACTGTCTGTATGGAGTTTGTATGTTCTCCCCATGACCTCCATCATTTTCTCCGGGTGCTTCTGGTTCCTCCAACACTCCAAAGACGTATTTCTTCAATTACGGGGAGAAAAGATGAGATATGAAGGTAAGCTAGCCAAGAATATAAAGGAGGATAGTAAAAGCTTCTTTAGGTATGTGAAGAGGAAAACACTAGTTAAAACCAAAGTTGGGCCATTGAAGACTGAAAGAAGGTGAATTTATTATGGGGAACAAGGAAATGGCAGACGAGTAGAACAGGTACTTTGGATCCGTCTTCACTAAGGAGGACACAAACAATCTCCCTGGTGTACTAGTGGCCAGAGGATCTAGGGTGATAGATGAACTGAAGGAAATGCACATTAGGCAGGAAATGGTGTTGGGTAGACTGATGGGACTGAAGGCTGACAAATCCCCAGGGCCTGATGGTCTGCATCCCAGGGTACTTGAAGAGGTGGCTCTTGAAATCGTGGACACATTGGTGATAATTTTTCAATGTTCTATAGATTCAGGATCAGTTCCTGTGGATTGATGGGTAGCTAATATTATCCCACTTTTTAAGAAAGGTGGGAGAGAAAACAGGGAATTATAGACCAGTTAGCCTGACATCAGTGGTGGGGAAGATGCTGGAGTCAATTATAAAAGATGAAATAGCGGCACATTTGGATAGCAGTAACAAGATCGGTCCGAGTCAGCATGGATTTACGAAGGGGAAGTCATGCTTGACTAGTCTTCTGAATTTTTTGAGGACTTATCTAGGAAAATGGACAAGGGGAGCCAGTGGATGTAGTGTACCTGGACTTTCAGAAAACATTTGATAAGGTCCCACATAGGAGATTAGTGGGTAAAATTAGAGCTCATGGTATTGGGGGTAGAGTGCTGACATGGATAGAAAATTGGTTGGCAGACAGGAAACAAAGGGTAGGGATTAACGGGTCCCTTTCAGAATGGCAGGCAGTGACTAGTGGGGTACCGCAAGGCTCGGTGCTGGGACCGCAGCTATTTACAATGTACATTAATGATCCAGATGTCCCCGATGTTGGGGGAGTCCAGAACCAGGGGTCACAGTTTAAGAATAAGGGGTAAGCCATTTAGAACGGAGATGAGGAAACACTTTTCCACACAGAGTTGTGAGTCAGTGGAATTCTCTGCCTCAGAAGGCGGTGGATGCCAGTTCTCTGGATGCTTTCAAGAGAGAGTTAGATAGAGCTCTTAAAGATAGCGGAGTCAGGGGATATGGGGAGTAGGCAGGAATGAGGTACTGATTGTGGATGATCAACCATGATCACATTGAATGGCGGTGCTGGCTCAAAGGGCCGAAAGGCCTACTCCTGCACCTATTGTCTATTGTTCAGGTCTGTAGGTAAATTGGCTTAGAAATTAGTAAATTGTCCCCAGTGTGTGTAGGATAATGTTAGTGCGCGGGGATCGCTGGTCAGCACGGACTCAGTGGGCCGAAGGCACGGTTTCTTTCCTGCATCTCTAAACTAAAACTGGTCCTCAACATTCTCACATTTCAGACGCAATGTTGGACATGATAGTCTATCTATGCAGATACACTACAGGGGGAATTCTCCGTAGCTGGGATGGAAAGAAACTCCCTGTCAATATTCCGATCGATGTTACTAACATTTGTTACTTGAAATCAAATCTGAACTAAAGTGGTAATTGAATAGAACTAATGACAAGAACAGGCAGTGACTTACTTCAGTGGGATACTGTCACTGCCCTCATACTTAAAGCACATTCCCAAAGAAAACTTTTTGAGACTTTGGAAAAATCAGGATGGCACAGTGGTGCAGCGATTGATTGCGGCCTTACAGCGTCAGTGACCAGAGTTCAATCCTGACCAATGGTGCCGTTTGTACGGAGTTTGTACTTTCTCCCCATGACCTGCGAGGGTTTTCTCTGGGTGCTCCAGTTTCCTCCCACACTCCAAAGACGTACGGGTTTGTCCGTTAATTGGCTTTGGTAAAATTGTAAATTGAACTTGGTGTGTGTAGGATAGTATTAGTGTGCGGGGTTTGCTGGTCGGCGCAGGCTCGGTGGGACAAAGGGCCTGTTCCCGTGGTGTGTGTCTGAACTAAACTAAACACTCTGGTGATTGTTGAAATTGTGGGTGAGCTCAGTATCGTTTAGGCTCAGTAACACCATGGCAGTGAAGTGGAACTGACAGGGTAGCTGAAGTCTGGCACAGACATGATGGCGGGATGACATCTTAATGATGCTAAGAATGTTTTTGTACAAATTATAGTCTTTAGAAGGATCCTGGAGTAGATACTACACATGCCTTTTCTCTTCTGTTTCTCCCTTCATATCTAATGTGGTTAAGACATTAAGTAATGCGGTGACTCAGCAACTTTCTTCTTCTTTTATTGCAGAGTGCAGATTCTGAACCAGCATGGTGCCTGGAACTGAACCCCTCCCTGTGGTGACCATAAACACGGAGGCAGAATTCTACCTTCCGTAACTAATGCAGACCTGCACCAGTTTCACAGTGTGTTTCCATGAATCAGTGTCCCTTGCTAGGCTTTGAGCAATCAGCACCTGAAGGAAAATCTGCGGGCAACGTGCCTGTAATTGTTTGATCCATACCATCTGCTTTGGAAATTCTCAGCATCCTGGAGGTCACGGGCTTTTAGTGAGAGACCTTGTGCAGGACTCTCTGCTGTTCCCCGTGATGGGTTTATATGTGGTATTGGCTATTTTCATTAAATCTGCCAACCAATTTGTTTGCATCACACATCGATATCCCTGTAATGTACAGGTGTAATTTACTTAGATAAGTTCATACTAGGCCGGGAAAGTTATTTTCACTTCATAATTATTAAAGGGAAAAAAAGGTTGGAAATTTAAAAAAAGCATGCAACAGATAGCTGCGAGCTCAAGAAAATAAAAAGGTTAACAGCACAGGTGAAATCATCATTATCAATGAAAATAAATGGTTTCTTTCTAGCTCTGCATATCCAATGTCTCGTCCTTTGCTGAACCTTTGTTTGTCAGTCACGTTGCAGAAGAGGGACAAAGATGACCTCCACCCATCCTCAGATCGGCACATCAGATCCCTTCCACCCTATATAACAAGGGCAATCTTTAAAAAAAAGTCTTTACCTCAGCATGTCAGGCAACATCTTTGGAGAAACAGAATCAAGACCATTCCTCAGACTGAGAGTCAGGGCAGTCTGAAGAAGGGTCCTGACCCCAAAACATCACCTATTCATTTTCTCCAGAGATGCTGCCTGGTCCACTGAGATACTCCAGCTTTTTGTGTCTGTCTTCGGCTTAAACCAGCATCTGCAGTTCATTCCTCCACAAATGTCTTTACCTTGCAGGTTCATTCCCGACTATTCTGATGAAAATGTGACAATTCTCTCATTTACTGCTTTTACTTCAGAGCATCCCCTTGTTAGTCAGGCTAATTTTACCTAACTGGAGGCATATACACAATTCACTTACAGTGCCAGGCCCCAGATTGGCGGCAAAGCAACCCAGCACAGAAAAATGTACAAATGATCTTTTATAATGTCATTTATATTTTCATTCAGTCTATAAAACATTTAAAAGTTGCGGGAATTTACACTTTTTCATTATTTGGTTTCTGACCAGTAATAACCTGTTACAAAATGACTTAATGTCTGTAAAATCCTAACAATGAACAGCTATAAAACATTCTGAGAAAATCTTTCCAGTTAGTCAATAATCTATGTTTGTCATTGCAGACAATATACACTTTACTCAGTTAGAGCCTATTGATAACATATATTGATCAAGATACTCCAAGGTGTTGCACTGATGTTTTTCAGTGCTGTGCAGAAAGAAAATTGGCTATTTTTAAATAGAACATAATTGAATGCGACCTGGGTTGATTTGTTTCAATCCAGAAATATGAGCAGGCACATATGGTCAGTAGTTGCACTTATAGTGATGATGCTGTTTCCTTATTAATTGCATTACGCCAATGTTGTTCCTGTGTTAAGCTCCCTCAGGCCTTTCTTTGCCTGGGAAATTAGGTCACGCTCTTCTGAGGTGCACCTGACATCGGGATTCTCAGAAGAGCCGTGACATAATCTCTGCACACGTCATACTCGGGGTGAGAAAATTATTGCAGTGCCCCCATCATCTCACTCCATCCAGCTCATCAATCTCACAGAATTACTTTCAATGACCCATCTCTCAACACTTCCAAGCCTCCCTCCCCATCAACTAACTCACTGCCTGATATTTACTTCATTGAAGGTAGACACAAAATACTGGAGTAACTCAGTTTTGGGTCGAGACTGAAGAAGGGTCTCGACCTGAAACATCACCCATTCCTTCTTTCCAGAGATGCTGCCTGTCCCGCTGAGTTACTCCAGCATTTTGTGTCGACCGTTAATTTAAACCAGCATCTGCAGTTCTTTCCAAACACATTTACTTCATTAATTTCATTTATGACCTTTATTTAGGGCGGCATGGTGGCGCAAATGCAGCGCCGGAAACCAGGGTTCGATCCTGACTACCTGCGCTGTCTGTATGGAGTTTGTACGTTCTCCCCGTGACCTGCGTGGGTTATCTCCGAGATCTTCGGTTTCCTCCCACACTCCAGTCGTACAGGTATGTAGGTTAATTGGTTTGGTAAATGTAAAAATTGGTATAGGATAGTGTTAATGTGCAGGGATCGCTGGTCGGCGTGGACCCGGTGGGCCGAAAGGGCCTGTTTCCGTGCTGTATCTACTCTAAACTAAACATGACCACCCTCCCCAGGAGACACATCCACTCCCACCCAACTGATTGCTTCTCAACTCCAACGCCGACTCCACAATCACTTCCCAACCTTTTGGTTCTGATGCCGATCAATCCTAAATCTGGACTTCTGACCTTTTAGCCCTACCCCCAAATAAACCATGCTCCCGAAATGTCCAAAACCTGTTGAACCTCCAATTTCTAAATCCAAGACATGTCTAGACAGCGAGGCTATAATCCATCCTTTGATCAAGGTTCCAACTTCACTCCTCATTTGATCTCCTCACTCTCAAGATTTCCTGACCCCGAATCACTCAAAGACTTACATGAGGCCTTCCTCACTCACTCACTCACTCACTCTGCAATAGCATAGCTTGCACAGGAAAGTGTAAAGGCCATTCATTAGCACTGACCTGATCTCAGTAATTGGTAATCTTTGATGGAAGAGGTCCGTAGTCATTTATGTACCCTGATAATTTAGTGCTCCATTCTAGCAAAATTGAATTTCTAAATTATTATGTACAAAAATGCAAGGATAAAAATATCTCCAACTGAAATAATCCATGTAAAATATGTAAGTATTTTTCACTTCACTCTATGCACCACTGTAAAAGTAAGAAAGGTTTTGAGCTCAGAAAATCTATTTTCTTAATATTTTAATTTGTAGATATTAATGTTTACCAAAACGCTGAGACATGATTATAAGTAGATGTAATCCACAATCTGCTTAAATAGTCTGGCAACACATGAAGAGGCCGCTTGTGAAAGTAGCTTCATGGAACCTGTGCACAGCATGGTCAACATATTCAGCACAGGGAACAAAAGAAAGACATCTGAACCTGCATAGTTTCCGTGTTCAACGGCACATTAAAGCTTCCCTAAATTAAGCTTTTAAAGCTATGTTTGTAAAAACAAATACTTTTCGTAATACAAAACACAATGCAAAGAATGTTAAGAAGATATGTCTTTCAAAGACTGTAGTTTTAAACATTTATACACAATCATAGTTATTCCACTTCATTTAAGGAAGATTTTTGCCCTTTCACTAAATCTCATATAATGATGTTGCGGCTACTGATACCATGCCAACACATTGGCAGGAACATAGAATGCACAAGTTGTGATGTAATTAAAGTGAAGGGGGAGATGTGATGTATTTGTAATTTACTGTCATTGAATGTATTAGAATGGAATTTGTATTGTATATGTAATGTAATATCTAATGTAAAGGCCAGTGCCCCTTGAGGCCTGATTCTTTCACCCGTTCGAGTAGGCCTTTCACCCTTGCATCATGTTGTGCTGTATTCACACCCCAAACGAGAATGTCGTCGACTATCTCCACCCCTTCTAAATCGCCGAACTCTTCCTGCATCGCCCGCTGCCAAATCTCACTTGCGGATGAGATTCCAAATGGAAGCACGAGGTATCAGTATCTCCCAAAGGGAGTATTAAATGTGGTCAGATGCGAGCTGTCATCGCTCAGTGGGAACTGCCAGTACCCACTTGTAGCGTCAAATTTCGAGAACCATTCTGCATTTGGCATGCGGGCTGCAATGTTCTCGAACGTCGGCATCGGGAAATGCTCCCTACGAATGGCCGCATTGAGGTCACGTGGGTCAAGGCATATGCGGACTTCGCCATTAGGCTTGTTAACCACAGACATTGAATTCACCCAATCTGTCGGTTCGCTCACGGGCTTTATGACTCCCAAGCTTTCCATGCGCTCGAATTTGGCTTTGACCTTATCCCTGATCTTATAGGGGATAGTGCGGGGCGGGTTTTGCTTAGGTTGCATGTTCTCTTGCAGCGCTATGTTGTACTCATGTCTTTTTAGCCATCCCAGCCCTTGGAAAATCTCATGGTTTTCCTCAATGATCCTCACAGTGTATGATGGGCTCGCACTCATGCCATCAACCGCCTCCTTTCGCACAAGAAGCCTAACTTTTCACATGTTAGTTTCCCAAATATGGGTTTCACATCCCCCCTCACTATTTGAAAGACAACCCTGTGTTCTTTCTTACCTACTTTGACGTTCCCTTTTGCCTGCCCCACAGGCTTCATTGTATGTCCAGAGTATGACCTCAGTGTCACGTTCGTGTTCAGTAACGCAAGACCAGTCTTTCTGAACAAGTGCTCTGGCAGGATGTCCACTTGAGCTCCAGAGTCAAGTTTGAACTCACTGTTTACATTGTTGATGCTGCACATCTGTCCCCATTCACGCGTCGACTCAATCACAGCGTCAGTCACGGCGTCAATGCATCAACATCGTCGTCCACTGGCTCAGGCAGCGGTGAAGTGTTTATCTGGAACTCGCCGTCGTGGACGTCACGGCTCCAGTCCCCAGCCTTTTGTCTGATTAGTCGGTCATGTTGTCAGGGACGTGGACGGCTGTTGGGCGCTCTATTTGCCGGGCAGTCCGGGGATCCAATCTCTCCACAGGTGTGACATCTCATGTACTGAGCAGGGCAGTAGTTGCCTTTATGCCTGTGGGTGTATGACCGGCAGACGGTATCCTTACCAGAATCACGGATTTCTGTCTGTGGTTGTCTGGGTTGCGAATCCCTGCCTCGTCTCCCATGGCCGACTGGCGCTGTCCCGTTTCGCGTAATCAACAGTGTCTTCGGTGTCGATGGCGGTTGGGCAGTCTGCTTCATCTGTTCGGCTGCTGCTTCAGCTATCAGACACATGTCACTGCATTTTTCCAGTGTTAAATCATCGCATTGTAGTAGTTCCTCCCGGAGCGGCTGGCTGGTGATGTCGCAGACAATTCTGTCTCGCAGCAATGAGTCTTGGATAATGCCAAACTCGTAATCAATAGCTAAAGACTTCACTGCAGTCAGGTAGCTGGAAAAGGTCTCCCCTCGCCGCTGATAACGTATATTAAAGATATATCTTGAGACAGTTAAGTTCTTTTTTGGTTCACAGTATGTCTGGAACTTCAGCGGTTGTATTTTGTCACATTCCTCCTGGGCAAACTCAAAGGTCTCATAAATCTCCTGAGCTGCCGGCCCGGCTATGTGTAGGAATGTTGCACAGCGAATCTTATCTGGCTTATTCGTTAGTTCTGTTGCCATCTCGTAGAGCTGGAATGCCCTTATCCAGTCCTTATAATTCTTGGCCAAGTTTCCTTGCAGAGGCTTGAGTGCTGCCATTCTTTTATTTAGTTCAGATCTTAAAGCTGGGTGCTCCCTTTGTCTCAGATATAGTCGAGGCCTCATGGCAACATCCTTGTAAAATTCTTCTCCTCAAGAGCATTTTCTTTCTACCTCTCTGTTATTTAATGCAGTATAAGAACATATTGATTCTGTTTTATACTGAGAATTTTATTGTCTGCCCGAACTCTCACTATAGTTCAGATCTTAGAGCTGGGTGCTCCCCTTTGTCTCAGATACAGTCGAGGCCTCATGGTAACATCCTTGTAAAAATCTTCTCCTCAAGAGCATTTTCTTTCTACCTCACTGTTATTTAATGCAGAATAAGAACATATTAACTGCATGATATTTTCTGTAATTTCAGATGTCGACAGTGGGTCAAGAATACCCGCCGACATGATCTCCTACACCGAACTGCGGAGTATTTGTCAAATAACTGCCGTCTTTGTTCTGAGCATTTCGAACTTGACCAGTTTTCCAACAAGCAGACCAAGAACAGGCTAAATTGGAAAGCAGTTCCAATGCTCTTTGACATCCCTAACCCGCCGAAACAACTGTCTACCCGACGCAGGATACTTGAGAGGAAGAATGAGAACCTTCCATCTTCACCGAAGCCTTCAAAGCAGCAAAGAGGCAAGTAATTTTTTCATTAAATTTATTTTCTCACTTTTGCTAAATTACAATGCTGTATCCTAACTGATACAATTGTCAATGGCACAATATGTAATAGCATTTATGACACTTATATTTTTACGTGTGAGATGTTTCAGAACATTCCAGAGCAAACGCCGGATCGCCGCTCGACAACCCTGTGGCTCGGTGGCGTGCGACCACCATCAGCCGTGGTGAGAGAGGAGCGGTCAAAGAGGGACCCTGACTGGGACCGGAGCAGCGGACAGCCGCAGTGAGAAACGCGTCCTGGGATACAGTTTCGGGCAAGATCATTATTTTACTTTCAATTTTTGTAGCCTGAAATTGGTGCATCACATTAATTTCAAATGGGAATTACCGGTAGATACTGATTTATTTACATGTATACAGGGCTGCCAACATTGGGTGAGATTTTAAATTGCGAGGGAGCGTTGCGACCGAGGGGGGGAGGGAGCTTTTGCTTTTTCAGTTTGAAATTGTGCAATTTGGTGCATACTGTAGTGAGCCTTTTAATTTATACTTGAATGCAACATTTATGCTCTAAATTGGATTAGATATGAATTAGGTTAGGCTAAATTACATTCCTAATTACATTCCACAATAGAGCCAGGCTCTGATCAACAGGCGCAGCACATGAATTACTATATTCATGTATGGAAATCAGATTATATTCATGCTGTTATGTATATATATAGAGAAAAACACAGAGAAACAAAGCAAAAGTCGGACTTCCATCACTGTTCCGCACAAATAAATCAATCAACCTTACCCTTTGAATATAGAAACAAGACGAAAATAATGCTACATATTCAATCATATATGGTTCAATGAAATTAAGATATATATGTAAAAATATATATGGAAACAGGCCCTTCAGCCCACCAAGTCCGTAACGACCAGCAATCTATCATAAATCAGTTCCATCCATCATGCCAGAGACAATTTACAGAAGCCAATTAACCTACAAACCTGCACTTCTTTCGGATATGGGAGAAACCGGAATATCCAGAGAAAACCCATGTGGAAGTAAGGCAGCAACTCTACCGCTGCACCACCGTGCCACCCCATTAAATTATTTTGACAGCCCTGTGTATATGCTAAATCCATTTCATTTGTATACCTCTTTTAAGCCCTTTCTAACTTTTTTTTTCCTTGGCCGCGTCACACAACATACAGGCCGACCATTCTTACTGCTTAGCTGCGGACCGGATTCGTGAGAAAGGACTTCAATTCACAGCTGGTGTGAATCACAGAGTGTCACACATCATACAGGTCAACCATTCTTACTGCTTAGCTGCGGACCAGATTCGTGAGAATGAACTTCAATTCACACCAGATCACAGAAGAGCTCTGAAGAATGAAAGACAGCGTACTTTCCGCCTCAAGAAAAGGGTGCAACAGATGAAGAAATCAACGAAAAAGGGAACTACAGAAAGCAATGCAATTATTGACTTGATCGGAGTAGAATATTTACAAGAGCCAGCAAAGTCTTTCTTTGCATCACAATTGCGGATGCGTCAGGACGTAGAAGAGCAAGAGGAAGACGATGGAATTATTCTGACAAGATACTTGCCTTGTCCCTCTACCACAAGAGTCCCCAAGCATATCAGTGGTGCCGCCGCATATTCACAGTTCCATCAATTTCATCCCTGCGTAGATGGTGGTGTAATGTCGAAGTATGACCGGGATTTCCCCCTAAGATCTAGGAGCTTTTGAAGGACAGGGTAGCAGGCATGTCAGAGAGGAATACAGTCTGTATAGTCTCATTTGATGAAATGAGTCTACGTGCAGGCCTCTCGTACAATATCACTAAAGATACAGTCGAGGGTTTTGAGGACTTTGGATCGCTAGGGTAGACGTCACGGCCTGCCAACCATGCTCTCGTTTTCATGGTTAGAGGCCTGTTTGGGAAATGGAAACAACCTGTAGGTTACTTTCTGTCGCGAGACTGCACAAGGGTGGACAAACTGCAAACATTACTCAATGAATGCTTACATAAGATTAAGGCAATTGGACTGCAGCCTAAGGCCGTGGTTTGTGACCAAGCCCAAGCAATGTTCGGCTGTGCAACAACTTGGGTGTGACAGAAAATCATCCTTTCTTCATCCACGGAGAAGCCAAGATCTTTTGCTTACATGACCCGCCACATTTGCTAAAAAACATGAGATCAAATTTGGAGAAGTATGTTTTTGAGGTCATTGGAGAGGATGGCAGAAAGAAATATATAAAGTGGGCACATATTCGTGCATCTTTTGAAATTGAATTTGCACATTAGAAAAGTCCATAAACTGACAAGAGGCCATTTTGTTCTGAACAGCTTCTCCAAAATGAGTCAAAAAAGCAGCGCAGGTGCTCAGCCATTCGGTGGCATCAGGCTTGTTTACCTATTCATCTTTTGGAGAGTTGCCTGTGGAGACTGCATATACTGCGGAGTTCACTGCAATGATAGACGGACTGTTTGATGCATTTAACAGCAGGTGTCTAAAGGCCAAAAAAAAATTGAGGCGGCCCATGTCTGAAAAATTTGCGCATTGGTCATTCTTTGAATCATGCTTGCCTGTACTGCAAAGCTTTAAGTGCTGGGAGCAAAAAAATGTATTGTTTGTCAAAGGATGGCGGCTTGCAATTTCTTGCATTTCACAGCTGTGGCAGCACATAAAGGAAAATACAGATGCTCGTTTCATGCTCACATCCAGGCTTAATCAGGATGTCGTTGAGAATTTATTCTCGACCATTTGGCGAAAGGGCAGATTCCGAGAAAACCCATCAGTGAAGGAGTTTCGCTGTGCTTTTGGAATGGTCATGGTAGCTGAACTGCTAAAGCCATCTCTAAGTGCAAACTGTTCACCTGACAATGCAAAATTTCTCTTAACACTGAAAACACTCACAAAGGACAGTCAAGAAACCATTTCCATCTCTCTCCCATCACAATAGGGCACAACAGAACAATGTAGTTTGCAGCATGTCACTCAATCTCCCGGAAGAGAACACACTAGCTTACAGTGCAGGCCACATCTCTCGCAGAATCCTCACCTCGCATGAACTGACCTCAAAATGTCACATATGCAGAGAAGTTCTGCTACAACCTGATACTACCTTAGTTGATCCTGCCCCCATATTCATTCACCATAAGGCATTTGACACATCAACATCAGACTTCGGCTCCCTGATGGTGCCTTCAGAACAGTTTCTCACGTTCTGTGAGGTGTGTGAGAAAGTGTTCTGCACAGAATTTGACAATGTTAACATGAGCAGGAACAACATTTCCCATCTAATAAATACAGCAATACACAATACTAAGGAATACAAGGACATGAACTTGTGCTGCAAGAGAGTCAAGGCACGAATTGTAGCAATCTTTGTGAGTGTCCGCATACATTATGGACTCAAATAGTAAGATTAAACGAGAACTTACCAGTTTGAAGTTTGATCTTTATTTTATGAGGAGTTACGATGAACGATTACGTGAAGAAGGCCGTCAACCCGCATGCACGTTAATCTTCAAAGCAGCGGTGTGAAATCACAGAAGAACAGTTGTTGAACTAAAATGGTAAGATTTGAGCTGACTAGAACTTCCAGAAAGATCTTTATGTTACGAGGGTCGGGAGCTGAGAGCACGTAATCGCTCATCGTAACTCCTCATAAAATAAAAATCAAACTTCAAACTGGTAAGATCTCGTTTAATCTTACTATTTTACTTCGAAGTCACATGAGTGACTACGTGAAGATTTTGAAGCTCTGTGATTTCATGCCGTGGAAACGAGTCTATGCGTCACACATTGCATCAATTGACCAGGATGAGTGAAAAAGAATTAAAGCATTCAAACATGACATGGATAAAAATACTAATGCTTTAATAGAGAAATGAAAATTAACAGTGACCCCTCTCACCCAGGGGGAAACTGTGAAACAGAACTTAAAGCAGAATTAGCAAAAGTCCCTGGTCTGGCGATAGGTTTGTTATAAAACCCTCTGGTACGTCCACTCATTAGACCATCCTGCAGCCGCTTGAATGAGGTCGAGAGGGACATCCCTTGCTGCTGATGTCAATGCAGCCCTGGTGGAATGAGGTTTAAAAGTGTCAGTGTTCACTCCTGCACATGCCAGAACCTGTTTAATCCATCTTGAGATAATCTGCACCTATGAGGTTTGGTGTAGCTGACGAAAAATGATAGTTCCGAGCCTCTGAGGCTCTTAGTGACCTTAACGTATTGTAATATGTGAGATACCATACACAACCGTTGGTCTAAGGGGTAAGCCATGAAACACAATTTAAGCCCCAACATCCCTGGCTTGCTCTGCTTAATGAGATCATGAACAAAAAAGGTGACGTTGTCACAAGATGTAATCATGCTGTCCAGTCTAAGTTTATGCAATGTCTGGACCCGTTGAGCTGAGGCCAGCGCCATGAGCATGACTACCTTGAGCGTGAGATAATGCAGAGACAAGGATGAAGCTGGTGCCCACTGACGGAGCAGCGTGAGAACCACGCTCACATCCCATACTCCCTAGGGGGAGTAGAGTTTTTAACTCTACTCATGAACGCCCTTCATGAATTTAGTTATTAAGGGATGAGATCCTACAGTGTGATTCCCTGACCCCAGCCATAAATAGGATGACAAAGCGCTCCTAGCACTATTTATGGCACTGTGACTGAGCTTCTGATCATTGAAAAGTGATGAAAGAAACTCCAAAACATCCGTGATGGAAGCCGTCATATGAAATTTTTGAGAGAGAACTGTACATCTCCCATTTCTTTATGTGAGTGAGGTACTGTTTTTGGGTGCTCTTCCTCCAGGCCGCATTGATCACATCTATCGTACGCTCTGAAAGCCCGAGCCCCAGGAACGGTCTCCTCAGAATCTGCAAACCAATAAATTTATACGGTCATGAAGAGCGTGGCTTTCCCCTGTCACAGGGTGTACCAGCAGATTTCTGCTCTTGGGGACAGCCATAAAAGGCTGTGTAATTATAGCTAGGACGAGTGGGAACCAATGCTGAGATGCCCAGTCTGGTACTACCAATACGCCAGAAGTGGAGTCTTGCTTGATCTTGACCAAGCAACGAATGATGAGGCAGAATGGGGGAAACACATACAAGAATTTTCCACCCCAGTGTAGCGAGAATGCATCTGCTGCTACTGTCCCTAGGTCTGGTTCCCATGACACGTAATTTGGTAACTGATGATTAAGCCTGGATGCAAACAGATCAATGTCCGGTACACCACAATGAATGACAATGTCATTAAACACTTCGTGATTCAACACCCATTCCTTGTTGGCATTGAATTGTCATGACCTGGTGTCTGCCACCATGTTATTTCTACCTGGTAAGTAGATAGCTGAAACCCATATGTTTCTCGTAATACACCAGTGCCAAATGAGATTAGACAATTTATCACAGGATACAGACTTACTTCCACCCATGTGATGAATGTACGCTACTGCTGTAGTGTTGTCAATCTGAAGTTGAACATGCACATGATGCATATTGGTACAGTAAGCCTTTAACCCATAGAGTGCTCACAACAATTCTAAGTAGTTAATACCGTGTGACTGAAGCATCGATAATTCCTGCAGATTCCATCTGCCCCCACAGCTAGAGATGGTGTTGGTAGCACCCCAACCTAGCGCACTGGCATCAGTTTGCAGGATAACTGATGGTGTAACAATTAAAATAGTACTAGAACAATACTGAATATTGGTAACCCACCATTGTAACTCAGCAATGGCTTCAGCTGGCAACTGCATGGGTCTATCGAAGTGACCTCTATGAAGCTTGAGCGCCTGCTCCTTTGCATGCTGTAAATTTTGGTTGTGCAAAGGCCCGAACTGAGCAGCTGGGAAAGCAGCCACCAATTTGCCAATTATACTAGCCACATGTCTAATAGAAGGTTGGTTCTTAACAACTAGGTTTCTGCAGGCTTCGATTAACTCTAATTGCTTCCCCAAGGCAGAGTCACTGACATTTGCACTGAGTTAATGGTGAATTCCAAACAATCAATTATCCTAGATTTTACCAATGTAGACTTAACTGGATGAATTAGAACCCCCAGTCTCTCAAACATGAGTTTGGTAGCTGACACAGATAATTCAGCTAATTTCAAAGTCTTCCCAATGATTAAGATGTCATCCAAATACGCCATGACTATATGATTCTGTGCCCTGAGTAGCCCCAGGACTGCTTTTAGCAATTTTGTGAATAGTCTGGGCACTGATGTTAACCTATTAGGCAATGCTTTAAACTGCCACAATTGTTCCATCAGCTAAACATCAAATATCTCCTGTGGTCTTCATGAATGGCCACTGAATAGTAAGCATCTTTGAGGTCAATGCATGCCATGTAACATCCTTTGGAAACCAATTGTTTGGCAGTGACAAAGTTTTCCATTTTGAAGTGTTTATACTGCACAAAGGTGTTAAGCTCAGTTAAATCAAGAATGACTCGACATCCTCCGTCCTTCTTTTGCCTAGTAAATATATTGGACAGAAACTGGTGAGGCTCATGACTCGACCTCTCAATTACCCCTTTCCTGAGTAAAAACGCAATTTCCCCTTGTGCACTCACACACTCCTGTTGTGAAAGAACAAAAATGCGGCTCGGTGTATGCTGAGTGAGTGGAGAGATCGAAAAGGAACTCAATTTTAAAACCTTGTATACTGCACAGTATAAACGAGTCAGATGTTATCCAATGCCATTCATGTAAGAAAAATTATAATCTACCCCCAATTTGTAACTGATCCATCGACGATATGTTACGCAAACAACCGGACTCACTTACCTCAGTGCTTATTGGCGGCATGGTGGTTGCTTCTGCCCCCGAGGTCTGGGGGATAGGGCTGTTGCAGGGCGCCATGCACGCATCTTGAACATGGACCGGCTTGGGGCCTGCCCTAAAAAAGGCCCCTGTGCCTGCTGCTCGTGACGTCCACCGTATGCTACGGACCGTTTGGTGTAAAAAGGGGGGTATGGGTACTGTCGCCGGAAAGATGAAATCTTAGGAGGTGCCTTGATAAGGCCAACGGTTTTTGCCTCCTCATCCATTTCCTTTACCTGCTTAGGCAGGTCTTCCCCGAATAGTAGGTTTGGGGGTTGGACATTCGCCGGCTTGCACAGCCCTGCAAATTTCAGGTTCAGAGCAGGAAGGATGGCATTCTTCCGGAGGCAATTGATTTCAAAATGTGCATTGCACATTAATGCCATCGCGTCCTGCTGAGTATCAGTGAGGGGCACCCCATCCACTGACCTGGCAAAGGCCGTGATACCTGAAGCAAGTAATCGTAAAACCTTTTGAAGTTTTACTTCCTGGGCACTGACGCCCCCTCCAATGTGTCCCCAGATGGAATTGTTCGCTGTCGGGACATTTAGTGAGGCACAGTTCAGTGGGGTAATGTACTTGGCAATAGTTTCTTCCATGGCTTGGAGTTGGTGGGAGACCAGGTAATTAATGCTCATGGTCAGTTCTTCTCCCAATGGCTCCCGTTAGGGAAGGGATAGCAAATTTGGATGCCATCGGGGGTACTCCCGGGGTATGGCTTTGAAGCATGCTGCCCAGCTGTGCCTCCGTACTCTGAGTCAGTAAAATACTGGCCTCGTATGCTTCCCTCATCAGAGAGGGCAATATGCAGCCCTGACGCAGGTGCTGCTGCCTCGGGTTCCCCGTAATATCTGGGCTCTGATAGCGCACTCCTCCGGGGCATATCATTGTGGAGCAACCTCTCCACAAGTTGCTCCATGTGGGTCAGCCTGCCATCAACACTACCCATAGGTGGGGGGGAAATTTCCACCTCTTGGCCCGACTCATCTGAGTCCAGGGCCCTTGCAAATTTTTTTGTGGCTTTTTTCCCTAGCGGGGTAGCCAAGGTGCTGGGAATTGGCACCAAGTCTGTAACCACTGGCTCCTCTGCCAGCGACCCTGAAGGCGAATTCGGCGGCCGCCCGCTACCCGCAGGCCCGCGGTCACCTTGGACATGTTCTCCGCTAGCTCGAGTATGCTGAAACAAACGCAATAACCGAACCCGGAGCAACGACCTCAGATAAAGTATAACACTTACCTGAGCGTTTTTAAACTTACCGCTGGAAGGAGCGACGCGCCCGCCGGTCAGTCGTGGCGCAATGCGTCGGACGTAATGACGCGCATGCGGGTTGACTGCCTTCTTCACGTAGTCACGACTCACATGACTCCGAAATAAAATTCAAGAATAGAGGCCTGAAGGACTTGATCATTAAAAGGATGTGTAGGAAAGTTCTAAAAGTGGCACATAAGTGAAGTACATGATTTTGTTAAATTATATATTGATGAAATACACTCGTATATGTACATTGTGTGAAATTGTGATTTGTTATCTGCACATAACATTGCAAATGGCGATTTATTTATTACTGTATCTACGTTGGACGTTTTGCTCTTTGGTGTAAGCAGGGGTGGGGCTATCATTGTGTTACATACGTTGAATTGTACATCACTTTCACTGGTTCGCTGATATGCTGAACACTGCAACCCTGTATATCTCGCGCACAAAATAATGTGAATTATATAAATCTTGCTATGCATGTCAGAAATAAAGTGTTAACCATGTTAATGGATTTCTATTATGAATCATTTAAAATTGAGTGGGTTGGTGCAATATACTGGTAATGTGTCGTTATGAGATTCACATTAAAATCTTACCATGAATGACAGAAATGAAAAGTGTTATCCTTGTTTGTTTATGGATCTGGCTTTTGAATTATTTAAAATTGAGTGGGTTGGTGCAATATTGGTGCCATATGCTGCTAATGTGTCGTTATCAGATATTCAGTGTTAAAAAGAGAAATAAATCCCAATAAAAGCGAATGTTCCTTCCACAGCGTGCGGGGAGTCTAGCCCGGATCAGCACGGCTGAGACACCGGAGTGAAGTTGCAGTCTGAAATAAAGTTAATCATTGGATATAAATATCAGAAGAAATGTAAATGTGTGTGTTATATGATTATATACATCTATATCACATTCATGTATGTGTGTTCTTTCCAGCACAATCTAATCAGTTGTATGCTCGCTGAATAAAACCATACTTAAGTTATACATCATTTGTAAATCTTGCTCAAAACAAATTTAATTTTGTGAAATACTTAATTTAGATATCCCCACCATTACAGACAGATCTCATTCCACTCTCTGGCTATTGGGAAGACCAGACCTATTTTTATTGTTGAGAAACAACTCCATAGACACAAAAACATTAAGGAACATTCCAGGGGTAGAGCAACTGGAATCTTTATATTGCTATTATTTTCCCAAATACTGCAGTTGTGAACAGTGTGCTTAGATGAATGAATTACAGAGTGCAAATGTAATACAAAATCAACTCAGACACAGCACATGAGCCATTTAAAACGAAATGATTTAAAAATACATTAAAAAAGAAAATTACCAGACTCAAAATTTATAAACATTTTATTCTTTAACAAGAATTAACAGAATTATGAACTAATATAGAATTATGAATCTAACCCTATATCACACACAGAAACTGTTTCCCTGCAACATTGATTACACTGCAAGTCGGGTCGGGTCGGGTTACTGAAATGAACGAAAAAAATGCCCACGTTCCGCTCCGTTGCGTACTACACGTCAGCCCATTGCATTTCGCAGGAGTGGCCTATCTTGCTCCACTATAGGATCTTTGCTGGTAAGTAAGATTTAATCTGCAAATGTACCTGTCAAGAGGCACAGGTACATTTGCCAGCTTCTGGTGGCGCCATCCTGTATGGTATGGCTGCCCAGCCTGCAGCTCAAACTGTACGATGTGAAAGCACCCGTTTCAATTGGCACAGATGCTTCCAACAGCTGATTTGGAGCGGTACTGCAAGATGAGAGACCTGTTGCATATGCATCACGACGTGTGAACGCGGCTGAGCGCAACTATGCAACTGTAGAGAAGGAGCTGTGCTCCATATTGTACGCATGCAGAAAGTTTCATGACTTCATTGTCGGTCAGCGCACAGTAATCTTTACTGACCACAAGCCATTAGTAGGCTTGCGCGCCAAGCCGCTACACAAATTAAGCCCGAGACTCCAGCGCATGCGAATGCACCTGCTACGGTACGACCTGGAAATACGGTGGAAGCCGGGACATGAAATATTTGTCCCCGATGCCCTGAGTCGGCTCCCAGTGCAAACGCGCCTGCGGAAGAGCACACCACCCTGCCGAACGTGATACATGCTGTAGAAGCCATCCTACGCGTCAGATGATGTGCCGAGATGCAGCGAGAGGCAGGAGCCAGTCTCCCAGTCAAAGCAAAAGGCAACGAGACAGGCCCTTTGTTAGAGTTTCTAGAGTTTGAGGTTAAAGTGAAAAAACAGCAGCACGCTTAATTGAGCCTAGTGTAAATCCTTATGTGGATATTAGGGGGAGATGTGATGTAACTAAAGTGAAAGGGGAGATGTGATGTATATTTGTGATGTATATGTAATGTAATATCTAATGTAAATGCCTGTGCCCCCTGAGGCCAAAAGCAGAAGCTGGCAAATGTACCTGTGCCTCGTGACAGGTACATTTGTAGATTAAACTTATCTTACACGAACGCGGACGTGTATTCTTTGTGCTACTCTCAAAAGGGCCTGACAGAGAACGTTACACAAGTGATTAAGAATTGCATCAACAGATTGAACTGATTAAAAAAAACTCCCAAAACTTGCGACAATCATATTCCAAATAGTAAATAAAGATCTAATTCACTGTGCCTTCTTTGGCTTCGAATGAATTCCATTTCAACCCATGATCAATTTTTGAACTTTCTTCTATAAGTCTTGCTATCTGATGGGTGTAACTACAACATGTTCTCCTTGAAATTAACCCCAGAAATGAGAGAGAGGGGAGGGAAATGCATCCCGACGAATTGTGTACACAGTCACATTATTTCAAGTGGTTAGTGAACATCCGTTGTCGTCCTCAGATCACCTTTAAAGCTCCTTCCTCTCTTCTTAAATGTGTGGGCCTCTTGTGTTTTATAGCCCATCCATAGGAAAACAATTTTGACCATCCACCTAATCTGTGCTGTGCCTATAATTGTATATACCTCTATCAGCTCATCAATCAACTTCCTTCCTGGGAAAACAAGTACATAACTACGATCCAGGCGTGATTCTCCTCTGCACTCTCTCTTGTGCAATCTCATCCTTCCTACACTGTTAACAAACAGAATCAAACACAATGCACCCAGTGCAGTCTAACCAGTAAATTGAAACATAATATCCCAACTCTTATATTCTATGGCCTGACCTATGAAAGCAAACATGTAATATGTCATTTTTAAGAAGGAACTGCAGATGCTGGAAAATCGAAGGTAGACAAAAATGCTGGAGAAACTCAGTGGGTGAGGCAGCATCTATGGAGCGAAGGAAATAGGCAATGTTTCGGGTCGAAACCCTTCTTCATCTTCTTCACCTTATTGACCCATGTTGCCACTTTCACAGTGAACAGTGGACTTAGATTGTGTAGGAAGCACTGCAGATGCTGGTTTACAACAAAGTTTGCCGAAACATAATCCATTCCTTCTATCCAGTGATGATGCCTGTCCCGCTGAGTTACTGCAGCATTTTGGGTCTAGCTTTGATGTAAATCAGCATCTGCAGTATCTTGGTCCCTTGGTCTTTCTATTCATCAAGATCCCTTCGTGCTCTGCCACTGACTGTGCATGTTCTACCCCCATATGACTTGACAAAATGGGTGACCTTGCACTTTTTCGTGATTCAATTCCATTTGCTAACACTTCATCAATTTTCCATCTGACCTTTATCCTGCTAGAAGCTGGTTTCCACAACTCTACTGATTTTCAAGCCATCCGCAAACGTACCAATCATACCGTCTCTTACATTCACGTCGAAGTGCGTGTGATATCCCAGCAGGGGTGTCCGTGGTCATACTGGATTGCTGGATTGTGAGCTGGGAATCGGAGACACAGAGCAAATTCAACTTCCCAACTTTCCCTCCGCTGCCCCATCCTAACCTCTCCACCCCCACCCCACTCCTCCATTACCAGCCTTCCCACCACCACAGTCAAGGTTCCACCACTCTTGCAGAAATCCTGTCCACGCTACAGATGAGAACACTTTGAAAGTCAGAAAGGTTGTGGGTCCAGTTTTAGGGTCTCTCAAAGCTGTTAAATGTTGTATGTTAATTTAGTTTAGTTTAGAGATACAGCATGGAAAAAGGCACTTTGGCCCACCGAGTTCGTGCCAACCAGCGGTCCCCACACACCAACACTATCCTACACTCACTAGGGACAATTTACAATTAAACCCAGCCAATTAGCCTATCAACTTGCACGTCTTTGGAATGTGGGAGGAAACCAGAGAAAACCCACATAGATCAGGGAGAATGTACAAACTCCATACAGACAAGCATCCGTAGTGAAGATCAAACCTGAGTTTCTGCCACTGCAAGACAGCAACTCTACCACTGTTCACAAGAACAGGCTTGTGCATCTGCGGCAGTTTCTACAGACAGATCCCCAGTACAAGTGCAGGCAAATCCAGCATGTTAGTGCCCGGAGGTTGGAGGTCTACAGAGCCCAATGGTAAATGCCAAGGAAAGGCACAAAATCCTGGAGTAACTCAGCGTATCTGGCGAACGTGGATAGGGGACATTTCGGGTCGGGACTCTTCTTCAGACTGATGAAGGAACCTGCCAGTCCCAAAAAGGATCCTGCCCCAAAATGCCACCTATTCATGTTTTCCAGGGATTCTGCATGATCCTCTGAGTTACTCTAACATTTTGGGACTTTCCTCGATAAACCAGCATCTGCAATTGGTTATTTTGACCAATGATGGATGCCACCAAGAAACATTGAGTAAGGACAGCCAGTAATTTCACGACTTCTGCAGTCACAGGCAAAGCCTGAACCTGAGGGCACACGCAAATCCCTGTCGAAGTTCTGGTTCTTTCCAGCAACATCTGGCCCATTCATTTTCATCAAATTGTGAAAGCAGAGCTGCTCTATTTAAGAAAGCCATTAACCATATAACCATATAACAATTACAGCACGGAAACAGGCCCTCTCGGCCCTTCCAGTCCGTGCCGACCATTTGTTTTCCCCTAGTCCCATCTACCTGCACTCAGACCATACCCCTCCATTCCCTTCACGTCCATATACCTATCCACTTTACTCTTAAATGTTAAAATCGATCCTGCCTCCACCACTTCTGCTGGAAGCTGATTCCACACAGCCACCACCCTCTGAGTAAAGAAGTTCCCCCTCACGTTACCCCGAAACCTCTGTCCCTTAAAATGATGTGGTCTGTTTAGAATGTGGTCATTAGAAACTATGTGGTCTGTTTACCCTTTTTTTGGGTAAAATCTATTTGGCAGAAAGACAGCTCAATGTCAAATTGAGCTTTTATGCTGTATTGAGAGTTCTGTTTGTCATTTGAAGATCTGTGGTCATAAATCTATGCTCCTGAGTAGATCTCAGAGTTCCAACTCGCATGCAAAAAATGCGCCTAGATTGCTTTTACATGTCTGGCTATATGACATAATTGTTGTAATTGAGATTGAGATGAATCACAGTTGATATCTTAATTATATGGATATAATCTGGTTACATTTTGCTACAATACAAAAAAACGGCAATTATAAAATGCATAATCGTCCCAATAAAGTCAGTAAAACGAATACTATATAATTATGTTAAAGAAGGACCTGCAGATGCTGGAAAATCAAGGGTACACAAAATGCTGGAGAAACTCAGCGGGTGCAGCAGCATCTATGGAGCGAAGGAGATAGGCAATGTTTCGGGCCAAAATCCTTCTTCAGACTGATGGGGGTTTGGGGAGGCGGGGGGAAAAAAGGAAAAAGGAGGAGGAGGAGCCCGAAGGCTGAGGGAGAGGTAGGAAGGGGAGGAGAGAGCAAGGGTTAACAGAATTGAGAGAATTCGATGTTCATGCCAAGAGGATGCAGACTCCCCAAGTGGAACATGTGGTGCTGTTCCTCCAATTTGCGGTGTTGCTCACTCTGGCCGTGGAGGAAGCCCAGGACAGAGAGGATGGATACGGGATGAGAGGGGGAGTTGAAGTGCTGAGCCACCGGGAGGTCGGGTTGGTTATTGCAGACCGAGCGAAGGTGTTCAGCGAAACGATCGCCAAGCCTCCACTTGGTCTCACCGATATAGATCAGTTGACATTTAGAGCAGCGGATGCAATAGATGAGGTTGGAGGAGGTGCAGGTGAAACACTGTCGGCCCTGGAACGACTGCTTGGGTCCTTGAATGGAATGGAGGGGGGAGGTAAAGCGACAAGTGTAGCATCTCTTGCGGTTGCATAATATATAATTATGTTTTCTGGGGGAGGTTACAAACTTTGTGCTCATAAAGGTTGAAGATATCCAAACAGGAGATGGAATATTTAGGATATTATGAGCTTTAGCATTAGATTCACTGGGGTCCAGCTCCTAACTGGCTTAAATCCAGCTTTCATTAAACTCAGAGGCATATCATATGAGATAGAGTTAATAGGTAGCAACTGTAGATCAGTCACTATATTCCTAATCCATGTCAGGTATTCGTAGAGACTGTCCCTGGAGAATGATATCTAGCGCATGCATGCTATCTAGGGACAGTTCAGATAAGGAATACTGGAGAGGAATGCAGGGGCTTTGTCGAGTTGGATTTCCTCATGGTTAATAAAACTTATTATGAAGTTAAACTACGTCGTTATTCACACAACTTCATACATGGTGTCAGAAGTTTTATTCCGGAACATCATCGGCTTGAGCTTCGTGAGTTTTTCTCTCTCTTTTTCTCTAAAGACAGATCGAAAAGTTTATTTGCTAATTCGGGAGACCAGACCCGCTCGTCTTCGACAGCAACATCGGTGAAAGATGGCGCATCTTCGAGGAAGAATATGACAATTTTATCGCAGCAGCACACTCTGATAAACCACCCCGCACTCAAGCATATGTACTTCTCAATCTTAAGCAACAGGAGGCTATCGGACGTGCAAAGTCTTTTGTGTAAGCGGAGGAGGTGAGACAGCCTGCTGAGGGAGACGGAGTAGAGGTTATCCCCCCACTGCATGAAAAACTGATCCTCAATGTTTCAAGAGTTATGCAGCCCTCAAACTAATCTCACCATGGAACGGCACAAGTTCAACATGGAATCAGAAGGCTGGTGCGACAATTGAATCATATGTCATGCTTTAAAGATAGAAGCAAGGAGCTGCACACATGGCAAACGCAACAACATTTTCAGTGTTAGATGCTAAGAGCTCCTTCTGGCAGATTCCGTTCTACTATAAATCTTCAATACTAACCACGCTCAGTACTTCTTTTGGCTGCTACAGGTTTCTACAGATGCCGTTCGGACTCAACTCTGCCAGTGAGGTGTCCCAGCGTGCCATGGAACAGATTTTCGAAGGTTATCCCTGCGCGATCATCGTTGACGACATCATCATTGCGGGTAAAGGCTTTGAAGAACACAACGTTAATTTAAGCAAAGTGCTTAACCTTGCAAGAAAGGTGCACTTGAAGCTTAATCCTCTCAAGTGCAAGTTCCGGGTGAATCAGGTCAGCTATGTTGGACACATTTTTACAAGCGAAGGCCTTAAAGCTGACCCTTCCAAATCGACGGCTATCAGACGGCGCCAGCAGATGTCCCCGCCCTGCAAAGGTTTCTGGTGATGGTCAACTACCTTGGTAAATTTATTCCCAATTTCAGCCAGCTGTCGGTTCACCTGCGACAGCTCACTCACAAAGATACTGCCTGGATGTCATGGGTGGCAGCAATATGTCTTTGAGGCACTGAAACGGCATATGTCTTGCCCACCTGTTCTGTCTTACAATTATGTCAATAAGCCAGTCACCCTTCCCTGTGATGCTTCACAGTATGGCCTCGGTGCAGCATGTTTGCAGGAAGGAAGGCCTGTTGCATATGCTTCATGGACAATGACAAACACTGAAACCAGATATGTTCAAATCAAAAAAGAGTTGTTGCAGGTGGTCTTTGCGTGTACTAAGTTTAACGACTACATCTATGGCATGCCAGTGACCATAGAAATGGATCACCAAGCACTGGTCACTATACTGAACAAACCCATACATGCGGCACCAGCAAGACTTCAAAGGATGATGTTAAGATTTCAGAAGTACAGCATTACCCTTGTTTACAAATGTGGAAAACATATGTACTCTGTCTTGGGATTCCAGGAAATCCACAACCCAGCATGCAGCCGAGAAGGACAGTTTTGATGTTATGGTGGTCAATCACATTTCCTCTTCTCGCCTGGAGGAATTGATGTTACACATGGCAGAGGACGCGGCTTTACAGACACTCACCACCATCATCAAACATGGATGGCCCTGCATTCAACGCATGCCGCCGCATGCTATTTGTCTTTATTTTTCTTTCAGAGATGAATTAACCATTGAAAATGGGGTCATCATGAAGGGCCACAAAGCAGTTATCCCAGTCTCACTACAAAAGGAGTATCCCCAATCGAATGGGTTCGCTGAATGAGCATTCTGCAGCATGAAACAAGTCATGGTAAAATCTTACAGAGACCGATCGGACGTTTTCCTAGATCTCCTTAATATCAGAAATGTACCACATGACACAACACTTGGATCTCCAGCACAAAGACTGATGTCAAGGATAACACATACCATCCTCCCAGTCTCAAAGAAGCTGCTGGAACCATACATGTGTAAGACTCAAGAGGTTCAGGCCCAACGTCTCAACAAAAGGCTGTCACAGAGGGTCAATCAAGTCGATCACTCCAGCCTTTGATGGAAGGACAGGTTGTCCGGTTACAGACCCCATTGTATCGGCATTGTTCAATCAGAAGGAAGGTTCTACAGGAGGAATCAAAGACACATTTGCAGACGAGCCTGCAAAGTCCATTCGTTGTCACCAGCAGATGTCCCCGCCCTGCAGAGGCTTCTGAGGATGGTCAACTACCTTGGTAAATTTATTTCCAATTTCAGCCAGCTGTCTGCTCCCCTGACAAAGATACTGCCTGGACGTGGCATCAGAGAAATTGGTTTGTAAGCAGCACTACGCACTTTGGAGTATGTAATCATGATTGACAATCCAATATGAAGCACCAGGGGAAAACTGCACTATTAAACTCAAGTAGGCAAACATTGTAATATCAGAAAGTTAAACTATTTGTTAACAAGCAAGTCAATTTCAACTAGATTTACATTTGACTTCAAGCATTTAAGAGCAGCATGGAGGCATAGCAGTAGAGTTGCTGGCTTTCCGCGCCAGAGACACAGGTTCGATCCTGACCACTGGTGCTCTCTATACAGAGTTTGTGCGTTCTCCCCGTGACCTCCGTGGGTTTTCTCCGGGTGCTCTGGTTTCCTCCCACACTCTAAAGACTTACAGGTTTGTAGGGTAATTGGCTTGATAAAATTGTAAATTGTTCTTCCCGTGTGTAGGATAGTGCTATTGCGCAGGCGGGGGACAGGGCAATCGCAGGGAGCGCTGTCTGAGTGAAATTCACATGGTACAAAGGCAATGTGATACAGACATACATCACGATGAACAGGAAGGTTGGCGCTGGAATTAAGACGGTGAAAGCACAGTGTACGGGAAGGGTCACATAAGTCTTTTAAAAGAGGGGGCAGAGGGGGAGAGGGCGGGAGAGAGGGGAGAAGAGGGGAGAAGAGGGGAGAAGGAGTGGAGACAACTTTTAAGAAGCCAGGGATACACGGCTGTGAAACCCGGCGGACATGAACAACAGCTGGTCGATTATCCTTGGTTCTGAAAACTAGTGTTTACGATTTTTTCCCCCCAATGAGCCCACCGGTCAGCACCGGCAACAACATACGACAACCTTCGACCTCCTGGCGACCCACTACCACTGCACCTGCAGTACGAGAATTCTCGCTACTCTCCATGGCGGTTTCATTCTGGTCGCCGCTAAATTTTCAACATGTTGACCAGAAAGAAGCTGTGACTAGTTCTGAGAATGCAGGAACTACTCACGACCATGAAGGCGACTCCCTGGCAACCGCACGCAAACAAGCGGCAACCGCATAGTCTCCTTTAGTCGCCTAAGTGGGACAGACCCATTAGGCATGAAAAAGAGCAAGAGTGAGTATTCTCAGTGTACATCAAATCAAATTTTTAAGCCAATCCAACAGTTTCATGAAAACAAGTAACTTAATTGATTGTTGTTAAAGGTCCCTTGCAGAGACTATCCAACCAGATCTGCCTTGGCACTGTCTGCGTTGGCTAATTAAAATGTAAAAGCAAAGATTCTCAAACCTCACATTGAAACAAATAACTATTAAAAGTGCTCATCCTTTCCAAGCTATAGAAACTCATACAAAATGTACGGCATTACATCGAAAAGTTGCAATCGGAGTAGGAATCAAGCTGGAAGGAAAGATGCACAAACAAACTGGTGCAAACCTTTCGCAGTACATACCTTCCAAATGCATTTAGTAAAGGAATAAAGGGATGCGGTAGGAAAGTGTGAGGCAATACTTAAAGTGACAGGAGGTTCATAAGAATCATTTTTTTTAAACAGAGATTATTTGCATTTAATAAACCATTGCTGAGCTGTAGATTTTATATTAAGACTCAGCAGAATAAATACTATTGCGTAAATCATATCTTTAAATGACACGAGATGGAATGGGCGAATATTTTCCTGGGCTACATTCTTTGTATGCTTGACGCATCCTCAGCACCATACATCTCACCCTCACCACTAACTATAAATACTCAGGCAAGGTGAGCAAAAATTCCTTCAGTCTAACCAATCGAAAGACCCTGTCACAAATATCATTCCATTTATTTTGTCTCAAAAGGCAACTTATTTTTAAGGCAGAGATAGATAGATTCTTGATTGGTACGGGCGTCAGGGGTTATGGGGAGAAGGCATGAGAATGGGGCTAAGAGGGATAGATAGATCAGCCATGATTGAATGGCGGAGTAGACGATGGCCGAATGGCCTAATTCTGCCCCTATCCACATAAACTTATGAACTCTTTGAATTCAAACTGTATAATTTGCAACCTTGTTGCAGTATTTGACCTTACAAAGAGCTTCAGGCAACATAGTCAGGTCATCACTAAGACACCTGGAAAATCCTCCAAGTTCACTGGAAGGACAAATGAACCAAAGACAGCATTCTCTCTCAGCCAACATCTCCAGCATTGAGGGAGTAGTTATTTTCAGTCAGTTATATTGAGCAGATCATTTAGTCTACACACCTGACATCAGATTCCCAAAACAGACAGTATTCTGAACTCTATTGTGTGGAATACCAGGAAATACCAGGAGAGGAAAAGATTCAAGGATGTGCTCATAGTTTTTTTCAAAGAAGTGCAACATCTCCAGTAACTCCTTGGAATTTCTGGCACTTGACACACTAAGTGAAGAACGAGCATTTAGGATTTTGTTGAGAATGTCTAGGTCATGCATCATCAGTACACAGAAGTCTTGTGTATGCGGCGCACAACCTCAACTCCTGCCACATATGCAGAGAGTCTGTGGTTGAGGCACTAGTCTTATTAGGGTCTGATCGCTCGGCGCGTGGGAGCTGAGATCCCCCCTCCCCGCCCCCTCCCCCCCCCCCCCCGATGAAGGAGTGATCACCTCGACGAGGAGGGCCCGACCGCTGGCTATGGGAATAAGATCGTCCCATCAACAGAAGGCTCGACGCCCCCGACCGCGGGAGAACAAAGAAGGGAAGAGATTGAACTTTTGTTTTGCCTTCCATCACAATGGGGAATGTGGAGGGGTCACTGCAGTGGATGTTTATGTTAAAATGTATTTTGTGTGTTCTGTTGCTTTTTATTTGTATGATTGACTTGGCAAATTAAATTCCTCGTATGTTGCAAAATATACTTGGCTAATAAAGTACTGTCGTATTGCAAATTGTGGAGTACAGAGGCAAATAATTAAATGATGGGTCTTTATCCCAAACATTATGGAGGGCACTGTAAATGCTTTTCTTTCTTTAACAAGGTTCACATCTATTTTGCCCCACAGCAAAACATTGACAATTTATGCAGTAAATTGCCAACATGTTGTTCCATTTAGTGTTTACAATATGCAGACTTTACATACATCTATGCAGCATAATTAAGAACTCGATCTAGAATGTTAATACCATAAATATTGTACTTTGGTATTATAATGATTTGTTTAGAGTTTTTAATTTAACCTGAGGGTTTCATAATCTATTTTCCCTTTCCTAATTAATCCTTTTGTCCTCCTCTGCTGGACTGAATTTCTCCCAGTCCTCTGGTAGGCTGCTTTTTTGTGGAAAAAAGATGAAGCATACAAATTAGCCAGAAAAAGCAGCCTACCAGAGGACTGGGAGAAATTCAGAGTACAGCAGAGGAGGACAAAGGGATTAATTAGGAAAGGGAAAATAGATTATGAAAGAAAACTGGCAGGGAACATAAAAACTGACTGCAAAAGTTTTTATAGATATGTGAAGAAAAAAAGATTAGTTAAAACACATGTAGGTCCCTTGCAGTCATAAACAGGTGAATTGATCATGGGGAACAAGGACATGGCAGACCAATTGAATAACTACTTTGCTTCTGTCTTCACTAAGGAAGACATAAATAATCTGCCAGAAATAGCAGCGGACCGGGGGTCAAATGAGATGGAACTGAGTGAAATCCAGGTTAGCCGGGAAGTGGTGTTAGGTAAATTGAATGGATTAAAGGCCGATAAATCCCCAGGACAAGATAGGCTGCATCCCAGAGTACTTAAGGAAGTAGCCCCAGAAATAGTGGATGCATTAGTGATAATTTTTCAAAACTCTTTAGATTCTGGAGTAGTTCCTGGGGATTGGAGGGTTGCTAATGTAACCTCACTTTTTTAAAAAAGGAGAGAGAGTGAAAACGGGGAATTACAGACCAGTTAGTCTAACATTGGTAGTGGGGAAACTGCTAGTCAGTTATTAAAGATGGAATAGCAGCAAATTTGGAAAGTGGTGAAATAATTGGACAAAGTCGGCATGGATTTATGATAGATTTTTTCGAGGATGTAACTAGTAGAGTAGATAAGGGAGAACCTGTGGATGTGTTATATCTGGACTTTCTGAAGGGTTTCGACAAGGTCCCACATAAGAGATTAGTATGTAAACTTAAAGCACACGGTATTGGGGGTTCAATATATATTAATGATCTGGATGAGGGAATTGAATGCAACATCTCCAAGTTTGCGGATGACACGAAGCTGGGGGGCAGTGTTAGCTGTGAGGAGGATGCTAGGAAGATGCAAGGTGACTTGGATAGGTTGGGTGAGTAGGCAAATGCATGGCAGATGCAGTATAATGTGGATAAATATGAGGTTTGCCACTTTGGTGGCAAAAACAGGAAAGTAGACTATTATCTGAATGGTGGCCAATTAGGAAAAGGGGAGATGCAACGAGACCTGGGTGTCATGGTACACCAGTCATTGAAAGTAGGCATGCAAGTGCAGCAGGCAGTGAAGAAAGCGAATGGTATATTAGCATTCATAGCAAAAGGATTTGAGTATAGGAGCAGGGAGGTTCGACTGCAGTTGTACAGGGTCACCTGGAGTATTGCGTACAGCTTTGGTCTCCTAATCTGAGGAAAGACATTCTTGCCATAGAGGGAGTACAGAGAAGGTTCTCCAGACTGATTCCTGCGATGTCAGGACTTTCATATGAAGAAAGACTGGATAGGCTCGGCATGTACTCGCTAGAATTTAGAAGATTGACGGGGGATCTTATAGAAACTTACAAAATTCTTAAGGGGTTGGACAGGCAAGATGCAGGAAGATTGTTCCGATGTTGGGGAAGTCCAGAACAAGGGGTCACATTTGAAGGATAAGGGGGAAGTCTTGTAGGAACGAGATGAGAAAAACATTTTTCACACAGAGAGTGGTGAATCTGTGGAATTCTCTGCCACAGAAGGTAGTTGAGGCCAGTTAATTGGCTATATTTAAGAGGGAGTTAGATGTGGCCCTTGTGGCTAAGGGGATCAGGGGATATGGAGAGAAGGCAGGTACGGGATACTGAGTTGGATAATCAGCCATGATCATATTGAATGGCGGTGCAGGCTCGAAGGGCCGAATGGCCTATTCCTGCACCTATTTTCTATGTTTTTATGTTGCATTAAACTGTGATACTATTTACTCAAGACAATTTTTCATTTGTCAGTGGAACCTATCGTGAAATAAGAATAATAGATTTGAAATGATTTCTTCACAAGACACCAATCTAATAAAAGTTTAACATTTTTGAAGGACAAAGATATTGCATGGAATTCTGAATAACATTTTGTATTACTCATTCACTCTCGATATAGTTTGAGGATTAGATATTATTACCTTTTGAATAGTACATGTGATTTGGAAAATTATCACTGCTGGATTCAGACAAATGCAGCATCTAAATTGTCCTGAAATGTTATGGCTGGAGAGGATTTTGAACATAATGGAGGCTAACTAGAATTATGTTAAATTTCATGCTTGGATTTGGAATGCATTTTTCTACTCTATGCTCCATTATCACCGGTGCCATGAAGGCCACGAGATTATGATTTTCCATTTGAATCGGATATTTCACTTAACTTCAACGTTAAAATATATGCAAATGTAAAACCAAATGAAAATTAATTTTACAAGAACATCTTCATATCTTGAACTGGATCGTGCCGGGATATAACATACCATTCAAAAGCACAGCAAATTTAAATCAATTAGATTAATGATATTGGGCTCTCTTTCGATGAATGTGTAGGAAAGAACTGCAGATGCTAGTTTAAATCGAGTTTAAATTGAAAGAGAAGGTAGACACAAAATGCTGGAGTAACTCAGCAGGTCAGGCAGCATCTCTGGAGAGAAGGAATGGGTGACGTTTCGGGTTGAGACCCTTCATCAGTCTGAAGGATAGTCATTGAGGCACATCACCTTGCTCTTCTTGGGCACCGGTATTATTGATGCCCTTTTGAAGAAGGTGGGAACCTCTGACCTCAGAAGTGAGAGGTTGAAAATGTCCGTAAAAATTCCAGCCAGTTGGTCCGCACAGGTTTTTAGAACACGACCAGGTATACCATCAGGTCCAGACGCTTTTCGAGGGTTCACCCCTCTGAAGGATTTCCTGACGTCGGCCTCTGTGACTGAGACTGAAATTCCATCACAGCGAATGGGGGCTCGGGAAGGCACATCGGTGTTCTCCCTATCAAAGCGTGCGTAAAAAGCATTCAGCTCATCAGGGAGTGATGTATCGCCGACATTCGAGCTGCCTCCTGGTTTCGCCTTGTAGGGTCAGTCCCCGCCACAGCTACCAAATATCTGTGTTCAAAAATGAAACAATGCTAGATTCATTTGAAACAGAAGACCTCGAGCTTTGTGATGGTAGCTGCAGAATATTGTTGCAAGGAGGGATGTACAATTCCAGATGTGCGTGTCTCAAGCATGATTATCTGCTAAATGTTTCAAGCGAGGGAAGCTGAACTTGTGCTACACTAGATGAAACAATGAATGCCCATCAGCTGCAATGGGGCAGAGCAGACAGACAGAAATCGTGCCTGACAGTGAGTGAAAAAGAGTCAATATAGCTGCAAAAATCATTTGGAAATAAGTTTTTTTAAAGATAAGCCAAGATAGAGAGAACAAAGTGTTATTTAACCATATAACCATATAATAATTACAGCACGGAGACAGGCCCTCTCGGCCCTTCCAGTCCGTGCCGACCATTTGTTTTCCCCTAGTCCCATCTACCTGCACTCAGACCATACCCCTCCATTTGATTGCTGCATGGAAAATGAAGAGGTCAAACAGTTAAATAAATACGTCTCATTAAATTTTTAATAAAGACACAAAGTGCTGGAGTAACTCGGTGGGTCAAGCAACATCATTCGAGAACACGGATAGGCAAAGTTTCAGGTCGGGTCCCTGCTTCAGACCCAACCCAAAACATTGCCTATCCATGGTTTCCAGAGATGCTGACTTACTCACTGAGTTACTCCAGTACTTTATGTCTGTTTCTGTAAACCAGCATCTGCAGTTCATTGTGTCTACTCTCATGACAGTTATGCATATTGCATGACATAAATCACAATTTAATTTTTCATTAAAAAATTAACATTTGGATTTCTGCAACAGAACCAAAGCTATGTTGTTGTTGCCTTTTATTTGCACATAGACACAAACATGAGAACAGGAATTGGGGAGATTCCAGCAACACAGTAATTAAATTATATCTTAGATTTTTGTAATTTAGTTTGTGGATATGTGCCTCCCTCAGTAAAAAGACCATTTATATTTTCCATTCAAAAATACAATAACTAGGTATGGTAATGACCAAACTGTAATCAGTCACCATGGTTAAATCAGCATTTGCTGCCAGGTACAAAATTATGTCAAGTCGAAATGAAGCTTAGTTTCCATATTGCAGAGCTCCAGATGCAAATTAACCAGCTTTGTTAAACTGCTGAGAAAGAACCAGGCTAATTCAGAATGGTAATAGATCTATGAACAGGTACTGGAGGAATTGTCTGTCTTGTCTCAGATGACATGAAATATATTAGCTGAAACATAGGTAATTGGAATATTATAAGAGAGCAGAGCATGTGATAATTGTGCAGCACATTTAGGGAGATATGACTGTTTTCATTTGCTATTGGGAGATCCCAATTTTGAAATATATGGTCTTGACCAAGTGAGATGGAAACAGAGAGAATAAAGTGAACTTACGTACACAAACAAAGACCATATATTTCAAAATTGGGATCTCCCAATAGCAAATGAAAACAGTCATATCTCCCTAAATGTGCTGCACAATTACCACATGCTCTGCTCTTTTATAATATTCCAATTACCTATGTTTCAGCCAATATATTTCATGTCATCTGAGACAAGACAGACAATTCCTCCAATATCTTTACCAGGTTCATATATATCAAAAGACTTTACTCTTTATTGCATTTAAAGGGAAAACCAACCTAGATTGTGAACCATTATAAATGGACTCAAGGTGTTGAAGTAAAAATAAAATGTTCTGTGATTAGTGGTCAAGTATTATTTAAACTGAGAAAAAAGTGCAAAGTGAAAACAAGAACAAAGTTGTGTTTAAGCAGCTGTTTCTGAAGACGGGTTCCGACCCGAAACCTCACCCATCCTTTTTTTCCCAGAGATGCTGCCTGACCCGCTGAGTTATTCCAGCACTTTGTGTCTATCTTTGGTTCAAGACAAGTTTTTTTGCAGCAGGGTTGGAGGGCAGGAATGGAGGTTGGTCGGAGAAGTGGAGGATGTTGGGAGAGGTGGGGAGAAAGGCCCAGCAAACAACATTCATTTTCAGCTTCATTTTCTGCCAAGTCCAGGATTAGCCGAGTATCTTTTGTGATGCATGCTCGCCAGCATTTGAATGCGGTTCATATTAAACATTAACAGGGCGATTAGAGAGATGAACAGGGATTTACTGTCCCCTATGTAATGTTTAAATAGCTTGGATACTGTCTGAAGATAATCTCACACTTGTCTGAATTCAACTTGGCAAACCTCACAAAATATTTGAAGCCACTGAAGCAAACTTAAGTGTAATTTACCCAGAAGGAGAGTGGCTGCAGTCCCTTTCAGGCCTACATGTCCATTTTTTTTATTAATGGAATGCAATGTTCTTACATTTACAGTGTTGACATAGCAGTTTAAACCCACAGTAAATTAAAGTTCATTATTTCAAAAGCAAACAATTAAGACAGTAAAACTGCACTTCCCATTAAATATGGTCTATGAAGAAACAGATTTTGGCAGAAAGATACTAACTGGCTATTATAACATCACCAGTTAAAAGGAAAAAATCTGGCCAATGACATTATTAAAAGGAAACACTTTTTCACAGAGAGTTGTGAGTGTGCAATTCTCTGGCGGTGGAGGCTGATTCTCTGGATACTTTCAAGACAGAGCTAGATAGGGCTCTTAAAGATAGCGGAGTCAGTGGATATAGGGAGAAGGCAGGAATGGGGTACTGATTGTGGATGATCAGCCATGATCACATTGAATGGCAATGCTAGCTCGAAGGGCTGAATGGCCTACTCCTGCACCTATTAAAAAAACAATTCTGAAAGAGAAAGAGCAGGGAGCAGAACTGATAAGTGTAGGAAAGAACTGCAGATGTTAGTTTAAATCGAAGGTAAATATAAAATGCTGGAGTAACTCAGGTAACAGGCAACATCTCTGGAGAGAAGGAAAGGGCAATGGTTCGGGTCGAGATCTTCTTCAGACTGATGTCGGGCTGAACACAAGTGAGTGGTTCAAAGAGCTGGCATGGACAATATGGAGCTCCTTCTGTACTGTAGAATTTTGGGACTGCATCACAATAAAGAAATCTTAAAAGTAATGCTGAAAATGATCTTGTCTTTGTAAGATGACTTTCCACCTTATGACAATGGGGGATCATTAGGCTAACTTAGGAAAGAAGCAATATTAAATATTCTGGAGAATCTGAAGAAGAGTGTCGACCTGAAATGTCACCTATCCCTTTTCTCTAGAGATGCTGCCTGATCTGCTGAGTTACTCCAGCATTTTGTGTCTGTCTTAGATATTCTGGAGCTCCTCATTTGGTTTTGAAATTACTTCTTCTTCTTCCTCCTATTCCTTCTGTCACGGATCCACAGTGGCACAGTTTTGAATATATTTTCTTAAATCAATTTCTTATAAACGGATATAAACGGGACTGTGGGTCCCCATCCTACCTCTTCCAAAGTCCACAATCAGTTCCTTGGTTTTGCTGGTGTTGAGAACCAGGTTGTTGTGCTAGCACCATTTAGTCAGCCGGTCGATCTCACTTCTATACTCTGACTCGTCCCCATCAGTGATACGTCCCACAACAGTGGTGTCGTCAGCGAACTTGACGATGGAGTTCGCACTATGTCCGGCTACGCAGTCATGAGTATAGAGTGAGTACAGCAGGGGGCTGAGCACGCAGACCTTGAGGTGCTCCCGTGCTGATTCTTATCGAGGATGACACATTTCCTCCAATTCGGACAGACTGTGGTCTGTGAATGAGGAAGTCGAGGATCCAATTTCAGAGGGAGGCGCAGATACCCAGATCTGAGAGCTTGGTAACCAGCTTGGAAGGGATGATGGTGTTAAATGCCAAGCTGTAGTCAATGAGTAACAGCCTGATATATGACTTTTTGTTGTCCAAGTGGTCCAGAGCGGAGTGGAGAGCCAGTGAGATCACATCCACCGTTGATCTGTTGTGGCAGTAAGCTAACTGCAGTGGCACCAGGTTTTTGTCGATGTATTAGTTGATTTGTGCCATGTGATATGGATTCGTGAGATACATGGCTATATTTACTACTTATGACAGCACAATATTTCATAATGTAAATTCTTAATGTGGAATTCTTCATGAAAACCACTTAATGAATGAATAAGTTTACTGGCCAAGTATTCACATACAAGGAATTTGCTTGGTGCTCTGTCCGCAAGTGACAACATGACATGCAGTGACAGTTAGGAATGATACGTAAAACATTAAACATTAATAATAAAACATTATTGGTTAAATATGTGAATTAAATAAAATACCAGAGCAAAAGGAGGCTACAGATTGTTGGTTATTGAGTAGAGTTACTACTCGTGGAAAAAAAACTTTTTATGTCTGGTTGTGGCAGCTTTGACAGTCCAGAGTCACCTTCCAGAAGGAAGTGATTCAAAGAGTTTGTAGCCAGTGTGAGATGGTCAGAGATGATCTTATCCTCTCGCTTCCTGGCCCTTGCAGTGTACAGTTTGTCAATGGAGGGAAGGTTGCAGCCAATAACCTTCTCAGCTGATCGGATGATTCACTGCAGCCTCCGGATGTCGTGCTTGGTGGCTGAGCCAAACCAGACCAAGATGGAGAAGGTGAGGACAGACTCTATGATGGCTTTATAGAATTCGACAATCAATGCCTGTGGCAGATCGTGCTTCCTCAGCTGCCGCAAGAAGTACATCCTCTGTTGGGCCTTTTTAACTGTGGAGACGATGGTGGCCCCCCATTTAAGATCCTTGGAGATGATGGTTCCCAGGAACTTAAATTACTCCAGAGATGTGACTGGGGTGTTGTTGATGCTCTCTTAAAGTCTGCAATCAATTCCACTGTCTTAAGAGCATTGATCGCCAGGTTGTTGCGAAGGCAACAGGACACCAGCTGTGTCAAATGTTAAACAATTTAAATGTTAGACTGATATCTGAGGAAATGCATTATGGGAGCCTAGAAATGGGAACTATTGGTACCGGTTTCTCATGTGAAATGGTATGCTTGCCTTAATCGGTCAGGGCAATTAATATAAGAGCCAGGAAGTTATGTTGCTGCTTTAGAAGATTTTGGTGAAGCCGCATTTGCAGTACTGTGTGCAATTCTGGTCAACACGTTTCAGGAAGGATGCAGAGGTTTTGGAGAGGGTACAGAAGGGGCTTAGCAGAATGCTGCTTGGACTAGAACATATTAGCTAACAGGAGAGGTTGGACAAACTTGGATTGTTTTCTCTGGAGCGCAGAGGATGAGGGAAGCCCTGATATAGAAATATGAGAGGAATAGATAGGATAGACAGTCAAAACTTTTATCACAGGGTGGAAATGTCAAAAACTAGAGAGCATATCTTTAAGGTGAGAGGGGCAAAATTTAATAGTGTGGGGTGAGTTTTTTTTTAAAACACAGAGTGTGCTGGGTGCTTGGAACACATTGTCAGAGATAGTTGTTGAGGCAGATGCATTTGAGTCTATCCAAACATTCGCAAAATTGGTCAAGCATGCACAATGACGGCTTATGATGAATGATATTTTATTGTCACATGTGACACGTCAGTGATATTCTATACCGAGAATCATGTCAAATGAT
Source organism: Okamejei kenojei (assembly GCA_035221665.1). Lineage (NCBI taxonomy): Eukaryota > Metazoa > Chordata > Chondrichthyes > Rajiformes > Rajidae > Okamejei > Okamejei kenojei. Next base: position 45,229,034 of record CM069132.1, read on the forward strand.
TGGACCCGAGTGTCTGGTGCTTCTCAAAAAAACTTGAGAATATCATGTTACTGAACACTCAGGAACATGTCATAAAGGTTCAATGGTTCTTTATTGTCACCTATGCACAGCTGTGACATTGCACAGCCCACAGTACTTCATCTGTGACAGCCAGTGAACAGATACATAAAAGGCTGGCATCAGGGCAATGGGAAAAGGCAGCGGAAGAGGAGACAATTTCATTTTTTGCAGCATTTGGGGTGACAACATCTATTCTGTCCAATCTATAGACTATACATTAATTAACTATAAACATATTTTCCAAAATCACATTGATGTGACTAATCAGACTGCTTCTGCATCTATATAATTAAAAGTGTCACCTTGACCATTTCCTGTTTGCACTGTGCTTTGATTTTAGAAAGAACGCTACCACATATGGCTCTTATTTTTTGGCAATCTTACTCAAAGTTCTCCGCCGCTGCGCAGGCCCCGAGGATTTATCCCATCGATTAAAAATAAAAGACTTATTAGTGTTTAAATAATCTTGATATTCTCTCTCCTGGCAATCACCGCCATGAAGGCAATGCCCCTTCCAGTGGGAGGGGGCAGGGACTATAAAACCCGGAAGTGTTGGCGTGGCTCAGTCTGTCTGCAAGATGGCGAGGGAGAGGTCACGACTGTCTGTCTGAGCTGGGAAACTACAGAACACTGTGAGTATGCATTGTACTTGAATAAATGATTTGTTAGCCCTTGATGAAAATGAAATGAGTTGTTTGGCCTGCCCTGTGCTTGAAACTGCAATGGCTATGGAAATTAAGTGAAAATGCAATGAGATGTTTGGCTTGAGCCTGCCCTGTGCTTGAAACTGCAAAGGTAATGGAAATGAAGTAAAAATGCAATGAGCTGTTTGGCCTGAGCTTGCCATGTGCTTGAAACTGCAATGACAATGGAAATGTAGTGAAAATGCAATGAGCTGTTTGGCTTGAGCCTGCCATGTGCTTGAAAGTGCAATGGCAATGGAAATGAAGTGAAAATGCAATCAGCTGTTTGGCTTGACCCTACCCTGTACTTGAAAGTGCAATGGCAATGGAAATGAAGTGAAAATGCAATCTGTTTGGCTTGACCCTGCCCTGTGCTTGAAAGTGCAATAGCAATGGAAGTGAAGTGAAAATGCAATGAGCTATTCGGCCTGCCCGGTGCTTGAAACTGCAATGCAATTGGAAATGAAATGAAATGGAGTTGTTTGGTCTGCCTGAAACCATTAATTTTGACCCACAAGGCCCCTATTAGCTGAGAACCAGTCCCTTTTGCCCAAAATGCCCATGTTAGCCCAGGAGGAGCATTTTGGCCCAAAAGGTCCATGCCGGGCCAGGAAAAGTCCAGAAAACATGTCTTTCACTGAGATTTCACTCAGATTTTTTTTTAAATGGAGCCCCTTCGGCCCATCAGGCCTGTACTAGCCCATGAGTCCCTTTGGCCCATCAGTAAGTATTCCCCCTGCAAGTATTAAACCTCACCCCAGTATCCTTCTCCCTCCTTTCATTTGCTCCCTGTGAGATTCATACCAGGATAGACTTTCCTCCTTCATTGCTGTGATCTGCAGAAAAATATGAAAAATGTATAAAATTGATTCTCCACCCTCTCCTCCTTTTCTCTCTCACACTGAGTCTCTCACCTGTTTTGGGCAGAATTGCTGGCAGTTTCTGAGCTGCCAGCCCACCAGGCCTGAGTGACTGAGCTGCCAGCCCACCAGGCCCGAGTGACTGAGCTGCCAGCCCACCAGGCCTGAGTGACTTAGCTGCCAGCCCACCGGGCTTGAATGACTGAGCTGCAAGCCCAATAATCCATTCGGCCCACAATGTCCATACTAGCCTTCTGGAAACTAGTCCCTTTCAGAAAGCGCCCCCCCCCCCCCACTGGTCAGCAATATTGGAAATTGGTGGAGAGGTGGAATATTGCGTTGGGGTACTAGCCCTCCCATGTGAACATGGGACCCAACGGGTCCCACTTAGTCTAGTATTTCATAAAAGCAGTTACACAAAATGCTTAACTTTCTTTTGTGATGACGGTTTCAACTAAATTTCAACATTTTCAGAAGTTCATTTTTCCAACATTTTTTTTTAATGTTTGGACTATTGCTTCTATTGCTTCTCTTCCGCTTTTGCTTACTATTGCTTCTCTTCCGCCTTTTTGTTGCAATATTCATTTTGCTATAAATCACTGCAATTACATCGCCTCCAACAAATTAAACCCCACTAATTTTGAAAATATTTCAAGCCAAAAAAATAATAACATGTAATTTTATAACTTCTCAACGGTTCCTGTAACATGTAATGCTAAAGACAAGTGGAAATTTTACAAATGGCTTTTTGTAGAAATCTTCAGAAATTATTAAATATTAGTGTTATTTCGTCAATAAAATTAACATTGGTTGCAAACCTCAGCTTAGCACATTGGGCTGAAATTTCTATCTACACAATCTACACTACTGTGGTGTAAGAAATAATGCACAAATAGGCTACAAAAGTGTTAGAAAATTAAATTAGTTAAATAAATGAAAGAAACAAAATAACAGCAAAACACAACTTATTCCAAGATCCCACAGTTCTCCTTCTCAATCTCCTACTTTCCTTCCTATCAAAGGATCTTGGTTATGTGCAATTGTCTAAAATCTTGGGCATCTCTCAACTACTGTTTGAATAGTTTATATCTGGCCTCCATGAAAAAGTACTTTCTTGATTCCACCTGAAGTGATTATACCCTTTCTTCCTCTCCTCAACCTTTGACATTATTAATTAAACCATATTCGTCAAATATCCATCCTCTGTTCAGCTGGACATAACTGTCCTCTGTTGCTTCCATTCCCACACATCTGATTCTATCCAGATGATCTCCAGCAATAACTCTGTTCTCTGTTTAAACCAATTGCTCTTGATTCATATTTCAATATTTTCATCCTTGTCCGAATAATGTTGCTGCCGGAAAGCACTGCTGGGTGCGGTGGTGGAGCCAAATATAATAGTGGCATTTAAGAGACATTTAGATCGGTACATGAATATGCAGGGAATTGCGGGTGGAAAGAGATGGTCTTGGTATCATGTTCAGCACAGGCATTGTGCCAGTTTCTATGCTGTACAGGTCTATTAACATAACGTTCAAGCACATGATTGTATTTAATATATATACATTAATGACACCGTGCCACCTGCCCAACCTTTCATACCCTTCATGCTGTCAGACTTATCATCCAGACTTGGAAAGGCCGCAAATTCTAACCAGCTTAACATTGCCAAGCTAATATCACTGCCCCACGTCTGCTAGTTTACTGCCAACTCTATCACGTACCAACCTATAATTAGCCTGAACCAGACTGATTACAACCTTAACACCTTGCTTGACACTGAGGCAAATTAAAACCTCAAATTCTCTTTGGTAAAGTTCATCTACCTGCTCCTATCTAACTATCATCACTTTTTCCAACTTTGGAACTCACCCTTGTTCTTTCACCTTCTGACTTGCACATTCCAATTCACCTCAGAGCAATCACCCATTACACTTGCTAAGTTTCAGCTCATCACACATTCATCTACAACAAGTTCCATTGGACGCCTGTTGTTCCCCTTAAAGCCCTGTCCCACGGTACGAGTTCATTCCAAGAGCTCTCCCGAGTTTCCCCTGATTCGAACTCGGAGATTTACGGTAATGGCCACTCGTCGGTACTCGGGGATCTCGTGGACATTTTTCAACATGAGTCTTCCCGTGCTTACCTGCCATTAGCGAGTCTTCCTGAGTACCTGCCGTTAGCGATACGTGCCGCTAGGAGACATCCCCGAGCTCCGACGTACCCGCTACGTTAATTCTCTGTGCTTACGAGTTTGATTTTTTTTAACTCGGGAGAGCTCTTGGAATGAACCCGTACCGTGGGACAGGGCTATTACCAAGCTACATTGGGTCCTGGTACTGTAACACCTTTACTTAATATTGGGATTTCTACTTCACCTTCCTCTGTCTATTCTATAGTTTACAGCCTCCCGGCAAGCCACGGAGTGGCCGAGGCCAGAGCCCCTGCGAGTCAGAGGCCCGCGGCCGGCGGAGTCAGCAGAGCCCGTGGCTGATGCAGCACGTGGTTGACGTAGCCTGGAATGGTGGAGCCCGTGGCCGAGATCGGAGTCATGCGGCTGAGGCCTGGGTCGCGCCACGGAGGCGTCCGGAGAGAACCCGTCAGCGATAGTGGAGAGATCAGTGTGGCGGTCGATGGAAGAGCTAACCGATGGACAAGGACGGATCATGTGGAGCATGGACGCCGTTGTCGGGGGAAGCAACAAAGGGGGACCCAGCATGTGGGGAGCGCCATGAGGGAGTCGGGGTGGGGGAGGGGTAGAACAAAGGGGGACCTGGCACGGATACTGTGTATACTTTGTGACTTTGCCAGTGCACTTATATGCCTTGGGTATACCTTGCAAAGAAATTTCACTGTGACTTGTCCCACGGTACGAGTTCATTCCAAGAGCTCTCCCGAGTTTCCCCTGATTCGAACTCGGAGATTTACGGTAATGGCCACTCGTCGGTACTCGGGGATCTCGTGGACATTTTTCAACATGAGTCTTCCCGTCCTTACCTATTCATTCATTCATTCTTCTCGTTTGAAATGCTTATCAATGCCAATCTTTCTACATTCCTGATCCCACCAACTTGGCTGTCCATGTCCATTTATGTCGGCTTCATATATTGGTGGCTCGACACACTCAAGGCGAAGCAATCCAGAGCAATGGATGCAAGGAAATTACTTTGTGCAAGGAATCCAAAACATGAGGACACCATCTTAAAATTAAAATTAGACCATCTAGGAGTGAAATTATGAATGACATTTTCAACAGAAAACTTAATTTCCAATCCCTAAAGTACGTGGTTGTTGATTCAATACTTGATGGATGTTAATTAAGCAAGCACATTAAAGAATATGGTGAAATGACAAGTGGCATTGAAATGATTATAAGATGGTCTATAAGAGTGATGGAACTAGCTCCAATAGCTTATTCCTGTTGTGTCGGAAGGAACTGCAGATGTTGGTTTAAACCGAGGATAGACCCAAAATCCTGGAGAAAAGTCAACGGGGCAAGCAGCAGCTCTGGCGAGGAGGAATGCGTGATGGTTCAGGTCGAGACCTTTATAATATTTCCATGTGGTTTGGCTGCTGTTAAAAAAAAAATCAAATATTTTACTACTTTAAAGGCGCTGAAAGGCAGAATGTTACCGTTGGTGTGGGGTTACGGAGTAATTAATTTTTTTTCATGTACTTTAATGTTGCAATTTCCTTTTTCAAAACATCTTCATTAAAAAACAAACAGAGGTTAAAAATGTTATTGTTCTATCTATGCCACACAGGGCAGGTTCAGAATTCAACAAGAATGCTGATGCCTAGCAGTCTGATTATTGATTACAAGTCTACATTCATTCAATCAAAATGTATGAGAAGATGACAATATTTCCTGTGTTTCATTTAAGGTAAACTATTTGCTTTTCTGCTATTCCTGCATACCTATTGTATGCCTTTATTGACACTATCCTTTCTGGTAGTAGCATGAGCCATTGACATTATACAGTTGGGTGACTCCATTTACAAAGTATATTTGTGAGTATATAATAATCCCTCATTATATTGGACCATGGGAGAGGGGGGGGGGGGGGGGGGGGGGGGTGGAACGGTGTCCATTATTGTTGATTGTTTTGTTATAAACGAGTAAGAGGGGTAAAGGGCCTGTCCAACTTGGGTGTCATTTAGGCAACATAATTTATGTGTCATGGCGCACGCATGGTGAGCATGGTGCGTGGTGACATAGGCAGGGTCGCACATGGCGCCCCAGGATTTTGGGATGTACAAAATCTTTGTGCGCCATCTGCGTGACACACAAATGACGCCCACGTGGGACAGGACCTTAAGTATTAACTAGTTTGAGGTTAGGAAGAAGTGTGGTGCCGGGGGGAGGGGTAAAACCAGGGAGAATTTTCTTGGCAGAGAGCCACAAGGCCCCTGATCCCACGCACAGTACGTCAGGGACAGGCCCGGTGCTCACGCTGTCTTCATGCTGTTCACTCTCTCCGCTCATACAACCGGATGCACGCCACCTGGGTCAGCTCAGTGGGTATCTTGATGGTAGGGGGGACTGTATAATGGGAGCCTTACACCATTACCAGGTTACCGAGGCACGTGTTACCATGGTGATGAAGGTGCAGTGGCTCGTCCTGCGTCTGCATCCAACACCTATGGGACCGTGCTTTTTGCAGTCGCTGCAAATGCGTACACAATGCAATGCTCTTCAAGAGTGTTTTACTGCTCGCTCTCGCCCCTCAGCTGCCTTTCCGCTGCCCAACACTGCACTGCCCACCACCCGCCAAGCGCCACCACAAATGGGCGTCTCGGTCCGCTATAACCGAAATCCGCTATAAAGTGGCTGGTGCTAATGAAGGTAGACTGTACTCATTTATGGAATTTGTAGGCTGCACTCACTGAATATTTCAGACACATTTTCTTGTATGTACTGGAGTTGTTAAAGTTCGATAATAGAACGTTTACTTTTTTTCTCCACAAGCACAATGATGCAATCTCAAAGAGAGCTCATCAATGTTTCTATTTCCTCAGAGGTTTGAGGACAATAGCCATGTTACAAACTGCGCTCCTGAACTTCCACAGATGTGCAGAGGTGTTAATGCTGACCAGTTACATCACACCCTGGGTTCAGTAATTCGAACGCTCAAGACAAAGGTGGCTGTTGAAAGCGGTGGACAATGCCTGGTCCTTCACGGGTACTGAGCTTCCCATCATCTAAGGGATCTACAGGAAGCACTGCCACAAGAAGCCAGCTGATATCATCCAAGACCTTCAGCACATTGGACAAGCTCTCTTCTCCTTGCTACCATTGGGGAGAAGGTACAGGAGCCCGAGAACTGTTACCTCCAGGATCAAGAACAAATTATTTCTGTCAACCAACAAGTACACGAACCATCTGACACAAACCTAACCATGACCTATCTCAGCACAAGACTGACTTAAAATGCAGTGTATATTTACTTTTGTGGTTGTGTCCAATGTGCCTGTAAAGCAGCGGCAAGTAAAACATTAATTGTGCCGCCTGATATAGGTTCCACGTTTGCAGAATCATCAGGGATACCAAGAGACAATTCTAGACCAAACTGAAATCTGCATGGACAGCCACTGATTGCGGCAAGGCTTGCATGCCACTAGAAGGGCAGAATCTCTGTCAACAAGGATTCCCTCCCCGAAGAGCCCAATGCATACTCTGTTCGATACGAACAGAGGGTCACTGGACTGGCATCACTGCTACGACCGTCATGGTGAATCTGTACACATGGTCACTGTCGCAGGCATCAGATCGGCCTGCCAGAGAAAAAAAAATCGTGAAGCGACAGGTTATGATGGAGTCCCCGGCCATGACCTCAGAACCCGCGTGGACCAACTGGCAGGAATATTTGCAGAACTCCTAAACCTCTCATCACTCTGATCCAAAGTTCCTATATGCTTTAAAAAGACCGCTATCATTCCAGTGCCAAAGAAAAACAAGGTAACGTGCCTTAGTGGCTGGTCATGGCATACAACAACTCCTGATTCCAAGACAACATTGATCTACTGCAACTCATCTACTGCCAGATGCCATCTCCCTGGTCCTATACTTATCCTAGAACAAATGGATAACAAGGACACTTGCATCTGTTTATTAACTATAGGTCCACCTTCAACACCATAATATCAATGAAACTCAACTCCAAACTCCGGACATTGGACTCAGCAATTCCTTCTGAGACTGGATCCATAATTTCCTGATGCATAAGCAGCAATCAGTACAGAAGGGCGATAATACACTCATAATGCAGCCAAAAACTGTTTAACTTAATTTACAAGTTTGCAGGTGTCGCAATACATTGGTGCTGCAGCCAAGAAACCACAATAATGTCTCTACATCCTCAGGAGGAAGTTCAAGTTCAAGTTGAAGTTACATTTATTGTCACTGCACCAATTGGTACAGTGAGATTTGAATTACCATACAGCCATACGAATAATAAACACAATATATAATAGAGTTTAACATGAACATCCCCACACAGCAGAATCAACGTTTCCCACTGTGAGGGAAGGCAATAAAGTTCAGTCACCTTCCTCATTGTTCACCCGTGGTCGGGGCCTTTGAGCCCTCCGCAGTCGCCACTACCACGGCCCGATGTTCAGGCCCGCTCGCTGGGATGATCAGTACTCCAACGTCGGAACGGAAGAACACGCTTCGCAGCTTGGAGTTTCCGAATCAGATGCTTCTTACCGCGGCTCCCGATGTCCACAAGCCGAGCTGGGCGGAGCTCCAACAATGGCGACCCCCAGCAAGGGGTCCCAGCACTCCGCGATGTTAAAGTCAGCGCCTCCCGCAGCTAGAAGCTCCGCAGACCACAGCTCCACGGTGTTGAAATCAGCAGGTCCAACACTCCGGAGTCTCAACACGGTGATCTCCGGTAAGGCATCGTCCCGCTCCGCGATGGCAATTCAGTGCTGCGCTGCTGCTGAAGCTCTGGCCGGTCTCCGGCAGGAAAGGCCGCACCAATCCAGATGGTATGCCGCGAGGGGGGGGGGGGGGGGGGGGGGGGGGGGGGGGGGGGGGGGGGGGCAAGGATGCGACTCGGAGAAAAGACGCATCTCGACCAAGAAGTGACTGGGAAATGTTCCCCTCTTCCCCCTCCCCAACTAAAAATAACAAACACGATGAAAGGACGGACAAACTGCTGGCGAGGCTGCCGTGCGCGGCGTCACCCTATTACCTGAATTTTGGCATGTCTTCAAAGACTCTCACCAGTTTCCATAGATGCACTGTAGAAAGGATGCATTGCAACTTGGTTTAGCAACTGCTCTGCCCAAAACTACAAACAATTGCAGATAGTGAAAGATACAGTCCCGCCTTTCCCTATCCTGTCTGGTAGAAGATACAAAGGCTGGAATGCACATATAACCAGATTCAGGAAAATGCTTCTTTGGCATTGCCATCAAACTATTGAATGGACCTCTTACAATATAATCCCAAACTCCCAACCTACCTCATTGAGGCCATTGCACTTTTTATTCCTCGCTTTGTCTCTTGTTATAACACAGTGACACCATACTACATCCTTTGGTTATTTTATTTTTGCAATACTTGTATATGGTTTCATTTTATCCATATGTGGTATGATTTGACTGGATAGCAAGCAAATCAAAGTTTTTTCAGTTTAGATCAGTACACTTGTCAATAATAAATTAGTACCAATACAAGTGACTATAATAATAAACCAATAAAGGGAACAAGGAGCTTTGGCAGTCAACAATTGCTCCTGATAAAATTAACTTTAAAAATAGTAGTGTTAGTCATGTTCCAGCTCTGAGCTGAAAACCATATAAATCATTTTTAGATTTGTAACTTGACAGCCCATAAACAAGAACTGTATTATATTTAGTGCAAAATAGGGTTGGTCAGTGGTGCAACTTGTAGAGCCGTTGGTTCACAGCGCCAAAGACTCAGGTTCAATCCTGACCCCCGGTCATGTCTGTGTGAAGTTTGCATGTTCTCCCCATGACCAGTGTGGGTTATGTCCGGGATCTTCGGTTTCATCCCACACTCCAAAGACGTACAGATTTGTACGTTAATTGGCTTGGTATAAAAGTAAATTGTCCCCAGTATGCGTAGAGTAGTGTTAACGTGCGGGAATCGTTGGTCTGTGCAGTCTCGGTGGGCCGAAGGACTTGTTTCCGCACTGCATCTCTTAACTAAACTAGTGCGATTGGGAAATCAAGGGTGAGCGCGTATTCAGTGAGCTGAAGGGCCTGCATCCATGTTGTATCTCTGAACTAAATGAAACCAAAGCAAGTTTAGTCATTAAAACAACAAACATTCTTCAAAAAGGAAAGTATTATTTTTAAATTTTGCAATGCTTGTTATTTTGTGACCACAGTTTAGTTACAAATCCTTGAGGATCTCAACCTGAAACGTTAACATCCCTCTGCCTTCACAAATGCAGCTTGACTCACTGACTCAAATTAACTCAAATTTCACTGCACTGATTGGTGTATATGACAATAAATGTCCTTTGTCCTTTGAGCTTCTCTAGCAATTTGGATTTTTTTTGTGCCAGATTTCGGCCTCGGCAATCTCGAGATACAAAGAACTACAGATGCTGGTTTACAAAAAAGTGTAGAGTGCTGGAGTAACTCAGCAGGTCAGGCCACATATCTGGAAGACATGGATGGATAGGCGATTTTTCAGGTCGGCCCCTTCATCAGACTGAAACATCAAGTTTCCATGCTGTCCAGCGATGCCTGACCTGCTGAGTTATTCCAGCACTTCACGGGGCTTTTTCCGCAATCTCTTGTGTCTTCTTATATTTCATTTTCTTAGTAAAATCCATATCTAGCTTATAACACTCACCCTACAAATGAATGCCTGCACTATCACAAAATGACATTAGGCTGTATCGCCAGATCAACTTTGTCCAGCTGACTTAAACCCAACAATTATGGGGGATGGTGGTGCATTGAAGTTCAGGAAATAGCTGGTCAGGTTGTTCGAAATGGTTATCACTTCCATGCATTTTGCTTCACAAAACTCCCACAATCATATCTAGGGCTCTGACCATCTCTCCATCATATATTACTCAAGCCTTAATTGGATTTGCACATTTCCCCAAGGTATTCTGATCTTGTGTCTAAATCTAGATCAAATCTGTGATAAACTCCAAAGAGAGACTGAAGCAAATGACAGTAAAGGCTTCAGTAAAGGATGACCTTACTACTCTATTTGTGTAACACATTTCTTATTGTCATTCATACTGTCACGTGGGGTTATCTACTTGAAGCAGGGGAATGATCCAAAGAAGCTGATGAATAACAATAAAACGGAAAGAGTTGGCGAGAGCACTCACAAACCCACATTGAGAATTGGAGTGGTCGCAAGGTTGGGAGGGTGTCCGTCAGGCTCGCTGATGAACACTGCAGAATAAAGAGTAGCAGGTTGGGGTTGTTCATGAACTGCAGGGAAAGAGAAAGAAGTCTGCAGATCCAATATTGCAAAAAGAATGAGGCAAAGCACATTGGGACCTCATGAACAGACAGACTATTACGCTGGAAAGTAAATTTTTGGCCAAGCGGAGGGTAAACAATAGGCAATAAACTGAAAAGGAGAAAGGCATGCTATTTCATGACAAAGATGTCAAACCTATTGCAAAATTGTATAAACACTGGTATTTGTATTGCATGAGGACATCCAATTCTGCCTTAACAATCATGCACAAACGCTGGCATCACTCAGGTATGTGTGCTTGGAAGTAGTTCTAATGGATCTCGGGCATCTCACTTCAGCATAGTTATGCTTTGAATAAAAAGAGAATAACCTTCATAACAAAAACTTCAGGGGGATATTGAACAAAAGGTACTTCAATGATCCAAGGATACTTATTTCTGAAACTTGAACATAATATTTAAAATGTAAATTAAAAAATGTAATTAAGCGTCGATCCCTTGCTTGGGATCGACACTCCAACTGCGGCCTGTGGATTCCAACATTGAGGAGCTTGCAGTCTCGGGTAGAGGCTGATGTCGGGAAGCTCCAAAGTCGCAGGAGATTCAACTAGCCCCGACTCGGAAGTTCGACTCGCCCCAACTCGGGAGCTGAGGTTTCCCCCGATGTCTTGACACGGAGGGCCCGACCGCCGGCTACGGGAGCCAAGATCGTCCTGTCAACGGAAGGCTCAAGGTCCCTGACCACGGGAGGACATAAAAGGGAAGAAATTGAACTTTATTTTCGCCTTCCATCACAGTGAGGAATGTGGAGGAGTCACTGTGGTGGATGTTTCTGTTAAAATGTATTTTGTGTGTTATGTTGCTTTTTATTGGTATGACTGTATGGCAAATGAAATTCCTCATATGTTCCAAACGTACTTGGCTAATAAAGTATGATTATGATTATTATGAAGATGTTTGTGTGGTTATTCAAAATCATGCGCCCATGAACGATAAGTAATTAAGAGGCCCCCTCTCCGCAGCCAAAGACAAATTACAATGTTGCCTGGATTGCTGTTTTGGAGTGAAGAGTGATACATTTGAGTGTGTAGGTTCAATGGTTTGCAGCATTGTGGCCACAGTTTATCCAGTTTCCACATAATCAAAAGCTAGGAAAACAATCCAATGGGTCAAAGTCGTGGCATATAATTATAAGTCTATAATGCAAATAAAACATTTTGGCTAACAAATTTCTCTGCATCACCAGCATTTGTAATCTCCCCAACGTGTGTCAAAAATGACTGAAAAATATGGCAATATTCTCTGGTGCCATTTCTAATCACGAGAGGCTTCCTCAAGTAGTACCCCTCTTTTCATGAACCGTGGGTACTGAAGACCAAATTGCCCACCAGTTAAATATACAGGGTTGCAGCACGTCAGCCCCAGCATTCTTTCTGCTAATTTGGCATGGAATGAGTTTGTGCTATTGTAGTGGCAGAGTCTTCCTCAGCGGTGGTGATGGGGGAGATGTGTATAGGAGAGATGGGGCAGTGTTATAGTCATAGAATCAGAGAGCACAAACACTGGCATTTGGCTCAACTTGTCCATATCGATCAAGATGGCCCGTCTATGCAAATCCCAGTGGCCTGCATTTTACTCATTTCCCTCGAAGCCTTTCCTATCCATGTACCTTCCCAAATATCGTTTGGATATTGTTATTGCACCTGCCTCAACCACTTCCTTTTGTTGGTGTCAATCTGAGGTTCATCACAACTGGAATAGATCCCATGACCAGAATGTCTATTTGATGCACAATTATACTCAATGCAACAAACAGGTCAGTACAGGAACCTGGCAGAATACATGATCCCTTCTTTTTCAGCAACCTCACCCCACATCACCTGCATACCCCAATAAATGAAAGGAACTGGATTTTTACATCTCCTTTCCTCCTCCCTTCCACGATCACAAACGGAGAAAGTTAGCACAATGAAACAATAACAATTAAAATTAAATGAAAACACAGGCAGCACAGTGGTGCAGCTTACGTGTCAGAGGGTTTGATCCTGACTATGGGTGTTGTCTTTATGGAGTTTGTACTTTCGCCCTGTGACCACGTGGGGTTTCCCCGGGTGCTCCAGTTTCCTCCCACACTCCAAAGACGTACAGGTTTGTAGGTTAATCGGCTTTGGTAAAGAATGTAAATTGTCCCCAGTGTGTAGGTCAGTGCTAGAGTACGGGGTGATCGCGGATTTGGTGAGTCAAAGAGCCTGTTACCGCCCTGTATCGATAAACTCTAAAAATAAAAGCACATTTTGCATGCAGATTAAAAAAAATAATGCATTGATATTGTTTCAAGCTTAAATATTCCTTGAAAATGTGGACTTTCTTTTAGATAAATATAACTGAGATGCCATAGCAATAAAAGCTGTGACAGAAGCTCATCAATTAATCATCCACTTAGCATTCCTTCCATTCCCGAGGGGAAATTGCGTGAAAGTAAACATCAGATTCAGTGAAATAAGAAGCAGGGGCCAACATGTGCCGACCTGGCAGCTCTTAAATATATTGACGAGATTGAAAGGACATAAATATGACGGACCTCAGCAACCTACCTGAGCAGCCAAAGCACATAACTAAACACCACACCCATAGACTTTAAGGCATGGGGAAAGGATACATTTAGAAATGACTCATCGGTCGACAGTACTGGTTGCAGGATTGAAGTAATAGATCAGTGGACAATGAAGATTCCAAACAGATTATTTTCACCTCAAATCCATTAAGTGTAGTATACAATGCTATGTCATTAAATGTATCCTGTGCGGTTAACACTGCAACAATGCACCTTTACCAAGTAGCCATCTATTTCAGATGTAAAAAAATATCCTTTAAGCAAGTGAAGATGTCCAATATTTTTGTCTGTTAAAAATGAAGTGAGATGATAAACCTTCCGATACACACAATAACTGGCTATCAATGAAGCTGCAGGAAAACCGGAAAATACATTTTACTGGAAAGGATTTCAAGAGTCAAGAGTGTTTTATTGTCATATGTCCCAGATAGAACAATGAAATTCTTACTTTGTCAGAGTGAGACCCAGCACAAATTGGATGAATAGCACCTCATATTTTGCTTGGGTAGTTTACACCCCAGCGGTATGAACATTGACTTCTCTGACTTCAGATAGCCCTTGCTTTCTCTCTCCATTCCCCTCCCCTTCCTAGTTCTCCCACTAGTCTTACCGTCCGACTACATTCTATCTTTGTCCCGCTCCCTCCCCCGACATCAGACTGAAGAAGGGTCTCGACCCGAAACGTCGCCCATTCCTTCTCTCCAGAGATGCTGCCTCACCCGCTGAGTTACTCCAGCATTTTGTGTCCACACACACAAAAAACAAACAAACAATAGTGGTGCAACAAAAATAATAATAATAGTCTATTGTAGTTCAGAGATTATTTGAGGTTGTAGTGTTTAATAGCCTGATGGCTGTTGGGAAGAAGCTGTTCCTTAACCTGGATGTTACAGTTTTCGGACTCCTGTAACCTTCCCGATGGCAGTGGTGAAATGAGTGTGTGGCCAGGATTTATCTTCTATGTTAGCAGATGCACAGTTCACAAGTGTCAAATGAAATTAATGATTCCTAACAAGGAAAATACTTGAAGGAATAATAATGAAAATAATTCTCAGCTACTTTTTTAAATCTAACATTCAACATATATTACAGGCAGTATGAGATATATGTGTGCAGTTTAAAAAATATCGATCAGGGATGGAAATGTGTCTTAAGGCTGCGGAACATGCAGTATATCCATTTGACAGTGTACAGAGCTTATGAATTCAGTTCCACTGAACTCAGCAGATCTGAAATTTGGAAGTGGAACACAAAGCATAGCCACTACCATATTGCATGCCAAGCACACATGATTGATGACAACTTAGTCCTCTGGGCCATGTAGTTGTACAGCATGAAAGAGGCCATTTGTTTGTCCATGTCAGCCAGTGAGGACCCAATTTGCCTACAGTCTTCTATGCCTAATAAGAAACACATGTGAAGTGGTGGAGTAACTCAGCAAGTCAGGCAGCCTCGCTGGTGAACATAGAAAGGTGATTTTGGTTGGAACAATTCTTCAGACCCAATACACACATCTCATGACGTTGAGCTCTTCTTC
The DNA here is from genome assembly GCA_035221665.1 of Okamejei kenojei. Taxonomy (NCBI): domain Eukaryota; kingdom Metazoa; phylum Chordata; class Chondrichthyes; order Rajiformes; family Rajidae; genus Okamejei; species Okamejei kenojei. Next base: position 45,244,214 of record CM069132.1, read on the forward strand.
CGTTGCCATCTCCTCATGCTCCAGGTCTCTTTCTCTAGTAAGGGGTCCTTGCCTCTCAGTGACAACTCCTCCCGTCTTCAACATCCTTCCTCCTCACGGACTCCCCCAGCCCGCCTTCAACCATCTCTGGACCATTTTATTTCCAACTCCAGGCACAACATCAACCATCTTGTCTTCTCCATTCCCATTATTCCCTCTAAACACACAACACTTCCCTCACTCAGAAACAATCCCAATATTTGTTTTAAATTTCAGAGTTGTTTCCTGTTCTGCTGAGCACTTTAAGCTTTTTTCCTTTGTAAACCTAAACAGCATGCTTTTTTTTGGATTAAGTATGCAAAGCTTGTAAAAAATCCCAGAGATTATCCTGGAGCAATCCGGGACTAGTTCCCAAATCAAAACAGTATGGAATAAAACTCTGTGCATATAGAAAAACACAAATACGGAGGTTAATTAGAGCAAGATCAGTAAACAAGTTAGGCAGGAGCATGCCATGGAGCAAAGCTTGTCAAGCTTGAAAGGGTTCAGAAAAGATTTACGAGGATGTTGCCAGGACTAGAGGGTGTGAGTAATAGGGAGAGGTTGAGTAGGCTGTGTCTCTCTTCCATGGAGCGTAGGAGGATTAGGGGAGACCTTATAGAGGTATGCAAAATCATGAGAGGAATAGATTGAATAGATGTACAGTCTTTTGCCCAGAGTAGGAGAATCGAGGATCAGAGGACATAGGTTCAAGGTGAAGGGGAAAGGATTTAATAGAAATCCGAGGGGTAACTTTTTCACACATGTATGGGTGTATGGAACAAGCTGCCAGTGGAGGTAGTTGAGGCTGGGACTAACGCATCATTTAAGAAACAGTTGGACAAATACATAGATAGGAAAGGTTTGGAGGGTTATGGACCAAGCACAGGCAAGTCGGACTAGGGTAGCTGGGGCATTGTTGGCCAGCGTGGGCGAGTTGGGCCAAAGGGCCTGTTTCCACACTATATCACTATGACTATGAGTAAAGGAAGACTTGTTTAAACTGCATTTATTTCAATGCAAGAGGCCTGACTGATAACTCATGGCAGGGGTCAACAGGAGTTAGAAGATAAATTATGTCTTGAGATCACAGATACCTGTAAGAATAAGAAATTTGTACTGGTGGGGGATTTTATCTTTTCATATATAAACTGGAACTGCCATCATGATAAATGCTTGAATAGGGTAGAATTTGTTACGAACATACAACATGGAACATTACAGTATGGGAACAGACCCTCTGGCCCATAATGTCCGTGCCAAACATGATGCCAAGAGAAATTAATATTATCTGCACATCCCTGTGCCGATCTAAAAACCAAGACAGAATTTAGTCATGAAGTTTTAATTACAGATTCCTCACAAAGGAGAATGTTGCAACAAACCCCAAGGTAGAAACCTACATCTAAACTTTAATTTATTTAGCCCATATGGTAACCATTGTTTGTGATCATTCTAACATATACCGATATATGCATCTGGTTATTTATATGATGTACTTGAACAGCATGTACAGAAGTATTTGGTATCCCATTCACACTTCACTACCTAAGATTTTTCATCAACCTTTCTTCAACGGTTAAAGAAGGTCACGTTTGTTTAACAATGATGATCAATTGTAGATATTGAAGATAGGAACATAGCAATGGGAAACTTGAGGTTACTGAGCCCCTCAAACCTGCTCAGAAATCCACTTTGTTCAAAGTTGATCTTTAACATTACTTCCAAAAAATGCCTATGCCACGTCCACTGTAATCACTTTGGTTAATAAGGATTTCAGGTCAACTCGAGATAACTGTTTTTGCAGAGGAATTTCTAATTTCCATTTCTCTCAGTTTGCCTTCATTCCGGATGATAGGAAAATCTTAGTTTTTTTAAATTCCCCCCAAAAATTTCATTAAAAATTACCATTTAAAAAAATGGAAATTCCTACTCTTTCTTTCTGTCATTTTATTATCTTTCTTAATCGGGATCATTTACAAAGTGAATTCACCAACCTCAGTTGCCGCAGCCTGCACTTCAATCGAGTAAAATAGTTTCAGGCACGCGATGCAGGACACACACTGTGGAGTTCCTATATTTCAGCAGTCAGACCTAAAATTTCATTGTTTTATTAATAACAAAATCAGTTCAATCTGCTTTGTAAATATCAATTGTCTTATCATGCTCAAAATGAAGCATATTAAGTGTTACATTTGTTACATTTGCACATTCCCTCAATCACGTTTTTGTGCTGACAAGTTGAGTCTCCACAATATGATGCTTATTCTTTCAGGAATTTCTCCATTTGGTTTGTATTTTTCTGTGCTGATAGATTGGCCTACAGCCATATTTGACGAGAACAGGCCTGTTATATTCCGGCAGAATGAAGAACAAGACTTACACACTGGTTGCCTGGATCATGAGAGAGAGATTTATTACCCAGCATTCCCTGCTTATATTGAACACCAATTCATTAACATACACATGAATATGTATGAATAAATTACACTGCTCTCCTTTGTTTAAAGTATTAAATCTATGTACTCAGTTACAATTTTGTTGTTGTGATACTTGATACCAGTATTTATGAAATTTTAAATGATACACATAATATATTTATTTTACACATCTACACATTTTTGTTTTACTTGTGCAGTGAGTTATTTAACTTACACTGATTTAACCCAACCTGACTACTGGTTTACGGATCCTGCCTGATCATCTAACAGTAACAGGTGTAACAGGTTTAGGTGTTGACTCAACTGTAGGCTTTTGTTTGGTTCTGTTTTAGTACCGTGACTTTGACCAGAGGAATTTGTTTCTTTGTCTGTACTAACTGAACTTTGTTGTTCAATCACAGTGGTCTCTTCCAACTCACTTTCAGATAAAAACTCAGGGATTAGGACTTCATGCTCAGTTTTTGGTTCATCTTTGGCTGGAAGCATTTGATCAACATGAACACTTTTGATCCTATCTCCAACTTCAACTAAGTATATTTTTGTTCCACGCACTTTCACTATTTTCCCAATATCCCATTTGTCTCGACTGGATCTTTTGGGAGGACTGAGGTCACGAACTTGATCATCTGGCTTGAAGTTCCTCTCCTTTTTGTGGGAGTCAAAATGGCATTTTTGACAACTCTGAAGGCCAAATTGGGTTGAACTAGACTTGACATATTCTTAGCCTTCTCTTCATCAACAGTTCTGCAGGTGAGTAACCCGTTGTGTGTTGTGTGGTTCTGTACTTCAGCAAGAAACTAGCCAAACAATGTTTCCTGCTGAGCTTTAAACTACCCTGCAAAACCTGTTTCTTGAGAGCATCTTTGACAACTCTAACAGACCTTTCCGCCACCCCGTTGGAGGCTGGATGGTCTGGGGAACAAGTGTGTGTTCAACACCATTCAGCTGCATTAACTCTTTGAACCAATCTGAACGAAACTAAGGCCCGTTATCAGAAACAAGTTCTTCCGGTAAACAATGGCATGCAAAAATGGATCTCAACTCATCTATGGTACGCTCAGTGGTAGTGCTTAACCCCATATGCCTAACCTCAATCCATTTGGAATGAATATCTAATAGTACCAGAAAGTGATCATTACCCTTTTCACAAAAATCTACAAGAACTCTCCGAAAAGGTCTACTTGGCCATGACCAGGGTTGCAGTGGTGTTTTTGGTGGTTTACTCCGGCAATTTTGGCAGACACTACATTTGCTCACCAGTGACTCAATGACACTGTCAATACCAGGCCAATACACAAAACTTCTGGCAATTGACTTCATGCTTACCATGCTGGGATGTTCAACATGAAGTTCATTCATAATTCAACCACTCTGTAACCCCACTTAGTGCATCCCTGCTCACATGATAATTCATGGCGTCGATTATGGAAAGGCTTCAGCTCTTAGTTCAATCCACTATCGATTTCAGTCCAACGGTTCAATGTCTGTTCATAGACCCTCTTCAGCACAGTGTCTATCTCTGTTTCTACTGCAATTTCTGTTGCAGTCATTGGAAAGTCTTCATCTACAACTTGCAGTGTGTAGATTGAGTTCTCACTTCCCACATCAGAGTTCTCGTAGGGCAACCAGTACAACTGCGTTGCACTTGGAGCTTCTGTACACAACCTTGTAGTCATTCTGGATAGCAGAATTGCCCAGCGCTGCATCCTTGATGCCGCCGTGGAAGGTATAGCTGACTTGGGACCAAGTATCACTAGTAGTGCCTTGTGATCAGTCACTAGGGTGAATGGTCTGCCGAGAAGAAACTGATGGAATTTCTTGATTCCGAACACGATGCTGAGTGCTTCCTTTTCTCTCTATGCATAATTGAGCTCACTCGGTGATAGAGTGCGGGATGCAAAAACAAGAGGCTTTTCCTGTCCGTCATTCATTACGTGGCAGATCACTGCACCTACACCATAACTTGAAGCATCACAAGCAAGTTTCATCTCGCGTGCCGCGTCGTAGTGAACAAGGAGTTTGTCACTTGTCAAGTTTTCCTTGCAGATGTCAAATGCACGTTGCTGTTCCTTTCCCCACGTCCATTTCACACATTTTTGTAGCAGATGATTTTGTGGCTTGAGCACAGTTGCTAAATCTTAAAGGAATTGTGCATAGAACTGCACCATCCCAAAGAATGATCTTAGCTCTGACACACTGTTGGGTTTTGGAGCATTCACTATTGCTTCAACTTTCGCCTTCACAGGGCGAAGTCCGTTGGCGTCTACTTTGAGTCCAAGATAGACCACCTCTGACTGCGCAAATGCACATTTACTTTGTCATAGTTTGACATTGTGGCAGTTCAGTCATGTAAGAACTTGCTCGAGGATTTTCAGATGTTCTACCTATGCCATCTGTGAATATCAATAGGTCATCCTGGTTGCACACACCATGCAGAATGCCTTGTAACATTTTGTCCGTGACAGACTGGTAGATTTTCGGGGAGGATTTCACACCATAGGGCAGCTTTGTATATGAATACAAGCCCTTATGTGTGTTGATAGTCAAGAACTGCTGACTTTCCTTGTTGACATTGAGTTGGGCGTAAGCACGAAACAAATCCAGTTTAGTGAAGACTCGTGCTTGCCTCAGTTCTGCGCACAGATCTTGCGAGGTTGGTAACGGATATTGTTTGTCGTCAACAGCTTGTTTGATTGTGACTTTGTAGTCACCGCATGGTCGAACGGTTTTGTCGGCCTTGGGTACGGCCACAATTGGCGTTGCTCAGTTACTCTGGTCTGTCTTCATGTGTACTCCATTCCGCTCTAACCTGTCGAGTTCTCCCTCCACTTGTTGCTTTAGTGCATATGGTACAGGTCTTGGGCAACAATACACAGGTTTCACATCTTGCTTAAGTCAAATGTGTGCAGAGTACCCGTTATTCCCATGTAACTGTCGGCAAAAATTTCCTCATGTTTGTTTTATGACGTTTCCAAGACGTGATTTGGACAAATCGACGCTGAAAATGTTCTTCCAGTCTAACTCTATTCTACTCAGCCAATCCTTTCCAAGGAGGGTTGGTTTATTTCTGCAGCTGGCGATTATGTTGGGCAGTGTTACTGACTGACCATTATGTTGAACTTTACAGTTCATTCGTCCGCATGTCTCCAAAACGTCGATCGAGTAGGTTCTTAGCTTGACCTTACTCTCTAACAATGGTATCTGCGGGAACTTTGTTTTGTACAGGTCTTTGCTCATGACCGAACAATCTGCTGCCATGTCAATACACATATCGATTAACTGTTCATTAATCAATAGTTTAGTTTGAAAGTCCTTGCCTCGGCTGGTTGTAGGCTTATCGATGTTGGTTGCATAAATGGTGTGCAACCCAAGTTTATTTCTATCTAGGTTCATCTCCAAGTTGTGAACTCCTCTCTGGTGGTGTTGCTTGTTTCCCACAAATTGTTGGTTTTGTGCTTTAGGCTTGGCCCGACATGCTGAGGCGATATGGCCTTTCTTCTGGCAGTTGTTGCACTTGGCTATTTTGAACTGACAAAATTGGGATGAGTGATTACCATTGCAACGATAACAACTGGCTGAACTCGGCTCCCCGCCATACTTTGGTTTTGGTTTAGCGCCTCTTGGTTTGGCCATAGGCACTGCCTTGTAACTGTAAACGGCCACTGCAGTCTGTGGTGGACGAAACTCGCGAGCATTCTTTGATGCCATCTCCATTGTGGTAGCAATCTTGCATGCTTTCTCGAATGTAAGATCTGGAGTGGTGATGAGTTTGGACTGAATTCGTTCATCCACTGGACCACAAACAAATCTGTCGTGTAGTGCGCATCCGAGTAAGGTTGCAAAGTTACAGTGCAAACTTATGTTTTTCAAGGCAACGATGTACTCATTGATTGTCTCATTCTGCTTCTGGTTTCCAGTGCCAAATTTATAGCGTTCACAATTTCCAGAGGCTTTGGGTTGAAGTGCTCCTCCAACTTCTTCATAATGTCATTGAATGGCACGTCTTTTGCCTTTATGAGCGCAAGATTCATGAGTGTGCAGTACTCTTCGGGACCGATCTCCGTGAGCAGAATTGCTTTCATGTGTTCGCAAACAACCTTATTTGGTTCAGTCACTACCTCTCCTTCACCACTAATCTCCATTATGTTGTTTGCCATGAAAAACATGTTCGCTCTCTCCATAAAGGAGCTGAACGGCTCTCTATACTTGTCGAAAGTGCCAAGGTTACCGTGTAGCCCGTGGATGCTGCCATCGTGTCATTCTCTTTTTTTTTAAGTCCTTTCAAAAACCCCGATTTTCTGTCTGCTCTGGTGTAGCAATTCACCTAAAACTTATCTGTACAAAGGCCATGCAGCTTGAGGAGCTCGACAAAAAAAAGTTTAAACTCCTATACAATCCCAAGGACGCCAACAAAAATCTTCCGAGTGTTTCCTGACCAGAAACCTTGGATGAACCATGAGATCCGCATTCTTCTGAAGGCAAGATCCCGGGCTGTGGTCTGGCGATGCAGAGGTCTATAAAAGTCCAGATAACACCTTGGTAAGGCAATCAAAAAGGCCAAAAGGGATTTCTGCTCTAAGCTGGAGGATGCGATGGATGTACGGCAACTGTGGCAGGGCTTGAATGCCATCACCTCCTACAAGGCGATATCAGGAGGCGGCTCAAACGACAGCGAAGCATCGCTCCCTGACGAGCTCAATGCGTTCTATGCACGGTTCGATAGGGAGAACACTGATGTGTCTTCCCGAACCCCTACAGTTACAGTCACAGAGGCCGATGTCAGAAGATTATTCGGGGGGGGTGAACCCTCGGAAAGCGCCTGGACCTGATGGTATACCCGGCCGTGTTCTAAAAACCTGTGCGGACCAACTGGCTGGAGTTTCTTTTTTGTTAAATATTTTTATTAGACGAAAGTACATATTAAAAGAAGAATATACTTGTCACATACATTCTTAATATTGTTAATATTAACAATTATGTCTTGTTTGTACTATACATTTTTTAGTTTTTATCGCAGATAGGAAGAAATAGAGAGAAATAAAGTAAAAATAGAAAATCAAAAAGATGAGTGGAGTGTTAAACAGGTTATCCATCGTTGGAGATATATCCATGATTTGTTATGTATGATTCTTCATCTATTCCTTTATTCAGGCTTCAGTCAGGCTCTCGCACCGAGCTATTTTGACCCTTTAAATATTCAATAAATGGAGACCATATCCCTCTGAAAAGATCCAACTTATCCAGTAGGACAAGCCTTAATCTTTCCAGATGAAGTGTCTCCGACATTCCTATAATCCACATTTTGGTTGTGGGGGATGTAGGACCTTTCCAGAATTTCAATATTAATTTCTTCCCAATTATTAAACTGTAATCAATAAAAATTCTTTGATTTGTTGTTACTAATTGATCTGTTTCTAATATTCCCAATATTATTAATTTTGAGTCAGGAATCAGATTCATATTAACAACTTTCGAAATTATCTTAAATATTTCTGTCCAAAATTTAGTAATTTTTATACAATTTGTAAATGAGTGCGTTAAGTTACCTTCTAAGTGCTGACATTTATCACATATGGCAGATACATTTGAAAAAATACTATGTAATTTGGATTTTGAATAATGTAATCTATGTAATATTTTAAATTGTATAAGAGAGTGTCTAGCATTTAACGAGCAGTGGTGTATATGTTGTAAACTTTCATCCCATACTTCTGGTCTGATTATTTGACCTAATTCGTTTTCCCATAATTGCCTATATATTTATGTCATTGGGACATCGTTTTCCAATAAAATTTTATAAATATATGATATCAATTTTTCTGTGCTCGGGTGTTTATTTAGACATTCATCAAAAATTTCTGTCTTTCTATTTCTAATTTCCTGTGTGTTTGCTTTTACATAGTCTCTGATTTGTAAATATCTAAAGTAATCTTTTGAATGTAATCCATAAATTTGTTGTAATTCTTGAATTGAAAGGAAGGAGTTTTCCCTGTAGAGAACGCCCATCTTATTAATTCCATAGTTTTTCCATTGTAAAAAACATTTGTCCATCATTGAGGGTTTAAATGTAACGTTATTTACAATGGTAAGGGCTAGTGGTGTACATTCCGATTTTAATGTTTTCTTTATTTGTTTCCAGATACGTATCCCGCTTTCTATTATAGAGTTTTCTCTTCTTGGGATAGCGTCCTACCTGAGCCCGAGGCTTCAGTCGGGCCTTTTTCTTGTTCCACCGTTTTCTGCCTAGTAACACGACTTTTCGGTTTATCCGAGGGGGGGCTGCGCTGCATAGACATATTAAGTCGCGCGCCTGATGACGTCACTCACGGCAATCGGTACAGAAGCAACAGGCAACAGGTAGGTCGCTTTCTCCCCGATTTTTCAGCGTTTTTTTCAAGGAGCTGGCTGGCGTTGCTCTTTAGCCCTCCATAGCGCCACCAGAAGTCCTGGCTGGAGTTTCTACGAACATTTTCAACCTCTCACTTCTGAGGTCTGAGTTTCCCAACTGCTTTAAGAGGGCATCAATAATACCGGAGCCCAAGAAGAGTAAGATGACGTGCCTCAATGACTATCAACCAGTGGCACTCACTCGGTGATAGGGTACGGGATGAAGTGATGTCTGTGGTGATGAAGTGCTTTGAGAGGTTGGTTATGGTGCACATCAACTCCTACCTCGACAAGAACCTCGACCAACTACGCATTCCGAGTTCGCATTCCGCCACAACAGGTCAACGGTAGATGCAATTTCAATGGCTCTCCACTCCGCACTGGACCACTTGGACAATAAAAACACCTACGTCAGGCTGTTGTTTATAAACTACAGCTCGGCGTTTACTACCATTATCCCTTCCAAGCTGGTTACCAAGCTCATGGAACTGGGACTCTGAGCATCCCTCTGCAATTGGATCCTCGACTTCCTCATCCACAGACCACAGCCTGTTCGAATTGGAGGAACCACTTAATCCTCAGTAACAATTAGTACGGGAGCAGCTCAAGGCTGCGTGCTCAGCCCTCTGCTTTACTCACTCCATATCCATGACTGCGTAGCCGGTCATAGTGCAAACTCCATCATCAAGTTCATCGATGACACCACTGTGGTTGGACGAATCACAGATGGGGACGAGTCAGAGTATAGAAGTGAGATCGACCGACTCACCAAATGGTGCCAGCACTACAACCTGGCTCTCAACATCAGTAAGACCAAGGAACTGATTGTGAACTTTATTAGGGGAAGGATGAGGACCCACAATCCTGTTTATATCAACGGGACGATGGTGGAGATGGTCAATAACTTCAAATTCCTGGGCGTGCATGCATCAGAAGATCTTTCCTGGACATAGCACACCGATGCATTCGTAAAGAAGGCACATCAGCCAGTGACTCTACTTCCTGAGAAGATTACGGAGATTTGGCATGTCGAAGAAGATTCGCCCAAACTTCTACAGGTGCACGGTAGAGTTTTCTGACTGGTTGCATCATGGCTTGGTTCGGCAACTTGAACGTCCAGGAGCGAAAAATACTACAAAAAGTTGTGACCACTGCCCGGTCCATCAGGTACAGGACCTCCCCACCGTCGAAGGGATCTATCATAGCCGCTGCCTCAAAAAGGCTGCCAAAATCATCAAGGACCCACACCATCCTGGCCACACACTTATCTCACCACTGCCATCAGGAAAAAGGTACAGGAGCCTGAAGACTGTTACGTCCAGGTTCAGGAACAGCTTATTTTCCACAGCCATCAGGCTATTAAACACAACAAATAAGCTATGAGCTCTGATCTGCAAAAGACTATATTATTATTTGTTATTTGCGCTATAGTTGCTATTTATTGAACTTTTTTTTTTTTCCCCCCCCCATTATACACAATGTTTACATATTCACATATTCTGTTGTGCTGCAGCAAGTAAGAATTTCATTGTCCCGTTCGGGACATATGACAATAAAACACTCTTGACTTGACTTGTCACGTAGACACAACATAGAGATAGCATGGCAAACTCGCGATGATTTGTACAGCTGCTGTTTTAAACTACAGTCCTATACATAGACGGATCTGCAGCCTATCGTGTCCAGTTCGCAAACAACTGTGACACCACTCTGTATTTGCTGTTTTAAATGTTAAACAATACTGCATGTTGCAAAATAGTCCTGCACTGTATTTAAAGGATGAGTTCACAAACTCTATCCCGTCCTCGTCGCCAATTTGGTTATATTCCGGACGGCAGAATGAAGAATAAGACTTACACACTGGTTGCCTGGAACGCGAGAGATTTATTACCCAGCATTCCCTACTTATATTGAACACGAACTTATTAACATACACATGAATATGTATGAACACATTACAAGGCCAATTGGTGTGATGAGGACTAAATGGTTGGAATTTGTATGTATTAGCATAAAAATGTTCTAAATACTTAAAACTGGTGCAAATGGTGCATTATTTTTGTAGCATTGCCGACTAATAGTAACTCCAGCTGCAAATTTGGATGGTCACATGGTATACACCAAATGACAGGCCAGTAGGATTCAACAATTTTCAGGACGTGAGAAAATTGTGAAAATTGCAAAATGTAAGAAGTCCACACAAACGCAACCAAGTTTGTGACTGGGCTGAAAAAATTAAATTGCTATGGAATTAGTTTGGATCCTGTGATTTGGAGACAATCTTGACAGAAAAATAAAGTTGAACCCTAAATACAAATAGAATTCCTTGATCTTTGATCAGACTTTACTAGCTTTAACTTGCACTAAATATTATTCATGTACTCCCTTTATCCTGTATTCGTACACAGTGGATGGCTTAATTGTAATCATTGCATTGTCTTTCCGTTGACTGGTTAGCACACAACAAAAGTTTTTCACTGTACCTTGGTACACATGACAATAAACTTATGACTAATGACTAAATTGTTATTAGAGTCTGATTCACAGAGTCTTTCAGAAAATGCCCTTTTCAGGTCAAGGTTATCAGGATGGTGAGGAGTGGGGTCTCAGGCTTTTTCCCCCAAGGCTCAGATCTCTCCAAATCGCAAGATGGCTGAATCTCAGTTTATGGGATACAAACTGGCACTATTGCTTTTCCGTCTAGTCTTAAGTCTCTCTATTTTACTCATACCAGTGCTGCTCTCTACACTGTTATCTCTGGATATATAACAGTTTATGGTGCAATTCACTGGGCATTTTTCGTCTGTCCAGCAAAACCTTTAACACTTTGACACCTCCAGCTCAAATTGGCCTGCAAGAACTTAGTATGGTTAAAGGGATAAATAGGGAGTGAAGGCAAGTGGTTCAATGCATAATCCAGCCCCAAAAGAAGGAAAAGAATTGGACCAACCAGTATCAACCTTGGCACACATTGCAGATGTGCTAAAATCAATTCCAGCCCAGACAAACATGAAAAATCCTACTAAAAAAATCAGGGGAATTCCTACGAGACAAACAAATACAATAGCTATAATGTGGATCAGCTACAATTCATTCTTCAATATCAAGGCTTCCTCCAGAGTACCCTCCATCCCAGTAAACTTCACTGCCAAGGAAAAGGGTCGAAGGTACTTGAGAATACCATTTCCTGAATGGTTCCCTCCATTCTGCACATAACATTGCCATGAAAATGTACTCCAGTCCCTTCATTGCCACTAAGTCAAAATCCAGATGCACCACCCATCAACTGCAGTAGCACAGGAAAAAGCCTCCTCGCCACCCAGCTCCACACAGGCAGTTAAGGATGATTAGAAACACCGTTTCTGTCAGCAATGTCACAATGTCTATTCTCAGCCACAATTGGTGAAGTAAACAGTGAGGTGTAAAATTATTTTTCTGTTCTGGTAATCGTCCTCCCTCACATATTAAATAGCAAATGTTCAATAATGTGCAGTGCGCAATTCCCAGGAGAAGAACAAACAATTCAAATGATAAAATGTGTACTTGGCTGGCTGCTTTTGCAGCTGCATCATCTGGAAGTTAAAGATTTATGTTACAGTTTCTTCTCGAATACACAAGAAAATAGTGTGCAATGCTACAAAAACCTTCAAGCTCACAATTAAAAAGAGAGAATTTAGCAAGTAACATTGCAATCAATTTTAATATACTAAAAAACTAGGAACTTTCATAAAATGGGGCTGGTAGATGGTAAACATCATTTTATAATCTATTACCCATGACTTCTTATAAAGAGAATGCAAAATCTTATTTTGGTTTCCATGTTTCTTTTGGCAAGATTACTGTGAAATTAATTTTCTGGGAATTTTATGCCGCACTTCAGCAAGCTTCAAATGAGCATGAGACAATGTGAGAAAATAAAATTAGGGATTAGGCAATGAGGGATGTGTATTTCGGAAGCCTACGGTCTGAAAGGAAGCCTAAAGAGACCAGAGATTTTTGGAGGACAAACAAAACATTTCGAAGAGCTTACACAATTAACTGTTATTTCAATGTAACAGAACTGTCTAGCGAAGTACTGTGCAGGGAGCAACAGTTATGGCACTCCCCGACTTATCAAGTAGGCTACTTACATAAACTTGCACTTATGAATACAATTCTCTAAGCCCACTGCTTTATTTCCGAGTTGTGCATCTCGGCAGTCTTGGTGGCAGTGCACTACTGCCATCTAATGCGCCCGCTTCCGCAAGCCAGTCAGCTGTTCTTGTGGATGCTCGCATGTGGTCTCTGCATGGGAGCTCCCATGTGGTCTTTCGTCTTATGTAACATCTGACGTCCAAAAGAGTCCATGGGACGTAACCCTTACATAAGTCGGGGAGTATTAGAAAGACAGAGAGAATTAAAACTCGACGAAGAAGCAATATGCAAGACATAAAAAGGGTCTGCACTAAAATAATACAAGATGAATCCGTACAGAATATGGTGAAAGGATTATAGTCCTGTACGAGTTCATTCCAAGAGCACTCGCGAGTTTTAAAAAAAATCAAACTCGTGGTAAGCACGGAGAATGAACGTAGCGGGTACATCGGAGCTCGGGGACGTCTCTTAGCGGCTCGTAACGCTAATGGCAGGTACTCGGGAAGACTCGCTAACGGCAGGTAAGCACGGGAAGACTCGTGAAGATTTTTCAACATGTTGAAAAATGTCCACGAGAGCCCCGAGTACCGACGAGTGGCCATTGCCGTAAATATCCGAGTTCGAATCAGGGCAAACTCGGGAGAACTCTTGGAACAAACTCGTACCGTGGGACAGGGCTTTTACAGCTTCGGAGGAGGCCTTGGTCCATCAAGGCCATATCAGTTTCTTCCCCATCGCTGCTCATTCCTGACATTACTTCTCTCGCCATTGCCAGCCTTTTCAAAGGCACAATGTAATCATCCAACCTTGCACAATAATGTTTCCAGGGTCGCTGGATTGAAATCACTTAATGGCAATACAAGTAGCAGTGATTGCCGCAGGGATCACTCAGGAGGGCTATCATTCTTATCCAGTTTGTTTTTGCTGTAGCAATCCAAAACTAGTCTCACTGCACCACACTCCTATCACATCACAAACCTCTCTGCTTCCAATCTGTATTTAAAGTTACTTAGTAATTATCCTCCTCAGCAATTATGTTAGTACATAAATACATTTCTTACCACCTTGCCCTTCATTCTTCCGTGCAATGTTTGAATTAATCAATTAAAGAGTGAGGACCAAGTAAGATGAGGAGGAACGTGGAAGCAATTTTGCCTGTCGGTGTGCAAGAATATTCAAACAACTTCAGGCTCTACCTTAAACCTAATCTTCCTATAACATAGCTATTTTTTTAATCAATGCAAATTGCTTCAATACAACTTTCTCCAATTGATTACTTAATCCATCTGAAAATGGAAGCAACTATTAGCAACAACTATGATACACAATCAGAAGTAACCTTGCGATATGCTGCAGGAATTGGTTGGGAGGTAGAGGCTGCCAGAAGGGCAAAAGGAATCATATTCTGAATGGTGGGATGTGACAATAGGTCCAGATTTGCTGAATGGACTCCACACCTACACATGCTGCTTAAGCTCATCGATATCACATGCTTACATGATCCAGAACCCTAATATCAAGTAAAGCTTCAGCCGTGTCAAACCTTGGTCAGTCTGTAATCATTGCAGTTCTGGCCAATGCACATAATAAATTAAATATTGTTTGGATGGCAACTGGGTTTAGCCAAATAATAGCAGGACAGGGTTTAATTTGAGCCATACAGCATGGAAACAGCCCCTTCGGCTGAAATTGCCCATGCCGTCCAAGGTACCAAGGTATACTTGTCCCGCCTGCCTGTGTTTGGCCCATATATCCTCTAAACCTTTAGTTTATTATTGCCATGTGCACTGGGGTACTGTGAAAAACTATGCGGCCGTGCTGAATTTATTTTTAACTCAAAGCCACAGGATGGAGATGCCTTCTTTAACATTGTTGCTTTATTAAAACATACCTTCATTCACGGTTGGCTCAAGAGTAACGGGAGAGGAACTTGGTAACTCGGGAGAGGAAGTTGGAACATCGCAGCAATGACATACCCGTGGTAACTCGGTTAAACACTTGATCATAAACTTGAAGTCTCGTACACAACCACGAGACTTTCACTCGGGGTACCTCGTGGGTCAACTCGCACCGTGAGACAGGGCCATAAGACAGAGCAATCCAATCGAGATACTCATTTTTTCAAATGTTTTAATAGGACAGATGGGTCAGAAGAATGTCAACATTTTCAAGACTAAAATCTGCAGATTTTTTTCAGTAAGCATTTCAAGGAAATGTAGCATAAAGCAGATCAGTGAGGTTCAGGTATGGATCCAATGTGCCACAATCTAAATGATGGGACAGTTTTGAATAGCTGTGCAAAGTTTCTTTCTTCCACACACACTGTTATAAATTATTTGGAGTTGTTGATTATCATTAATAGTGTTTCTTGGGTGCATGAGAACAATATGACCTCCAAGATCCACTCTTAACAGAGCTCCATCCTGACTTGAAAATATATCAGAATCATTTTAATGAGCTGGGTCAAAATTCCGGTGTCGACAACCGGCAAACAGTGCTAGAGTACCTTCAACACATAGACTGCAGCTGTTCAAGAAGTTCTGTCATCAGCGGTCTGGGACCCAAAGCAGTAGAGAGACAGGTGAAAAGGCTGGGACAAATACAGATGTTAAAGAGAGCAAGTTAACAAGACAGGCCAGGAAGGAAACAAGACTGGTCTGATGGTTTAAACTGTATTTATTTAAATGCAAGAAGCCTGACAGGGAAGGCTATCAGAGACCATTGTGGATCTACTGTTTGTTGTTCATTATTTATATTGCTGTATATTCCAGTATACGAGTTTGATGTGTATGTAGGTGGCATGGCTGCTATATTTGCCAATCATGAAAATTGGTGGGAGAGTAGATGATGGGAGAGTAGCATCAGCAGGCCCGCAGGAGCCATGAGCTGCAACACATTGTATAGCTGCAGACTCTAATGGGCAATGACTACAAAACATAGGCCAGGATGAGTGTGATTCAATCTATGACCTGGAAAACGCTGACAGAAACAATGGTTGGAGCAGGTGCAACGTCAACTTTCATAATAAAATTGGATAAATGCTTTAAGGGAAAAACATTCAGGATGGTGGGAAAAGATGGAAATTAAGAATGGTTGGATATTTTCATCAGAGAGCTGTTGCCCGAAACTATTTAATCTTGAAAATCTGATGTAATAGACCTACAGGTTTGTAGTTTGGGTGAAATTGTAAATCGTCCCGAGTGTGTCGAATAGTGTTAGAGTGCCACTGGTCGCTGCGGACTTGATGAGCTGAAGGGCCTGTTTCTGCGTTGTATCTACAAACTAAACTAAACTAGGGAATTGAGGAATGCTGTGGAACAGAGGGATCTAGGAATAACTGTGCATAGTTCCCTGAAGGTGGAATCGCATGTAGATAGGGTGGTAACGAAAGCCTTTGGTGTGCTGGCCTTTATAAATCAGAGCATTGAATATAGGAGTAGGGAAGTAATGTTACAATTATACAAAGCATTGGTAAGACCAATTCTGGAGTATGGTGTACAATTTTGGTCGCCTAATTATAGGAAGGATGTCAACAAAATAGAGAGAGTACAGAGGAGATTTACTAGAATGTTGCCAGGGTTCCAGCAACTATGTTACAGAGAAAGGTTGAACAAGTTAGGTCTTTATTCTTTGGAGCGCAGAAGGTTAAGGGGGGACTTGATTGATGAAAGGGATAGACAGAGTTGACGTGGATAAGCTTTTGCCATTGAGGGTAGGGAAGATTCAAACAAGAGGGCATGACATGAGAATTAAGGGATAGAAGTTTAGGGGTAACGTGAGGGGGAACTTCTTTACTCAGAGGGTGGTGGCTGTGTGGAATCAGCTTCCAGCAGAAGTGGTGGAGGCAGGATCGATTTTAACATTTAAAAGTAAAGTGGATAGGTATATGGACGTGAAGGGAATGGAGGGGTATGGTCTGAGTGCAGGTAGATGGGACTAGGGGAAGACAAATGGTCGGCACGGACTGGAAGGGCCGAGTGGGCCTGTTTCCGTGCTGTAATTGTTATATGGTTATATGGTTAACTGAACTAAAACAACAGGTGACCAGTAAGCCACAGAGAAAATATTGACTTTTTGGCAGATCCTGCCATCATAAAGTCTATTCACCCACTTCCTAATTGATCTGTTGATCTACACACCAATTAAATGGAGGTTCAACGATTCAAATACGATCAAACTAGAAATGCAGGCTGGAGCTAGCAGTTCATCCAGCAGCTGAGCTCAGATTTGACAGAACACTCATGGACCAAAGACGCTCCATGTGACCTACATCTTCCCATATTCCACACAGCAGTGCCCAGACGTGGAAATCCAGAACCTACTGCTGAGCCCGCGGCAGCCAACTGATGGTTCTCCATGGACCCCTCGGCCATCTGACAGCATTTGCTCTCCTCAATATTCCTTGTGTCGAATCTCAGTCACGTGCCAACTACCTTATGTTGGCCTCCTCTCGTTACTGGTCCTTTTGCCATCAGAAATTGTTTCTCCATTGTTGGTCTTTCAAAATCCTTCATGATTTTACATACTTACTTACTTACGTGATTATAATGTTCCTATTTAGCAATCTAGCATTTCTCTTTCTCATCCTGCTCGGGCTTCGACTTCCTTCTTAAAACATGGTGCCCAGTATAGGACGACATGAATCGTCTGGGATTTAACCAACATTTAATGAAGTCCAGTATCATTCATAGTCTTTGTACTCTGTGAGCCAGCCACTATCACGATCAGGACCTATAACTTCACATGCAAAGCTACAGATTCTCCATGTGTGCTGATCTTATAGATGGTGGCCCAGTGGTAGAGTTGCTGCCTTTCTGCACCAGAGACCCAGGTTCGAACCTGACCACGGATACTATGTGTATGGAGATTGTCCATTCTTCCCATGACCTGGATGGGTTTTTCTTTGGCAGCTCTGTTTTCCTCCCACAATCCAAAGATGTACAGGTTTGTATGTTAAGTTGCATCTGTAAATTCTACATTGTCCCTAGTGTGTAGGATGGTGCTAGGTTACAGTGTAATTGCTGGCCCGCACAGACTACGTGGGCTTGTTTCTGCGCTGCATCTCTAAACTAAACTAAAGTCATACATTTTCACATCATGGAAACTGGCCCTTTAGCCTATCACATCGATGCCTTCCTGAGAATATCTAATTTGCCAACATTTAGTTCATATTCCTCTAGACCTTTCCTTCCCTATTATCTCTTCCTAATGGGCCTGGCCTGTCCCACAGGTGATTTTTCAGGCGAGAGCCAGCCACTGGACAGTGGCAGTCGCCTGAAAAACCGGCGACTGGAATAGCGACTGCCAGAGTGGAACACATGCACATCGCTTCGTTCACCAGCCGTTATGCAGGCGGGGGACTGGGCAAGCAGGGGGAGCACGGAGTGAAATTCACACGGTGCAAAGCGAATGTGATACAGACACACATCACGATGAACAGGACGGTTGGTGCTGTAATTAAGACGGTGAAAGCACAGTGTACGAGAAGGGTCATGTAAGTCCTTTAAAAGAGGGGGGGAGAGGGGGGAGAAGGAGTGGAGACAACTTTTAAGCCAGAGATACACGGTTGTGAAGCTTGGCGGACATTAACATTATCAGTCGGTTATCCTTGCTTCCGAAAACTTCTGCTCACGTTTTTTTTACCCCAATGAAATTCACTGGTCAGCACCGACTACAACCTATGAGAACCTTCGACCTCCTGGCTACCCACTAGGACCTCCTGGCGACCCACCTATGGCACGAGAAGTCTCGCTACTCTCCATGGCGGCTTCATTCTGGTCGCCGCTAATTTTTCAACATGTTGCCAGAATGCGGGAAATCCTCGCGACCATGAAGGCGACTCCCCGGCAACCACCCGTGAACATGTGGCAACCATATGGCGAATGCATAGTCTCCTGCAGTGCCTAAAAAGTCTCCTAAGCAGGACATGTCCATAAAGAGTCTGACAACAGATCCAAATACTGCAAGGGGTCTTTTTCGTGGGTGTAAAAATGAACAAAATGTTGCAATTCTCTCCTTTGTGAAATTTTTTTTTTTTTTTTTTTAAATCTTACAATCTGTGCAGGTGCCAGCTGACATTTGAATTATTCTGACCACACAGTGAAAAGGAAATTGATGCCTGCAACTATTTGCATTAAGTACTTTCAACAGGAGGTAAGCAAAAAAAAACCAAGCTGCCAATCTCTCAAGCTAACACATTCTCTGAACATTATTGTTTCAACCACACACCTGGTATAAATCACCACTTAAGGAACTGTTAGAAAGCTATCTTAAAGGTTACAGAGCTACTAGTTGAAGTTCCTGAAAAATAATCCTTACAATAAAGACAAAGCACAGAAAAACCCAGGTTTTTTTTAGTTCTGTTATTATATGACAAGCTTACTTTGGACACAAGTTTGATTAGAAGCTGGAGTAGGGATTGAGTGGGACAAAATGGCATTAATAGGCATAACCATGACTAGCCTGAGCTAAAGCAAGTCCAAAATATTTAAATACAATTAAATGTACATGTCTCGAAAAGTAATAGCTGGTTAACATAGGGGTGAGCAAGTATGAATATACCTGCCTTGCTTAAGGTGAACTTCCAATAGCACATCACTGAGGAAACAGTGAAAATAAATTGTAAGTGGGTGCCGTGTTAACAGGATGCTTAAAAGCACGTTTCTCCATGCAGAATTGGAGTTTAATATCAACTACTATGACTTCCAATTGCTGGAATGTAGAGGGCCAGGGGCAAGCAGGGTTAAATTAGGATCGCATCTCCTGGGGCGGGATGTCCAGTCTTTACCCACGGGAATACATTGGCTGACAGCTAACAATGCATCCTGGTGGATCAGGTACCAGGGAAGAGCATTTGCGAGTTTTCAGTCAAGGTGCTGGAGATCTTAGTGAAGAGTGGTGCCCTCATGTTATGTGTGCAGTTGAGAGCAAAGATTATAGAGACTGAGAGAGATGGGGCAGAGTGCGACAAGGAGAAAATGAACATAGAGGCAACTAATGTTGCAACTGCTTGAGAAAATCATTGGCATCACAAAAAGTTAATGATTTGTCCAGGCTTCAATACAAGATCCTATCCCATAAACATTAATCTCAGAAATGCACCACAAACAGCATGACCATCTCAATGCACTATTTTTATCTGCTAATTACATGGCGGCATACACAAGACCCACACAACAAAATCTATTAAGTACTTCTAGCAGTCCCATTTTGGTTTCAGATCTCCACAACAGCATTTCACAGCTCTTGCAAATTCCTCTGTTTATTGAACTTTATTAAGATTTTTAACAAACAACTTTATAAACAGTGGAGACAGAAGAAACTGCAGATGCTGGAATCTTGCGGATAATTATGTCAGAAAAAGTGTTCCGAACCATCACCTGCCATTCCTTCCACAGATACTGTCTGACATTGATTTCCTCCAGCACTGTATTTTGCTTGATAAACTGTGGAATTACCTTGGTAGTTCAGCTTATTTTCTCATTTTCACTCAGATGAAGTTTCTTCAACCTGAAGCATGAAGTTTATTTCACTTCTCACATATGCTGCCTGACCTGCTGAGTGTTTCCAGCATCTTTTTGTTGATATTAGCACCCTACAGCTGTCAACGGGATGTGGCTGGGGAGAGGGAAGCACGACTACATGAGATCACTTCCTGTCGGTTGGAAGGCAGGATGACCACAGCCAGAGCAAAGGATCAAGCTGAGGTGGTGTGGTCAATTCAGTTCCCCGAAATATCCAAATCAATTTTTTAAAAAGCAGGGAACAATTAAATTGTTTTTTTTTCTTTGCAAAGAAACGTTTCTGAAATATAGATCTTTCCAAACAAACAACTAATGAATGCAAAGAAATCTTTATTTTTTCAATGAGAGTGTGAGGGATAAAGTGATTAAACCCTATTAAAGAAAGGAGTTTTAAAGAGAATTCAAACAGAGAGGGGCTGGAGAGAGGATTCTGACACAGCAGTGTCTGAAGGTTGCCAGACCCATCCTTGAGTCCTTGAGTAAGAAGTAATAGCATTGTATAGCGGTAGAAGGGAGTGATGTAGAGAGATCCCTATCAATGGAATGGAGTGATAGATGGGACCCTTGTCACTATAGCTTAGCTTTAGTACTGATATAGGAGAACTGAGAGGGTTCACTAGGAGGTGAGTAAAACTAGGCCAGGTCATGAGCAACTGAGCATGCTTAATAGAATAAATGAATATTACAACACACCCCTGGTCAAGAAATTGCTCATTACCATGAACATGTTTGAACATGCAATGTATGATATGGGAGGTGCGAGGGGATGTACGGTGGGATGTACCTACAGATTGTGCACCTCCGACCCTGATTGGAGAAGGGTCCGGAGGGGAGGTTGAATGTAAGATTCTGTGTATAAAGGGGGATGATTTCTCTGGCTTCGGGGTGTCTCGAGTTGGAGAGGCACCCGGTCTGCAGATTTGTAAAATAAAGAATCTCTTGCTTCCAGGATTTAGTCTTTGAGCATTAATTGTGAGCATAAAGGGTATCTCACAAGAACATTCTAAATGTAACGAATAGTTGTTGTTATCACTCGTTCTCAAGAAAGACCATGACGTGTTGCAATGTGAATGATGAGACAAATCTGGGCTCAAATGTTCCCACCACACAAGTGACAAATGAGTAGGGATCCTGCAGCATCAGCGGTTCTTGATTTTCGAGAGTCTCATCTCCTCTTTGCTTCCTCCATTCTTACTTCCTCATCTGAGCGAGCGCCACTTTATACGCCGTTATGCCAAACAGGATGATGCAGTGCATGTTGTTTCCATGGGTGTGTGTCAATACCTCAATTCTTCTGGAATGTTCTGAGAGGAGAAAAACATCTCAGAAACTCTCCAGAACACGCAATGACCTCAGTCAGCTGTAGAATGATGGCAACAGTAGATTTGCTGCCTTACAGCGCCAGAGACGAGTTCGATTCTGACGACGGGTGCTGTCTTTATGGAGTTTGTACGTTCTCCCTGTGACCACATGGGTTTTCTCCGGGTGCTCTGGTTTCCTCGCACATTCCAAAGATGTACAGGTTTGTAGGTTAATTACCTTCTGTGAATTGCAAATTGTCCCAAATGTGTAGATATAGTGCCTGTGTATGAGGCGATCGTTGGTTGGCGTATACTCAGTCGGCCGAAGGGCCTGTTTCCATGCTGTATCTCTAAAGTCTAAAGCTCTTCACAATGTATCTGCCTTGGTATTCTGTCATCACTCTTCTAACATGTCTTCCCATTTGATCTGTGATTCTTTCAACAATGTGCAAATTCTAGGAAGGTTTGGGACAGAATCAGTGTGCCTGAAATCTTAACTTACAACTTGATGTTAAGTATTTTGCACAGACAGATTGTTTTAGAAGTAAAGAATCTCTTTCCTTTAACTTTACCCTTTTCATCAAGCCCACTTATTTATAAAAAATCAGTGATGCAAATGCTAGTTTTCTAGACTCCATTAAGTAATCCAAAGTAATTTATTTTAACCAAACTCTGGCAAAACGATATTTGTTGCAGACCCACGTCTCATTGAAAGTGATACACTGGGCCCCTATGTTTCTCTCAATCAATCTGGAATACATAAAATGTGATTTGAAGGAGCAACATTTAAAAGTTAAATGGGTTTTTTAATGTTCACGTTTCCTATTTTTTAAATAACACACCAATAAACACTTGGCACCATGCAATTTTTAAATTATAAACAGCTACATTATGGAGTAATATGGTCTCTTTCATTAAAACTTAGATAACAACCCCAGTTCCAAGATTATTGTGTTCATGAAGTTTTCAATTATATGTAAAAGTCACTGTCACAGGGGAGTGTATTTAATCGGCTTACTTTCATCATGCCCTGCTTCCTCCCAAGAAATTTGAGGATATTGGTTCTAATGGTAGTATAATGGAAAAAAAATCAGAGACAAGCCAATCTGAAAAGATTGGGGGGGGGGGATTTACAGAGGCCAATTAACCTAAAAACCCGCAAGTCTTTGGGAAAGAGTCATAGAGTCATACAGCGTGGAAACAGGCCCTTCGGCACAATTTTGCCACACCGACCAACATGTCCCATCTAAACTAGTCCCACCTGCCTGTGTTGGGCCCATATCCCTCTAAACCTATCCTATCCCTGTAGCTGTCAAAATATTTCTTAAACGTTGCGATTGTACCTGCCTCTACTTCCTACAGCAGCTCGTTCCATACACCAACCACCCTCTATCTGAAAAGGTTACCCCTCAGGTACCTATTAAATCTATCCCCACTCACCTTAAACCTATGTCCTCTGCTTCTCAATTCCCCTATTCTGGGCAAGAAACTCAGTGCATTTACCCAATCCGTTTCTCTCGTGATTTTGTACACTTCTATAAGAGCACCCCTCATCCACCTGCTTTTCAAGTAATAGAGTCTTTGCCTGCTCTCCCAATAGCTCAGGCCCTCAAGTCCTGGTAACATCATCGTAAATCTTCTCTGCCCTCTTTCCAGTTTGACACCTTTTCTATGACATGGTGCCCAAAACTGAACACAATACTCCAAATGTGGCCTCATTAATCATCTTCCAATGACAATACTCAATACTCTGACTGATGAAGGCAAATGTGCCAAAAGTCTTTCTGACCACCTGACCCATCTGTGACACCACTTTCAAGGAACTATGCACCTGCACTCCGAGATCCCTCTGCTCTACCACACTCCTCAGAGCCTCCCCATTCACTGTGTAGGTCCTGCCCATGTTAAACTCTCTAAAATGCAACACCTCATATTTCTCTGCATTAAATTCCATCTACCATTCTCAGCCCACCTGGCCAATCGATCAATATCCTGCTGCAATTTTTGACAACCATTTTCACTATCTATCATGGAATGCAGGAGGAAATCGGAGCAGCCGGAGGGAACCCATGCAGTCACATAGGGAAAACATTGCAAACTCCACACAGACAGCACTGAAGGTCATGATCGACCCTGGTCTCTTGACCTGTAATGCAGCAGCTCTTCCAGCTGTGCCATCCTTAAGTAGATACATCAAGAATTAAGGGCGATTAATTGTCATTTATACAACAGTAGAACAATGAAAATGTTACTTGCAATAGCATTACAGGCCTAGAAGCACAATGTGCATAGATAACGTAATAAACAAAATAAATTAATATCTCCAATACTAGTCTAAAATAGCCCAAAGTCTACAGTGGAAGCATACAGATTTCACCAGGCAGATAAAGACTGTGATGGAAGAAATTAGACATCGGCAGAATGGTCATGCAGCTCCGAACATATTTTTGGTATCTTGAAGCATAACATTAAATCACATCTTGAAGTATAACATTACTAACTTCTGTACCCTATCCTTTGACTGGCAAGATATGGTCTCTTGATCAAAGAAAATATGTTAAACAATTTGGCAGTGAACTATGGCAAAAGTGAGTGGAATGACTGAAGCCAGATTGGACGTGGGGTGAGAAGAACAGTTCATGATCAGGCAAACTGTGGTGTTGACTTGTTTGGAGTTTAGCATTTGAAAGGTTGAATTTTGCTACGTGGTGTGTCACAACAGGGACATAGTGTGTTCACATATTCTTGTTCGGCCTGGGCAGGCAGGCATGAGGTCAGGCCTGGAGTCAGAAAAGCTGGTGAGAAAATAAAGGCCAGGAGCAATTAGTGGTGGGAACTACAAAACTCAAGTAGTTTAATTGTCATGGTGTTATGTCCATCTCCCCTCAAGTCAAAGGTTTATTAAAAAAGCTTTAAAGAACTGCGCAGTAAAATTTGCAAAAATAGGAATATCATTACTGGCAATCTGCAGCATAAGGCACCACTCTAATCCGTAAAATAGCATGGACTTACTGTGGAGACCTTCATGTCTGGTGTATCTCATTTTATTGAAGCAATTCCTAAGTATTTGTTCCACATTAATCTTTTTTTATTGTGCTCTGCCGGTGTTAAATTACTCCGTGTGAACACACTATGTCCCAGTTGTGACACACCACGTAGCAAAATTCAACCTTTAAAATCGCCAAACTCCAAACAAGCCAACAATTTGCAAAAGTCCATGCAAGATGCTGTTCAGAGTAGCAATGTAAAATAAAAAAAAACACAAAATTGTAACCGGGACAGGAGCCATGTGGGAAAAACTGGACAGGTTTAGAGTTTTTCTTCATATAGTAGATGATGTAAGGATCTCATCAGATTTTAAGATACAAGGTAGAATTAAAGTGATGGCACTGTTTTGGAAGGAGACTTACGTGGATCAATAATAACTGTGGGCTATTTGTATTAAACAAGAATCGAGTCAATCTGCGTCCATTCCCAAATGTCAATCAAAAGCAGCAAATAATCGACTCCCCCACCCTCCCCCCCCCCCCCCAGGATAACAAATAAAGTGCACATGTTGGAATCAAAATCAAAACACAGAAACCATGGAAGTTCTCAGTCAAGCAGCATCTGTGAAAAAATGAACCATTCAACATTTTGGATTAGCTGCGGAAGGTCTTCCCCTTCCATAGATGCTGCTTGATTGTCCGAGTCCTTCTAGCATTTCTGTTTTCAGAATCAGTCATACAGGATGGAATCAAGCACTTTGGTCCAGCTTATGCATGTCCACCAGGTGTTACAGCTGAGTTAGTCCTGTTTGCCTGCTTTTGGTCCATATTCTTCAAAACCTTTCCATCAATATACCTGTTTAAATGCATTTTAAACGTCATCATGGCACCCGCCTTTACGGCTTCCTCTGGCTGTGTGTTTCTGCAATGAAGAAACACTGTCTGCATCTTAAAACCATCCCCTCTTGTTCGTGATTACTCTACTGCGGGGCAGGGGGGGGGGGGGGAAATGCAATTAATCATCTTATCTTTGCCTCTCATTATTTTGTGTATCTCTATAGTCACCCCTCAGCCTACTCTCCAGGGAGAAGAGTCGCAGCCGATCCAGTCTCTTCTTATATTTCAAGCCTCCCAGACCAAGTTACACCCTGATGAATCTTTACTGCACAATTTCCAAATTAATGGCAAAAGACATTCAGATTCCCTCCAGATTCCAGTCTGACATGTACAATATAGTGAAATCATTTATAAGAGAATAAAGAAATACAATTTTCTGTATCTGAATGATTGATTAATACCGTAAACATAAGTACATTGTAAAACGTTTTTGGAAAGAACTTCATTTAGTTCATGGCATGTTTATTCTTTAAATGAGAGTTCCCAAGAGAATATTAAAATCCACTTTACCTCCACTATCCTTAACAACAATTATCTTAAAATGCACTCAAACAATTACCTCTGTGTCTCATGAGGTAACTGAAGAAAAAATGAAATTAAAAATAACAAAGTAGCCCATGTAGATCTTACAAATACAGAAGGAAGTCAAGGTTTAAGTCCAGTCTGTGTCAAATTAGCTGCACTCTCCTGCTATGCGATACACTAATTGGATTTTGTCGGTGTTGTTGAAGCTGAATTTTTATTTACATAATGATTCTGGTACTATAGCTCAAGATTTTCTCTCAAGGATAAACCAGCAGTTTGAAAGTTCATTGCTGAAAACACCGGAGATTCCAAGTGTTAATTAGCAATTTTTGGTCGGCTCATTAAGTGCAATCTAAGCTTTTCTATGCAATCAGTAGGCTTCTTTGCAACACATACAGCTCCAGGTGTTCATTCTGTCTGCATAGCGCAGTAGTCACACAGGAGAACCTCAATTCTTACTTCCATATAAAAAGGTATATTTTACATCTCAAGGCAGCAATGTGATTGACAGCAAAGTGGACTGACCTTTGATTTCCTCAACTTCAATGTTCCTTCAACTTGTTGCTTTTTTCCCCTGCAGATTCAGGGTGTTTTTAAAGCTGAGCCAGCAGGGCTTAAATTATTTTGCTGTGAAAAGCTTTATTGGGAAAGTGTTTCGGTATTGGTTATGCTCTAGTTGCTTTCCATTTCAAAGGATAAGGTCAAATTGATTGCACGCTATTCATTATGCATTTTGTGCATGGAAACAAGTGTACCTGCCCTAATCTCATTTGCTCCACAAGGATAAGACAATTCAGACGATGCTCTGTAAAGCATTTCAATGGTTGATGCATAGATTTAGGATTTTTCTGTTATGATTCAAGGGTTATGCCATTGTTTGTACAAACCACAAAGTTGCATGAGATGCAAAGTAAGCTGGTAAAATCAACCATTATCTTGAAAATAGTGGAAGACAACTATAGTGGCTTCCTGCACTTACTTTCCTACTTATCTCAGTGTCATTAACAAATTTAACAAATAAACCGTTGGTGTCTTTATCCAAGTTAGTCAGTTATACACATGCACATGCTTAAAAAGTCAAAGCCCCAACATCAACCCTTGTGGCGCACCACTTGTTGCATTGTACTTGCTATGTACGACCCATTTATGCTCACCCTCTGTCTTCTGTGTGCCATCCATTTATTTAATCTATGTTAATATTATCTCCTTCAATATGAGTTTTTGTGTTCAACAATAACCTTTGATGCGCACCTCATCAAAATGAAATCTTAGTATAGTAAAATAACCTTTAAAAAATATACATTAAATTGGTCAAACATGATTTTTTTTTCTTCCATATAACACCATGTTGACTTGACCTGAACATTTAAGTGTCCAGCTATTAGACTCTTAATCATAGCTTGATTCAGGGTAATTTCCCCATGAAGATTCCAATCTAACTGTCCTGTGTTTTCCTGCTCACTATCTCACTCACTTTGAATAAAGGAGTTACATTTCTTATTTTTCAATCTAACAAAACTTACCCTAAATGAAGGGCATTATGGAAATTTAAATTCAACACACCAACAATACCACTTCTTTGAAATCCTAGAATGAAGTCCATCAGGCCTACATCAAAAAACTCTCAACACCGTCTCCCAGTCTTAATTCATTCATCCAGAGGCACATTTTAAAGCTTCCCACAGTAGCTTTCAATTGTTTGTAGTTGAAAATCCAGGGTTTTTACTCCTACGACTGTACAGGGAAACTTATTATGCACAATGAACTATAACAGATGGTTTCCTGGTAGAATTCCCCTTTACTTTTCACATATTTAAACATGCTCCATACTTGTACTCCCAATTTAATTTAAGGAAAGATTTTGAATTATCTGAAGAATATTTTACACTTTGAGTGGATTATCTCCCACAAAAACACTCCCCAGAAACTATAAGGCCACAATCTCCCACATAACTCTCCCCAGAAATCAGTATGAATAACCCAGGGGCATGAATATTGATTTCTCGAACTTCAAGTAAACCCTGCACTCCTTTTCTGCGTCCTTCCTCCACCCTAATCACACCAGCTTTTCATTCTCACCTAGCAAATAGCAAACAATGGCCTGTTTCCTTTATCATTCTTACTTTTTTTGCATATCTTTCATTCATTTGTTCTATATCTCTGGTTTCCCTTTTCTGTGACTTTCAGACTGAAAAAGGGTCTCGACCCAAAACGTTCTTTCTCTCCAGATATGCTGCCTGTCCCGTGAGTTACTCCAGCATTTTGTGTCTATCCATATTATACCATTTATTTCCAATAACACTGTGCTTTTCAAGAGCGCACTACAAAGGCTCTAAGTTTGCTCACTGTGAACAACATCTATGACTAGGGCCAGAGTGAGCTGACAAATGCAGGAAATAATGTATTTTTTTTACACCTGAAGATATGATATCACACTTGCTACGGAAGATGCTGATCCCTGCATTGCTTACAATAAATCCTGATGTGTGCTGGAAACTAGTCAAGGGATAATGGGTGAGAAATTTGTGCTCCTGCACTAAACAGGTGCAAGAGCATTGCCTGCCACAATTTTAGATCTGTTAAATACAATGTATTTTCCATTGTAAGTACTTTTTAAGTCTTTAACAATATTAAAGTTAAATTGCAAGCCAATATCATTAAATTAACAGTTAAGAGAATGGGTTTCGACCCGAAACATCACCCATTCCTTCTCTCCAGAGATTCCGCCGAGTTACTCCAGGTCTTTGTGTCTATCAGTTTAAGAGTAACTGCCTGAACTATAACCGATTCTTGTGTGGAAAATGCATGGGTATCGTACAAAAAGAGATAACCAGTCGGCCTTGGATTTTGCTGAGCATGGCTCCTCGCCACAATTACCTCTCAAATTCCCCATTACCTCGCTCTCACTTAATTTAAGGTCAAACTTGATGGTTGAGAGCATCCTGGGCCAACATCAAGTCCCTGATGCTGGCAGATCAAGTGCGTGAGCCAGGCAACGACTCAGCCAGCCAGCTAAGCTGCGGCCCTAGCTTTCCTTTCCATTTAAAGAAAAACCTTTTTTTTTTTTAACTGTCTAAAAACACTACTGCAATCATAAAGAAATACATGAAATATTTGGTTGTTCTTTGGGGTGGTAAAGTGGCGCAGTTTGGAGAGCCACTACCTCACAGCGCCAGAGACCCAGGTTCAACCCTGACCTCAGGTGCTGTCTGTGTGGAGTTTGCACATTTTCCCTGTGACCGCCTGGGTTTCCTTCAAATGCCCTGGTTTCCATCTACATCCCAAAGACCTGGGGTTGGTAGGCAAATAGGGCATTGTAAATTGCTCCCTGTTTGTAGATGAGTCGTAGATTTGGGAGGAATTGATCAAAAATATGGAGAGAATAAACTTGGATTAGCTTACTAAGACGAGAGTTAATGGGTGATTGATGGTCAGCATGGAATCAGAGTCCAATTCCATGCTCTTGTTTTCTCACTCTATCTACCTCTCACTATGCCTCCCTACACATGCAACTTTACCTCTATTCTGTTTCTTGCTTTGCCCTGGAAAATGCATAACTGTACTCTGTGATTAGGTTTGTGGATCCTGCACCAAAGCTAATCTATGTGACTCAGGTAGTCCTTTGGTTCAATGCCGACCTGCTTCCGCTGCATAAAGCAGGCATAACATTGAGATACTTTTTTGGAAGGTAGCCAAATTTGAGAAGGGTGCTCCACTGTACTTCTTGATTAACAAAGTTGGAGGCTTTAGTGAGGTCAAAAAAAGGCCACATGAAGTGACTAAGGCTGCTTCCTGCATTTCTCTTGGAACTGCTAAGTGATTAAATTGCCTCTAATACCAGGGGCTCATCTCTTGTTTAGAAGATTCACGTGTAGGCACCTTTCAAAGGCCTTTGAAAATCCAAGTAAATAACACCCACTGACTCCTCTATGTCTATTCAGCTTGTTATTTCCTCAAAGAATTCCAACAGATAAGTCTGACAAGATCTCCACTTCACAAACAAATGCTGACTTTAGCTTACTTTTTCATGCGCTTCCAACTACACGGATAGCTCATCGTTAATAATGAACTCTAAAATTCTACCAACCACTGAAGTCAGACTATAATTTAATTTACTTTGCCTCGCTCTCTTAAACAGAGAGCTTACAGTCCTCTGGAACAATTCCTGACTCTCGTGATTCTTGAAGATCACCACTAATGCCTCCACAATCTCTGCAGCTGCCTCTTTTAAAACCCTGTAGTCCATCTGGTCCAGGTGACTTATCCACCTTCAGACCTCTCAACTTTCCAAGCATCTTCTCCTCAATAATAGCAACTGCACTCACTTCTTTGTTCTCACTTTGCATTCACATCATATGTTCTTTTGTATTCCAATATATTTCTAACTTCTTTCAATCGTTTTTAAATTTGGGTTCTCAAAAATAGCTTTCGATTAGGATATATGAAAAAAGTGGAAAATATAATTCTGAAATAGAATATAATAGACATTATAGTTTAGCTTAGAGATACAGCGTGGAAATAGGCATTTTGGCCTACCAAGTCCGTGCCGACCAGCTCTACCTGCACACTAACACTGCTCCACACACTAGGGATAATTTACAATACCAAGCGAATGACCCTACAAACCTGCACATCTTTTTTGGAGGTAGACACAAAATGCAGGTGTAACTCAGCGGGATTTAGAGTATGGGAGGAAACCGGAGCTCCCAGAGAAAACCCCACGCAGGTCACAGGGAGACCGTAGAAACTCCATACAAAACAGCACCCGTAATCAGGATCGGCCAGGGTCTCTGGCGCCGTCAGGCAGCAACTCCACTGCTGTGCCACTGTGTATAATACAGGAAACTAGATTACACAAGCATTTCCTGAAATCTGGATGATCTGTTCCACTGCGCTCATTTTCAACAAGGCAAAAAAGGGCCTTTTCTCTCAACATATTTGTGTTATTGCTCATAAAATACCTGCCCTTATCACAGACTTAATGGAACTGTTTTTTTTCATCCTGAACTATAAAATGCAGATCAGTTTTATTTTTCTTAAACCATAATTCATTAACATTTGAATTGAATGTTCGCAGGTCTTGCCATTAAAAACATCTGTTCCTTGAGAAACTAATCTCTCAGGAATGCAATGGTAATATTTAGCATGTAATTATAATTTTACAGTCTACCAGAGGAAATTAAAAGACGTGCTTACAAAATCACAGGGGCAAATGCCAAGTCTAAAAGATTTACCTATCCTTTGTTTTTATAGATCACGTCTTAATATGTTTAAACCTTTTGAGCATATTATGTATCAGTAGAAAATTGAGGTAAGACAATGAATATTAAAGTTCAACTGCAATTAACATAAGTTTGATGATAAACAGTTTAACTGCAAAAATTAAATGTAAGTATGTAGTACGCATCATTTGTGATCCAAACCATACAAGTTAAACATTTGTTTATGATCTCAAATGTCAGACTTTCATTTCTGCAGATACTCAAAGTGTTCCAGTGCATTAAATCAAATGAAGCCATTAAAGTATCATCAAACCATATTATTGCAAAGGTAGAACCCATTTGGCCCATCATCAGTTTCCGTTTTCTCTTCTCTATTCCCTACTCTAAACCCTATATTTTACTGTTCCCCCCATTGTTTTATGTTACTGATTTTTGAATAAATCTTATTTTAGTTTTTGAATGTTATAATCCTTGTTTTGCATACAAATTATGATACTTTGAAATAATGCACAGTGTGACAAAGCTGCATCCTCTTGTGTGCAAAGATAGACACAAAATGTGGAGTAATTCAGCGGGTCAGACAGCATCTCTGGAGGAAAGGAATAGGTGATGTTTTGGGTCGAGCCCCTTCTTGTGAGCTGCAGGCTTGCCTTTTTAGTGTCCTTTTCCACTACCACGTTCTCTTCTGATGATGTCAACTCCTTTCTCGCTACAGGTGCTCACATGCTGACTCTCCTTCAATTCATCACCCAAGTAATTCTTCTTTAGGAATGAATCAGCAACTCAGCTTTAGAGGTAATGCAGCCAAATCTTACCTACATAGCCCATGTCTCGCAAGTTCAAGAGGGAGGTGCTAGACAGAAAAGAGAAGCAGAAAACATTTAGAGTATTGTGCTCAGTTTTGGGCACCATGTCATAGGAAAGATGTCAAGCTGGAAAGCTTTCAAAAATGTAACCAGTACTCGAGAACTATAGGGAGTTAAGTTTGTGAGCTAAATTGAGTTATAGGGAAAGGTTGAGCAGGCTAGGATTCTATTCCTTGGAGTGCAGGAGGATTAGAGGTGATCTTATAGAGGTGTAAAAGACCATGAGATAAATAGATTGGGTAGATGCACAGAGTCTCTTGCCCAAAGTTGCGGAATCAAGAACTAAAGAGCATAGGTTTGAGGTGAGGTGGGTGGGGGGGGGGGGGGGAGATTTAATAGGTACCTGAGAGGTAACCTTTTTGCACAAATGGTGGTGGGTTTATGGAACGAGCTGCTGGAGGAGATAGTCTAGGAAGGTACTATCACAAAGTTTAGGAAGCATTTAGACAGTTACATGGATTGGACAGGTTGAGAGGGACATGGGCCAAACACAGGCAGGTGGGACTAGTGTAGGTGGGACACATTGGCCAGTGGGGGCAAGGTCAGTGGAAAGGCCTGTTTCCCTGCTATAGGACTCCAACACGAAAAGGAAAACTTGTATTTACACAGTGCCTTTGATGTCCCAGTGGTTTGCAAAGATTAAGTACCATTGAACTGCTAACATATCAGTAAAGTGGAAACAAGTGCTCAGTGGCAGGAATCATGACTGTTACCTTCCCTTAAATGCCCAAGCTTTCGTATCTTCCATCTCATACTGCACTTGAGAGCAGTAGTGACCTGAGATATTTTGAATCATACAGTTCAATTATTGAAGTTTTAATGAACCATCTATCAGGAGGGTCGTAATGGAAATGTTTTTTTGTAGAATATGGCTAGCTAGTTTCGATTTCAAAGTAGAAATCAAACTATGTCAGTTCTGTGTTCCTTACAGCAACAAAGTGCAGGTTTTAATATTTCCACTTCAGATGGGACTAAATTTAATTATAACTTTAAGAAAACAAACACACTCTTAGAATAATATTTTGCTATTTATGGTTGAAGTGGAAGAAAGGAAATCAGCATCATGCATTTTAATGTCTGAAGTGCCACACTTGAATTTCTCACATTACACAATACTTCTCCAGTATTCCACACTTTGCAAAACACAGATAAGGTTTCTTCCCTAAAGTTCTGATACAAAGTATAACTATGAAGTGTTAAACGATGAAAAATATGTGATTAGCCACGTTTCATAGCAGTAATACGTTTTGTCGGAAATTACACATCGGATCAACGATTTTAAACATGCAAACTGCATTTTAACATATTCTGCTTACAACTCAAATTGCTGTACCAGGCACGTCAGGAGTCCAAAGTATATGTACCTGGGTCAAAACACTAACCTCCACCCCTGTTTTTCTATTTAGAGATCAAAAAGGTTTTAATAAACTCAGATGAATAGAAACCTTTCAAAGGTTTGACTTCCTCTTTTTTCATTTACTTCATGGAGCACCAGTGCAAGACGAGGTCACACAGGATTTCTGAAAAATGTATTCCATTTGCTGCACTAAGCACTGCATTGTGTTTGAGCAACTGCTGCAATCACTTTTAAGGCCCTTTAAGGGGTTATAGAGAAAATTAACTAAAAATGGACATGTGGAAACAGTAAGGTTTATCGCCCAATTTTAACCAATCCCACCATCCACAACTCTGCACTGTGCACTTCCCTCTCGTACTTCACTGAAAGCATTCGTTGGATTGTATTGTATTTAAATTGTATTTTCATCCAGCCAGTGGTTTTTAAAGCTGACATTGATTAAACGAAAACAAAGAGTAAGAACGCCATATTCAGTGGCCAAAGGAACTAAGAATTAGCAGAAACCTACTGGTCATGCATTACATTTTACACTGCAAACCCCTTTACAAATAATATGAATGCACACAAATTCCAAAAACAAATCACTGAATAACAAAAAAAACAGGTTGCAGCAGCTTTGGAAGACCAATGGTACAGTTTCAACCAATATACTCCCTATTCTTCTTGTTCATTGTTTAGGCTCCATTTCCTCTCATTTTTGTTTGCTTTTAATGATTCAATTCAATACATAATGTACTGCTATGGGGAACAACAAGCAACTGACTATTTACAAATCTAGGCAATATCATAGCTGGTCTGGAAATGCATCTCAACCAGCCAAAAGTCATGATCCCATCCAGACCCTTCTGTCTGTGGTCTCCCACACTGTTACAATGAGATCCAATAAAAACCTTGAGGAACAACACCTCATCTTCCATTCAGGCACAAGGTAGCATTCGGGACTCAACATCAAATTCTCCAACTTCCAGTAACTAATTCTCTTTCTACCTGTAACAGAACTGGCACCATCATCATCAGAAATGCTTATCATCATTCTGATTCAACATTTTTTTATTCTACTCACACAGGCTTGCTATTAAGAACTCATTCACGGAAAAATAAGTATAACCAAACTAAGTGGGATCCGTTGGGTCCCAGTCATATGGGAGGCCTGGCCCCCCCTGGGAGGGTGGTGTGTGGGCTCAGCGGCTCCGACCGCACTAACCGGCTGCAGGTCCCGGCTCCGGACTCACTCATCGGCTCCAAGACCCAGCCTGTTGCACTCCCAACCCCAGCTGCACTCATCGGCACCTGGCTCCTCGTGGTAGTCACTGCCCCACCCGCGAACACAGCAGCCGCCTCCCGCGAACATAGCAGCCCCTGCCCGCGAACACAACAGTCCTCGCACACGAACACAGGTGGGGGGGGTCGCAACAGACACAGCTCACCCCGCACCTTCACCTTTCGGCCTCATGCACAGCTCCCGGTCCCATTCCGACTTCACGCAGAGGTTTCCAGTTCAACTTGCTCTCTGCCCGCACACAGCTCACAGACTCAGCCCCACTTTCGAGACGTTATTCTCCCCGTGTGCCGGAAGGAGCATTACCTTCAGGGTGACTGACAGGCGAGAAGACCAATCTGCTGATCTCACGATTTTGTTAATCATTCATAACTTTTTTATGATTTCACCGATCGGAAAAAACCTTGGGGCGGTTGGAGGAGTGGAGGATGGTGAGTAAGATGGTGAAAAATATCATAGCGATATATGGTAGCGTTTTTTCTAAAATTTATTTACAACATAGACAGGAAGTGGTCAAGATGAGACTTTTAGCAATAGTATAGATGTGTGCGTAACAATCTCCATTAACCCATTAGGTTTCACCCTCGGAAATAGTTCCTTTGTTCTACACATTCCTTCCCCACCTTGTCTGCTATTGAATACTAACTTGATTTTGTCTTTCTCATTTTTGGGTCCAGGACCTGACGCATCAACCGTTTCCCTTCCACAAGTGCTGCCAAACCTGCTAAGTATCTTATATTTATGTTTCAGATTTCCAGTACCTGCAGTTTATTTTCATGATTCTTATCCAACTTTTGCAAGGCTTATAACAATTAAAAAAACTGATCCTTCAGAATGACTATTCAAACCCTTAGACCTTTCCTCACTATTCAACATTATGACAGATTTGTATCACATTTCCATCGTTCTATCCTGATTACATATCTGTTTGGACCTTTAGCTGACAGAAAACTCAGATTTAAAATTAATAATTGAACATGGGGTGTTGCAAATTTCTAACACCCTTTCCATGAATAATTGTAAATTTACTTGAGCTCCTGAATGGCCTGGCTCCACCTTGAAGATAAAATTCCCCTGTTCATATTTTCCTTACCAACTAATAAACTATTTTTCTGCTCACTCCATTAACTTTCTGAAAAATATTAAACAAATCAAATCACCCCATTACATTCCACAATCTATGAAACATACACCTGGTTTATGAAACTTTTCCTCAGAGTCCAATCCTTGGAGCCGCTGTAACTGCCAGGTGAACATGCACAGCAATTTATCGGAGGCCAACAGATTATTTTTAAGATGCGGTGCCCAGAATTAAACAGTCTTTTGGACGTGCCCTAAAAATGTTGTCAGACACCTATAGCAAAACCTCCTCCCTTTACATTCTTGCTCTCAAGTTGTACAGGTCATAATAGTAATAGAATCATACAGAGTCATACAGTGTAGAAACTTACTACACAGTGTGGAAACTACTTATTTTCTTTGACTCCTGCATCAGACCAATCCCTGAATATCATTGGATCGCCACAATTGTGATCTTCTCACCATTTAACTAATTGTCAGATCCATCCACTTTGGTCAAAAAGGAATATCATAGTTGCCAACAGTGAAACCCATTGATTATTTTCTGCCTGTGTACATTTTGCCCCTTCGTTTAATGTATCCACGTCTCTTCGCAATTTTCTGCCTGTGTCTATTGTACTTGCTCTCCTGCCACTGCATTGCCTGGGCAATTATGGGTACACATATTAGGTATAGAAACGTATGTTACCAAAACTTACCTTTTGCCGTTGCTGCAGTTCTGTCACTGGCCGTGTGCGCGACTTTGGCGCCTTTAAGGTGGGGGGGGGGGGTTAAAATGCAGTTTTTCCCTTGCCATCCGGAGCTTTCTTTTGTTGGAGTGCAATCTATTTCAGGTGATTCGTTCCGACTGCCGGTAAGTTAATTTTTTTTAATAAATAGCCCGACTATTTCAGCGCTGCAGTAAAATAAAAATTAGCTCCTAATGCCGTGAACGCCGACAACGGGGACGGATTTTACGTAGCGGACAGGTAAGTGAAAGCTGTTTATTTTTACATATAAACCTGCTTTTTTAGATGATCTTAATCAACATTTAACGTTGCGAAACGGCAATTTATTCCCCATACAAACCGGCAGAATTTTTCCTGCCGATATGGGGTTTAAATTCACCGCAACCGCAACGTTCCAATCCATCACGTTCCATAAAATCCCACTCGCAAGCTGATTTAAATGGCCATTAATTTACAGGCCGTAAACACTAAATTCCTTCAATTTGGCCTATAAATTCATGACAATTAGATTTAAAAATCATGTAATATTGTGAATTATTGTGTGAATGTTAATTGGACACTTAGGCTTTACATTTTTTTTTTTTTTCTTAAATGGATAGATGTTTAGATCTAGTAATTGAATTTTGTAATTAGCTACAATTGGGTAACTAACTAATTATATGCTTTAGGTCATCCAAGTAAGATTGTTTTATATTTGTTTCAGAATACTTCAATCTATAATAACTGAACATTTCTTTCAGTTCTCTTAATTTTTAAGAATGTTATGGGCTTTTGACTGTCCTTGATCACAACTTTTGTGTTAAGTCAATAGAAAAACAATAGGAAACAAGTTGCTAATTTCCGAGTATGAAAATGGCCATAACTTTTTTAATACTAAAGATATGAAAGTGAATTAGTTGTCAAATTAAACCACTTTTTATGCTTTATCTGATGGGATAAATTGCAGACTTGATTTTTAAAATCTCAAAATTTTGTAACATTGCTACACATATACTTCTATGTCATGGATAAATATGAAGAACTCTGCAATCGGATCCTCGACTTCCTCATGAACAGACCACAGTCTATACGAATTGGCAAAAACACTTCTTCCTCAATAACAATCACAACTATGTAGCCGGACATAGTACGAACTCCATCTTCAAGTACGCCGACGACACCACTGTTGTTGGACGAAGTACAGATGGTGATGAGTCACTGTATAGAAGTGAGATTGATCGATTAACCAAATGGTGCCAGCACAGCAACCTGGCTCTCAATGTCAGTCAGATCAAACGATCCCAATATATATTCCAAAATATTTTTTCAAAAAACTAGATTCTAATATCACTAATTTTATATGGGATTATAGAGCACACAGAATTCAACGAAAGCATCTGTGTAAACCTAAAGAAGTTGGGGGTTTAGCATTACCTAACTTTACGTATTACTACTGGGCAGCACATATAAAGAACATAATGTACTGGTTGGATAACTCCACTCACCAATCGGAGTGGATAAGAATGGAGAAAGAGGAGTGTTTCTCGTACGATATAGGAAAGATCTTGTTCTCACTGATAAAATTGAATAGTATAATATATAAGAAGAACCCAATTATTCACAATACAATAAGAATTTGGAAACAAATTAAATCCTTGAAATTAAATAATCTATCAGTAT
Organism: Okamejei kenojei; assembly: GCA_035221665.1. Lineage (NCBI taxonomy): Eukaryota > Metazoa > Chordata > Chondrichthyes > Rajiformes > Rajidae > Okamejei > Okamejei kenojei. Next base: position 45,282,618 of record CM069132.1, read on the forward strand.
TAACCCCAATATTGAATAATCCTGCATTCAAACCATCTCTTATCGACAAAACATAAACATTGGGATAGACTGGGAATTAGGAAAGTAGGAGATATGTATGAATTGGGTAAATTGTTATCATTTCAGCAATTAAAATCAAAATTTAAACTGAATGATAATCAATATTTTAAATATATACAGATCTGTGACTTTATGAAGAAATATATAAATAGATTTCAAACTATATTTTTAGACCCTTTAGAAGAAGCAATGAATATTAAGGCCGATTCACAAAAACTAATATCATATTTATATAATAGTATATTAAATAGAGAATTACCCTCAACAGAGGCACGAAGAGAAGATTGGGAACATGAACTAATGATAAAGATTCCGAAAGATAGATGGGAAAAGTATCTGATGAACATACATAATTGTTCCATTAATGTAAGACATAATCTAATACAATTTAAATTATTACATAGTCTATATTATTCAAAAACGAGGCTGAATAAATTCTACTCAAATGTTTCTCCTAGATGCGATAAATGTTTGTTTCAAAATGCCAATATAACACATTCATTTGTAGGATGTATAAAGTTGAATAAATTTTAGAGCGATATATTTGATATATTTACAAAGCTCTTCGTCAAGAATAGAACCAAATACGGAATGGATTATATTTAGAACAATAGTAGAAGATATCAAGTTAAACAAAGACCAAAAAGTATTCTTTAATTATGGGTTAATAATTGGAAAGAAATTGATACTTAAATTTTGGAAAAATACAGCTATATCAACTATTAAAATGTGGATTAGTAATATGACGGACATAGCTCACCTTGAAGAAATGAGGCTCCACCTAATAGATAAATATGACCAATTCTTAAGGAGTTGGTCTCCTTTCATCGACTTTTTGGAATCATGTGATGCAGTAGTACCGTAAAGATTACTGATCAGGTCAGGTCGTGGGTAGAATTACATCTCCAAACAAAGATTTGAAAAATGTCTTTTTAAGGGTCTTTTTAAGGGTCTTTTTCTCCTATTTCTACTTTCTACTTTTTCTTTTCTTATCTACACACTTCACGTTTTTCTATTTTCTACTATCTATTTTTCCTCTTTTTCTTCCCTCTATTTCTTGTCTTTATTTAATTTCCTTTTCAAAAACATAAAACTAGAGGTTGTACATATAATGTATTGCGTTATGACATAGTTGCCACCTAAAATTAGGTGCCACAGTATTGTTTTGTACTGTATTAACTTCTAATAAAATAAACAAACAAACAACAACAACAAAAAAGACCAAGGAACTGATTGTGGACTTTGGAAGAGGAAGGGCGAGGACGCATAAACCTGTCTCTATCAATAGGACAATGGTGGAGTCAAAAGCTTCAAATTCCTGGGTGTGCATATTTATGAAGATCTTTCCTGGACCCAGCACACTGATGCAATTATAAAGAAAGCACATCAATTCATCAACGTCCTGAGAAGATTATGAAGATTCGATATGTCAGAGAGAATTTCCTTAAATTTCTACAGGTGTACAGTATAGACCATATTACCTGGTTGCATCACAGCCCGTTTCTTCAACTTCAATGCCCTGGAGTGAAGACAACTGCAAAACATTGTGAACACTACCCAGTCCATCACAGATTTTGACCTCTCCACCATCGAAGGAATTTACCGGAGCTGCTGCCTCAGCATCATCAGAGACCCACACCACTCTGCCACACATTCATCTCACCCCTGCCATTGGGAAGAAGGTACAGAGCCTGAAAACTGGAACATCCTGGTTCAGGAACGGGTTCTTCGTTGCAGCCATTAGGCTATTAAACACTACAATCTCAAATACGCTCTGAACTACATAGACTATTATTGTTATCACTGCACTATTATTGTTTTTTTATGTGAACGTATTCATATGTGTATATACACACTGAACTTTTTTCTCTCATTTATTATATTGTTTACAGTGCACTACGTATACATATTCTGTTGTGCTGCTGCAAGTAAGAAATTCATTGTTCTGTCTGGGACATTTGACAATAAAACACTCTTGAGAATACGCAGCAGAGTGGAGCTGGACATAAAACTACAACATATATTACGTTCAGATTCAATTATTTTCTCTTGCATTGGAATCACACCATGTAGTGCATAAAAGACAGCATTGCACGATCCAATTTCTGGACTGCTGTAAGTCTATTCGTCTCTACATACAAAAAGGACTCTTGGTAAAGGAGAAATCAGTTAAAAAGCTGTTCTCTCTGAGGAATAGCACCACTTTCCTCGATGAGAACATAGTGGAGATCTATTAATATGAGCATGACACATCACGACACAGATTACAACCGGATCATAACTGTTAGGGAAGTAAGTGGCACAGTGAGACTTCTGATAAATGCATAACTAATTTTTATAGTCAGAGTGGAACTGTTCCCACACGAAGGGTTAAGTGGGAACAATTCACAATTTTCTGCCGATTAAAATAAATGATCATTATTAACCAAAATTTAGCACATAGATTAAGCTTAGTGATTCATAAATTAATACACCCCGATCAAACTGGCTTTATTCCAAAACGTTATTTATATTATAATCTGAGACGATTATTTAACATTATATACTCAAATCGAATAGCTAATGTAGATTTAGCAGTCATTTCGCTAGATCCTGAGAGAGTTGAATGGCCCTATTTATTTTCGGTGATGGAAAAAATTCAATTAGGTGAGAAGTTTTGTACTTGGGTTAAGCTTCTATATACCAACCCAACAGCCAGAATAATGACAAATCAAATGTTATCCAAAAAAAAATTGATTTATCTAAAGGTTGTAGACAAGGATGCCCGCTATCCCCGTTACTATTCGCCCTTGCTATTGAACCACTAGCAGAAAGAGTTCGAGCACATCCAGAAATATATGGGTATAATACTAAAAATACAGTTAATAAAATTTCTCTGTATGCAGATGATGTATTACTATATATTACAAATCCAGAAATTAGCATCCCTATCCCTAATCTTATAACTCAATTTGGTTTATTCTCGGGATACAGAATCAATTGGAATAAGAGTGAGATTATGCCAATAATGGAACCTAATTTATATATATTGCAACACTCACCTTTTAAAATAGTGAATTAAAAATGTAAATACTTAGGAATTTATGTGACCAAGAAATATACTTATTTATTTAAGTCAAATTTCGTACCTTTACTTAATAAATTGCATAAGAATATTCAATATTGGAAAACACTTCCCATTTCAATGCTCGGTAAAATTAATGCTATTAAAATGATTTTCCTTCCTCAACTTTTATACCTCTTCCAATCAATTCCGGTATATCTCCCTAAAAATTTCTTTGAAAAAGTCGACTCTAATGTAACAAGTTTTATTTGGGATTATAAGAATCACAGAATAAGTAAAAAACACATGTAAATCCAAGACGAATGGAGGATTAGTCTTACAAAATGTCTTATTTTATTTCTGGGCAGTCAATGTCAAAAACTTACATTTCTGGTTGGAAGATATGGATCAACAACCAGACTGGTTAAAGATGGAAAAGGAGGATTGTCTGCCATTTGAAATTGGCCCGATTTTGCTAACTCCTACAAAATTGAATTAAAAAAATCTATAGTGAAAACCCAAAGAAATACATAGTGGTATTCGAATTTGGAAACACATAAATAAGACATTAAAATAGGATAATTTATCACTCGCTCCCTATTGCAATAACCCTTCATTTAAACCTTCAGTATTGGATAAAGGTTTTGCACAATGGAAAAATTATGGAATTAAAAAGATGAGACATCTTTATAGAAAAGGTGTGTTCCTCTCATTTCAGGAGGTACAACAGAATTAAGGATTACATTCAAATCATTTTTTTAGATATTTACAACTGAAAGATTACGTTAAATCACATACACAAGAATATAGAATTAGAGAGCCAGAGATTCTAGATGAATGTTTGAATAAACATCCCAACACAGTCAAATTAATGTATTACATTTATAATATTATTTTAGATAGTGAGAATCCGTCGACGGAATTACATAGACAAGCATGGGAAAATGAATTAGTTCAACCCATAACGAAAGATATTTGGGATGAAAGTCTACAACATATACATCAATGTTCGAAAAAACGCCAGACATTCTTTAATACAATTTAAAATATTACATAGATTGCATTATTCTAAAACAGAATTAAATAGAATTTTTCCTAATATTTCTCCTATCTGTGATAAATGTCAATATTCCAAGGCTAACTTAACCCATACCTTTGTAAATTGCATAAAAATTAAAACATTTTGGGTGGAAATTTTTAAAATAATTTCCGTAGCGGTTAATATTCAACTGGCGCCCGATCCTAAATTAATAATATTGGGCATATCTGAACAATACCTAAAACTTACAATAAAGCGAAGACATTTCCTTGATTATAGTATAATAACTGGGAAAAAATTAATATTGAAATTTTGGAAAAACCATGCATCCCCCACAATTAAAATGTGAATTTATGGAGAAAAAAAAAAAAAAAAAAAAAATAATGTTAATTTTGGAGACTTTAAATCTGGAAAAAATTAGATTTGTCTTAATTGACAAACCAGAATTATTTATTAGAATATGGTCGCCGTTCATAGATTATTTGAAGGGGTAGAATGGACCGGCGCTGATACCTGACGGAAGCTTGAACCCAGGATTAGATGAATATTTATGGTTTTCTTACCCTCGGAACCCCCCCCCCAACCCGCATCACCCAAGTTGTATTACGGATAGTTTATTCTATTTTTCTAATTTTCTTTTCTTTTTCTTTATTTTTTCTATCTATTAAAAAAATAATAATAATAGAGTCAATGTTAATATGTAACAGATAATTGAAGACCCCAGCTACATTGGTAGGGGAGTCCCTGGAATCCTGGATATTTAATATGTAACTGTTTAACAAAGTTTGTAGTGGTTTGGACTAGGATATGTACATGCCTCTAATAAAATTTAACTTAAAAAAAAAATAATAATAAATGATCCTCAACTCAGGAGTGAATGCAGTGAATGCATCTCCTTGCCAGAAATTCTCAAAGTCTGCTATTGTATAGCAATAAGTAAATGTTCAGCTTTGGCACACACTGCAAGATTATTTTTCCAGCATCTTAATTAATATTTCACAAAAGGGAACATTCAGAGTGGACACCCTGATGGTTCAATTAAAATAAAATGCAAAGTTCAGAAAATATTCTATCTAAATATTGACCCTAGTATATTTAACTAATTTCATCAAATTTATCAGATGAAAGAAAGATGAGCATAATAACTTTATAATAAAGGAGGGGAATTATTTCAGAATTCTCAGTAAGCGGCTGCAGCCAAATGAAAAGCTAAAAAATGTCAATTCAGAATAAATCTTTTGGAGAATAATCTTCTTCTTAGGCAGTCTCTTGGGTAGGGGGCTTTCATAGTTTAGCTGGCTGTGGTTTGCAGAGGCTGATGATGTATACAATTTAACAAGTTATATTCATATATTGCAATAACACAACTGAAAACCTCAGGGAGGGTAAAAAGAGAACTGCTCCACAGACACTTACACATTCCCAAATGCATTTTCCTAACTCTGTGAAAGGCAACATTGTGGAAGTAGAAACTGAATCAATAACTAACAAACTGAGATTGCAAAAAGTTTGCAAGTTCCTGAAAACTATAAGAAACCAATGAACTACAATTCCAATTGCAACCGACAAGCCACTTCTCTAAACAAGGATTCAATGTTCAAATGGTCTGGCTGAAGATGGAATGTAATCCATTCTAAAATGTAAGTGGAAGCAGAAATAAAGGCAATAAGAGCAATCCCTGTGTTGCATGTACAATATAATAGCCACATTGAGCTAGTCAATTGCAGTCTGGATCACAACAGAATTCTCTAGAAACATGTCAGATTTGCCTCCAATGTGGCCCAAATAATCTTTATACGTGACAGTGGTAAGGTGATCACTTTGACTAATGTGTCTTATGGCACATTATTCTACCTCTTTTTAGGCCAACATATCCACTCAATCAAATTAAGGAAGAAATAGTTATGAATACAAAATGTAATTACAGGGGAACTACTGCTGTTTCCATTATGTCAAGGATTGGCAGGTATATTGAAATACAAATACATCTGACTGAGAATTCATGGCAGAGGAGTTTGGTGAAGCTGAATCACTGAGCATCAAGTTGCACTTTAAACAAGTGGAGATAGTAGCACAAGATTGTTGGAGGTCAATAGTTCCAATCCCCGAAGGTTTCTGCAAGAGTTAATCAGGCCAGTGCTCTCGTCCCAACCATCTTAAGTTTCTTCATCAACAACCTTCCTTCCGTCACAAGGTCAGAATGAGAACTTTCTATTGACTGTGCAACATTCAATACAACGTGCTCCTCAATAAATGACGCACTCCATTCCAGCAAGAGTTAAACAGCAGTTAGGCATGGACTAAGTGGCGGAAAATATAATCACCTACCCAGACTATCATGGGAATCAACAAGGATCAGAAACTCAGTTGAAGCAGCAACTTAACTACCAAGACTACAGCCCGCCTGACTTCATCCTACCCCACTGTGCCTCAGAACCAGATGTAGTACCACAAACATGGCTGCAGCAGCTCTCTCCTGCACAATCATCTCCACAAGAGAACACTTTTTTTGAAGGGGAATGAGCACAGTGGATTCCTACACATGCAGTCTACCCACTTTACTTCCTGGTGGTCACCCTTCTAATTTCTACCTGCAATTCAGGCATGCCACCTGCTGTAAACTCCCATCTATGATGCACTCATCTTCCTGGACGGTTCTGCGGTCGCCCATCCATAGCTTCAGAAGTTCAAAAGATATTGGTGCAAAATTAGGCGATTCAGAGTCTACTCTGCCATTTAATCATGGCTGGTCCATCTTTTCCCCTCTACCACATTCTCCTGCCTTCCTCCTCTTCAGATTCCTCAAGCAGTCAGCCAGGAGCAACATCTGGATGCACCCCCCATAGGCTTGGTCCTCAGGGACACCAGAACTCTCCCCGATTTCCCGCAGGCTGTGAAAAGTGTCATTCCGCCTACACTTAGACTGAAGAAGAGTCACAAAATACGTGACTACCTTGTGACTACCTAACTTTACCTTGCCATCACCCTCTGCTCAGCCTATTCACTGAAGCCTCTCGAGCCAAGCATCAACACTAACCCTCAAAACACAGCACTTAGCTTCAAGTTACTCAACACTTACTGTACTATTGTTCTGCTTCTTACCACTCTGCAACGTCATACTGGGAATAATCCTGACATTATAACCTTAGACCTGTTCTTTAACTTGCTCCAAAACTCGCTAAATTTACTTTGCAGTGCCTCATCTCTCTTCATGCCTGCCTCGTTAGCACCAATGTGGACCATCACCTCTGGCTGCTCACTCCACCCTTTCAAAATGCCCCGAGCCTGCTCCAAAACAGCCTTGATCCTGGCACTTGGGAGGCAACCCACCATCCTATAGTTTTGCTTGTGGCTACAGAGATACCCATCCATGTCCCTGACTAGATCTAATCTGGACTTTGCAGTATCCTGCTGCACAACAGTCAGTTTTGGTGCCACAGATCTGGCTGCTGCTGTCATTCCCCCAGATAGGCCTTCACCCAAACATCCCCCACCCAACAGTACCCTTGTTCGAAAGGGGGAGAGTCACTAGAGAGTCCAACACTGACCATCTAGCTGAAGAGCAACAACTCCCTGAGATTCCTACTCCTTGCCTGCTGCATACTCCTCAATGAATTCACCAGCCTCTGCAACTGATCCATGTGGCCCGAGAGGAGCTGCAGTTGGACACGGTTGCGGCAGGCACTGTCGTCAATGTTCACTAATCTCCCATATCTCTGTGGAGGAGCACACCACCCTTTTAATAAACAGGCAGACCTACGGAGAAGGAAAACAATCTTATATTTCCTTCCCTTAACGATGCTGGCCCTATTCATTTAAGCCTGGTATTCACTAAGATCCACACTTTGGCCTACCAGCTTCCACCTCAAAGCAGCCCTTGTCAAAATGGTCTTTCTGCATGAGCCACCACGTTTGGTTTATTGGTAAAACAAATGTTTTACTTGATTAAAAAGGATGTTTTAAACTCCTGCTGCTCCACTTCCTCACTGCTGAGGATACATTGTGTCCACCTCCAAAAATACTTAATTAAGTCTGGGGGAAAAAGTTTATCAACCAAAATAAAAAGGCCCTTGATGCAAACTTACCTCTACCCTGAAAGAATATAAATACACATTGAAAACAGTTTGATTCTTATATCAGTTTAGTTTTGTAAAACAGAAGGTTTGCAACAGATAATCAATTGACAAGCAGAAATTAACTCTTTGAAAATAAAATATTCTCAGCAGCCTGACTCAATAAGATTACCTGTGGTAGGGATAAGTACAGAGAAAATTGTTTTATTCATGCAAGCTTAACTGAGCTTCAACTAAAACAAGTGCATGAAATTTAGAATAGAAAGAAAGGTAATGATATTCAAATTCAAGTAAGAGGAACTCTCAGATGTCCATTAATGTAACACACAAAAAAAAACAAGCTTTTAAAAAGTGAAATCTTCACAAATCCAATTAAGATTAATAAATAAATATTGGACATTTTGGATAGTTTATCAATTACCCAAATCAATTTCCTGTCCCATCTGACACATTAAAAAGTGTTGTTCCCTCTCTTACTTTCTGTATTTTTATCTTTTCTCAAGCTTACCCACTCCGCTGAGAATTCCACACTTTATGACCCAGCCTCAAGTTACATGACCAACTGTGCTACTGACTGCCTAGTTACTGCAGTACTCAAAGGATTATCGAGGAATTCACAAAGCTTGTTCTTGAAAAGTAACACTATACAAATTGAAGGTGCTGGAAAAGGGGAAGACAACCAAGTTTATTTATTAACTCATTATCATAAGTTTAAACTTGGTTAGTTAGATACCTTCTTATCTACAACCAAAACAGATGGTGTCAATCTGGTATATCTTGCTAGCTGGGTAATATTAAATAAAAGCCAATAACTCAACTTAAAGTATACTATTCTGAAATCATCGAAGCAGACCTGTAAAATTGCATGCAATTTCTTGATGCAAATAATCATAATCTCACAACATGGTTCACAGATGTTTCTTCCATTTTGTTTTACAAATTTGTACTATTTAACGCTTTAATTCCACAATCAAAAACAAGTAGAGGTACAGTGCAAATTCACTTTGGTTAGTTTGAAATAGATGATCTATTTTCTAAAAGAGTATGTGCATCAGAGAAAGATTCCTACCTTAGTAGAATTAATCAACAGACTGTAAATGAGAATATTTTTTCTATTTGCTTCCTTTGCCAACTGCTTGATATTTGTAAAATCGTCCATCTGAATGCTGAAAGATGAAGCTTCCATGTTGTTCAAGTGCACCTTTAACAAATAAAAGCAATTTGTAGATGTACACTTTTTCATGAAACTCACATTATTTGCATAAAAATATTGCATTATCACAACTGCTGCTAAATTGAGATGTTTATCACTGAAACTTTAAAACCCTAAATAGACCGTCCTAGAAAGTACTGACATTAAAACCGAAAATGTTGGAAACAATCACCAGTTCAGGCAACAAAGCATCTGCGAAAAGGTATGTTGGAATTTCAACCGTTCATCAATTCTGAACAAAGAGAAATTTCTCTTCTATAATACCTGCCTGGTCTGTTTTTTTTCTTCTGTTTTTCATTTTAAGCGTTATCCGTACAGTAATGATAGAAAATGTAATGCCGTATTAGTTCATCAATGGCAGCTTCTCGGAGCTCTTCGATATCCGCAGTGGTGTCAAACAAGGCTGTGTCCTTGCTCACACACTCTTTGGGATTTTCTTCGCTCTGCTCCTGAACATGCTTTCAGCACTGCAACAGAGGGAATCTACCTGCGTACTAGATCAAGATGGCAGGCTCTTCAACCTCACCCGCCTTAGAGCAAAGACAAAAGTACGTGAAGCTCTCATCAGAGACATGTTGTTTGCTGATGACGCTGCAGTTGTGTCCCGCACCCAGCAGGAACTACAGTCACTGATAGACCGCTTCTATCGGGCATGCAAGGACTTCGGGCTGACCATCAGCCTGAAGAAGATGAACGTCTTGGGGCAGAATATAGAGGCGCCGCCTGTCATCACCATCGACGACTACGAACTTGATGCCGTCTAACAGTTCACGTACCTCGGCTCCACATCACCGGACAACAATCTCCTTGGACCACAGGGGGGGGTGAGTTTGATAAGAGGATTGGGAAGGCAGGTACACTCTCGCTCGCCTCAACTCGAGTGTGAACCAACCCAAAGCTGACAGTGAAGACAAAGATAGCAGTCTACAACGCCTGTGTCGACAGCATGCTGCTATACGGCAGTGAGACATGGACAACACATGCCAGGCGGGAGAGAAGACTCAATACCTTCCACCTGAGAAGCATCCGCCGTATTCTGGGCATATCCTGGCAAGACAGAGTGTCCAGCGCCGAGATCCTGTCTCGCGCTGGTGTTCCCAGTACGTACACTCTAATCAGGCAGCGCAGACTGTGGTGGCTGGGCCATGTCCACCGCATGGAGGATAGCCGTACTCCAAAAGACATCCTCTATGGAGAGCTGACATGTGAGGAGAACCATCGGCCGCCCCCAGCTATGTTACAAGGATGTCTGCAAGAGAGATATGAAGGCGCTCAACATCCATGTGGAGTCCTGGGAGAGCCTTGCCGCTGACCGCATGAGATGGAGAGGTACCCTGAACCAACATCTCATAACAGGGGAAGAGAAACTGTTGAACGGCGGACAAGCGGGCACGCAGAAAGGAGCGCAGCAACTTCAACAAACCTGAGACCACAAACAAATGTGACCTTTGCCACAGAGACTATCACTCCCGCATTGGTCTCTTCAGCCACAAGCGACACTGCTCCAGCCGACAACTAAGATGCATCACCCATGGTCAGTCATGACTGAGGGGGGCCTACAATTAGTTAATCGACTCTCAACTTACAGATAAGAAAGAATGTGTATCACCTCATGTCATGTTACTCAAGTTTTTGATTATTAAGCTACTTATGAACCACCATGTAACTTGACAAATGAAATCTGAAAATGCTGTGTTCGGGTACAATACGATCAAACCAAGTGCATCTTTTGACACAAGTGTTGAACAATGTCTGTACATCGATTAAAAAAAGTCCTCAATCTTCCTAACACAACCTGGCCTATAGGCAAAGCATTAAGAAACTGCTGCTATTTTCAGCATAATTGTCAGGAAGTTTATGATTCACACACATGTATCTGCAAGCATCAAAATCCTGAACTTTGAGATTTCCTTGCTGCTGTCTTTTCAGTTGCACTTAAATATGCTGAGGAGCTGGTTTCCCGCAGTTTCCCCATAGTTATGCTGGAAAATCAGCCCAATCAAGCTGCAAATTAGATTTGGCAGTATTTCACTGGCTTCATTCATTCCAAAGGACAGGAATGGCTGCGTTTGAAAGGTGAGTTTTGAGTAATTTATTATATCTTCAATTATAATTTTAAAATATATTAAATAGTACAAATGTGTAATTTAAATGATGTATCAATTAGTTATAGTATCTGGAATGCCAGAGGTTGCGGGGAGTTCCGAGAGAAATATATGAAATTATGAAAGGCATAGATAGGTTAAACAGTCAGAACCATTTTCCCAGGATGGAAAAAAATCAAATACTTGAGAGCATTGCTTTAAAGAGAGAGGAGTAAAGTTTAAAGGAGACGTGAGGGGCAACATCTTTTTTTAAGGTGGTGAGGCCTTGAACTTGCGAGGCATTTAAGGGCTTGTAAAGTTTAAGGCATATGGATATGGATTAGATATATCATCCCGATATATCAATTTCTTTAAAAAAGGTGACTCAATAGTTGGGACTACAAAAATCATAGGTAAAGCTAAAATAAACATTGGGCTTAATAAACCTTTTTTAATAAATCTGATAATAGAAAGTGGAATTCGTATTTGAGGGCCTTAAAGAATTATGGATAAAGCAATGGAAAAATGCGGATAATTCATTTCTTTCATTTCTAGAATTACAACAAATTACGGGTAATGGATATTTACAAATCAGTTCCGCAAATACACAAGAACTTAGAAATAGAAAGAGGTTGACAGAAAAAAATGAACAAGATCGGAAATACATAGACAGCGCTTGAACTAAGTCAAATAATAAGTTATGGGAAGAAAGGCTTTGTAAATATGTGGCATGGAGGATATACGAAGTACAATATTGGGATGATCTCGAAAGTTAATTAATATTACTATGATAGCCAAAGTTATCATATGGAATACGAAATGAAACAAATAATTGGAAAGGCCGTATCCCCAACAATTAAAGAATACAGAAATGACACTTCACATTGTGACTTGAGGACAGGTTGATCTCTCAAGGAGATATGGTCTCCCTATATTAAATATCTACAGGGTCCACAACAACTTGACTGAATATCTGAGGTGAAGAAATACACATAACAAATCATGAATGTAAAATTAACTTAGTAATACTTTAATCATCCATCAAAACTTTTCATACCTTCTTTTCTATTTTCTTCCCTATCATTTTTGTACACACTTATCTCTGTTTGTATGAAAAAAGATTTAGATGTCTTAAACTTGGGACTCCTACGTAGTTAAAATTTAGCGGGGATTTCAGATATCTATGATTTGAGAAATCTTAGGAATATACTACATATTACTCAATAGTACTAATTAATAATCAATACGTACACATTGTATAAATCTCATGTCGTTTAAGAGTGTACTTTAGTTTCTACATTAAAAAATATTTAAAAAAAAAATAAATAAAAGAAATGCAGATGCTGGTTTAAACCAAAGATCATCTCATTCATTTAGCAATAATAGAATATTCACAATGCAATTATGCTGCCCATTACCATTTATTATTTGATTCCCTTGCCCCTGGCTTTCTTTTTAAACCAATCAGAACACTTCTGGAGTTTCAATTTGAAAAATTGTGGACAAACTTTGCATGATTTGCAATTAAATTCATGCTGAATATGTTTTGCCAAACAAAAAGGAGTTTTCACAGATTTGGTGGGGGACTAAATGCGCTCACAACAGAAATTCTCATTGTCCACTCTAATGTTCAACACAATGAAATAGCTTCTAAACAATTTATTTCTCTATTTCAATCAATGTACTGATTGTTTGTGCTGATAAATTTTGCAACTTATCCCACTGTGAGAACTACCTAAACAGCATTTCAAGCTTGTTTCCGGTGCCACTTAATGTGTAGCAGCATACAGTCAAGAGTTCCTCGACTTCCTCATTGGCAACCACAATCCGTCTGAATTGACCACATTTTCTCCTCAATAATCATCAACACAGGAGCACCTCAAGGCTGTGCTCAGTCTCCTGCTCTACTCTCTGTATGTCCATGACTGCGTAGCCAGACGCAGCTTAAATATCATCTTTAAATTCACCAACTATACCACTGCTGTTGCTGAATCACCGCTAATGGGTAACGATGAGGGATCGACACGAGGCATTGCCTCAAAAAAAGGCAGCATCATCAGAGACCCGCTCCGCCCTGGCCATGCTCTCATTTCACTCCAGCCATCAAGAAGAAGGTATAGGAACCTGAAAACTGACATTCTGGTTCAGGAGCAGCTTCTTCCCAACAACCATCATGCTATTAAACACAACAACCCCCAAATAAGCTCTGAACTACAGAGACTTATATATAGATTTTACACAGTACTATCTTCACATATATGTTGTGTTGCTGCAAGAACGAATTTCATTGTTCCATTATGGTTCATATAGCAATAAAACACTCTTGAGCTTTGAGTCTCCCTTGAGTCAGAGTACAGGAAGGAGATTTATAATCTGACTGAATGATGCCTGAACCACAATCTTGCTCTCCAAGACCGATTGTTGACTTCAGGAAGGGAAAGTCGCGGATCCAAGAACCTGTCTTCAAGGACGGGATGGCAGTTGGGAGAGTTAACAGCGTCAAGTTCCTGGATGTGCATATCTCTGCAGATCTGTCCTGGGCCAAGCATATTACGGTAATCACAAAGAATGTTCATCAATGCCTCTCGTTCCTTATAAGATTGAAGAGATTTAGTATACAACTGAATACTCTATCGAACCTCTGGAAGAAACTCAGGGGGTGCAACAGCATCTATGGAGCGAAGGAGATAGGCAACTTTTCGGGCCGAAACCCAGGGAGTTTCTCCAGCATTTTGTGTACCCTCGATTTTCCAGCATCTGCAGTTCCTTCTTTAACACTCTATCGAGCCTCGACAGGTAGAACAAATACTGACTGGTTGCAATGCACAACCAGATTCAGTAACTAGAAACAACCAGGAACGATGGCGGCTGCAGAGAGTGGAAGACATTGCCTAGTCCATCAGAGGTCCTGACCCCATCATCAAAGGGGTTGGAAGTCAGGGCTCTAAATGGCCAGGGAGATGGTGGGAACAGAGGATGGTCTCTGAATTAAAGGATGTTCCTTTAGGAAGGAGATGAGAAGGAATTTCTTCAGTCAGAGGGCCGGCGAAAACGTCTAATTCTGCACCTATCACATGACCTTAAATGTGCCTCGACCAGTTAAAACTATTAGCTATTGTTCTTATCTTACAAAACCGTTGCCTATTCCAGAATCACTCGAATAAATGATGGCTTATTTTCTTTGCTGCAAGCAGTCTTCTTAAACCCCTGTCTTCTCTAGCAAGTGCAAAGTGCTTATAGATCTAGGACATGGGAGCAGAATTAGGCCATTTGACCCATTGAGTCTGCTCCACCATTCAATCATCGCTGATCTATTTTTCCTCTCAACCACATTCTCCAGACTTCTCCCACTGACCCTTGATGTCCTTATTCATCAAAAACCTATTGATCATCACTTTATCTCCACTTCCAACCAATAAAACTGAAACCACCCCTTGAATTGATTCTCCAGCTCTGAACTCATGTGTTGAGGAGTAAAACGAGTAGTTATGGCCCTGTCTCACGGTGCGAGTTGACCCACGAGGTACCCCGAGTGAAAGACTCGTGGTTGTGTACGAGACTTCAAGTTTATGATCAAGTGTTAACCGAGTTCCCACGGGTATGTCATTGCTGCGATATTCCAACTTCCTCTCCCGAGTTACCAAGTTCCTCTCTCGTTACTCATGAGCCAACCGTGAATGAAGGTATGTTTTAATAAAGCAACAATGTTAAAGAAGACATCTCCATCCTGTGGCTTTGAGTTACAGCATGGCCGCATCTATTGATATGACCTACAAAGGGAAAATGCGCACCCTCCAGTAACCAATAACGTGTTAAGTGCATTTCTTGGTGCTTTATGTTTTTAAATACTGTATTTCCCGGGGTGGGGGGAGAGCTCAGTTCACAGTGTTTGGGGAGTCTGGCGTTGTGAAGGAGGGGATTGGGGTCAGTAACCCACTTGCCACGCTCCGGTCTGAGTGCAGGTAGATGGGACTAGGTGACTGTATGTGTTCGGCACGGAGTAAAAGGGCCAAGATGGCCTGTTTCCGAGCTGTAATTGCTATATGGTTTTATTGTGGCAGGGGAGTGAATTAGCTTGGGTGGCTGCCGCAGCGCTCCGGGCACGGACAGCAGATCTGGCCGCAACTTCAGAGGAAGGAAGCAGCTCGGGTGACTGACTTTGACCGGCCGACAGAGACAGAGACCACACACACACAGTGTTTCTGCTCGGTACCCTTCTTCAAACAATCCAATGTCCCATAATATATTCTTTAAATATTAAGGTTTCTGTTGAAAGTGTGCTGCCGTGGTTAAGGGTGGGCGGTAGGAAGATGATGAGGTCTGGTACAAGTTTACTTTGTTTTCAGTAATCAGGCCTCCGTGTTGGCCGATGCCTGGTTGATCGAGAGTTCATACAGTTGCAAGCGAGCGAGGTCCATATATAGGAGCAAGGAACACGAAGCCTCTGAGGGTTCATTGTTCCCCTGGTTTGGATTGCTCCCAGGAGAGCAGGCACAAAGACAAATTTAGGCATTTTTCTGTGGGAGGACAGAGTAGAATCAAAAGCATTGTAACAGCAGTACTCTCCCCAACACGCGAAACACGCCCCTCAATGGCTAATCAAAGGTAAACACTTCTGTGGCAGAGAATTTGCTATATAGTATATATATATATATATATATAATACATATATATATTTATAAACCTTTCACTTTTAAAAGCAAAGACATGCAGTTAAATTCAAAGGGCCGCACATGCCTATTCCTGCACCTATTTTCTACTCAATATTTTATGTTTATACATATCATATATATATATATATATATATATATAGTATATATATATATACACAACACATAATATTATTATATTATATATATTTATATAATATATATATATATATAATAGATAAAAAATCTATATATATATCTATGTTTGGGAAAAATAGACACAGAAAGCTGGAGTAACTCAGCGGGACAGGCAGCATCTCTGGAGAGAAGGGATGGGTGACGTTTCGGGTTGAGACCCTTCTTCGGACTGGTGTTTGGGAAACGTGGATTCGGTTTGTTTTCGGGGGGGGCAGGGGGGAATACTTTCGCCTTTTTCTCTGATTTCAGGAATTAATGCATGTTGACACACATAAGGCAGAGAAGGGGAGATCACTGTGTTTAGGTCTGAGGCGAAGGGAGCCAAGAAGTTCTCGATTTTCCCTGGCGATAGTTTCACTTTTTTTGCATTTTTCCTTCTCTCCTGCCGCCTGTCCCGCTGAGTTACTCCAGCTTTTCGTGTCAAAGTCGTCTTGTTCAATCTCATTTCATTGCAACTTTCAGCTCTGGATACCCCGCGTTGATCCGCGCGTATTTCGGCATTTATATTTCTCAAGCCTCTTTACCTCCCGGAGCCACATGTAACTTAACCACATGTAATTACTCCAGCATTTTGTGTCCATCTTTGGTTCAGTCTTTACTCGAGCGAACGAACAGATTATAAAAAAGTCCCACGATAGACTCACGAGACACTAAGGTAAACGCACTGACCACTACGTTATTGCAACGAGTTTAAATGTTTCCATTTTTAACTTGAACAGTTAATTTGACTCGTGGAAAAAAATCAAACATGTTTGATTTTTTTCACGAGTTAACAAGTTTCCCCGAGTACCTGCCGTTAGCGCCACGAGTCGATAAGTTGCTCGCGCGAGTTCTAACGTTCCCACTACGTTAATTGTACTTGATTATCGCGAGTGAAAACTCGGGGTCACTCGTGGGTCAACTCGCACCGCGAGACAGGGGTTTTAGGAATGGTTTTGCCCATGCACACCGTATGCAATATTTTTAGAATATGTGATTTTGTGGAGTGGCAAACGATTTTCTTTGAGCAGCATAGTGACAGACTTGAAATTAGCCAGCCTCTTTCGAAGAGTGCACATTATCCCACGATTCCTTGCTCCTGCCCTCTATGAAACAAAAATAGATTCTGTAAGGTCTCCCCTAGAACTTGGAGCATAATTATAAGAATGTCACTCATTTAAAATGGAACTGTGGATGAATATCTTTTGCTCAAAGGAGTTTGGTTCCTCAGAGAGTGGTGGAGAATGAACATTGAGCATATTCAAGGCTGAGAGAGACAGATATTTGGACTGCAGGGGAATCAAGGATTATGGGGAACAAGCTGGGAAATGGAGTTGAGGTCATGATCAGATAGCTGCGATCTGACTGAATAATGGAACAGACTCAAGGCACCTTTCGGTCAACTCACACTCCCATTTCACATTTTCATCATATGTATAATTTGATTGATATTGCTTCACCATTCTTTCTACCAAAGTATATCACCTTACACTTCTCTGCATTAAACTCCATCTGCATTTGTTTCCCAAATCAACAATCTGCCGGCATCCTGCAAAATCTGTAACAACACTCCAAATTCTTATTTTATTTCCAAAAATTATATAATCTTTGAAATAATACTGTTTACTCAAGCCTGAAGTACTCCCAGCATAATTTCCCCAGTCATGCATTAACTTGTCTCATCCCACAATACAAGTTATTGTGGAAATGAGATTAATCCAAAATTTACTGCCCTGGGGGTTATGCTCTTTAATTGACTCCCAAGTCCTGAAATCCGTGCCGCAATTCCTTGATCATTTCTATTCGCATATAACTGATTTCCGCATGGATTAGCTGTTCCACTCCCCTTTCTACAACAAAAAAAATTCTATGTCTGTTCAATTATAACTTTCAATCTGGCTTTAGGAAGGCAATGCAACATGCATGCCTCAGATAGGCAGTTGCAGAAACATCTGTCAATACTCCTGGTTATTGAATCCCTCCTGACATTTTGTAATGTTCTTCTGCACAGTCATTTATTTGCCTCAGTTCCCCGAGGTGTTGTCACTCAACACTGAAAACCAGTGTCACACATCCATAGAATTCCTGCAATGCTTACTTCTTCCTATCCGGCCACGTAGCCACCACACTTATTCATCAGCTTGGCGCTCCGAGGCTTTGGGTGACCCTTTCCTGCAACTATTGACTGGCCAATACGGTCATTATGGCAATTGGTGGCAAATATTTATTGTCAAGGACCAGTGCTTTACTGTTAAGACTGTCGATATTTGAGAGTCATGAAACGAGAGGAGTCATTCACACAGTATACTGGAGTTACTGCAAAAACAGACAATCATTCTGCAGGTCAGGATGATTCTGCAATCCTGCCACTTGAAAGGGAATCATCGGTCAAGGAGGACATCTAAAGAGATTATACAGATGCAGATCAGTGATTGAAAGGAATAATCAGACGATCACGGAGTGCACAACTAAGCTCTTAATAAACATCAATCCCAAATGGAATTGCTGGATAACAGTAAACATTGATCTTGAAATTCTAGATCATATGATGATCAATTTCTCACATCATTGTGTCAAGCACTATTGTGAATAAGGTACTTTTAACACCATAAGAAATATGCTAAATATATTTTACTGCTTATCATTTTGCAACTATAATAAAACTCTGGGGTACACAAAAGGCTGGAGAAACTCAGCGGGTGCAGCAGCATCTCAGGAGCGAAGGAGATAGGCGACGTTTCAGGTCGAGACCCTTCTTCAGACTGGTCAGGGAAACGAGAGATATGGACGGTGATGGTGAGAGATAAAGAACAATGAATGAAAGATATGCAAAAAAGTATTGATGATAAAGGGAACAAGCCATTGTAAGCTGTTTGTGGTGTGAAAATGAGAAGCTAGTGCAACTAGGGTGGGGGAGAGATAGAAAGAGAGGGAATGCCAGGGCCCGAGGGCTGAGGGAGAGGTGGGAAGGGGAGGAGACAGCAAGGGTTAACAGAAGTGAGAAAATTCAATGTTCAAGCCCAGAGGATGCAGACTCCCCAAGCGGAATATGAGGTGCTGTTCCTCCAACTTGCGGTGTTGCTCACTCTGGCCGTGGAGGAGGCCCATGACCGAGAGGTCGGATACGGAATGGGATGGGGAGTTGAAGTGCTGAGCCACAGGGAGATCGGTTGGTTAATGCGGACCGAGCGGAGGTGTTCGGTGAAACGATCGCCAAGTCTCCGCTTGGTCTCACCGATATAGATCATCTGGCATCTGGAGCAGCGGATGCAGTAGATGAGGTTGTAGGAGGTGCAGGTGAACCTCTGTCGGACCTGGAAGGACTGCTTGGGTCCCTGAAAGGAGTGGAGGGGGGAGGTGAAGGGACAAGTGCAGCATTTCTTGCGGTTGCAAGGGAAAGTGCCCGGGGAAGGGGTCGCCTATCTCCTTTGCTCCTTCGATGCTGCTGCACCCGCTGAGTTTCTCCAGCCTTTTGTGTACCCTCGATTCTTCAGCATCTGCAGTTCCTTCTTTAACAAATAATAAAACTCTGGTTTGGCAGGCAGCATTTAAAGTATTGTTTTCAGTTCGAGTCCCAGCATGACAGGATGTGGAGGCTTTGGAGTGGGTGCAAGAGATTTATCTGGATGCTCCCTGGATTACAGAGGATTAGCTACAAGAAATTGGACAAACTTGTATTGTTTTCTCCACAGTGTTGGAAGCTGAGGAAAGAACTGATAGAAGTTAAAAAAAAAAGCATGAAAGGCATAGATAGGGTAGACAGTCAGAACCTTTTTCCACTGCTGGAAATGTGAAAGGCATAGCTTTAAGGCGAGAGGGGCAAAGTTTAAAGATGCACATGACATTTTCTTTTTTTAAAATAGAGAGTAGTAGGTTCCTGGGAGGTGCTGCCAGAGAGGGTGGAAGAAGATCATAATAGGCATTTAAACAGGCGCACGAACATGCATGTAATGGAGGGATACGGATTATCTTTAGTTAGATGGCGTTACTTTAATGTAGTATCATGCCCACCATGGACATACTGGACCGAAACATCTGATCCAGTGCTGGACTGTTCAATGTTCTTTGAGGTTTATTTTTACCCATATCAAAATCTTGCCTGCTTAAACATACAAATATCTTAATCATTGCTCAATTCCTTACCTGTTATTCAGTTGTTTTGTGTGACTTTTAGAATGAATTTAGCAGCTTAAAAGTAAAGAATTCAGGCAAGTTGCTACAGGGAATATCATACACTTGTATTCATGTACCTACCACAGTCACAACCACAGGATATAAAGCTGAAAGCTTAACATTTTCAACTGCTTCCATCAGCTGCACAATTTCCTGATGCATTTTGAAACTGTTGGCCTGTTCAAGACAAGAAACAACGCACTGAAGACTAAGATAAATATGTCAAAAGCAATATTCCAAACAGAAGATAAAAATAAATATATTTGGTGTTCAGGAAAAACATAGATGAAAACATTGTCAATACTTTGCTCAAGCCTTTTTTCAAAGATTAACAGAAAACTGCAGAGCAAAAATGACCATTTCCATTAATTTTTAATTGATAACCAATTTGAATGTGTTGCCCAGTTGACTTTGGTAATGCTACACCTGCACAAAACAGCTGGGAAACTATTATGGAGAAGTCTTCTGAGATAAGACAACTCCTACCTTCCCCCTGGATGTACCCTTTAACTCCAACCTCATGTGCAGAGCCAAGAATTCTGTAATCTGTTGAGAAAACAATATGGACTCTTAAAGTGAAACCCACTTTTATCAGGATCAGGTTTTCACACCAGTGTGCTTGACCTGGCCATTCAGATTTACAAATTATTCTGTGTGACCAAGGGAGATCTTGGCAGTTTTCCAAGGGACATCATCAATCCACAAGTTCTACCTTGCTGTAATCTTCTCACAAAAGTGGCCAAATGCATAAAGGCCTATTTGCTGCGTTCACCAGATTTTAAGTGGCCAATTTGACTTTCGTGATCTGAATTCGAGTCAGTCACTGCAGGCTTCATATACTTTTCTTTGGAAAGTTCCAGTAGCTATAAATACTCACTACTATCAACTGTACATTTTTTGTTATTTACATTTGCATGATCTGTTTGCCTTCATTCATCAGAGCATTGAGCGTAGAAATTGGGAGGTAATGTTGGAGTTGTACAAGAAGTTCCTGGTGAGGCTGCATTTGGAGTATAGTGTTCAATTTTGGGCACCATGTTATGGGAGATATGTTGTCAAGCTAGAAAGGTACAGAGAAAATTTACAAGAACGTTGCCAGGACTCGAGGGCCCAAGCTAAAGGGAGAGGTTGAGCAGGCTACAACTTTATCCCTTGGAGCGCAGGGGGATGAGGGGTGATGTTTTTAACGTGTACAAAATCATTAGAGGAATGCACAGAGTCTCTTGCCCCGAGTAGGAAAATCGAGCACCAGAGGAAAAAGGTTTAAGGTGATGGGTGGGGTGCGGTGGGGGGGGGGGGGGGGGGGGGGGGAGATTTAATAGGAATACAAGAGCTAACTTTTTCCACACAAAGGATGGCAGGTATATGGAACGAGCTGCTGGAGAAGGTAGTTAAGGCAGGTACGTTAAGGCAATGTTTAAGAAATATTTAGACAGGGACATGGATAGAACAGTTTTAGAGGGATATGGGCCAAATTGCAGGCAGGTGGGCCCTGTGTAGATGGGACATGGTGGCTGGTGTGGGCAAGTTGGGATGAAGGGCCCGTTCCCACACTGTATGACTCCATGACTGTTTATCCATGAAGTGGACTTTGTTTCACTAGCAAACACACAAGCATCTCCTCGAATTACTTTTAAAGTATGAAGAAAATGTAATAAGAAAGTTATCATACTCTCTGAGCTTCTCAAGTAGTACAGGTTCTCTCCCTTGAATTCTTGCAATTCCATTTAAATTATGGTATATTAATCCTGGAATTATCCTGTGGTTTCCAAAAAAATATGCCTGACCATGGAACACAAGGAAGCAGGATCAGGTCTAGGCTGGTTGACACTTCATTAGGATGGAGAGTGACATTGTTAATTCAGAAACAATGGTTCTGAACTTAAAGAAAGGTAACTTTGAGGGTATGAGACGTGAATTGGCCAAGATTGACTGGCAATTAATTCTAAAAGGGTTGACGGTGGATATACAATGGAAGACAATTAAAGACTGCATGGATGAACTACAAAAATTGTTCATCCCAGTTTGGCAAAAGAATAAATCGGGGAAGGTAGTGCATCCGTGGATAACAAGGGAAATCAGGGATAGTATCAAAGCAAAGGATGATGCGTACAAAGTAGCCAGAAAAAGCAGCATACCAGAGGACTGGGAGAAATTCAGAGACCAGCAGAGGAGGACAAAGGGCTTAATTAGGAAAGGAAAAATAGATTATGAAAGAAAACTGGCAGGGAACATAAAAACTGACTGCAAAAGTTTTTATAGATATGTGAAGAGAAAGAGGTTAGTTAAAACAAATGTAGGTCCCTTGCAGTCAGAAACAGGTGAGTTGATCATGGGAACAAGGATATGGCGGACCAATTGAATAACTACTTTGGTTCCGTCTTCACTAAGGAAGACATAAATAATCTGCCGGAAATAGCAGGGGACTGTGGGTCAAAGGAGGATTGAGTGAAATCCAGGTCAGTCGGGAAGTGGTGTTGGGTAAATTGAATAGATTAAAGGCCGATAAATCCCCAGGGCCAGATAGGCTGCATCCCAGAGTACTTAAGGAAGTAGCTCAGGAAATAGTGGATGCATTAGTGATAATCTTTCAAAACTCTTTAGATTCTGGAGTAGTTCCTGAGGATTGGCGGGTAGCAAATGTAAACCCCTCTTTTTTAAGAAGGGAGGGAGAGAGAAAAACGGGGAATTACAGACCAGTTAGTCTAACATCGGTAGTGGGGGAAACTGCTAGAGTCAGTTATTAAAGATGGGATAGCAGCACATTTGGAAAGTGGTGAAATCATTGGACAAAGTCAGCATGGATTTACGAAAGGTAAATCATGTCTGACGAATCTTGTGGAATTTTTCGAGGATGTAACTAGTAGCGTGGATAAGGGAGAACCAGTGGATGTGGTATATCTGGACTTCCAGAAGGCTTTCGACAAGGTCCCACATAAGAGATTAGTATACAAAACTTAAAGCATACGGTATTAGGGGTTCAGTATTGATGTGGATAGAGAACTGGCTGGCAAACAGGAAGCAAAGAGTAGGAGTAAACGGGTCCTTTTCACAATGGCAGGCAGTAACTAGTGGGGTACCGCAGGGGCTCAGTGCTGGGACCCCAGCTATTTACAATATATATTAATGATCTGGATGAGGGAATTGAAGGCAATATCTCCAAGTTTGCGGATGACACTAAGCTGGGGGGCAGTGTTCGCTGAGAGGAGGATGCTAGGAGACTGCAAGGTGACTTGGATAGGCTGGGTGAGTGGGCAAATGTTTGGCAGATGCAGTATAATGTGGATAAATGTGGGGTTATCCACTTTGGTGGCAAAAACAGGAAAGCAGACTATTCTTTAAATGGTGGCCGATTAGGAAAAGGGGAGATGCAGCGAGACCTGGGTGTCATGGTACACCAGTCATTGAAAGTAGGCATGCAGGTGCAGCAGGCAGTGAAAAAAGCGAATGGTATGTTAGCTTTCATAGCAAAAGGATTTGAGTACAGGAGCAGGGAGGTTCTACTTCAGTTGTACAGGGTATTGGTGAGACCACACCTGGAGTATTGCGTACAGTTTTGGTCTCCAAATCTGAGGAAGGACATTATTGCCATAGAGGGAGTGCAGAGAAGGTTCACCAGACTGATTCCTGGGATGTCAGGACTGTCTTATGAAGAAAGACTGGATAGACTCGGTTTATACTCTCTGGAATTTAGGAGATTGAGAGGGGATCTTATAGAAACTTACAAAATTCTTAAGGGGTTGGACAGGCTAGATGCAGGAAGATTGTTCCCGATGTTGGGGAAGTCCAGGACAAGGGGTCACAGCTTAAGGATAAGGGGGAAATCCTTTAAGACCGAGATGAGAAAGACTTTTTTCACACAGAGAGTGGTGAGTCTCTGGAACTCTCTGCCACAGAGGGTAGTTGAGGCCAGTTCATTGGCTATATTTAAGAGTGAGTTGGATGTGGCCCTTGTGGCTAAGGGGATCAGAGGGTATGGAGAGAAGGCAGGTACGGGATACTGAGTTGGATGATCAGCCATGATCATATTGAATGGCGGTGCAGGCTCGAAGGGCTGAATGGCCTACTCCTGCACCTAATTTCTATGTTTCTATGTTTCTATGTGACACTTCAAGCTCGCCCCACCATTCAATATGATCATTATTGATCCATCCTACAAACGCTCGGTTTAATATCCCTTAACAAAATACAAGGCTGTCCAGCTCTCCAAAATAATCCAATTGCTCAGGAATCCATTCAAAACTATGCCCCATTTCCCAGAAGCGGTTGTGCTGTACAGGCTTGGCTCAAGGCAGCTCTTTCAGTTCATTATTTTGGAGCAGTCAGCTTACCCATTGTCTGTACCCGAGGTACCCGTCTTAAAACAGCTTTATTTACTCCAGTCACAAGCACACTAGAGTGATCAATTGCTGTCTCCGATATTGTAAAGTTATACGGAAATCATCAATGACATCGAGAGACAATGGCAAAGCAAATAACATGCACGGCCTCACTAATCTATTGGAAGCATTCAAACATTGTTTTAGAATTCCAACAGCATGCTGAGAGTGATCTTGACTCCTTCCACAGTGGAGAGGAGAAAGTCCATTCCCCATCTTGACCTCAAACGAAAGATCTTTATGGACAGCCTTCATAATACATGGCAAAAATAAACAATAAATACTGTATATTGCGTAGAAAGGAACTGCAGATGCTAGTTTACACCAAAGATGGTCACAAAATGCTGGAGTAACTCAGCGGAACAGGCAGCATCTCTGGATAGAAGAAATGGGTTACGTTTCAGGTCGAGACCCTACTTCAGGCTCAGTGACAGAACATCCATGATAAAGATGAGGGAGTGGGGGCCTGGAAAATGGAAGTCATTGAAGAGACAAAGGGTGAATATACTGCGTTCACAGGCATGTTTTGAAGGGTTTTGTAAAAGTAGTAAAGAAGAAAATTATTGGTCAGTGAATTAGAAATCAGATCATATATTTAAGATTGTCAGTAGGAGAATGAAAGGAGAGGAAGAGAGTTAATTTTTCAGCAGAGGGCATGGCAAGACATGAAATACTTAAGCAGAAATAACATTGTAGGCATAACCATCATTTTAAACTATCAGATAAACTGATAAATACTTGCAATGTAGTGTTATACAGAAGAATAGTAGGATTAAACGAGAACTTACCAGTTCAAAGTTTAAACCCTTATTTTCTGAGGAGTTACGATGAGGGATTTCATGAAGACCCCGCCAGCACGCATGCGTGACATTCTTCAAAGCAGCGGTGTGAAATCACAGATTGTAGAGTTGACTGAAGACAGTAAGATAAGAGAACTAATATACCAGTTGACCTTATAATAGAGGGTTGGGAGCGGAGGGCACGAAATCCCTCATCGTAACGCCTCATAAAATAAGGATCAAACTTCGAACTGGTAAGTTCTCGTTTAATCTTACTATTTTACTTCGGAGTCACGTGAGTGACTTCTGAAGATTTCAAAGCTCTGTGATTTCATGCCCTGGAAAACGAGTCCATGCTCACACACTGCCATAATAACCAATGGAGGAAGTATGTTAATGTATTTCAGACTTGTACAGTGCTGAAAAACAAACAATGTATTATTTAACAATAATAATAATATCCCCTAAATTCGGGGAATTATAATACAGAACTTAAAATAGTGTTTGTAGATATCCCAGGCGTGGCCACAGGTTTGTTATAACCGCTGGAAGTTGTTTCATTAGACCAACCCGCCGTTACAAGGGTGTGGCCCATGGGACTTCCATCATCCTCGCTGCACGATGTAGCTGCAGTCCTGGTAGAATGAGACTTAAAATATCAGTGTCCACCCCTGCTGCACCACCCTGAGTCATCTTGATATGGTCTGCACGGTACTCTGTGATGAGGATGTTTGAACATCAATAGAGCCATTTCCGTTCCCCTGAGACTATTGGTGACCTCCAGTTAATGAAGGAGGTGGTTCACTATGCATAGGCGTCTATCTACGGGATAAGCCAGGAACAATTTGAGGCCAGATGACCCAGGCCTGTTTTGTTTAGGTAACTCATAAATGTGGAAGGTTACTTTATTTTGTGATGTTACCATGGCGTCCATTCTAGTTTGTGCAGAGACTGGACCGTTACAAGTGTCATCGGCATCACTATTTTATACGTATTAGTGAGAGGGACGTGGCTGGGGCCCAATCTCTGAATAGGTCAGGACAATCCCAATATCCCAGGTCCAGGTATATTGAAGCCTGGGGAATTTTGTGTTAAAATCCCCTCATGAGTTTTGACACCAGAGGGTAAGATACTCCTCCATGGTGTTCTGGCTCCTATCCCAGGTATGAGGATAGGGCACTTTGCGCAATTGATAACATTATAACTCAAGTCTTCATCGAAGTGTAGACTTAGCAGGAACTCGAGATGGTGGCTGTGTTGTAAGATGTGTCTGTCCTGGTATAAAATACCTCCCATTTTTTGATATGGGTGAGTTACTGTTCCCTGGTGGACTCTCTGCATGATGCCACGATGATATTCATGGTTCGGTCCCACAGCCTAATTCCAGGAGAGGTCTTTCCCAAATTTTGCACCCAATGGGTTCATTCAGTCATGGCACGGATGCCTCTCCCTTGTCATAGGTGTACCAGCAAACTCGGGTGTTTGTAGATCAAAATCCATTGCTCTTACTATGTCGAGTCCAACAGGGTACCATGGCTGAGTAGGCCACTCGGGTACTCCCAAATACCTGATGCGGAGTCGACCCGACTAATGAGGCAGAAAATGGGGGAAAATGCAGACAAAAAACAATCCCCCACCCCCCAGTGCAGCGAGATGCGTCCATCGCTACTGCCCCAGGGTCTGATTCTCATGCGACATACGTTGGTATCTGGTGATTAAGTCTTGATGCAAAGCAATCGATATCTGGCGTTCCATACTGAGCTATAATGTCAGTAAATGACTGGTGGTCCAACATCCATTTGGTGTTATCATTGAATTTGCGTGACCTGGAGTTGATATCCAAATGTTTCTTTCTATGCACCAGTGCCAGATTGTATTGATCAATTCATCACAAGATAGACTTAATTCCACCCATATGATTAATGTCTGTCACCACGGTGGTATTATCAATTTGTAGGCGAGCATGCAAATGATGCATGTCTGAAAAGTAAGCCCAAAGTCCTTGAATGCTCCCAACACCTTATGAATATTGATACCCTGAAGTAAGGTTAACTCATGTGTATTCCATCTACCACCGCAACTGGAGGTGGTATTGGTTGCTCCTCAGCCGTGAGTGCTGGCGTCAGTTTGTAACACTGCAGTTTTGGCCCTTTATAGATTTTGGTAATGTAAGGGTCCAAATTGTGGCTGGGAAAAACGGCAGCCATGAGCTTTCCAATTAGCCTGGCTATTTGCCGAATAGATGGTTTACTGACGCAAACAAGGCTGTCATATGCCTCTATCAAGTCTGTTGCTTTTTCCTTTGGCAAGGTGACAGACATATGAACAGAGTCAATCGTGAATCCCAAATCCATATTCACCAGAAGGCATTTAACTTGGATTTGTCTGGATGGATAATAAACCCCGATTTTTCAAATAGGGGCTTGGTGGCTGAGACAGCCAATTTAGCCAATTCCAAGGTTATCCCCACAATAAGATGCCATCTAGATATGCCTTGATAATACGTTTTTTGTTTCAGAAGAAACGCCAAGCTGGTTTCAATATTTTTGGAAACAGTCTGGGTTGATGTTAATCCATTAGGCAGCGCTATATACAGCCAGAGCTCCCATCCAGATAAATTTCAAATATCTGCGGTGATCTTTGTCTATTGGTTCTGAGTAGTATGCATCTTTTGGGTCGATGCAGCCATGAAGCACCCTTTGGAAACTAGTTGCTTTAGAAGTAACAAAAATGTTCTCCATTTTTAAGTGGGTGTACTGCACAAAAGTATTCAGTTGTGTCAAATCAAATGATGCAGACATCCGACATCTTTTTTGTTTTAGGTGAAGATGTTTGATACAAACTCAAGAGACTCATATTTTGGTTTCTTCTATTGCTCCTTTTGTATATAGATTTGACAGTTCTGCATGACCTTCCACTTTCTCTTTTTTGCGAAAGCTCAAACTTTTGGCTAGGTGCATGTTGAACCGGAAAGGAGGAGTTTGTCAACACATTCAATTTTGTATCGCTGAATACTGTGCAGTATGAAAGATCAGAAGTTATTCCCTGTACAAGTGTGAAGAAGTTCCCCCAACCTGTGAAGAAGTTACACACATTATTTTCTGAAGGCAACCAGACCCACCTACTTCCATGGTTACCGGTGGTGCTGTGTTGGTTTTCTCCTTCTTTGGTTCCTGGGAGGTGGAGGCGTTGTGGTGTGGGGTTGACGCATCTTCCAGGAAGGCCGTACTGGGACATGACCTGAAAAAGACCTTTGTGTAGGTTGTACGGCCTTCGAGCTTTCACCAGCTTTCCTTTCAGTGTGATAACGCAGCCTGCTGGTGGATGCGTAGGGGTGCTGCTGCCAAATATATGAGGACCTGGTAGCGGCCGGCACCTTAATCATGCCAACGGCTATTGTCTCTTTGTTGAGGTCTTTTACCTGTTTGGGCAGGTTGTCCTCGAATAACAGAGTAGGCGGCTGTGCAGTGCTGGTTCACACAACCCCGCGAAGTTGGGGTTTAGTGTACGCCGAATGGCATTCTTCCTGAAGTAGTTGATCTCAATTGACCATACTGGAGAGTGCCAGAGCTTCTTGTTGCTCCTCTGACATATCTTCCATCTACTGACCTGGTAAATCTGGTAATACCCAAGGCCAGTAGTTTGAGGACTTGCCGTAGTAAAATTGAGGGAAAGACCGATTCCTGGAGCTAGATAGGTTGTTGAGTAATTTAAACTGGCTGCCTGTTGACAATGGTAG
This sequence comes from Okamejei kenojei, assembly GCA_035221665.1. Taxonomy (NCBI): domain Eukaryota; kingdom Metazoa; phylum Chordata; class Chondrichthyes; order Rajiformes; family Rajidae; genus Okamejei; species Okamejei kenojei. The sequence continues at coordinate 45,312,026 of CM069132.1, forward strand.
CTCCTTTTGTGAGGGCATTGCAACTTGGATGCCATCCCGAGTAGCTACTCTTCTTGCACTCCCAGCATGTTGTGTTTCTTCTGCCAACACTGCTTCTTCAAAGTCAGCCCAGATCTGACTCCTTATGCTCCCCTGCGAAGAGGGTGCACATTTGGCAGCCCTGTAAAGACTCCTGCTGGAGTGGGACACGTTGGAGCTAGTGCTCCCCATCCGCTCCATGCGGGATTATCGACTGCCGTTGCTACCCGCAAACGGCGAGTCTGTGAGCTTGCCCCATTTCCGGGTCGTTGTGCCACCAGTTCGACATTCCTGGTGTACGGGCTGCGCCGTTGAGTCGGAGCTCCTGCTCTGCCTTCGCTACCTCCGAACGGCGAGTCTCCGAGCCCGGACCTTGCCGGGTCAACAGGCTTGCCCGACATCCAGGTAGCGTTGCCTTCAGTCCGCGGTGTTCCTGCAGGCTGCGGTGTTGAGTCGGGGCTTCTGCACTGCTGTCGCTACCCACAAATGGCGAGTCTCCGAGCCCGGACCTTGCCGGGTCAACGGCCCTGCCCGACCTCCGGGTTTGTAGTGATGCCGCAGCTGACTGCCCGCGTTCTCACGGTCCGCAGTCAGTCTTTCCAGGCGGCCCCTTTGTGGGGTACTCAGTCCTACAGAGTCCCTGAAAGAAAAACCCGACCTCAGAGTTAGTCGTTCCTTACCTGCAGGTCCGTTCCGGTGGAGGAGCGACCCTCCTCCGTGCCTGTCGCTTCGCATGCAGTCGACGATATGTCGCGCAAGCGTGCTGGCGGGGTCTTCACGAAGTCACTCATGTGACTCCGAAGTAAAATAAAACACTGGGAGGAAAGTGTCTAGCTTTTGCAGATTGTAAGCACAGGTACAATGTACTAATGACTTAGAAACATAGAAACATAGAAAATAGGTGCAGGAGGAGGCCATTCGGCCCTTCGAGCCAGCACCGCCATTCATTGTGATCATGGCTGATCGTCCCCAATCAATAACCCATGCCTGCCTTCTCCCCATATCCTTTGACTCCACTAGCCCCTAGAGCTCAATCCAACTCTCTCTTAAATCCATCCAGTGATTTGGCCTCCATGCCCTCTGTGGCAGGGAATTCCATAAATTCACAACTCTTTGGGTAAAAAAGTTTTTTCTCACCTCAGTCTTAAATAACCTCCCCTTTATTCTAAGACTGTGGCCCCTGGTTCTGGACTCACCCAACATTGGGAACATTTTTCCTGCATCTAGCTTGTCCAGTCCTTTTATAATTTTATATGTTTCTATAAGATCACCCCTCATCCTTCTAAACTCCAGTGAATACAAGCCTAGTCTTTTCAATCTTTCCTCATATGATAGTCCCGCCATCCCAGGGATCAATCTCGTGAACCTACGCTGCACTGCCTCAATCACAAGGATGTCCTTCCTCAAATTAGGAGACCAAAACTGTGCACAATACTCCAAATGTGGTCTCACCAGAGCCCTATACAACTGCAGAAGAACCTCTTTACTCCTGTACTGAAATCCTCTTGTTATGAAGGCCAACATTCCATTAGCTTTCTTCACTGCCTGCTGTACCTGTAAGCCAACTTTCAGTGACTGGTGTACAAGGACACCCAGGTCTCGCTGTACCTCCCCCTTACCTAACCTAACCCCATTGAGATAATAATCTGCCCCCTTGTTTTTGCCGCCAAAGTGGATAACCTCACATTTATCTATATTATACTGCATCTGCCACGTATCTGCCCACTCACTCAACCTGTCCAGGTCCCTCTGCAACCTCCTAACACCCTCTTCACAGTTCACACTGCCACCCAGCTTTGTGTCATCCGCAAACTTGCTAGTGTTGCTCCCAATTCCCTCTTCCAAATCATTAATATATAGACTGAGTGACAACTAAGAATAGTTTGGTGACTACTGGAGAGATAATTGACGGCACGGAAAGACGGCACCCGTGAAAGGCTGGGTTAGCACCCTAGTCTGTGTCTTTCATGAGAAAGACACCCAACAAAGCTACGGAAAGGCCTAATGAACCATCGTGGCCTAAACATCCATCAGGCGAGAATGATATGCTCGGAGAAGGAGAAAGAGGTGCAGCGCACAGGCCTTGATCCTGGTGAGATGCAGGAGCCCGGCCAGGGCTCACCCCACAGAGCCCAGTCCCTCCACACACTAGTCTCCCAACCCCTGCAGAGTAGTTATTAAGATGGCTGATCCGTGGGCGGTTGCTGCTGGGACGCAAGTCGGGGCCTGATCAACCCCGGCTGGGTCGCCTGGGCGAGGGTGAGACCCGAAACACCCGATGACCCCAGGTCACATCACTGAGGATGCGTCCCAGCTCATCTAGAAGATGTATATTTTTCACATATATGGTAAACAGCTGCGGCCCCAACACCGAGCTTTGCGGCACTCCACTCGCCACTGCCTGCCATTCTGAAAAGGACCCGTTCACTCCTACTCTTTGCTTCCGGTCTGCCAACCAATTTTCTATCCATGTCAACACCCTACTCCCAATACCATGTGCTCTAATTTTAGTCACCAGTCTCCCGCGCGGGACCTTATCAAAGGCTTTCTGAAAGTCTAGATACACTACATCCACAGGCACCCCTTCATCCATTTTACTTGTCACATCCTCAAACAATTCCAGAAGCTTAGTCAAGCACCATTTCCCTTTCATAAATCCATGTTGACTTGGACTAATCCTTTTACTGCTATCCAAATGCTCCATTATTACCTCTTTAATAATTGACTCCAGCATCTTTCCCACCACCGAAGTCAGGCTAACTGGTCTGTAATTCCCCGTTTTCTCTCTCGCTCCTTTCTTGAAAACATAGAAACATAGAAATTAGGTGCAGGAGTAGGCCATTCAGCCCTTCGAGCCTGCACCGCCATTCAATATGATCATGGCTGATCATCCAACTCAGTATCCCGTACCTGCCTTCTCTCCATACCCTCTGATCCCCTTAGCCACAAGGGCCACATCCAACTCACTCTTAAATATAGCCAATGAACTGGCCTCAACTACCCTCTGTGGCAGAGAGTTCCAGAGACTCACCACTCTCTGTGTGAAGAAAGTCTTTCTCATCTCGGTCTTAAAGGATTTCCCCCTTATCCTTAAGCTGTGACCCCTTGTCCTGGACTTCCCCAACATCGGGAACAATCTTCCTGCATCTAGCCTGTCCAACCCCTTAAGAATTTTGTAAGTTTCTATAAAATCCCCTCTTAATCTCCTAAATTCCAGAGAGTATAAACCGAGTCTATCCAGTCTTTCTTCATAAGACAGTCCTGACATCCCAGGAATCAGTCTGGTGAACCTTCTCTGCACTCCCTCTATGGCAATAATGTCCTTCCTCAGATTTGGAGACCAAAACTGCACGCAATACTCCAGGTGTGGTCTCACCAAGACCCTGTACAACTGAAGTAGAACCTCCCTGCTCCTGTACTCAAATCCTTTTGCTATGAAAGCTAAACATACCATTCGCTTTTTTCACTGCCTGCTGCACCTGCATGCCTACTTTCAATGACTGGGTGTACCATGACACCCAGGTCTCGCTGCATCTCCCCTTTTCCTAATCGGCCACCATTTAAATAATAGTCTGCTTTCCTGTTTTTGCCACCAAAGTGGATAACCTCACATTTATCCACATTATACTGCATCTGCCAAACATTTGCCCACTCACCCAGCCTATCCAAGTCACCTTGCAGTCTCCTAGCATCCTCCTCACAGCGAACACTGCCCCCCAGCTTAGTGTCATCCGCAAACTTGGAGATATTGCCTTCAATTCCCTCATCCAGATCATTAATATATATTGTAAATAGCTGGGGTCCCAGCACTGAGCCCTGCGGTACCCCACTAGTTACTGCCTGCCATTGTGAAAAGGACCCGTTTACTCCTACTCTTTGCTTCCTGTTTGCCAGCCAGTTCTCTATCCACATCAATACTGAACCCCTAATACCGTATGCTTTAAGTTTGTATACTAATCTCTTATGTGGGACCTTGTCGAAAGCCTTCTGGAAGTCCAGATATACCACATCCACTGGTTCTCCCTTATCCACGCTACTAGTTACATCCTCGAAAAAATTCCACAAGATTCGTCAGACATGATTTACCTTTTGTAAATCCATGCTGACTTTGTCCAATGATTTCACCACTTTCCAAATGTGCTGCTATCCCATCTTTAATAACTGACTCTAGCAGTTTCCCCACTACCGATGTTAGACTAACTGGTCTGTAATTCCCCGTTTTCTCTCTCCCTCCCTTCTTAAAAAGAGGGGTTACATTTGCTACCCGCCAATCCTCAGGAACTACTCCAGAATCTAAAGAGTTTTGAAAGATTATCACTAATGCATCCACTATTTCCTGAGCTACTTCCTTAAGTACTCTGGGATGCAGCCTATCTGGCCCTGGGGATTTATCGGCCTTTAATCTATTCAATTTACCCAACACCACTTCCCGACTGACCTGGATTTCACTCAATTCCTCCTTTGACCCACAGTCCCCTGCTATTTCAGGCAGATTATTTATGTCTTCCTAGTGAAGACGGAACCAAAGTAGTTATTCATTTGGTCCGCCATATCCTTGTTCCCCATGATCAACTCACCTGTTTCTGACTGCAAGGGACCTACATTTGTTTTTAACTAACCTCTTTCTCTTCACATATCTATAAAAACTTTTGCAGTCAGTTTTTATGTTCCCTGCCAGTTTTCTTTCATAATCTATTTTTCCTTTCCTAATTAAGCCCTTTGTCCTCCTCTGCTGGTCTCTGAATTTCTCCCAGTCCTCTGGTATGCTGCTTTTTCTGGCTACTTTGTACGCATCATCCTTTGCTTTGATACTATCCCTGATTTCCCTTGTTATCCACGGATGCACTACCTTCCCCGATTTATTCTTTTGCCAAACTGGGATGAACAATTTTTGTAGTTCATCCATGCAGTCTTTAAATGTCTTCCATTGTATATCCACCGTCAACCCTTTTAGAATTAATTGCCAGTCAATCTTGGCCAATTCACGTCTCATACCCTCAAAGTTACCTTTCTTTAAGTTCAGAACCATTGTTTCTGAATTAACAATGTCACTCTCCATCCTAATGAAGAACTCAACCATATTATGGTCACTCTTGCCCAAGGGAGCACGTACAACAAGACGGCTAATTACCCCTTCCTCATTACTCAAAACCCAGTCTAAAATAGCCTGCTCTCTCGTTGGTTCCTGTACATGTTGATTTAGATAACTATCCCGCATACATTCCAAAAAATCCTCTTCCTCAGCACCCCTGCCAATTTGATTAACCCAATCTATATGTAGATTGAAGTCACCCATTATAACTGTTTTGCCTTTGTCGCACGCATTTCTAATTTCCTGTTTGATACCATCCCCAACTTCTCTGCTACTGTTAGGTGGCCTGTACACAACACCCACCAGCGTTTTCTGCCCCTTAGTGTTTTGTAGCTCTACCCATACCGATTCCACATCCTCCAAGCTAATGTCCTTCCTTTCCATTGCTTTAATCTCCTCTCTAAACCAGCAACGCTACCCCACCTCCTTTTCCTTTCTCTCTATCCCTCCTGAATATTGAATATCCCTGGATGTTCAGCTCCCAGCCTACGTCACCCTGGAGCCATGTCTCCGTGATCCCAACTATATCATAATCATTAATATCTATCTGCACGTTCAACTCGTCCACCTTATTACGAATACTCCTTGCATTGAGACACAAAGCCTTCAGGCTTGTCTTTACAACGCATTTACCCCTTATACAATTTTGCTGAAAAGTGGCCCTTTTTGATTTTTGCCCTGGTTTTGTCTGCCTGCCACTTTTACCTTTCACCTTGCTACCTAATGCTTCTACCCTCATTTTACACCCTCCTGCCTCTCTGCTCTTGTACCCATCCCCCTGCCACATTAGTTTAAATCCTCCCCGACAGCACTAGCAAACACTCCCCCCAAGAACATTGGTTCCATTCCATTCCAGGTGCAAACCGTCCTGTTTGTACCGGTCCCACCTCCCCCAGAAACTGGTCCCCAGTGCCCTAAAAATTTGAATCCCTCCCCCTTGCACCACTTTTCAAGCCACGTATTCATTTGCATTATCCTCCTATTTCTACTCTGACTGGCCCGTGGTACTGGTAGTAATCCGGAGATTACTACCTTTGAGGTCCTACTTTTAAGTTTATCTCCTAGCTCCCTAAATTCACCTTGTAGGACCTCATCCCTTTTTTTACCTATATCGTTGGTGCCAACATGCACCACGACAACTGGCTGTTCACCCTCCCCCTCCAGAATGTTCTGCAGCCGTTCAGTGACATCCTGACCTTTGCACCAGGGAGGCAACATACCATCCTGGAGTCTCGTTTGCGGCCGCAGAAACGCCTATCTATTCCCCTGACAATTGAATCCCCTATTACTATTGCCCTTCCCCTCTTTTTTTCCCCCCTCATGTGCTGCAGAGCCACCCATGGTGCCATGAACCTGGCTGCTGCTGCATTCCCCTGATGAGCCATCTCCCTCAACAGTATCCAAAATGGTATACCTGTTTAGGAGGGGAGATGACCGCAGGGGACTCCTGCACTACCTGCCTACTGCTTTGCTGGCTATTGGCCACCCGTTCCCTTCTTGTCCTCCTACCTTTTGCCTGCGGTGTGACCAACTCACTGTACGTGCTATCCACGACTTTCTCCGCATCGTGGATGCTCCAGTATGAATCCAGCCGCAGTTCCAATCGTTCAATGCGGTCTGCCAGGAGCTGCAGCTGGACACACTTCCTGCAAACGTAGTCACCAGGGACACCGACCATCTCCCTGATCTCCCACATGTTGCAGGCTGAACAAACCATGGGGCCAATCTCTACTGCCATACCTTACTCCCAAATTACTAAAAAAAAACACAAAAACTTATCCTTTAAACTTTACTACTAAATACTAAATCCCTAACTCCCAGAATCCCTCACTCCCAGAAGGCAGAAATGTAAAATTGTAAACCCGGGGTTGCACCCAATCAGCTGCTTCCTCGGGTCCTCTTCCACCAATCAGCGGCTTCCTCAAAAAAACCCCAAAAAAAACCTACTTCTCCAAATGGAACGTTATGGATTTCGGTAAGCCTCCTAACATTAGCTATCCTCCAATCCACAGGAACTGATCCTAAATCTATTGAACATTGGAAAATGATCAACAATGCGTCCACTATTTCTAGAGCCACCTCCCTGAGGACTCTGGGATGCAGACCATCAGGCCCAGGGGATTTATCATCCTTCAGTCCCATTAGCCTACCCAATACTATTTATCGCCTAATGAACATTTCTTTCAATTCCTCTACCCCCTTAGATCTTCTGTCCTCCAGTACATCTGGGAGATTGTTTGTGTCCTCCTTAGTGAAGACAGATCCGAAGTACCTATTCAACTCTTCTGCCATTTCGTTGTTGCCCATAATAATTTCACCCGTGTCTGCCTTCAAGGGACCCACATTTGACTTTGCTACTCTTTTTTCCTTAACATATCTAAAGAAGCTTTTACTGTCCTTCTTTATATTCCTGGCCAGCTACCCCTCATACTTCATCTTTTCAGCCCATATTGCCTGTTTTGTTTCCTTCTGTTGTTCTGTTGACTTCATTCTGTTCTATAAAATTCCATGATTTGTTTCAAATTTTTCACAATTTCAAAGCAATCGATCTCTGGAAGGAATGGGATTATCTCTATACTAGTGTAGTTTGTTCAAGGTATGAGCTGATTCCATGTAATATGATAATCTCAGTTTGTTTTAGTTTGAACTGGTTTCAGAAATAGTTCAACAATATTTACCAAGATCTTTAGGCCATACTCAGGTGGGGAAGGTGGAAGAGGAGGGAGAACACAGAGATGTCCTGTCTAACATTGCAATTCTCTTTGCTCCAGGCATTGGGACTGTGGGATCAATTGTGGCCTCTAGTATTGTGAAATTACTTCAGAAGATTACATAACAAAACAAATCTTTTCACTGTAACATGGTACATATGGCAATAAAAAAACCTGAAACCTAATTTGACATGTAAATGTTTTCTGAACAAGATGCATATTTCTAAAACAATTTTGCTTTTATAAATCTACAGTTTGCTTTCCAAAATATGAGATGTTTCTTGCCCTTTGGTATCTTGCTCTTGAATTTCTTAATCTTGCTATTTCGACACCTGCAGTCCCTGACCTGGAGATGAAATCCATCATTGCATCCTATACCAAAAGAGAACAACAACTCTATAGCACAACAACGCCTCTGCTCCTTCACCTGTTACAATATATATTTTTAAAAATTCTGGCCGTTCTCACATCATTCATAAACAACAGAATGCGCATATCTACCTGGATTGGACATTCAACACCCATGACCATCCTCACATGCTTCATGCAACTTAAATTAAAAATTCTCATCCTTGGGCCTTAATTCTTTTTTGGCCTTGCTTTTGTTCATTTTGCTCCATTATCTACCCTAATGTTAATCCCATCGTCGCTGCCCCACTTATTTCAAACTCTCCATATCCAACCTACCTTTATTTCAACATTTGCAATTGCACAGTGTGTAGGAAAGAACTGTAAATGCTGGTTTAAATCGAAGGTAGACACAAAATGCTGGAGTGATTCAGCGGAACAGGCAGCATCCCTGGAGAGAAGGAATAGGTGACATTGAGTCGAGACCCTTCTTCAGACCCGAAAATTCACCCATTCCTTCCAGAGATGCTGCCTATCCCGCAGTTACTCCAGCATTTTGTGTCTACCTCCGATTTGCAAATGCACTTTCAGTCACAAACATTGCATAATGTTACATTTCCCTCCTGCTACTCTATAACCTGCTTCTTCCTTTCTTCCTTGGGTCTGCCTCTGGTTTAGCATCTGTTTTTCCCTTATGCATCTGCGAAGCACCGCAGGATGTTCTCAGTTAAAGGCAAGTTGTTCTTGTCATAAACAGTGACATAATGCTAAGAGTATGTTGCAAGGCAATAAAACATTGATGGTTTAAATTATGTTTCATATTACCAGTCTGAACCCATGCTGGGCAACAGTAAAACTAATATCTGGTTGTAATGGTAAGAAATGTCTTTACTCTTAATAAAGGCATTCAGTTACTCCTATTAAATTACTTAATAATAATAAAATTGTGATATATTATTGCAAAAGTAAACTAGGATGCTTACTGTCATCGGCAAAGATATGTCATTTGTACTTACTATATATATTACTTAATTGTGCATACTATTTTGTGCAGAAAATACACATTATATCTCAGTAGAGCATTTCCCATGGTGTGAAATAAATACAATGCATGCCACTGATTCTAGTTAGTTAGTTTAGTTTATTGTCACATGTACCAAGGTGCAGTAAAAAGCCTTTGTTATATACTAACCACACAAGTCAGTGTAATTACAAAATAGAGCCCATAGTTGCATCAACTTCACAATTAATCTACTTTAAAACTATTGGTCAAGTATTTCCTTCAGGAAAGTAGCTGAGAAAAATAAAAAGCTAAAACCTGCCGAGTGATGAAAGGCCTTGAGAGAGTGGGTGTGGATATTTCCAGTAGTGGCAGAGATTAAGAACAGAGGGCACAGCCTCAAAATAAAGGGACACACCTTTACAATAGAGACGAGGAAGGATTTCTTTATCCAGAAGGTTGCAAATCTGAGGAATTCATTGCCACAGACTGCCGTGGAGGGCGTCATTGGATATTTTTAAAGCGGAGATTAACAGGTTCTTGATTAACACGGGGGTTCAAGATTACAGGGAGAAGGCAGGAGAATGAGTTTGAGAGGGGGAAATAGATCAGTCATGTTCAAATGGTTGAACAGACTCGATATGCCTCATGGCCTAAAGGGCCTGCCCCTCTTGGCGATTTTTTTCGGCGACTGCCGGCATCATTGACTGACGTATCAGGTCACCGGAAAAGTTGCGGAGTGATGTGGCGAGACGCGGCGTGATGATGTATTGACGCACAGAGTTTCCAAAAGAGTCGCAACATTTTTATTTGTCACCACTGGATTTTGAAATGTTCAAAATCTTTTGGCGACCCTGATATGACGGTGGAGGCGCCGAAAAAAATCGCCAAGTGGGACAGACCCTTAATTCAGCTCTTATGTCTTATGGTCTAAAACTCAGCTGCATTCAATTCATCTCAATTCAATTCACATTCATCAGCACTCAATTGGAGACCAATTGACATGACCATTCAAAGCCTAAAATGGACACGAAATCCTGTCACGTAGTGAAGAAGGGTTTCGACCCGAAACGTCACCTTTTTATGTGTCTATCTTCAGTTCCTTCTTACACCACTCAAAGCCTTTCAGGTTTGGCTGCTGCTCTAGATCTCGCACACTGGCTGGAAATAGGCAACGGGTCAAAGCTATTCAGTTGTGATCTGCTAACATTTTGCACCATGTGTATGTCTGAAAAGTTGGGAATACATCACAAAACTTTCACGTTGTACTTAATAAGGCCTGCACCTGCATGTAATTTTTACTGCACCACTTGACTTCTACTTGTCATATTTTATCACTCTCAAGTTATCTTATTCCCATTACAATTCCCACATCTGCATTTGTACTACATTTTTACCAATATAAGCTTGCAAGCTGCAATCACGACCTCCCATCATGTGCCTTGTTTCAGGCATCATCTAGATATCTCGTGCAGGAAGGGATTTCTGTTTCCATTCTTTCATCATTTATTAATTTAACATTGAATTTATGTTTATTGTTTTGTTTGAAAACTAACCTTATTTTTGTACATGTTTTTAATTTCCTGCCCTTCATAACATCTTGTGTAGGAAGGAGCTGCAGATGCTGGTTTAAACCAAAGATAGACACAAAAATCTGGAGAAACTCAGCTGGAGTAACTAAAGAAGGGTCTCGACCCAAAACGTCATCCATGCCCTCTCTCCAGAGACGCTGCCTGTCCCGCTGAGTTACTCCATCTTTTTGTGTCTATCTTCATAACATCTTGTTGATTTTCCTTTTGTTTTCAATGGAAGTGGGCCTTTCCTGAGTTTTGAATCAATGATTTTGGTGTCTCTATTGGCATCTTCTTAGTTCTCCGGCTTAGTTCTGTAAACCTCCAGATCTTTTTCCCAACACAGCTGGAATATTTTCAGCATCATTTCTACAGGGATATGGCAGAATTACCAGAGCAATCCCTAAGCATCACTCCCATGGATCGCAGAACTGCCTAGATAAAATATATGTGCAAAGAATCCTCAGAATATGTGTAGGTATTATTCCCTCTTCATCAATTCTCCTCACCACAGTTTCAAAGGAGTTGCCCATACTTAGTTCTCTTTCCGAACATTTCCTCTTGTTGCCATGCAGATAAGACAGTGGATTTTAAGATGGTTTAAAAAAAAGAGAAAGAGAGAGAGAGAATTTAAAAAATGCTAGGGATGCCTGATGAGAGAAATTAAAATTCATACCACTGGGCAGTAAGCTGCCCAAGCGAAATATTACATTCTCCAATTTGCGTTTAGATTCACTCTGACAATGGAGGAGACCGAGGACAGAAAGATCTGTGTAGGAATGGGAAGAAGTGTCCAGCAACTGGGAGATCCGGTTGGTTCACACGGGTTAAGCGAAGGTGTTCCGCGAAACAACCACCCAGTCTGCATTTGTATGTATAAGAGTCCACATCTTGAACAATACATACAATAGATGAGATTGGAGGAGGTGCAAGTGAACCTCTGCCTAACCTGAAAGGACTGTCGGGGTCCCTGGACAGAGTCAAGGGAGGAGGTATAGCTACAGGTGTTGTATCTTCGGCAGTTGCAGGGAAAGGTATCTGGGGAGGGAGTGGTTTGGGTAGGAAGGGATGAGTTAACAAGTGAGTTGCAGGGGGATTGGTCTCTGTGGAAGGTGTAAATATATACACATATGAATAAATAAACTAATAATGTGCAAATAACAGATAATGGGTTATTAGTTATCAGAGTTTTGTCTGAGCCAGGTTTAATAGCCTGATGGCTGTGGGGAAGTAGCTATTCCTGAACCTGGTTGTTGCAGTCTTCAGGCTCCTGTACCTTCTACCTGAAGGTAGCAGGGAGACGAGTGTGTGGCCAGGATGGTGTGAATCTTTGATGATACTGCCAGTTTTGAGGCAGCGAGTGCAGTAAATCCCCTCGATGGAAGGAAGGTTAGAGCCGATGATGGACTGGGCAGTGCTTACTACTTTTTGTAGTCTTTTCCTCTCCAGGGCGCTCAAGTTGCCGAACCAAGCCACGATGCAACCAGTCAGCAAGCTCTCTACTGTATACCTGTAGAAGTTAGAGAGAGTCCTCCTTGACAAACCGACTCTCCATAATCTTCTCAGGAAGTAGAGGCGCTGGTGAGCTTTCTTGATAATTGCATCAGTGTTCTCGGAGCAGGAGAGATCTTCAGAGATGTGCACGCCCAAGAATTTGAAGCTCTTGACCCTTTCAACCATATAAACAGGACTGTGGGTCCCCATCCTATTCCTTCCAAAGTCCACAATCAGTTCCTTGGTTTTGCTGGTGTTGAGGGCCAGGTTATTGTGCTGGCACCATATGGACAGTCGCTCGATCTCTCTTCTGTACTCCGACTCATCCCCATCAGTGATATGTCCCACAACAGTGGCGTCATCAGCGAACTTGATGATGGAGTTCGCACTGTGACCGGCTACGCAGTCATGAGCATAGAGAGAGTACAGCAGGGGGCTGAGCACGCAGCCTTGAGGTGCTCCCGTGCTGACTGTTATCGAGTCTGACACATTTCCACCAATACGAACAGACTGTGGTCTGTGAATGAGGAAGTCGAGGATCCAATTGCAGAGTGATGCGTAGAGACCCAGTTCTGCGAGTTTGGTAACCAGCTTGGAGGGGATGATTATGTTAAATGCCGAGCTGTAATCGATGAATAACAGCCTGACATATGAGTTTTTGTTGTCCAAGTGGTCCAGAGTGGAATGGAGAGCCAGTGAGATCGCATCCACCGTTGATCTGTTGTGGTGGTAAGCGAACTGCAGTGGGTCCAGGTTTTTGTCGAGGTAGGAGTTGGTTTGCTCCATGATCAACCTCTCGAAGCACTTCATCACCACAAGCGTTAGTGCTACTGGTCGATAGTCCTTGAGGCACGTCACCTTGCTCTTCTTGGGCACTGGTATAATTGATGCCTTTTTGAATGGGTCCAGACCCATCTTCATCTTGTTGGTAAGTCTCCATGCTGTCCAACTTTCTTCCTATTCTTCTGAGCTTGCCCAAGCCACACAGAGATTCAGCTGGCAAGCTTCGCCCAATGTAATGTGTTTTGTCAGTCTCCATCTCCTCCACTTAGTATCTAAACTCAAGAACTGGCCCAGGTTTGAAACACAGTCATTCTCTTCTGGTTCCTGGACCTTTGGTTTGGTGTGTGCGCTTACTAGGAAGGCCTTACTTTTAACTGCTTAGCTCACCTATCAGCCCAAGCTTCACATTCCTTGTCAGATGGAATATAGTTTAATTCTACATGGGCCGGTGCCAGTGTATGGCATGTGTACATTAATCACCAAGCCTTTCCTGTTGGACACACTGTAATACCAGCATTTTCCTCTTTTTTTTGGTAAAGTTTTAGCATCTGCAGTTGATTACTCTACTGTTGTGCCATTTTCTTCAATACTTTGTTGCAGCCTCTAACTCTGAGCTACCAGCATCTGAGCTATAGATCTCTTTAAGTCAAGGGTATTTAATTGTTACATGTACTAACAATGGAACAATTACATTTTCACTTGCAACAGCTGAAACAGGCCTGTTAACACAATACTCATAGATAACATATAATAAACAAAAAAACATTCAATACTATTGCAATAAAAGCCTGATGTGCTTAATGTGACAGTCGACAGTTCATACTTTAGTTTTATGTTTTGTGGTGTTCAGGAGTCTGATGGTTGCTGGGAAGAACTTATTCCTGATAAGTTGATTCTTCTTCTGGTGGTCTTAGCACATCTTAAGTTCAATTGACTCATGGTGTCAATGCAGGGCCAGTGAACCCGTAAGGATGACTGGCCGCTAGACCTCCTTCCTGCAACTGCACAGCAGGAAGAGTATCTCACTCCCATGCAAAGCTTACAATGACTGGAGATAGACACAAAATACTGGAGTAACTCAGCAGGGCAGGTGGCATCTCCTTCTCTCCAGAAATGCTGCCTGTCCCACTGAGTTTTGTGTCTATATTCGGTGTAAACCAGCATCTGCAGTTCCTTCCCACACATACAATATCTGGTTTGTTCTCCACTTCAAACACTGCATGCAGGGCACAGGGATAAATTAGTGCCAAAACATGGTGCCTTCCACTGGATATAAAGGAAACTTTAGACATGCATTGGATGAGTGCTGTTATTTGGATATGCTTCAGGAATTCACATTGCATTAAGTTGACAATTCAATGATGAATGTGAACTGAATTGAACCGAGATGAATTGAATGCAGCCGAGCTTGCCAGGAGCTCTAAATTTAAAAAAATACATGTTTGGCACAAAGAGAACTCAACTTTAGTTGACCATATTGGTTTGCATCGAAATTAGTAAAAAAAAAACAGCAATATTTTGACAGAGGGACTGCAGATATATTTTTGTTGGTAATGTTAAAATGGTGGATATATCCTGGGCAGCAGCAGAACAAAATAAATTACTCTACTTGAATCAGACAAGAACTAAATAAAAATAATAAAAGCTGGAAACACTCAGCAACTCAGTCAGCATCTGTGACAAAGGGTTTTCCACGTGAAGCATTAAACATGTTCAGCTTCCACAGTTGCTGCCTGACCTGCTGAGTGATTCCAGCTTTTATTCCAGATTTCAGTTCAGAAGTAGTACATTTAGGAGCATGGTGTAAATACCTGCAGATGTGGACAATAGCTTGACAATGCTAATCTGAAATTATTATAAACCAAATACTACAATCTATATTGTCTCTATCACTATCACTGTCTCTGAAGTTAGACCCAAAATGCTGGAGTAGCTCAGCGGGACAGGCAGCATCTCTGCAGAGAAGGAATGGGCGATGTTTCAGGTCGAGACCCTTCTTCAGTAATCATTTGCTGGATAAAATAAAGGGACCATAAAGCACACATATTACAGAAATGTACTGCATACTCACATTGATGTAAATAAAGTTATAATGTTGTTTTGAGGTGATGGCCTGAACACAACCGCTCTCTTTACTCAACGACCATGTCAACAAATCTACCTGCTAGCAGAGAAAGATAAATAAACATCACTGCAATGCAGACTTTATTGATGTTAAAATGAAGCTTGTGCAAGCACTTAAAGCCAATAATTTTATATAAAAGCAATTTCATACAAAAGCAGTCTAAGAAGTCTATGAAAATGCAGTATGTTTAGTACAAAATTGATAAACAGGGAAAATTGATAAATCCAAAACAAATATTACGAAATGCACTAGTATTCCCATTTAATCTATTGAAATTGCGCACAATGTTATGCACATCAATTTACCTTAGTCACCTGTCTTGTTATCTTAAAGGATTTATGTATTCTAAGATACCATTGTTCTTCCACATTTTAAATAGGCTCAATTTCTTGTGCATTCACTTGTCTTGTTGCAACTCCCCAAAAGCATTACCTTATAATTATCTGCATTAAACTACATTAGCCATTATTTCCCCAACACTCCGGATTATCTATACTATCTACACTATGGAAAAGTGAGAAAACAAGTGGTGAAAGCTTTCCTTCTTTGTGTAAACCACTCCTAAATTGAGACAAGGCTTATTTTGATTCTATTTGACAGGAATCTGCAGAGGTCAACTGCGAGATATTGTTTCCAGGTTAATGGGCGCTGGAAGATTTTTAAAGGAGAGATTGGAATAGCTGTTAGAGTAAAAGTAAAAGCTGGCAAGTTTAGGAAGTTATGGTTGACGAGAGATATTGAAAAAAAGGAGGCAAATGTCATGTACAGGCAGCTGGGATCAAGCAAATCCCTTCAGGAGTGGAAGAGATGTCACAATACATTTAAGAGCAAATCAGGAGGGCAAAAAAATATTTTTTTTTTGTAGATGAAGCTACAAATGCTGAAAACCACATTCTGCACTCTATCTTCCGCTTTGCAATATCTATTACATTTGTGTTTGACTTGACTGTATTGATGTATAATATCTGACTTAGCTGGGTATCATGTAAAACAAAGCTTTTCATTGTACCTCAGTTCACGAGACAATAATAAACCTAAATCCAGGGACACAAGATTGCTTTGGTAAATAAGGTAAAGGAGAAATCCTAATGGATTCTACTAGTATATTCAGAGCAAGAAGAAACAAAGGGAGAGAATAGACTCTCATGAGGATTAACATGCTTGCTTATGCATGGAACTGTAGGGGATGGGCAAGGAGTGAAATAAGCATGTCTCATCTGTGTTTACCATGGAGAGCATGGAAGCTGGAGAATAAAAATAAATGAAGAGTGGTGTATTGTATATATCTACATTACAACACAGGAGGTGCTGGCAGTCTTAGGCATATTTAGGTGGATAAATCCCCAGAACCTGATTGTGTATCCAACAACATTGTGTGAAATTAGGAAAGAAATTGTTGGGGCCCTGACAGAGATATTTGCATCTTCATTAATTGAAAACTAGAGAGAGTTTAATGCGGCTTTATTTAAGAAAGCTTGCACGGGCAAGTACAGGCTGGTGAGCCTAACATCAATAGTAGGAAAGTTATTGGGAGACGATTCTGAGGGACATGATCTTCCTGTATTTGGAAAGGTAAAGACCGATAAGGGATAGTCAGCAAGGAAATGTGAAAAATGATTATAGTAATGCAGTGGACGCAGCCTACATGGACCCGCAAACCCTTGACAAGGTCCCACAGAATTGGCTCAATCTACGAGGTGAGATCACATGGGATCCAGGGTATACTACCCAACCCGATTCAAAATTGGTTTGGTGGAGTGGAGGGTTGTTATTCAGATTGGAGATCTGTGACCAACAGTATGCCAAAGAGATCGGTACAGGGTCTACTGTTGTTTGACATCCATATTAACAATTTGGATTACTATGTTGCGGCAGTTAAGTTTGCAGATTACTTCAAAATTGATGGCGTAAAGGACAGTGAAGGAGGTTTTGGTTAAGATTACAATGGAGTCTACTGGGGAAAAGTGCATAGTTTTTGTTGACCAGCTAAAGGACGCATGCTGTTCAACTAGGAAGGCTGTAGGCAAGACTTCCAATTATATTAACCAAACTGGAGTTCTAAGGAGAGTCTGGGACTTGTTTTGTTGGAGCATAGGAAACAGAAGGGTGACCTTTAAGGTATATAAAATCATGAGCAGCATAGAGAAAGTGGATAGTCACCAATTTTTTTTACCCCATGGTAGAAAGTCTAAAACGAATGCGCATGGATTTTAAGGTGAGAGGGGTAAGATTTAAAAGGTATCCGAGGGATTATTTCTTCAAGAAAGGATGGTGGGTACATGGAACAAGCTACCAGATGAAGCTGTAGAGGAGGGTACAATGTTTAATTGACATTTGGACAGATATGCGGAAAGGAAAAGCATGGGCTAAATGCAGGCAAATCGGGCAAGCTCAAATCAACATCTTGGTCAGCATGGACAAGTTAGGTTAAAGGGCCTGTTTCTGTGCTGTATGACACAATGACTATGGACTGCAATAGAAACTCCAATATAATCACTTGACTCATTGCCTATTGTTTCCAACATTGAGTTAATATCACCCTGCTTGGTGTTGTGTAACAGAAGAGCTGGAAGTGGTGGATTGTTCATTTGGCCTTCCCAAACTAACCAAAGTCAAACAGTTATCTAAGTTTCTGACGAAGTAACTTTGAATGAAAGCAACTTTAAAATAACTTGAAGGAACAAGTCAATTGCTTCACGGATGATTCAACATTAAAAATCTGCGGCAAGAAGACCAATCACTCGGCACACAGATGCTGCCTCACCCGCTGAGTTTCTCCAGCATTTTTGTCCACCTCCAATCACTCGGCACAATCACATTTACACATACCATTAACACAACAAACAGGCTAACCAAATAAAGCTGCTGCTAAATGCCCGGGTGAAATTCATGTCCTTATTTGGAAGCATATTATTTAAAACACATTGATCATAAATCATGCTTCAGAAATGTTTTAAAACAGCATCTTACAAGGGCAAAATATATTTTTATTTTTGTCATATCTCACCTACTTGTATAAGTTGAAGCTTAACCACTTACTGCGGAGTTGTTAAGGCTGTGAAATAGGAATCGAGACCAGTGGTGAGGGTTGGCAGGGGACTTCACTGCCGGAGAAGTCATTCTGAATTCACTTGGTAGTACCAAAGGCTATGCTCCATTTCCGCAAATGCAAATAATCTATCCAGATTTGTTAAGGCTCACTCCCGAACAAAGG
This sequence comes from Okamejei kenojei, assembly GCA_035221665.1. Taxonomy (NCBI): domain Eukaryota; kingdom Metazoa; phylum Chordata; class Chondrichthyes; order Rajiformes; family Rajidae; genus Okamejei; species Okamejei kenojei. The sequence continues at coordinate 45,330,382 of CM069132.1, forward strand.
AACTCCATGAAGCATTAGGTGCCTACCGTGCCTAGTACCAGGGCACCCATACACCAGCAAGAATGAGGAGAAGAAACTACCTTTAATGCCAGAATCACATCAGGTGCACTATATATAGTGTGTCACACCAGCACGTAATGAAAAATTCCACATGTTGGAAATTGGAAGCAAGAACAGAAAACTGTAAAGACAGCATCCATGGAAAGAGAAACATTTCAGGTCAAAGATGGATTCTGATGAAGAGTCTTCATCCTGAAATGTGAACACCGTTTTTCAAATGCCAGCAGCTGCTTGGTCAGATTTTCAGAGTAATATGAAATGATCCAGAAATGGCCATGAGTCACACACTAACTCTGTATAAACAGTACTTCAAGTAAGAGGTTCAGAATAAAACAACCCAGTGTGCTCTACCTCACTCCTTGATGTCAATGAAATCAGAGCTCGACACCTGCAGGTATTTCCCAACTGCTGCTGTTCAGGTGTGCCATCGTTCTCAGAAAAAAAAACTTGAAGACACTTATAGGAAACGCGGGAGGACAAGGTGTTATACATCTTACATAACCTCCGTGTTTTTACACCCTCATCTTCTGAAGTTGACCTTCGTGCTTTGGAAGACATTTTATGATTTTGGTCATTTGCACTGTTAATTTTAGTAAAAGTTAATTGAGTAAAATTTTGAAATTTTTTAATTCTAGCAAGAGATACTGAATATATTCTGACGACATGCTATACACAGTTGAAGGCGTCAACCACAAGGCCCCTCAAGATCTCGAGGCTTGATTGGCAGTACCGAAGGCTGCATTTCTCTCAGCATAGAGAGAGTACAGAGGAGATTTACTAGAATGTTGCCAGGGTTCCAGCAACTATGTTACAGAGAAAGGTTGAACAAGTTAGGTCTTTATTCTTTAGAGCGCAGAAGGTTAAGGGGAGACTTGATTGAGGTCTTTAAAATGATGAAAGGGATAGACAGAGTTGACGTGGATAAGCTTTTCCCATTGAGGGTAGGGAAGATTCAAACAAGAGGGCATGACATGAGAATTAAGGGACAGAAGTTTAGGGGTAACGTGAGGGGGAACTTCTTTACTCAGAGGGTGGTGGCTGCGTGGAATGAGCTTCCAGCAGAAGTGGTGGAGGCAGGATCGATTTTAACATTTAAAAGTGAAGTGGATAGGTATATGGACGTGAAGGGAATGGAGGGGTATGGTCTGAGTGCAGGTAGATGGGACTAGGGGAAAACAAATGGTCGGCACGGACTGGAAGGGCCGAGAGGGCCTGTTTCCGTGCTGTAATTGTTATATGGTTATATGGTTATATGGTTATGACATTCTTTTGATTCCTATTTTGATGGTGATTCTGCTTTTTCCATGCAGTTTCTAAAACTAATGTAAATTTTAAGGTGACATTAACAATCTATTTTTACAATAAGTAACATTCACTGGTTGAACATTTGAGCTTTATTCCACAACTGCTTTGTCCTAAAGGCTAATGCTCAATGAGGCGAGACCAAGAATGCTAATTTCATTGGTAACACTCGATATCGTCATGGTTGACAGCACAGCAGAAATTGTTGCGCCTATTCAGAGTTTACATTTCAAAAATACAGACAGCTAGATATTTCCAGTGCTAATTTGAAAGATAAATTTATTGCAAATGTTCTAAATTAACAACGTAATGTTTGCTGAGTTTCCTTCTGCAGCATCACTTGGGACTTCCTTGTGAACTTTCCCCTGGCCACCATAACATTTCTTAGAAACTCACCAATCATCCCACTATTAGGTGGAAGATGCAATTAAAAAATATTCTGGTAGTTATTTTCATAAGTTGCCAGTTCCAAAGGATATTGCATTGTGCTTACAAGTATGCAGTGGGTAAAGTTGAGCTTGAAAAGGGCTCTATTGAAATTATTTTCATACGATAATCTAAAATACTGAAGCTTTGCAGCTGCAAATAAATTCCCATTTTAACCATTTGCACATTTCCTCATTTAAATTGTTACGGATAAATCCATTCACCCACAAATTGTTTGCTACAATATTATTATTTATCCCTCATTAGAGTTTTTGATTGTGGGGATTGGTCTTCCTTTTGTGTGACAGGGCCAAGTCGGAGAATCCATAAATGAATATTAGATGCAAGCCGTAGGTTTCTAAAAAAAATAAAATGATTCTATCTTTTTGACAGTTGCATGTCATAAATATTAATCTTTGCCTGAATTGTGAATTGTAAAGTGGTCGGTCCACATTTGCTAAAAGTTGAGATCAGAGCTGATGTAAATCAACTGCATAATTTAGTAATGCTTGAAGTAGGCACAAGACTTAAAAGGCATCTATTTTTTTTATGTCAAAGTGACTGGATGTCCAAATGTGTATCACTGTAGAGTGCCTACAAGCAATATCACTTCATGTATAAAGGAGCAAGCTCAAAACCAATTGTTATATATTTTTTAAATATTCAAAGAGGGAGAAAGAGACTGCAAAACTGGCTCGGCATATTGGGACTGGAAAGCTGTTTCAAAGGTGTATTTGAGATTAATTTATCTGATGCACATTTCACAGATGCCTTCCTACTAAAATGCAAAATCAAAACTGTCAGTGCCTGGAAACAAAGAATGGAAGCGGAAGCAAAATGTAAAAATTCTTCAGGGATGTTGCTGATAAGCTTTGACAGTTTGACACAAATATTGACAGATTGGGCCAGGAATTCTGACCCTTTTGGCATCATGGAAAAGCACTTCACGACCTGCCTTCCACTCGCTGTATGTACAAAGGTCAAAGTAGCACTACTCAAAACATTTGAAAATATAATGGATGGTCAGGAAGTGAATTGTAGGCCTAAAAGGAGATCCCCTAATCAGTTCTTGGAATATTGTGTGCTTGAATGGCCACATCACTCATGAACACATTTGGCTTTAACAAAAGCTACAGGCAGGTCTGGCAAACTTTACCCTGAGCATCTATTATTCAACACCCTGTGAGTTGTGTAATTTGCATTTGCTTTGGTAAGTGTTTATGTAGAGTAATTATGTAATTTTTGTCATTAATAGAACAAACCATTAGAAGTCAAGAATGCTGAAAATAGTTTTAGAGATACATAAAGGGTATTTCTAAAGGGTATCTTGCACAATGGCTTGATGGTAGAACTGCAAACTTTAGCTCAAATTTTGGATGTAAAAATCATCTTCATTTTGACCTCTTTGTATCTCTCAGTTTAATAGCATAAATCATATGGGAGGTGCAACGTTTGATTTTTGGACCGGCCTATGCTTAAAAGGAAATAAATGGAACAGGTTTTATTCTTGATTGTTCTCCAGTACCTGTCACTGTAAACTCCTGAACCTAACTCCTCACACTAATTTGCTATCTTGTCACCAGTATCTGATTTTCTTAACAATAATAGTCATGCAAGACATAGTCCTGCAAAGTCATACAGCGTAGAAACAGGCCCTTCGGCCCAACTTGCCCACACTGAATCAGAGTAATTTGTGGAAAATGCCACATTTGCTCTGCAGGAGAAAAAGCAGCATCCAAACTTAGTCATAAGTTATGCAGTGCTGAACCAGGTCTTCAGCCCAAGCTATCCATTCTGTTCAAGGTGCCTTCCTGAGCTAGTCCCATATGCTTGCATTTGACCCATATCCCTCCAAACTCTTCTTGTCCATGAACGTGTCCAACTGTCTTTTAAATGTTATAATTGTACTAAATGCTACCACTTCCTCTGGCACTTCATTCATATACAGAGCAACCTCTGTGAAAAACTTCCCCCTAAAGCTTCTTTTAATTTTTTTTCCCTCTCATCTGAAATCTATATCCCCAAGTTTTGGACTCCCCTTCCCTGGAGAATGACTGTGACCATCCAGCTTATCTATTAGGTCATCCCACAGCCTCTTATGCTCCAAGGAAAAAAATTCCAGCCTACCCAGTCTCTCATAACAAAAGTCCCCGGTCCAAACAAAATCCTTGTGAATGTTGCATTCTCGTTTAATCATATCCCTACTGTAGCATGGCAATCATAACAGTACACATTCCATGATCACCTGCACAGATTATACCACATCTCTGAATACCTGATCCATTTATTAAATTAGCTCACTCTGTGTACAGTAATACGCAACTCATGTCAAGAGGTCAATAATTGATTTTAACACTCCCTGCAGTTCAAATGTCTGTGTCATGTTTCCGTTCTTGATATCAACTTGTTCCAGCCTGCTTTCATTGTAATTCCTGTGCTCCAGCCGGACTAACCTGTGACTCTTGAAGTGACAGGGTTCTTGGGTGCACACTACAGATTAAGTGCCATTGTTTAATATGGCAATAGTTGGAACCACACAGTGAGAGTTAGGCCATGGCACGAACAAAGGACCAAACCCTCTAATGGCTGAATAACGTCAAACTTTCTTTCCTCGGATATGTATTTCTGTAGAACTCAATGAACTGCATTTAATAACACTCGGCAGAGGCAGCAAAGAGTCCCCAGGTACAGCTGTGAAAGCAAAACACACACTAAACAGATAATCTGTTTCATAGGCATTCTGTCATTGCCTTCATTTTTGGTTAGCAGTGCTATTGACTGAAAATCTTGCTTCAGTTCAGGAGCAATGCATGCTCGGTGAAATGCCAACAGCTGACTCGCATGGTAGTCATCGGTCGTCTTCTGACCTAGTCAATAAGTCATGGGGTCACTTTCATAGGAAATGTTTTACTAAAGTTCTACAACATGACATACAATGCCCTCCACAATGTTTGGGACAAAGACCCATCATTTATTTATTTGCCTCTGTACTCCACAATTTGTGATTTCTAATAGAAAAAAATCTCATGTGGTTCAAGTGCACATCGTCAGATTGTTAAAGGTCATTTTTATACATTTTGATTTCCTCATGTCGAAATTACAGCTGTGTGTATACCTTGTCCCCTCAATTTCAGGGCACCATAATGTTTGGGTCACATGCCTTAACAGGTGTTTGTAAAGGCCAAGGTGTGTTTAAATGCCTCCTTAAAGCAGGTATAAGAGAGCTCAGAACCTAGTATTTCCTCCAATCTTTCCATCACCTTTGGACGTTTTTATCGCTGTTTATCAACACGAGGACCAAAGTTGTGCCAATGAAAGTCAAAGAAGCCATTATGAGACTGAGAAACAAAAATAAAACTGTTAAAGTCATCAGCCAAACCTTAGGCTTACCAAAATCAACTGTTTGGAACATCATTAAGAAAAAGAGCACTGGTTAGCTTAATAAGCGCAAAGGGACTGGCAGGCCAAGGAAGACCTCCACAGCTGATGACAGAAGAATTCTCTCTTTAATTAAAAAAATCCCCAAGCACCTGTCCGACAGATCAGAAACACTCTTCATGAGTCAGGTGTGGATTTGTCAATGACCATTGTCCGAAGAAAACTTCATGAACAGAAATACAGAGGCTGTATTCCACTACAAGAATCAAACCACTGGTTAGCCGCAAAAATAGGATGGCCAGGTTACAGTTTGCCCAGAAGTACTTAAAAGAGCAACCACAGTTCTGGAAAAATTTCTTGTGAACAGATTAGACAATGATTAACTTATATCAGAGTGACGGCAGGAGCAACGTATGGAGGAGAGAAGGAACTGCCCAAGATCCAAAGCATACCACCCCATCGGTGGTGGGGGTGTTATGGCCTGGGCAGGTATGGCTGCTGAAGCTACTGGCTCACTTATCTTTATTGATGATACAACTGTTGATGGTAGTGGCATAATGAATTCTGAAGTGTATAGACACATCCTATCTGCTCAAGTTCAAACAAATGCCTCAAAACTCATTGGCCGGCAGTTCATTCTGCAGCAAAACAATGATCCCAACCATACTGCTAAAGGAACATGCTAAAATAAGCTAAAATATGGTCATTTCTTGAGTGGCCAAGTCAATCACCCGATCTGAAACCAATTGGGCATGACTTTTATATGTTGAAGAGAAAACTGAAGGGGACTTGCCCCCAAAAGAAGCATACGCTAAATATAGCTGCAATACAAGCCTGGCAGAGCATCACTGGAGAGACTCCCAGCAACTGGTGTTAACCATGAATCGCAGACTTCAAGCAGTCATTGCATGCAAAGGATATACAACAAAATACTAAACATGATTACTTTCAAACATCATGTCCAAAACATTATGGTGCCCTGAAATGGGGAGGACTATGTATAAACACTGCTGTAATTTCTACATGGTGAAACCAAAATGAATAAAAATGGCCTTTATTAAAATCTGGACAATGTACTTTAACCAAATGTGATTTATTCTGTCATAAATCTCAAATTGTGGAGTATAGAGGCAAATAAATAAATGATGGGTCTTTGTCCCAAACATGATGGAGGGACACTGCAAGTCAGTATGTAGGAACTTATTTTATGCCACAGTTCTCAACGCTGGTGCCCCGTAAGGATGAGTTCTCAACTCCTTACAAAACTCCCTATACATTCACGACTGTGTGGCCATATTTTGCTCTAACTTAATTTTAAAGTTTGCAGATGATGCCAACGTAGTGGGCCACATCTCAAACAATGAGGCAGAGTACAGAAAGAAAATAGAGAGCTTAATACCAAGATGTCAAGACAACAACCTCTCCCTCAATGTCAGCAGAATGAAGGAGCTTGTCAGCAGTTTAAGGAAGCAGGATGGAGGACATGCCCCAGATGGAAGACATGCCCCAATGGTGCAGAAGTGGAGATGGTAAAAAGCTTCAAGTTGCTAGGCATACATATCACTGTTAATATTGGCTAAATAATAGAGGTAACAAATGGACGACCTTTGTATTTGCAGGGCCTGCTTGGCCTCTTTCTATGAAAGTTGCAAGCTGGGAGTCACGACTCCAAGGAGTTATGACCCGAGATGGAGGGTTTTTTTTGTTTTTGTTTTTTAATTAATTTTATTAGAAACAATTGTACAGGGATAAGGCAATCGACATAAGTTATACAATTATTGTACAGCTTCATTTTTAACATTGAAACCTAAATCAAAAAAAAGAAGAAAAAGGAAAAAAGAGAGAAAAAAGAGAATGAACAAAGAGGTTAAATAAAATAAAGCAAGAAAAAGACCCCTAAGCTACCAAAGAAGTGCAAGAGGAAAAAAAAGAAATAAGAAAAGAAAAGATGGAGATATACCTTCCCCCTCCGTTATTAGGCAGTAATTGAGGAAATGTTTTTGAAATATCATTAGCTTAGAACAGGCCTCTGACATACCTAATGTGATCAGTTTTATATCTGGTTCTAATTTAATTTTAAGTATTTTAGAGAGGATATCAAATATTCCCCTTCAGTTCTATACCCTGAAAAGGAACCAAATTGGTCTATAAGGTTTAATATATTTGGGATACTAACTTGGGAATTGGTGATGTATATTGGGATACTAACTTGGGAATTGGTGATTTCTAGATGGAAGTTGAGGATAAGATGAGGTCCAAATGTCCTTTATTTTGTTAATATGTTGATGGTTTTGCAGAAGAGCTGAGCAAGTCCCCAAATGCATGATTAGGATTGGTTATAGAGTGGTGTGTAAAAAGGTATTGTTAATTATGTTGCAGGGCGTTTGTGCTGTTATCTGATGATTGGTTAAAGTGTGAAGCCTTGTTCAAGTTGTTTATACAACCTCGGAAAATGTTTCTTTAATTTGGTTAACTGTCTTCCATCTAGAAGCTTCTGTGGAAACAATATCATGGGGTACTTTGTGTTTGGATTAGGTTACTGTCAATAACTGTATAATATGATCGATATGTGTGAATGGCTTGTAGTTGCTGCCCCTCCCTCGCTCCCTCCCCCCCCCCCCCCCCCCCCAATATAGTTTCGCGCCACAGGTCCGATGCCCCATAAAAGAGTGAACCCCACATGAATCAGAGCCGATCTTCTGGGAGAGCACTTGGGACCGCGCTGGATTGCTGGAGGTGTTTGCTCGTACGAGGCTGAAGGGCTTGGACGAGTAGAGACAATGATTGGACACGTGGTTGGTTGGGTATCGTATAGGAAGTTTATTTGTGTTTGGGAAGAATAAAGAATAGTTGATCCAGTGCTTGACTCAGTGTTTTACTGAACTAGACTAAGGGGGGTAAGCTGTAGGAGCAAAATTACATCACCAACACTTCAGTTGGACCACATTAATGCCATGACAAAGAAAACACCTCAACGTCTCGACTGCCTCAAGACTGAGGAGATTTGGCACAAATCCTATGACAGTTACCAATTTCTACAGGTGCAACATCACCAGCATCCTATGGGGATGAGTCACAACCTGGTTGTTCAGTTCAAGATTGAGGAAATTGCAGAGTTGTGGACACAGCCAATCCATCACAAAATGCAGACCAAAAACCTGCTCATACACCAATCAGCCCACAGTGACTCAATCTCTACTTCATGCGGCCTCAGGAAAGCAGTCAACATAATTAAGGACTACTCCAATTATTCCTTCCTTTCCCCAGTCCCATTGGGCAGACGGTACAAAACTTTAAAAACACATACCACCAGATTCAGGAACAACTTCTTCCCCGCTGTTGTCAGACTTTTAAACAAGCCTCTCAATAGCCAAATATGTAATCTCTAACTCCCAATCTACCTCGTGTGGGTGTAGCCCTTGCACTTTTTTTAAAATATGCAATTTCTCCGTCGTTGTAAGAGTATACTCTGCACACGGTCTCCTTTCTCATTTTTGCAGTGGTACTCATGTATGGCTTGATTGCACTCATGCAAGGTGTGATTTGCCAGGACAGCCAGCAAAACAAAGATTTTCACTGTATTTTGGGAATGTGACACTAATAAACAAATGCTTATATCAATATACTTGACTGACCTTCATCACCAGTTGTAAGTCCTCTTGTAATAAAATGCCTAATTGAATTTCCTCTTCTTGTATTCCAGTGATGATACAAACACTCTTGGAAAGACTTTCTACGTAGAGAAAACAAAATTTATCAAAGTTTTAATTTAATGGCTTATTTTTTAGTTTTTAGTTTTGGAGATACAGCACGGAAACAGGCCTTTCGGTCCACGCTGACCAGTGATCCCCGCGCATTAACACTATCTTACACCCACCAGGCCATTTATTTTACATTAACGAAGCCCATTAACCTACAAACATGTACATCTTGAGTGTGGGAGGTAACCGAAGATCATGGTCATGGGAAGAACATGCAAACTCTGTACAGACAGCACACGAAGTCGGGATTGAACCCGGGTATCCGGCACTGCATTCACTGTAAACTCTGCGCCACTGCGACCACTTATTCCTCTCCTTAACAGAACATTCACCCTTATTTTCTTGTACCCAATCTTTCAGCCCAGAAGATGATGCACAGTGCCCTCCATAATATTTGGGACAAAGACCCATCATTTACTTATTTGCCTCTGTATTCCACAATTTGAGATTTGCAAAAGAAAAAAAAAGCAAGAGCAAAGTATGGAGGAGAGAAGGAACTGCCCAAGATCCAAAGCATACCACCTCATCTGTGAAACAGTGGTGGGGGTGTTATGGCCTGAGCATGTATGGCTGCATCAGGTACTGGCTCACTTATTCTCATTGATGATACAACTGCTGATGGTTGTGGCATAATGAATGCATCCACATATAGACACATCCTACCTGCTCAAGGTCTAACATACGCGTCAAAACTCATTGGCCGGCGGTTCATTCCACAGCAAGACAATGATCCCAAACATACTGCTAAAGCAACAAAGGAGTTTTTCAAAGCTAAAAAATGATAAATGTTTTAGCTCTTTCCTGGATATTTATTATAAGTGGGTATCTGCCTAATTCCATCCTACATGCGTTTGCTGGTGTTTTCATTTGGATACGGAGGATGTTCTGATGATATTCCGCATGCAGGGCCTCCGTTGTATGTTTTTCCCATTTACTATAACTATGGTGACTGAGCGGACCCCATACTTCACTACCATAAAGCGCAATAGACTGGATTACACTGTCAAATATTTTAAGCCAGATTTTAATTGGGATTTGGATGTTGTAGAATCTTTTTTTTATTGCATATAGAGCATATCAATATTCTTTGGATAGGGACAGAACTGTGCAACTTAAAATAAAATTTGTCTTTATTTGCAGATGTAACAATTTGTTACAGTTCTAGTGTACATGGCAAGATTAGAAAGTTTGCAGATAATACAAAAGTGGGTGATATTGAAGATAGTGAGGATGGCAAATCTTCAAAAATTGGATCTTGATCGGTTGGCCAGGCGGACTGAGGAATGGTTGATGAAATTTAATACAGAGGAATGCGAGGTGTTGCATCTAACATGAGCAGGGCCTACAGAGTGAATGGAAGGCTCAGGGAAGTGTTCTAGAGCAGAGGGATCTAGGAGTGCAGGTACATGTTTCCTTGAAGGTGGTGTCACAGGTAGATGGGGTGGTCAAAAATCCTTCGCCACATTGGCCTTCATCTGTCAGAGTATTGAGTATAGAAGTTTGGAGGTCATGTTGCAGTTATACAAAACGTTGGTGAGGCCGTATTTAGAGTATTGTGTTCAGTTCTGCGCACCATGTTACAGGAAAGATGTTATTAAGCTGGAAAGGGTGCAACGAAGATTTACAAAGATGTAGCTAGGACCTGGGGGTCTGAGCTGTAGGGAGAGGTTGAGCAGGATGGGACTCTATTGCCTGTTTAAACACTATGACATTATGACTCGTGGTAAAAAGAAGTTGAATCATGTCAACATGATCAACATGGAGCTACATGACCATAGGCCCCTTTACCTGCCGCGGTCTGCGTAGTTTCTAGCCGCGGGCGGGGCATGGACTTGCCATCCGGAGCCTGGGGTCCCTCACCAGAAAAGAGCTCCGACCACCGGCCTGCGGCCTATAAAATTCTGAAGCCGCAGAAAGTGCTGATTTGGGCCCTTCCAGCCACGGAGTGTGTTCGATCATTCATGGCCCTGACCATGGGTGAACCTCTTTAAGGGAGGAGGACTGGCTGAACGTTGTGCCTTCCACCACAGTGAAGAATGCTGTGGTGGATGTTTGTGTTAAATCTTATTGTGTATTGTGTGTTCTTTTTAAGTGTATCGCTGCTGGCAAATTCATTTCACTGCACCTTTGGGTGCATGTGACGAATAAAATTGACTTTGACTATTACACAACTTGTGCAAATTGCACAAAAATTAATAATAATTTCAACACAGGCCTTTGTTGCAGACAATTCATGTTGTTTAATCCCAAGTTCCTGGTATGCTGTTACAAGTAATAATTTAATTGTTCCATTAATTTAAGACAATTAAATATTCTTGACTGTAATGCAGAACTCCATTTACTTGTCTTTTCCCAACAACCAAATGCCTGAATTTCGGCTTATTTGCTCATATGTAATTTAAAACTGTCAAATTGCTATTTCATTCCCTGAAGCTTTAGGAAATGCAGTTCAGATGACGAGCAAGAGATCATCAGCCCAGCCTGCCCTCATCAAAACAACTTTAAAAAATTGCTGTTTTTTTAAAAAACCCTAATGCAACCACACTACTGTTCCTGTGAAAAATTGCAACTTTTGCCTGATTTCTGTTGTAAAAATAAAGAATTCTGCTTTGTTGATGATCATTTTCAATGCACACCACTAATTATCCCAGATATTATGTGTGGACAACAATGAAGAAGGATGTCCTGCTACTTATCAATAACTGCAAGACAGGCACAGGAAGAATCAGATCAAACATATAAAATGACAACTGCCATCACTGTGCTCAATAATCACACGATCAGACAGCAATCCTCAGAGCAGAGGCAACTGAACACATTTAGGTGTGCCTAAAATCCAATGTTTCAACGGAGCCTGAGGGGTTGTTAACCTGTCGGTATGGGTTTAAGTTCTAAGATAAAGGACTGGAAGAGAACCCTGTAACTAAAAGGTGGTGAGATTCTGGAAGGAAATGGGAAAGGAGAGAGTTGAGGTCGGGTGTATAGGAAACGAGGAGAAATTGGTACGTATCCAGCTGGGGCACAGGGAAGAAAGGGGTCGATGAAGGGGAGGGCTGTTTGTTCCATAAGCTCCACAAATTTAGCCTGAGCTGCTGAGTTACTCCAGCGCTTTGTGGCTTTTTCAGGTAACAATGGTTCCTGGTTAGACAATAGACAATAGGTGCAGGAGTAGGCCATTTGGCCCTTCAAGCCAGCACCGCCATTCAATGTGATCATGGCTGATCATCCCCAATCAGTACCCCGTTCCTGCCTTCTCCCCATATCCCCTGACTCCGCTATTTTTAAGAGAAGAATAACTTCTCTTATAACTCTCAAGTCTGGCTATAACTCTCAAGAAAATTGAAAGATATCGAGTGATTATTATTTTAAGACAGAACTCAAAATTAGTTACAAGAGCAATTAAAACTCAGAACAAACAGAAAATTACGAAAAAAAAAAGAAAAAGATACATTTTGTAAATTTGCTGTAACTAGGCTTGTGAAATAAATTTGAATATACAACAACCTATATTCTGTTTACTCTGAACTTTAAAAAAAGTTCTGATATCAATGTTTTAATTTGCATCTGACATTTAATAAAATTCCCAATTTTGCAATATATTTCAGTAAACTATGCCATCACGGACAGAGCGTAATGATGCTAAGAAGAGCCAACACATATTTAGTTCAATTAATAAGCAGTTAGAACAACTCAACTTGATGTAAACGAGCACGTACCCTTGATAATTGATTCAGCTGCATAAAGATCCCGCTTGTACGTTACCTAAGGGATGAGGAAAATCTGATTATGCTCAACTCTGGGGGGAAAAAAAAAATCAATATGTACTGTAATCACAGAATAAAACCACTTCTTTCATCAATAACATACAATTTATATCCAGGACTTGGCGCCACTGAACCCATAGGTCAAAACATCAGAGAGCAATGGGAGCAAATGATTTGGGTCTGGATACATTTCCACATGAGGGAAACGGAGGACAACCAAAGTCAGAGCTCTCTCGGTGATGAAAAGAGTTGGGAAAAGAAATAAGTGCAATGGTAAATTACGAGTAGAATTCAAGATGGGCAGGCTCACCTCAACGTGTCCGGGACCTTGCTCTTGGCTCAATAAAGAAGACAGCATTGCTAGGAAAGGATTCTAAATAAAATTGATTAAGTGGACCAGGTAACATCAGGAGAACATTTGAGGAATAGTAATCATCATGCTTAGTTTCAGAAAAGAGAAGGGAAAAAAACAACCAAAAAGAGAGGAGGAATTCAAATTGCATTGAATTGAATCTAGTCTCAATGGAATGAGGAGGGACTTACCAACATGAAATGGATTGAAAGTCAGGCAGGCTAAACTAGGTGACCTTTAAAGAAGAGATATTTCCAAGAGAGGCTAGGTACATTTGCACAAGAGGCAAAGGGAAATTAACAAAGGTAAAGGTAACTTAATCGTCTCACAGCTCCAAAGAGGACTGAGAATAAAGTGAAAATGACAACACAAAGGAGAGGGGAGGATGTAGAACATCTATCAAGTGAATAATTCAGAGAACAAGACTGAATATAGTAACCTGTGAAAGGGGCAAAGGTTAAAATATAACAGCGAACAGAGTAGCTGGTGACATTACAGGGAACGCACAAACCTTCTCTAGGCATGTGAATAGCAAGCAAGGAGGGCAGGACTGGCAGCTCAATGTTCTGGGGTATAGGAGCTTCAGGAGAGACAGGGGTGAGAGAAAAAGGAGGGGAGGTTGCATTGTTGGTTAAGGAGGATGTCACAGCTGTGTTCAAAGGTGACATTACAGACAATTCGTCTAGTGAGGCTGTATGGGTGGAGTTGAGGAACAAAAAAGGGATATCACTTTGTTGAGGGTGTACTACAGACCCCCAAATAGTCAACAGGAATTAGAAATATGCCAGGAGATTGCGGACAGCTGCAGGACAAATAAGGTTATTGTAGTAGGGGATTTTAACTTTCCCAATATTGACTGGGAAAATCATAGTGTGAAGGGTTTAAATGGGGTGCAATTCCTCAAAGGTGTTCAGGAGTTTTCTCAAGCAATATGTCGAGGCCCCCACAAGTGAGAGGGCAATGCTGGATCTAGTATTGGGAAATTGGGATGGTCATGTTAATGAAGTGTTTGTGGGGGAGCCTTTTGGGACAAGTGACCACAGTTCAATTAGGTTCAAGATAGTTATGGATCGGGACAGAGAGGGTCCACTGTTAAAATGCTCAGGTATACACAAAATGCTGGAGTAACTCAGCAGGACAGGCAGCATCTCTGGAGAGGAATGGGTGACGTTTCGGGTCGAGACCCTTCTTAAAATGCTCGTGGGGCAAGGCCAACTTTGAGGTTATCAGAGAAGGTCTCACTCAAGTTGACGGGAGCAGGTTATGTGAGGGGAAAGTGGGATGTTTTTAAAAGTGTGCTGACAAAAGCTCAGGATACATACGTCCCCATTAGAGTGAAGGGCAAAGCAGACAAACATAAGGAAGCTTGGCTGATGAGGGAAATTGAGGCATTGGTGATAAACAAGGATGCAAGGGACAAGCAGCTGGGATCAAGTGCATTCCTGAGGTAGTTTCAGGAGCTAAATTGAAAAAGGAGATCAGAAGGGCAAAAAAGGGCCAGAAGAAAGCTCTAGCAGGCAGCATTAAGAACAATGCCAAAAGATTTTATAAATACATAAGGGGGAAATGGGTAATTAGAGAGAGTGTTGGATCTCTCAGGAATCAAAGCGGTTACCTCTGTGTGGAGCCACAGGAGATGGGCAAGGTCCTCAATGAGTATTTCTCCAATGTATTTACCGGAGGATCAGAGGAACTTAGGGCAATCAATGGAAGTGTCTTGAGAGCAGTCAGTGTTACCATTGAAGAAGTGCTGAAGGTACTATCGTGTATGAAGGTAGACAAATCTCCAGGGCCTGATCAGATATATCCGAGGACATTGTGGGAAACCAGAGAGGAAATTGCAGGAGTCCTGGTTGAAATTTAAGAGTTGTCCTCAGTGCAGGAGAGGTGCCGGAAAACTGGAGGGTGACAAATGTTGTGCCGCTTTTCAAGAAGGGCTGCTGGGAACTAAAAGCCAGTGAGCTTAACATCTATAGTTGGAAAGTTACTAGAGAGTATTCAGAGGGATAGGTTATACAGGAATTTGGACAGGCAATGGCTGATTAGGGATAGTCAGCATGGTTTTGTATGTGGGAGGTCGTATCTCACAAATCTGACTGCGTTTTTTAAAGACGTAACCAAAAAGGTCGATGAGGGCAGTGCTGTAGATGTTGTGTACATGGATTTCAGTAAGGCATTTGACATGGTTCCTCATGGTAAGCTGCTCTGGAAGGTTAGATCGCATGGGATCCAAGGAGAGTTAGCGAAATGGATAGAAAATTGGCTCCATGGAAGGAAGCAGAGGGTGATGGTGGAAAGTAGCTTCTCTGACTCGAGACCGGTGTCTAGTGGTGTGCCTCAGGGTTCGGTGGTGGGCTCGTTACTACTTGTCATCTACATCAATTATTTGGATGAGAACATACAGGGCAAGATTAGCAAGTTTGCTGATGATACAAAAGTGGGTGGTTTTGCAGATAGTGAAGAGAGGTTCTGATCCCTCTTCTCAGCTTGTACTTGGCCTGCCTGTTGAGGTCTGCATCCCCGCTCCTGTTGGCTTCTTTAGATCATCAGAGCTGTTTGAGTTCTGCAGTGAACCAGGGCTTATTGTTGTTGAACCATGTCCGGGTCTTAGTTGGAATGCAAAAGCTGACATATGACGGTACAGTATCTGTATACTCATTGAGGCTTGTGGTTGCTTCCCTGAACACATTCCAATCCGTCCAGTCAAAGCAGGATTGTAGGTTCTCAATGCCCTCGCTTGTCCACCTTTTCGTCGTTCTGACCACAGGCTTAGCAGCTTTTAGTTTCTGCCTGTAGGTCGGAATAAGGAGAACTAGACAATGATCAGAGAGACCCAGACCCGCCCGGGGAACAGAGCGATATGCGTTCTTGATTGCTGTATAACAGTGGTCGAGTGTTCTCTCCCCTCTGGCTTGGGGGGGGGGGGGGGGGGAATGTAAACTCCAGCGAGAATAAAGGAGTTAAATTCCCTCGGAGAGTAGAAGGGTTTGCAGTTTATAAAGAGGGATTCTAGGTTGGGAGAGCAGAAATTTGACAGTACCGTGATGTCGCTGCACCAGTCCTGGTTGGTATAGAAGCATATTCCACCGCCTCTTGATTTCCCCGCTGCCTCCACCGCGATCCGCTCTGTGAAGTTGGAAGCCAGCCAGTTGCAACGCGCTGTCCGGGGTCGACTCACAAAGCCAAGTCTCGGTGAAACACAGGGCAGCAGCTCGAGAGAAGTCCTTTTTTGCAGGAGTTGCATCATGAGAAAACGTACATTTGCCAGGAATATGCTCGGGAGTGGTGTGCGTGATCATCGTCGCCGGAGTTGGGCGAGTGCTCCAGAGCGCTTCCCACGGGCCCTCCTCTGTCTCCAGGCCTTGAACCCAGCCACAGCCCCGCCGAAGAATATGTCCAAATAATCCCGCGAGTGAAATCCGGAACGATGTTTGGAAGTACCGTATGTCAGATGTTAATGAGTACCTCTCTCGTGAAAGTAATTTTTGTAGGGTTTTGACAGACGACACAAATGAACAAACACATACAAAACTGGCAAGGAGCAGTACACCGTGGCTGCCATCGTCGGCACAGAAGCAGCTACACTGCAAGCAAGTGTTAAATTCCATCTGATATTTCTCCAACCATATTAGTAACTGATCTAAATCCCTCTGTATTGTTTAACACCCATCCTCACTGTGCACACCACTCACAAATTTGGTGTGGTTTGCCAATTTACTAACCAAGCCATTTACATTTGTGTCCAAGTAAATCATAACCCAAGGAATCCTCTCCAATGGCTTTCCCACCACCAACATTAGGCTCACAAGCTCATAATTTCCTCAGTTATCTCTACTTCCCTTCTTAAACAAACAAGCACAATTAGCTACTCTCCAATCCCCAGGGACCTCACATGTGGCTATAGAGGATACAATGATCTTCAAGGCCCCTGCAATCTCCTATCTTACCTTGCTCAATAACAGGATAGATGCCATTAGGATCTCAGATGTATCCACCTTAATAATTGTTAGGTGAGAGAAAGGCACATTCAAGATTTGTTTGAAAAATATTATTTTATGGGCCATGAAAGAGCTTTCTAAAGTGGCTGTTGTATTCTTTACTAAAAAAAAAAAATGCTTGGACATTGTGCCTGAAATAATTAATGAAATGCAAAGCAGCATGGCTGGAAATAGAACAAAGCTAGCCCAGCATCTCAGAGAGAATTGTTCGATGGATCCAAATTGGGCTGCTGATATGGACTGCAGTCTTCACCACCTCCTGCTGTTGCCCAGCTGCTGGGAATAGTGGCCCCGATGCTTGAACCACGAGTTACAAGATGACACAAGCCACACGAAACTCAGAGAGCTTCTCGGGTCATTATTAGGTAGCACCTCCTGATGTGTCCAAGCACCAAAGATATTCCCTTGGAACACCTGCCAAGTGTCAAATGATTTGTGTTAAAGAAGGAACTGCAGATGCTGGAGAATCGAAGGTACACAAAAAGCTGGAGAAACTCAGCGGGTGCAGCAGCATCTAAGGAGCGAAGGAGAAAGGCGACGTTTCGGGTCGAGACCCTTCTTCAGACTGGTCAGGGATCAGGGAAACAAGAGATATAGACGGTGATGTGGAGAGATAAGGAACAATGAATGAAAGATATGCAAAAAAGTATCGATGATAAAGGGAACAAGCCATTGTTAGCTGTTTGTGGTGTGAAAATGAGAAGCTGGTGCGACTGGGGTGGGGGAGGGAGATAGAGATAGAGGGAATGCCAGGGCCCGAGGGCTGAGGGAGAGGTGGGAAGGGGAGGAGACAGCAAGGGTTAACAGAATTGAGATGTTGCTCTAAACACAAGACATTTCATTTGTAAATCCAGGAGAACAGATTGGTAGACGTAAACATGTTATTCATGAGTAGCCCTTGGTGCCAATTTGTCAGCTGCAGATCTGGAGTACCTTTGCAAAGTCAAAGACAGAATAATTTACTTTAACACCAGGCTTTTACACAGCATCTTGAACTAATCTCTGGGAGATTCTGATTGTGTCACAGGCCAACTGGGCATTAGTTGAGAACTGTGTTGACTTCAGAAGAGTAAGGCGAGGAGCGTGGGCTCTCTTGACAAAAAGAACCCACATGCTGAATCCCCTGCAGCCTGTCATGATCCTATGACACTGATGTTTCATTTTTAATTTGGTGCAAAACACATTACATTGCAAATGTGGTTCAACTAGTTGGGGTTTTTTTTTCACCTTCCATCATAGTGAGGAATGTGGAGGAGTCACTGTGGTGGATGTTTATGTTAAAATGTGTTTTGTGTGTTCCGTTGCTTTTTTTGTATGACTGACTTGACAAATGAAATTCCTAATATGTTGCAAAACATACTTGGCTAATAAAGCATTATTGTGATTGATTGTGATGTTTAATATTACCTCTTCTGCTCGGTGTTCTCATCTAAAGCCCATTTTTCTTACCGGTCTAAAAGCTTTCCTACTTATCTCATGGCCTATTTCTAACTGCTTAGAGATGAATTTGTTTTAGCACAAGCATTTACATCATATTTACATCAAAACTCTGATGGAATGTTTAAACAATACTGCTTATTCTCTCTTGACTTCTGAAAATGTTACAACGATAATAAAATCCCAGCTGTGGCCAACTCATGGTTACAATCTTATGCCAATAATCACAGCAGTAAAACTGGGGATTTGAACTCAAAATGTTCTTTCTTACCTTCCATAGGTCAGGTGGTCCATCAATGAGCTTTGCAGAGATGCCACAGTACTGCAGAACTAAATGAAGACACTCTGTCCCATGCTCAAGGTCATAATCTGTGCACTGCAACAGAAAATGTCATGACATATTGGACCAGACATCTCCAGAAGGGAACGCAAAAAAAACACAATTAAATGTAGATGAAAATCACTTCTGAGAAGCCACAAGGCAATGTGAAGGAACAACAGTAAAATACTAGGACAAATCTACAACATACTGGATATATCAAAAAAGGAGTTGGAGATTATAATACATTACCTGCAAATGCCCCTGCCTAGTAGTTGGTAAGTTATTTTATAATAATCAATATGTTTAAATCATGGATATCTGTCCACTTACACTTGAACATGTGTGTCAAATATCGTTGCCTTGTGCTGAACACCATATAGGAAATGTAAAGTTAACCCATAGAGAACGGCAAAGCACATAAAGAAAGGTGGAGGAATTGGCAGAAACACTTCTTCCTCAATAACAATCAGTACGGGAGCACCTCAAGGCTGTGTGCTCAGCCCCCTGCTCTACTCGCTCTATTCTCACGACTGTGTAGCCGGACACAGCAAACACTACCTTCAAGTTCACCGATGTTACCATCTTTGTTGGACGAATTACAGATGGTGATAAGTCAGTGTATAGAAGTGAGATTGATCGATTTACCAAATGGTGCAGCACAACCTGGATCTCATTGTCAGTAAGGCCAATGACTGTGGACTTTGGAAGAGGAAGGATGAGGACCCATAAACCTATCTATATCAATGGGAGAGTCAAAAACTTCAAATTCCTGGGCATGCATAATTCCGAAGATCTTTCCTGGACCCAGCACACTGATGCAATTATAAAGAAAGCACATCAACCCTTCTACTTCCTGAGAAAATTACGGAGATTTGGTATGTCAGAGAGGTTTCTCTTGAACATCTACAGGTGAACAGTCGAGAGCATATTGACTGGTTGGATCACAGCCTGGTTCGGCAACCTGAAGCCCAGGTGCGAAGAAGATTGCAAAAGGTTGTGAACACTGCCCAGTCCATCACCGGCTCTGACCTCCCCAGCCAGCATCATCAGAGACCCACACCACCCTGGCCACACCCCTGCCATCGGGGAAAAAGGTACAGGAGCCTGAAAGTTAATCTAGCATTTTGTGTCTATCTTTGGTGTAAACCAGCATCTGCAGTTCATTCCTACTCATCACTTTAACTGCCTAACAGGGCAAATGGTAGCTCATGCACCTCAGCACCACATGCAGCATCCTCAATATATTGCTGTTATTCCATCATCAGCAAATCCTGGAACTCTTTACTTGTGGAGATATTTGCATTCCACAGGTCATAAAGGTCCAAGAATACTTTATACCAGAAATTAAAATGCAATTCAAAATGAAAAAATATTATTTGCATTTGGTGCCCACAACTTTCAAAATGATTTTTTTTTAATGCTTATGAATGAACAAACTAGGGGATGTTTGCTCCAAGGATTCAAATTTGTTTTGTAGCGAAAAGTAGTGAAATTACTTTGAAGTCCCGAGTATAACTTTGCCTCTGGACACATGCTAAAGAGAGACTGTAGTATCAGCCATCTACATATGCTGTTCTGATACTTCATGTTCCATTGACTTCAAATACTTTCCACATCCTCTGTAGTTAGGCTGTCAGCAGCAGGAGCAGGATGTTTAAAAGGATAAGCCATTTGGGAAGCCCATTGCTCCACATGGATAATCCAGCTCAATATCCACACCAGTGCTTGCTCACCAACAATTTAAATGATTTCACGCCATGCTGTGGAACAGTCCTCATTTCCAAACGCCAAACATTACTTTGTCACTGATCCCGGCTTTGATTTTAGAAGTATCTGCATCCGATTTATACTTGTCCAGCGTGGAATGATCTCGAGGACAGGTTAATCGAGTCAGTGTTATAGGGTAGCCTTGTGAATCCATGGTTGCTTGGCAACCATCCCAGCTGGCATGTTTGGCTGAGCTGAATGGGAAAGGAAAGTAATTGGTCTCAGTTGTCCCTCATTCATTGTCTGGAATGAAGCAGAGGGTAGATGTTATTCAAGATTGCAGCTGAAACTCTGGAGCCCACTGATCTGGTGTTGAAGATTATGTTTGAAAGCAAAAGGAACTTCACAAAGTATGTACATTTTTCTGAAACTAAGTTAGATAAAGCCAATATTGTTCTTTATGGCATTAAAATAAAAATGAGTATACCATTAATGATTAATGCGTTAGCAAGAGCTGGCTTCCTATCTGAAATTAGATCTATAAATCACATGATCTCTCTCATCGAAAGGTATCTCTATTTCTAGTAGTTTTGTTTTGTTTTCTTTCCACACCCAGTGACTTTTCTTTAAGTCTGCGCTATATTCCACAGCCATCATTCACGAGAATGACAGTTGTATTTTGTGGTCTGTAAAGGCTTGGGTTACGAGAAATAATGGAGCTGC
Organism: Okamejei kenojei; assembly: GCA_035221665.1. NCBI lineage: Eukaryota > Metazoa > Chordata > Chondrichthyes > Rajiformes > Rajidae > Okamejei > Okamejei kenojei. The sequence goes on from CM069132.1 coordinate 45,351,612, forward strand.
CACCTTTACAATAAAGGGCACATTATTTAATCTAATCTTAAAATCTCATCTGTCCTTTTTTGCTTTGCCAAACAAAAGTGTCTTCCTTCTCCAGAAAATTCACTGGCAGCCATAAAGTAAATGCAGCTGCTTGCATTTTCTTTTTCTATACCAATGTTTGGTCTCAGAATCCTCTGCAATACAAATGTGATATGCCTAGCCACAGCACACTGACCATTTATGTCAAGGGACATGTATTCAAGTAAATTTACATTTATACTGCCTGGAATATTAATGTGCAATAATTGCACAACTTCAATATTCAAACCAGTGTTCTCTACATTTAAGAATGTATAGGAAACCTTTAACATTTTCAGGCATTTAAACCAGCACAGGATAATTGTTTTAAGAAAATTAATCTCCACCTACCAAAGTTTTTTTTGTAATAAAGACATAATATTTACCTTGTATTCTAGTTAGTTTTTTCAAATTATTGTATTTTTGGATTGATGTCTTGCGGCATTGTGATATTTATTGAATTATATGAGGGTTTTTTTGGTTTTTTTTTAAAGTTATAAATAAGTTCAAACAGAGACAGGTGTAAAAAGATGCTTCCATTAGCAAAGACTGCATTTCAGATAAAACATTTTTGACAAGTAGTCGTCTTCCTGTTTGAGTAAACAAAAAACATCATGCAGTGTAATTTGAAGTTAATTTAGGATGGAATCCGATACGGTGAGAACTTTCAAATGACAACTAGATACGTTTGACTCGGACTAATTTGCAAAAAAATCTCTATTCAAGGGTCATAAGCCTATGGAATTCTCTTTCTAAAAAGGGTGGAGGGAGTTAGATCCTTGATAAGCAAGGGGTGAAAGTATACCAGACATACAGGAGTGCAGAGTTGAGGTTACAGCAGATTAAATAGTGGAAGACACCTGATAAATATTCTGCCCATAGCAAAGTCTGATATGGTAGAGTATGAAGAAAATCCACCATCATCTTCTCTGAGTAACTAAGAGAGATGGGAAGATCGTTGACTTTGCAGGGGACATCACAGCCTTACAATCTTATCTTAAAAACGACCTAAACGCCAAATAATTGGCTACCTGTATTACTTACTGGATAGTCAAAGGGTTTTTTGTCCATGGTCAGGGTTGTCAAAAATAAGAGGGCAGAGGTTTAAGAAGAAAGGGAGAAAATTTAAAGGGGATTTTTTTTTTATTTTTTTTTTAAATATACAGAGAGAGTGGTTGATATTGGTAAAACTATTCGATGAACTTTTGTAACTTTGTCGGCGCCAGACTTGTGTACTGCGAAGGTGAGATCTGCTGTACGATTTTACCGGGTTGTATGCAAAACAAAGCATTTCACTGTACCTAGGTACATGTGACAATAAAGTGTCATTGAATATCTTGAACGCACGGCCAGAGGTGGTGGAATCAACTACAATTACTTTAAGAGTCATTTGGGCAGACACTTAAATAAGCAAGACATGGAAGGATACAGTCGTACTAAAGGCAAATAGGATTAACATAAAGGAGTAAAATAAAATCAGCACAGATGCGATGGGCCGAGGCCTGTTTCTCCGCTGTGCGATGCTATTACTATTTGTGGGAGTTCATTGTACATAAATTGGCTGCCATTCTTGCCCATAGTGACAAGAGTGATTTCACTTCAAATGTAAATCATCATCAACTTGTTCAGCAAAGAAGCATAATTCAAGTATATATTAAGGATAGGTTTGCCAATATCACTCACGGTTACTTTGTAATCCAACGAATACAAGATATTATTGTACGGTGTCAACATATGTTCTCCCTCACAACTCTAAGCAAATTAAAGATCGCCAAAATTAGAGGCATGCAATTTACGTCTTAACAAAATATACAAGACTTGTATGAGGTGATTACCATTTGGAATCTATATTCTAATTTAATCATGACAGTCATGGTAAAACCGTATCAAGCCACACAAAATAGTACAAAAGTTTCAGCTTTTAGTATGCAGTAATAACTGGAGAATGGACTATCTTGGGCCTGATGTTTGTGTGAATATTGTGAAGGAATAGGGAATTAGCAGGATCTCAGCTTGTGTGTGGGGCATCCAGGAATCCAAACAATCAATAGCAAGGGCTCAATAACATTATCTTTATGCTCTTCCAGAGAGTCAATTGCATCAATTGGCAGGCTGCCTGCTGACCAATGCATGTTGTGGTTGAAGAGAGCAGCTGGTAACTTGAACACCCCCAGGAACAAAGGAGGCTACAGTAGACATTACCTAGCCCACTATAGGTATTGACCTGCTCACGATTGAAGAGACCTGTCAGCGGCACTGCCTCAAGAAGGCAATAAATGTCATCAAATATCTGCACCACCCTAGCCAGGCTCTCATTTCACTACTATCATTGGGAAGGTGGTACAGGAGATGGGGGGGGGGGGGGGGGGGGGGGGGGGGGGGGGGGAAGAGGGGGGGGAGAGGGGGGGGGAGAGGGGGGGGAGAGGGGGGGAGAGGGGGGGAGAGGGGTGGCGGGTTGCTCTTTGGACAACATCGCCCCCTGCCTTGGCCGTCCCCATCCAACGCCAAAGTGCCGCCACCAAAATGGGTGGTGGTTGGGTGCACCTCGTCACCGCCTCCCCTCCTCCGCCAGCCGACAGGAAAATGCGGGACCGAGCGGTGCAGCTCAAAGATCCTATAGCTATAGTATCTTTGGTGCAGCTGCTTCAGACGGCGGAAGGAAGCCTCCGTCTCCCTTTCTTCCCCTCCCCCGGCGTGCGAGAGGAGTTGTTTTGAAAGCAACGCTGGCGGATTTGCAGGCAGCGGCAGCTAACAGGGCGATAGTGCCCGCTGCTTGAAAATCCGCCAACAGCGCTTTCAAAACAACCCCGTTCGCATGCCAAGGCCGGTAGGAGGGAGGGAGAGGGAGGCCTCCTTCCACCGGGCGGGGTGCTGGAGGAGGGGGCGGTGGAGCCACTATTGCGGCCGTTGCTGCACTGTTCAGGGCCCGTCTTTCGCTCCGACTCTTCGTCACCACGCTCCTGGTATCTTTGCCCCGCAATACAGTCCCCGCCGACACGAAACGTAGGGGTTGCCCGGCGGCACTTTGGGCGGTCAATGGCACCCGGGCAACCGCTAATTTCGAGCCCTGCATATATTTAGTGTGTTCATGCATTAACACACCTGTAGTTACTAAGAATTTCATTGTTCAGTTACCCATATATGTGACAATCCAGTCCCCACCCCAACATCCCACAAAACCTTTCTGTCAAATGTAAAATCTTAAATTTAATTGCAAATAAAACATAACCCAGCCACCAATATTACACCAAACCAGCTAAGTGAAAGACAACTTCCTTGCAAGATTGTTCCTGGTTGACTGGAAATGCAAGGGTAAAAATAATTCTCATTTTGCCCAGCAACTAATGAGGAAAGTATCCTGCAGAGTTGTACAGGTCTTGGGTGACATATTCTTCTCCAAATGAAAACCTGCTTCATGACCTTTGTATTGCCTTCTCCCAACACTTACTTTCAACTAAATTTAAATTGCATCCAATCTTAATCTTTGTACAATGTGTCTGAAAGAGAACATATTAGGAATGGTGATATATCAACATGTATAAATCCACAAAATAAACATGCGACAGATAAGAACTTGATATAACAAAGTAGCATAAAAACAATGGCAAGAGTTAAGGGCCTATCCCACCAGCATGCGATTGCATGCGTCTAGCGCGACCAAACACGGTCGCTTGAGGCGTATGGCCTCGTGGGGCCAGTACCACTTCGATCACCGGAGACGTATGGAGTTGTGCGGGGCTGGTCCCGACATCGCGCAGGGCTCCGAAAAACTGACACTGTCCGAAAATTCCACGCGCCAACGGCCTGTCGGCCCGCAGGCGCATTGGGGCGTACGCAGCGTCTTGACGGCGTACGCCTAGCGCGTGCCATTGCGTGATTACATCACCACCCGACGCCGTGCGACGTCCAAATTCAGTCGGCCCCCCCCCCCCCTCCTGCCCACCTGATTGACGAGTATGATGTCGGGACCAGCTCCGCACAACTCCATACGCCTCTGCGGTTCGAATTGAGACCGGCCCCCCGAGGCCGTACGCCTCAAGCGACCACGTTTGGTCGCGCTAGACGCATGCAATCGCATGCTGGTGGGACAGGCCCTTTTTTGTAATTAAAGGAGAATGAGAAACATATTTTACCATCCTCTCTCTGTAATTAGAAGAGGTTAAAAGACAAAAGCAATGATGGCATTGGCAAAATTAGATTGTAATAATGGTTCCGGTTCATGTAATAACCTTTTTTTAATACCAATCAAAATAAAGTGTATGATTCTACGACACGCTTGTAAGTTTTAATCACATTCCCACAAAATACATGAACACCCCAGAGGATTGTGTTTAACAATTTATTCATAAGCACCCATAGTTATCCAAACTATTTTCTATGCTCAAATTTCCACTTGGCAATTGCATAAACTATTAAAAATCCACTAATCGTTGTGAATTGTGTCAATTTTTTTAATTGACTCTCTTGGTTTAATTTGCTGAAGGTCGTATGTGCTGGGAATCCTCCAATATGTTTCTATATTGGGGACGATCAGCCATGATCACAATGAATGGCTGTGCTGGCTCGAAGGACTGAATGGCATCCTCCTGCACCTATTTTCTAATATGGTAGCAGCATACACTATTCTGAGTGCATAAGCCCCAGATTGCCACAGAACATCTAAGACACCATATGTGAGTACAGACATTGCCATTGTCGACCAGTCCTCAGGCAATTGCTCTGCAGAGTCTGACCTTTGTTTAAAAAAAATACAAAGCTTCCTTGAGGGAAACCACAATATGGGTCGCTTTTGTAATGCATCACTCGTGATAGGCCCTCAACAACTGGGGAATTGGTTGCCTCAAAAGACTTAACACGTCCTGTGGGATATCAGTTGCTGAGCTATTGGTAGGAAAAGCAGACTGTTTTTGACTGTTCTTTTGATACATTTCAATACTCTGGACTTGGGTATATAATTTTTGGTAAATTTGCAGAAATTTGGAAGGTGCACAAAATGTTTTATTCAACAGTTTGCATTCACACACTTGCAATGCACGGAAAGAATGTAAGTATGGTTGCTGGACACAGGGGCTTCTCAGTCGTTAACTAGTCTTCCTCTTCAAAAGCACCGCAATGCAAAATGATGAAGCAGATGGGATTAATGTTGAACTTGAATACTCAGTTGTCTTCACTACAGCAAAGGCCCATTAAACTGAAAAGATTTACTTGAACTGTAACTAAATAATGAGATTTAGAGAACAATGAGAGCCTTTGAAAATGATCAAATGTAGAACATAATATAACGGCTAGTTTAAATTGCGATTCTATCCTATACATGTTAATATAAAGTACAGAACGAGCGATAGTTCTATCAGTGTAAGTCAGTATGCCAAAAATATGCACTGTACATCATTCAAGCTAACAACAAGTCTGCAGGCATTGATTTAAGCGAATCATTTAAATAATTTCTGTAAATGTGAAATTACTTTGCTTCTAAGACCAGAAAACATTCTCAAATAATAGAAATCATTAAAAGTACTGTAAATAATCTAGTGGCAAATTTAAAAAAGACGCAACAAAATAAAATGTGCAAAGTGAAGCATGATTGATGTATGACCCGAAACATCACCAATTTTTTCTCTCCAGAGATGCTGCCTGTCCCGCTGACTTACTCCAGAATTGTGCATCCATCTTTGATGTATTTATCCCATTGTAAAGCAAGCCCGAATTGCTGTAGGATTTCAACAGCATATCATTCAATAGCACTTCAGTGTCAAATAAAGTGTCAATGCTGGGAACTCAGACACAAACAAAAAATTGAATTGCGCATACAATCACAATTGTTCAAAAATGAAATGCTGTAAGTGCTACAAAACCAAAATGAAAACAAGAACATTCTATGTGTCCACAAAACGAGTTCCAATGAGGAATCATTGACTCTAAACAATAATTCTGTTTCTTTCACTCTAAACAATATTTCTGTTCATCTTTAATCACATTCATTATTAAGTCTTTCGCAAATTTGATTCACTTCTCATAATATCAAACAAGTGGCACAAGCACTGGATACAGCTCTTTCCTGATCAGATTACACCCAAATGTAGTACTGAAAACCTGTGGTCCAGAAGCAAACTTGCCTCTGGCCACGCTGTTCCACAAGATACAAGATACATATATTTGTCACGTGTGCCAATTGGCACAGTGAAATGAAATCACCATGCAGCAATACAGTAAACATAAAGAACACAACATGTAGATAGAATTCAACATAAAACATCCCCACACAGCAGGATCAAAATGTCCCACCGTGAGGGAAGGCACCAAAGTCAGTTCACCAATAGTTACAACATAGGCATCTACCTGGCAATACAGAAAATTGCCCAGGCACATCCTATTCACAAAAAGCATGATTAATCTAATTGCCTAGGTCCTGCTCAATTAGTCTACTCTCAATCATTAGCAAGTCAGATGGAAGGTATTTAGCTCAAGAGTGCTGTTTTGCAGCACTTATTCATTTATCACCTGCTCATTGAAGCTCAGATTGGGATTGTCAGAATTATTTAAATCCAGACCCCATCACAGCCTTCAGCTAAATATGACTAAAGATGATAATTTCAGAGATGAGGTGAGAGTGATTGCCCTTGACATTGAGATATAATTGGACAGAACATGACATCACAGTCTTGCTAGAACTGGTTTGTGGACATCAAGGGGAAACACATCACTTCATGTTTAGCACAAAAATGGTTGTCACTATTGCTATTGTCAATTATCTTTGTCCTTGGAATCTTTTTACAGTTCCTCAGGTCAGTGTCGTATGACCACCACCTTCAGCTGCTTCTTCAATGACCTTCCTTCCATCACAAGTTCAGAATTAGCGATCCTGCCTGATGACTACAGAATTTTCTATTCTCAGCAACTGAAGCAGTCATCATCTGAATGCAGCAGTCTGGACAAAATCCAGGTATGGGCTGATTAGCATAAATAATACATCACAAAAGATGGCAATATTTCCAGCATTTTTATCTACATTTGATTTTTCCAGCATCTGCAGTTCCTTCTTAAACATTTCGTCTACTCCACTGCGAAATCTCCTCAAGTTATGCCTACTTTGAAGAAGTTCTCCTCCTCTCTCCAGACAGTTCAATAACCTCCTCTCTCACTGCTCCCCCCTCCCTCTGATTCCCCCTTCCCTCCAACTCTATGACCACATTAGGACAATAAACTCACTTGAACTTGAACACATTTTAACCCAGACCTGTTATCACAGCCACGTTTTCTTTCTCTGGACTTGTCTGCACCTCCATCTTGTACCTCATGCGTTCCAGCTCAAATTCCCTACCTCCCAGTTCGGACCCAACCTGGACTGTGGATACCGACAGGCTATCTGCCGCCTTATATGGCAGTTCTCCTTCCATGTCCAGCGATCTACTCTGGCTGCGATGCGCCGGCACCAGCAGGACCTCGCTTTGACTCTCCCGAAACTTCGGGTCTCACTCACCCAGACCTGCAACGGAGCAAAACTCTACTTCATCCAACAGCAGATCCACGCCTTCAATAAACGATTCCTGCCCACCTGGACTCCACCAAAGACCTTAAAGTCGCCCGCCTCCAGGCGGCTGCTGCCACCGACACTCCACGACTCGACCGCCTGCAGGCTCCGGGCCACAACACTGGCCCGCGCCGCCTGCCCGAACAGCACCAGGCTGAGTCACGCGACACCATCTTTGCCATGAGGAGTAGCACCAGCACTCACCACCTCCCTGACCGATCTCGGGCCCGGACCACCGAAGACGCCGCCATCGCCGACCTCCACGTGGCCGCTGCCGCCGACCTTCACATACCCATCGATGATGCCGAACCTCGCTGCCTCACCGGTAACTCTGACTACTGCCCCCTCATCGATAGCGCCGACCCTCGCTACCTCCTTGATTCATCCAAATATCGCCTCCTCACTGGGTCTGCCGAACTTTGCCGCCTCACTAGGACCGCCGAACTTCGCCGCCTCACTGGGACAGCTAAACTACGCAGCCTCACCAGCTATCCGCTGACCAGCACTTCCTCCGCTTCGCCCGCTGACCCGGACTCCACTCCCCGCGGGCCTCCACCATTGACTCTACCGACCTTCGCCACTCCACCGCCTGAAGTCTCCATGCTGCTGACTCTCACACCACGAGGTCTAACTGTGCTGGGTCCTAGTGCCCCCCCCCCCCACACAGGGAACCTCAGTGGTCATTCCACTGGGTCTTCCCCTTCCCCCTTAAACCATGCGACCCTAGCTCCTCCCACCCACACTATAGTCCTCATAACTCCCCTCCTCCCTGACCACCCACCACCCCCTACCAGACATCGCCTCGGCCTCCATCCACTCACCTGCCTTCCTCCGGCCCCAACCCTCATCCTTGCCATGTGTTCACCATCCCCCCCCCCCCCCCGACCTCCCCCTCTCTGACATCGAACGGTCTGACCTCAGCAGAGCGCTCACCTTTGTCCCCTCCGTCCCCACCTCATTGAGTTCCGCATCCGCCACGATGTGGAGCTCTTCTTCCGTCGCCTCCGCATCCTAGCGTTTTTCCATGCGAAGGAGTCCTCGCCCCCTAGTGATGCCCCCTTCTCCCGTCTCCAACGAACCCCCTCCTTTTGGATTCCCCCTCTTGGCCATCTACCTGCTTTAGACCTTTTTATTTTAAAGGCCGGCGGAACATCAACCGCCTCCACTCCCCTTTCTCACTCTAACCTCACCCTCTCTGAACATACGGCCCTCCACTCACTCTGAACATACGGCAAGGACTGGGTGATCAAACCTGCCGACAAGGGAGGTGCCATGGTAGTCTGGCGTGCTGATCTCTACAAGTCTGAGGTCAGTCGTCAACTCTCAGACACCTCCTCCTGTTTATCCTTGGACCATGACCCCACAGACAGCACCAGGCCATTGTCTCAAACATTATTGTAATTATGCTCCTACTCTTACCCCCCTAGTCTAGTTCAGTAAAACACTGAGTCAAGCACTGGCTCAACTATTCCTTATTCTTCCAAATACAAACGAACTCCCTATACAATATCTAACCACCGCAGGTCCGATCCTTGTCTCTACTCGTCCAAGCCCTTCAGCCTCGTGCGAGCAGACACCTCCAGCAGGTCACACGATCTCAAGTGCACCTCCAGAAGACTGACTCCGATCCTCGTGGGGTTCACTCTTTTATAGGCCATCGCACCGGTGGTGAGAAACTATATGGGGGGGGCAGCCCCTACAAGCCAATCACACATATCGATCATATTATACAGTTATTGACAGTTCCCTAACACAATCACAAAATACCGCATTACATTGTTTCCACAGAAGCTTCTAGATGGAAGAGTTAAATAAAATAAAGTAACATTTTCCCAGGTTGTATAAATAATATGAACAAGGCTTCACACTTTAACCAATCATCAAATAGCAGCACAAACACTCTGCAATGTAATTAACAATACCTTTTTACACCCCCTCTATAACCAATCCTGATCATGCATTTGCAGACCTTCTTATCTCGTTCTGCAAACCCTCATACATATTAACAAAGGAAGGACATCTGAACCTCACCTTATCCTCAACTTCCATCTAGGGTCCAGACTCCTTGGAGCCGTGACTTCAGCTTGCAACTTTCACAGAAAGAGGCCAAGCAGGCCCTGCAAATACAGAGATCCTCCATTTTGTGACCTCATTAATTTAGCCAATATAAACACTATCACTGGCTTCATCACTTCCGGCTCCCTGCCCTCCCAAGCCTCCAACCTCATCGTTCCCCAGCCCTGCATGGCCTGATTTTACCTTCTCCCCAAAATCCACAAACCTGACTGCCCTGGCAGAGCCATTGTTTCTGCTTGTTCGTGTTCCACCGACCATATTTCCACATACCTCAACTCCATCCTATTCCCCCTGGTTAAATCCCTCCCTACCTATGTCCAAGACACCTCACATGCTCTTCGTTTCCTCCTGGACTTCTGTTTTCTAGGCCCCCATTCCCTCATCTTCACCATTGACGTCCAGTCACTCTACACCTCCGTCCCCCACCAGGGGGGGTCTAAAAGCTCTGTTTCTTCCTCGACCGCAGAACCAACCAATCCCTGTCTACCAATACTCTTCTCTGCCTAGCGGAGCTGGTCCTTACCCTCAACAACTTTTCGTTTGACTCCTCCCATTTCCTCCAAATCCAAGGCGTAGTTATGGGCACGCGCATGGGCCCCAGCTATGCCTGCCTCTTTGTAGGGTACTTCAAACAATCCTTGTTCGAGGCGTACCGTGACCCTGTCCCCAAACTCTCCCTCCGCTACATCGACGACTGCATTGGTGCTACAAACTGCACCCATGCAGAACTCACTGACTTCATCCATTTCACCACTAACTTCCATCCGGCACTCAAATTCACCTGGACCATTTCCAACATCTCCCTACCGTTTCTAGACCTCACTATCTCCATCGGAGGTAACAGACGACTGACCGGCATCTATTATAAAGTCACTGACACCCATGGCTATCTGGACTACACTTCTTCCCACCCAGCTTCCTTTAAGGATTTCATCACCTACACCCAATTCCTCCGTCTACGCCGCATCAGCACCCAGGATGAGGTGTTCCACACCAGGGCATCGGAGATGTCCTCATTCTTTATGGAACGGGGGTTCCCCTCTTCGACTATAGATGAGGCTCTCACCAGGGTCTCTTCTATATCCCGTAACTCTGCTCTCGCTCCCCATCTCCCCACTCGTAACAAGGCCAGAGTCCCCCTTGTCCTCACCTTCCACCCTACCAGCCGGCACATACAACAGATAATCCTCCGACACTTTCGCCACCTCCAACGGGATCCCAACACTGGCCACATCTTCGCATCTCCTCCCCTTTCAGCTTTCCGCAGAGACCGCTCCCGCCGTAACTCCCTGGTCAATTCGTCCTTCCCACCCAAACCACCCCCTCCCCGGTACTTTCCCTTGCAACCGCAGGAAATGCTATACTTGTCGCTTTACCTCCTCCCTTGACTACATCCAAGGACCTAAGCAGTCTTTCCAGGTGCGGCGGAGATTCACCTGCACCTCATCCAACCTCTTCTATTGCATCCGCTGCTCTGGGTCTCAGCTGCTCTACATCGGTGAGACCAAGCAGAGGCTTGGCGATCGCTTCGCCGAACACCTTCGCTCAGTTCGCAATAACCAACCTGATATCAACTCCTCCCATTCCGAATCCGACCTTTCTGTCCTGGGCCTCCTCCATGGCCAGAGTGAGTCCCACCGTAAATTGGAGGAGCAGCACCTAATATTTTGCTAGGGTGGTTTACACCCCAGCGGTATGAACATTGACCTCCAATTTCAGGTAGTCCTTGCTTTCTCCTTCTATCCCCTCCCCTTCCCAGCTCTCCCATAGCCCACTGTCTCCGCCGCTTCCTTTCTTCTTCCCACCCCCACATCAGTCTGAAGAAGGGTCTCGACCCGAAATGTCACCTATACCTTCGCTCCATAGATGCTGCCCCACCCGCTGAGTTTCTCCAGCATTTTTATCTACCTCAGATGGCAAGATGTGCTGTAAGATTTCTACCTGCTCGTATGCTCTGTAAATGACATCAAACGTGAAGGCTTGGGGCATTTCACTTGCCCTGTATTTGGAACGTTCCAGTGAATGGTCAAGATAGCCCTCTGGGTTGGTTGCAACAACAGTGGAAACAAGTGGTCTGATTGCTCCTGCAGCCTAGAGACAAAACAAAAATAACAGCTTTAGAATCTATCTCCTCAATGAAGTTAAAGGAATGGACAGTAGATAATACAGTTAAAAATAAACACCCAATACATGCTGGATAACAACTGGCTGAGAATCTGCACTGAAGCTCAGGGTGTAGAACATATATTAGCAGTCATGACGACTTGGGGTACATACAAGGTGGTCATGAAGACAAAGCAAAGACCTTTTGCTAGACTCATGTCTTTAATGTCGGGGCTGGAGTTGTGAGGCAACAGCTTTACCTACTGTGTCACAATATTACCCGTTGTGTATGATGGCGCAACACAGCCATTGTCACAAAAGAAGTCTAATAAATGCAACCAGAGTGCTACTTGTGCTTAGAATAATGAGGAAACTGAAACGGACTCCAATATTCATCAAATATCAATGACAGATTCAAGGAGAAATGGAAGATTAAAGATGGCAATGTAATAGCAAAAAAGGTAGGATCAAGAATAAGCTTTTCTCCAATAGGAATAATGAATGTATGTTTGAAAGAAAGTAAAACAGCATCTGTGTAATGGGAGCTGTTCTATGATCAAGAAAGAGCACAAAAAAGCAGTTTAAAGGTCTAGATTCGTGGACAAGCTGAGGTTCGGACATGTAAACAGAAGCTGGTACCACGTAATGGCTAGGATAAGCATTGATGATCTGATTGTCTTTTCCCTTTTATGCATATGATCAGAAAAGATGGCTGTCGATAGTTAATTCACTTTGATATCTGCATGGCCTTCCATGGAAGCCAAAATTCCACACACCAACCCCAGTGCTTCCAATTTTCTGCATCCTTTGGTTATGTCGGTGTCATTCAGAACCATTCATTGCTCAAGTGGCAAATATGAAGTTATACAATACTTTTGTGATTATTTTTCTAATAAGTCTGAAAAGAAGGATATATTAATGCAACGGTCCAAATGTCAATTATGACATCATCCAATTTAAAACATTTGTGCAATTTATATTAATGAAAAAGGCTTAATTTAATAAGAAACAACACACATGTCTATTTATCTCTGTCAGTTTGGACTTATCCTCAAATCAATTTTGGCTTTGAGGTGCATAACAGCTTTCATTTAGGATGATTAGGTTTGGAGGACGCGAATACTCCAAAATTGCTTCCACATGTTCCTATCACACAGATTGGTTTGTACAAGTTAAATTCACAAAGTGGCAACATTTCACAGACGTTTTATCGTGAATTAAGCTTCCTGTGAAAACTAATATTTCTAGTCGCAGGCAAGTCCTCTACTTTTACAGGCAGAAACGAGTACCTCAGGTTCAGACACCGCCGCCAGAATTTATATTAAAATTTGTGTCATGCACGGAATGTCAAAGCCACATAAAAGCAGACATTTCACATTCTTTTAGCCAAGAGTATGTAGTACTTGCAATTTGAGTGCACCTTAAGTTGTGGTAAGGAATCTCAAGAAATAATTGAATAACGTCTGTCCGATCATTCAGATCTGTCGTCTTTACTCTCTTAACTGAGCAGACGTCTGGAATCGGCTGGAGTCACAGATCACACTCCAGCTGAATGACGGTCACATGATCATATGCACAGGGTTCGTGACTTCTCCATTATCATGTGAATGAAATGTAATACGCGCAAAACATTCATTCTCTTCACCTCTCTATGGATGCTACTTTTTAGTTTGGTTTAGTTCAGTTTAGAGATGAAAAGCAGAAACAGGCCTTTCGGCACACCGTGTCTGTGCCGACCAGCGATTCCCATACACTAGCACTATCCTACACACTAGGGACAATTTACAAATGTTCTTTTACCAAAGCCAATTAACCTACAAACCTGTATATCTTCAGAGTGTGGGAGGAAAACAGAGTTCCCGGAGAAAAACCCACGCTGTCTCGGGGAAAACATACGAACTCTGTACTGACAGCACCCGTAGTCAGGATGGAACTCTGGTCTCTGGCTCTGTCAGGCAATAACTCCACCGCTGCCCCACATGCCGCCCCATAGAAGTTTGTGCTGACTTCTTCCAGCAGTTTCTGCTTTTGGTTAATATTTCTAGCATTGCTAGCTTCCTGTTCCACCTTCACATGGCCTTCCAACAATGCTACCCTCAGTGAGTTACAGGGATGCTCAATTCACAGTGACTTACTCACTAATGCTTCAAAAGATTTTGCACCATCAAAAACCACAAGTTGAAGTCATGAATGTGGTGAAGTACTCTCCACCAATGGGGAGTTTTTCGGACGATAACAGCAGGTAGCAACATATCTATTCAATTCTATGCAGTTCAGTTTATTGCCACGTGTACCAAGGTACTGTGAAAAGCTTTTGTTGCGTGCTAACTAGATAGCGGAAACACAATACACGAGTACAATCGAGCCATTTACTATGCACCGTCAATGCGGATTGACCAAATAACTGCTGGAACACAGAATACTCCAACAAGAGGTTTAGGCACACGGAAGTACAAGGAATAGTGCAATACGGATCATATACAGGCAGATGAGATAAGTTTAGTTTGGTATCGTGTTCGGCACAAACATTATGCGCCAAAGGGCCCTTTCCTGTGCTGTAACAGTTCTATGTTCTCCATGTCGCAGTTATGAAGGTCAATCAGTCTCAACTATTTTCTTACAGAGCTCTGTGGGAAAAGACCGTCAGGTCTTACAACCAACAAGTCACAGATTGTCTTGTTGGTTGTAAGTTAAATCCCCGGGCTGTTTTCGCAAAAAGTCACAAGATACAATAGACCAAACTCAATACCCAAATCGCACAGGCTTATTCAAAAATTCCAAACTGTCTCATTCCATGAATGTTCAAGTGGTCTGCAAACAGGCAACAACAGTCTTTAATAAGGTGTGACAGCTGCCATGATTTATTCACTCTATATTCTCCGGTGTTCCTGGTATCTTCACACTCAATATGTTCTCAATGCACCCATGAGTAACAATTGTCTGTAGTTTCCCCACATAGTTTGATCAATATGCCTAAATAAACTTCTGTCAGACAAGTTAATAAAACCTCACTTCATAATCTGTCTTCACTTGGATTGGACAAGCCATGTCATGAAACATTTTTTTAGCATTCAGGATTTATTTTATTCATCAATTCATTCCTCGCGCAAAACAACAGTGAGTGCTTTGTGTTAAACATTGTTTGAAAACAGATAAGTAGGAAGGAAAGCTGGGGAAACAAGACAAAAAACTGTGTTCATGTGATGCAAAAACTGACCTTTTAAAACTCATCGATATGAACCAACTGAAGTCGAATCAGTATCAGGGACGGGTATTGTTTTATCATAAAATGTTTATTATAATTTAGACCCATGTTTTAGCTCCAATTGGTAAAAAATGATATTTAAAATGCAGAGGCTTTGATACATTTGGTGAAATTGAGATAATGTGTTTCAGTCATAATTATATTGAAATATTGCATTGTCACATCTTAAAAAAAATTATATCTTTCTATTGATTTACACAAAATTCATCAATAAAATGATTACTAAATATAACAAGTGACCAGATATAGAGTAAATAAGCAGTGAAATTTACAGGAATACATTTGGAGGAAACACAACAAACTGCAGATGCTGGTTTATAAAAAGACCCAAAGCGCCAGAGTAACTCAATGGGCCAGGCAGCATCTCCGGAGAACATGGTTAGCTGCTGAGTTGTTCCAGCACTTTGTGTCTTTTTTGACCTAGAGGATATTTTTCTAAAATTGTATACTCCTCCTTACTATCAGCAGAAGGTATTTTAACACACGTGGAATTTGGCAGGGAAATCATGTTATACAAGACAAATGCATAATTTGTGAAGCACTATGTTGCAAAAAATTGAATTCATACCATTTCTTCTTGCATGTAAACACTCTTCTTTTCTTTGCATAGACCTTACATTGAAAAATAATTATCTTTGTGAACGTTCACAGTGTCTGGTCAACTTATGTCAATCTCTAAATATGGTTCTAACAAATAACTGGAATAAAAATGAACAGAATAATCTTCCCTTAGCCTCCTCCACAACCACCACCTCCCTGCCCCCCAACCTTATGTTTTTGTCCTTAATGGATGAGTGGTTTCCTTTCTCATTTCATCTGTCAGCAGCCACAATTCATTCCCAAATTCAGTACAGAATAAAAGGTAATTCTGTATGCAAGAAACAAAACTATTCAAAACTCCTCATAATAACCCTTTCAGGTAAATGCCATAGGTTGTACAAGCTTGCCAGCCCAACCCAACCTCACGAAAGATTTGAAAAGGATCTATTATAGCACAACCTCCAATGATAATTACTCCAAGACTGAAGGCTACCACACAAAGTAATCTATCACGTCTTCTCTGTACAAAAAGAAACATTTTTGTAATGAATTAATCATAACAATGACTTGCCATCACCCAAAAACAAGTTTCCACCTAATAACGTAAATTGTTCTTTCCTCACACTGGGTTTCAACTACATTATGTATTTTTACCCACAATTAAAAAGATATAGAATCAGCCAAGGCTCTGTTCAACAAGGATTGTTCACGGAAATTACGGGACAATAGATGAGGGCAGTATCAGGTTTAGTGGTAACAACTCTATGGGCCAAGAAATCTACTTGCATTCTTCATGTTCATGGATAAAGCAGTAAGATCAGTCTAAAGGGCCTGTCCCACTACGGCGACTAAATTCGCGAGTTTAGAAGAATTTGCCCTCGACTCATACTAGCAGCATGGTCGACACGAGGTCCTAGGAGGTCTTTGTAACTCTCCTTCATGCTCGAGAGTAGTCCCCGCGTACTCGAGGCCTCAGCTGGGTCGCAGCGTATTTTTTCAACATGCTAGAAAATACCCTCTAGTAAAAAAAGGTGGCCAAGGAAAAAAAAAAATCTATATTTCTTTTACTCGTAGGTTTAGTCGAGGTAGGTCGTAGTAGGTCGTAATGCTATCATAGGTAGTCAAAGGTAAAGCATGTTGAGAAAATAAAGGCAAGTTAAATACCCGCTAAACTTTATTAAAAGTGTCTCCACTCCTTCTCTCTCCCCCCCCCCCCCCCCCCCTTAAAGGACTTACCGCAAATGAGCCAGCCATCTTAATCGCGGGTGTGAATTTCAGAAAGTGCCCCCCCTGTCGCTGAAAAGTCGCATTAGTGGGACAGGCCCTTAAGTGATAAAGATAACCTTGGGTCAACGGGTGATTGTGTTACCTGTAGCAAGAAAAATAATAGAAATAATCCTGACTGCATGAGAATGAAGAAAGATGATAAAAGGATACAGTTCTGGAGTAACTCAGCAGGTCAGGCAGCATCTCTGGATAATATCGATAGGTGGTTTTGGATCAAGGCCCTTAATCAGACTGATTGGAGGGGGGGGGGGGGGGGGGAAGGAGGAGAGGAGGAGAAGAAAGCTGGCAAGATTATGTTTTTAAGACATTTAGGAAAATCAGCAATATTCCAGGTTTTAATTTGTCTGAAAGCTTTTGGATAAGCCAGGGCATAAAATATTTAAAGACATTATATCAGCACAGAATTCCTGAAGTTACTCAGAAAGTGTCAATGTTAGAGGAAACAGCATGAAGTTACATCAGGCTGGAAGGTATTGATATTGCAGAGTTTTGGGGTAAAGCGTTTGTGAATGAGCAAAGGGCTGACTAGGGATGGAGAGTGAACCGCTGACTGACCAAGAGAGTCACAGGCTCCCAAATGTAAAATTGCTTCACTCAGTAGGTTAGGCCACAGGCGTAGACCAAGGATCAGGGGGAAAAGGCAAACTTCTAGAACTGCAATAACCAAGAGCCTATGGATGGAAAGTGTTAACCTTTCCTCCTTTTGTGAACAGGAAGTACGGCAGGAAATGAAAAGACCTGTCATTCTTACGTTAGTTGTGAATAAAACTGATCAATGACTGTAAGCAATGAGGTGTAAAGAGTAGTTGATACAAAATTAATAGCACTTTTTGAAAAAAAACATAAGGGAATGCAATGTACAGATTTTCAAGCAAAAATCTTCATTATAATTTTGCAGATAGAACACAAATTGCAAGCATGCCTAGCATCAAAAGAGATATGGTAATATGACAGAACATCAAAAGTGAAAGAGTAAAGCCCCTGTCCCACTTGAGTGTCCTTGGCACGCTAATTATGCGACTTCATCGTCGCGTTGAGGCGCACGGATATAGTTTGGGCCGCGCGGGACAGTGGCATGGAGAAGCGCGGACGGGTATGGAGTTGTGCGCAGTATCGCGCGGCGCTCCGGGATTTTGTAGATAAACAAAATCTTTGCGCGCCTCTGGCGTGACATAGCATGTACGCGCGCAGGCGTATTGCGGTCCCACGATACCCGTGGCCTCAATGCGACGACGAGGTCACGTAATTAGCATGCCAAGGACACGCAAGTGGGACAGGGGCTTTAGGATAAATACTTGACTGGACGCAGTAATGCCATAATGTTAATATTAGAGTTTAGGGATTTTAAATCTTCATTTTGCTGGTACTAATCCTGAGCAAAGACAGTGTGAAAGAGCAGTCTTTCAGCATCTCATCTCAGCATACATCATACTGCCGTGGTGAGACACAGCACTAGGAGATCTGGGTGTTCTGCAAGGACATGACAGCTGGTATCAAAAATGTATGAGTTCATTTGAATGTACCTATAGAATGATTTAAGTATGCTTGATTCAACATAAGGACTTAGTTATCTGGGTGTTCTGTAAGGAGATGACAGCCAATATCAAAAATGTATGAGTAAATGAGAATAGTAGATGGTGTTTAAACCAAACAAGTGTGAGGTATTGCACTGTGGGTGGTCGTGTGCAAGGGGAAAGTATGCAGTTAAATGGCACAACTCTTTACAGCGTCGATGTATTGAGAGATCGAGGGAAGACCCGACGGAAGTATATAAAATTATGAGAGGCATACATAGGGTTGACACTCAAAACCTTTTTTGCAGGGTGGAAAAGGTGAGATGGCAAGATGAGAGTGGCAAAGTTTAAAAATGTGTGGGGCAATTTTATTTTACACAGTTAGCGCTGCATGGCTTGAATGTGGTACCAGGAGTGGTGTAGCAGAGGCAGATACGATCGTGGTAATTAAGAAGTCTTTAGATTGGCACATGGATATGTGGGAATGAAGGGATTTGGATCAGGTACAGGCATAGGATTAGTTTAAGTTGGCATCATGTTCAGCATGGGCATTGTGGGCCGGAGGGCCTGCTTCTGCACTCTTCTTTATCTCTCCACATCACCGTCTATATCTCCCGTTTCCCTGATCCCTGACCAGTCTGAAGAAGGGTCTCGACCCGAAACATCGCCTATCTCCTTCGCTCCTTAGATGCTGCTGCACCCGCTGAGTTTCTCCAGCTTTTTGTGTAACCCCCCTGCTTCTGCACTCGACTGCTTTATGTTCTATGTTTGCATTCATCAGGCAAGGCGTTGAAAATATGATTCAGGAACTCATGTTGCAGCTTCATAAAATCTGGTAGCCCCACTACAGGAGGGTTGTGAAGGCTTTGGGGAGGATGCAAAAGATATTTGCCAGACTTGCGCCTGTATTGGAGGGAATGAGCTATCAGGCAAAGTTGGACAAACTTGGATTACTTTCTCTGGAGTGTCAGAGGTTGTGGGGAAATCTGACAGAAGAGAGGCCCAGGAGCCGTTGGATCGGGAGGAGTAGCGTCCGGGTGGCGAGTTCAAAAAACGGAGCGCGGGGCTTTGTTTCACGGAGGACCAGGAGCGGTTGGAGCGGGAGTATCCAATCTGTAACGTTCCATCATATTTCAAAATAAGTGGGCTTGAGGAAGCCGCTGATTGGTGGAAGCGGACCAGAGGAAGCAGCCGATTGGGAGTCAGATCCCTGCTGATTTCTTCCAGCACTTTGTATTGTATCCTGGGTAAGGGGGGAGAATGAGGACCAGGGCAGTTTACTGTTCTGGAGGTCAGATGTGGGAAGTCATGGAGTCTGATAGCCTTCCAGACGTCCACATCTTGCACCAGATGCGTCAAGATGGGGCTCCTAAGGGACCGTATTAGGAACCTGGAGCAGCAGCTCGATGACCTCTGTCTAGTCAGGGAGAGTGAGGAGGTCATAGAGAGGAGTTATAGAGAGGTGGTCACTCCAAGACCACGGGAGGCAGACAAGTGGATCACGGTTAGGAGGGGCAAGGGGCAGAGGCAGGGACTAAAGAGTACCCCGGTGGCTGTACACCTTGGAAATAAGTACTCCTGTTTGAGTACTGTTGGAGGGGACAGCCTACCTGGGAGTAGCGACAGCA
This sequence comes from Okamejei kenojei, assembly GCA_035221665.1. Classification (NCBI taxonomy): domain Eukaryota; kingdom Metazoa; phylum Chordata; class Chondrichthyes; order Rajiformes; family Rajidae; genus Okamejei; species Okamejei kenojei. Next base: position 45,371,613 of record CM069132.1, read on the forward strand.
GCCGGGCCTCCGGCACAGAGACCGGCCCTGTTGCTCAGAAGGGTAAGGAAAAGAAGAGGAGGGCAATATTAATAGGGGACTCTATAGTTAGGGGGTCAGATAGGCGATTCTGTGGACGCAGTCAGGAGACCCGGATGGTAGTTTGCCTCCCTGGTGCCAGGGTCTGGGATGTGTCTGAACGTGTCCAAGATATCCTGAAATGGGAGGGAGAGGAGCCTGAGATCATGGTACATATAGGTACCAATGACAAAGGTAGAAAAGGAGAAGAGGTCCTGAAAGGAGAATTCAGGGAGTTAGGAAGAGAGTTAAGGAGAAGGACTGCAAAAGTAACAATCTCAGGATTACTGCCTGTGCCACGCGACAGTGACAGTAGGAATGGAGCGAGATGAAGGATAAATGTGTGGATGAAGGACTGGTGTAGAGGGCAGGGATTCAAGTTTCTGGATCATTAGGACTTCTTTTGGGGAAGGTGTGACCTGTACAAAAAGGACGGGTTGCACTTGAATCCGAGGGGGACCAATATCCTGGCGGGGAGATTTGCAAAGGCTACTGGGGAGACTTTAAACTAGAACGGTTGGGGGCAGGGACTCAAATAGAAAACGCTAGTAGACAGTGTGTGAGGCAGGAGGCAGAGAAGGAAAGCACTCAGACCCAACATGTAGGGGAGAAAGAAAAGAAGGATAATAAACAGAGAATAAGAGGTGGTGGGTTTCTTAAATGTGTATATTTGAACGCTAGGAGCATTGAAAGAAAGGTGGATGAGCTTAGAGCTGGATGGACACCTGGAAGTATGATGTTGTGGTGATTAGTGAAACATGGTTGCAGGATGGCTGTGATTGGAAACTAAATATTCCAGGATTTCGTTGCTTCAGGTGTGATATAATTGGAGGGGCAAGAGGTGGAGGTGTTGCATTGCTTGTCAGGGAAGATATTACAGCTTTGACAGGATAGATTAGAGGGCTCGTCTAGGGAGGCTATTTGGGTGGAACTGAGAAATGGGAAAGGTGTAGCAACACTTATAGGGGTGTATTATAGACCGCCAAATGGGGAGCGAGAATTGGAAGAGCAAATATGTAAGGAGATAGCAGATATTAGTAGTAAGCACAAGGTAGTGATTGTGGGAGATTTCAATTTTCCACACAGACTGGGAAACACATTCTGTAAAAGGGCTGGATGGTTTGGAGTTTTTTTAAATGTGTGCAGGATAGTTTTTTGCAGAAATACATAGAGGTACCTACTAGAGAAGGGGCAGCGCTGGACCACCTGTTAGGAAATGAGACCGGTCAGGTGGTGGAGGTATGTGTTGGGGAGCACTTCGGGTCCAGTGATCACAATACCATTAGTTTCAATATAATTATGGAGAAGGTCAGAACTGGACCAAGGGTTGAGATTTTTGATTGGAAAAAGGCTAACTTTGAGGAGATGCGAAAGGATTTAAAAGGAATGAATTGGGACATTTCGTTTTATGGGAAGGATGTAGAAGAGAAATGGAGGACATTTAAAGGTGACATTTTAAGAGTACAGAATCTTTATGTCCCTGTTCGGTTGAAAGGAAAGAGTAATAATTGGAAAGAGCCATAGTTTAAGGGAAATTGGACACGGTTTGTAAAAAGAGAGAGATCTACAATAATTATAGGCAGTATGGAGTAAATGAGGTACCTGGAGTATAAAGAATGTAAAAAGAATCTTAAGAAAGAAATTAGAAAAGCTAAAAGAAGATATGAGGCTGCTTTGGCAAGTAAGGTGTAAGTAAATTCAAAGGGTTTCTACAGCTATATAAATAGCAAAAGGATAACGAGGGATAAAATTGGTCCAATAGAGAGTCGGAGTGGACAGCTATCTGCAGAGCCAAAAGAGATGGGGGAGATATTGAACAATTTATTTTCTTCGGTATTCACCAAGGAGAAGGATATTGAATTATGCGAGGTAAGGGAAACAAGTAGAGTAGCTATGGAAACTATGAGGATCAAAGAAGAGGAAGTATTGACACTTTTGATAAATATAAAAGTGGATATGTCTCCAGGTCCTGACAGGATATTCCCTAGGACATTGAGGGAAGCTAGTGTAGAAATAGCAGGGGCTATGACAGAAATATTTCAAATGTCATTAGAAACGGGAATGGTGCCGGAGGATTGGCGTACTGCGCATGTTGTTCCATTGTTTAAAAAGGATTCTAAGAGTAAACCTAGCAATTATAGACCTGTTAGTTTGACGTCAGTAGTGGGCAAATTAATGGAAAGGATACTTAGAGATAATATATATATAAGCATCTGGATAAACAGGGTCTGATTAGGAACAGGCAACATGGATTTGTGCCTGGAAGGTCATGTTTGACTAATCTTCTTGAATTTTTTGAAGTGGTTACTAGGGAAATTAATGAGGGTAAAGTGGTAGATGTTGTCTATATGGACTTTATTAAGGCCTTTGAAAAGGTTCCACATGGAAGGTTGGTTAAGAAGGTGCAATTGTTGGGTATTAATGGTGGAGTAGCAAGATGGATTCAACAGTGGCTGAATGGGAGATGCCAGAGAGTAATGGTGGATAACTAGTTTGTCAGGTTGGAGGCCGGTGACTAGTGGGGTGCCTCAGGGATCCGTGTTGGGTCCACTGTTGTTTGTCATATACATCAATGATCTGGATGATGGTGTGGTAAATTGGATTAGTAAGTATGCAGGTGAGACTAAGATAGGTGGTGTTGTGGATATTGAAGTCTACAGAGAGATTTCGGCCATTTGGAAGAGTTGGCTGAAAGATGGCAGATGGAGTTTAATGCTGATAAGTGTGAGGTGCTACATCTTGGCAGGACAAATCAAAACAGGACGTACATGGTAAATGGTAGCGAATTGAGGAATGCAGTTGAACAGAGGGATCTAGGAATAACTGTGCATAGTTCCCTGAAGGTGGAATCTCATGTAGATAGGGTGGTAAAGAAAGCTTTTTGTGTGCTGGCCTTTATAAATCAGAGCATTGAGTATAGAAGTTGGGATGCAATGTTAAAATTGTACAAGGCATTGGTGAGACCAATTCTGGAGTATGGTGTACAATTTAGGTCGCCAAATTATAGGAAGGATGTCAACAAAATAGGGAGTACAGAGGAAATTTACTAGAATGTTGCCTGGGTTTCAGCACCTAAGTTACAGAGAAAGGTTGAACAAGCTAGGTCTTTATTCTTTGGAGCACAGAAGGTTAAGGGGGGACTTGATAGAGGTCTTTAAAATGATGAGAGGGATAGACAGAGTGGACGTGGATAAGCTTTTTCCTTAAAGAGTAGGGAAGATTCAAACAAGAGGACATGATTTGAGAATTAAGGAACAAAAGTTCAGGGGTAACATGAGGGGGAACTTCTTTACTCGGAGAGTGGTAGCTGTGTGGAATGAGCTTCCAGTGGAAGTGGTGGAGGCAGGTTCGATTTTATCATTTAAAAATAAATTGGATAGGTATATGGACAGGAAAGGAATGGAGGGTTATGGTCTGACTGCAGGTAGATGGGACTAGGTGAGAGTAAGTGTTCGGCACGGACTAGAAGGGCCAAGATGGCCTGTTTCCGTGCTGTAATTGTTATATTATATGGTTATATAAAATTATGTGAAGCATGGACAGGGTAGACAGTCAAAACATTTTTTTTTTTTTTAAAGGTGGAAATACCAAAGACCAAAGGACAAAGCTTTAAAGTCAGAGGGTGAATGTTTAAAGGAGATGACAAAGCAATATTTAAAATTATTATTTTTTTGCACAGACACAGAGGGGTGGGTGCCTGGAATGCGCTGCCAGGGGCGGTACTGGAAACAGATATGATAAGAGGCTTTTATATAGGCACATGGATATGCAGGGTGTGGACGTACATGGATCACGTGCAGGCGGAAGAGATTAACTTGGCATCATGTTCAGCATCGACATTGTGAGTGGAATGCCTGTTCCTATCCTGTACTTTCCTATGTTCTATTTTTGTAACTGCTGTGAACCCAGACGGTTGCCCTCCTCTGAACTCTCAATGAGCCCAGCGCCTTCCTCCAGTACCATAACTTTCAACGATTCTCTGCTCACTTTCACACAGAACGTACAACACAGAAACTGCCTGCCCAGCCAACAAGTCAGTACCAATATTTGTTTTTTCAAATTATGCGCATAGAAACATAGAAATTATGTGCAGGAGCAGGCCAGTCGGCCCGTCGAGCCTGCACCGCCATTCAATATGATCATGGCGGATCATCCAACTCAGTATCCTGTACCTGCCTTCTTTCCATACCCCCTGATCCCTTCAGCCACAAGGGCCACATCTAACTCCCTCTTAAATATGGCCAACAAACTGGCCTCAACTACCTTCTGTGGCAGAGAATTCCACAGATTCACCACTCTCTGTGTGAAAAACAATTTTCTCATCTCGCTCCTAAAAAGACTTCTCCCTTATCCTTAAACTGTGACCCCTTGTCCTGGACTTCCCCAACATCGGGAACAATCTTCCTGCATCTAGCCTGTCCAACCCCTTAAGAATTTTGTAAGTCTCTATGAGATCACCCCTCAATCTTCTAAATTCCAGCGAGTACAAGCCGAGTCTATCCAGTCTTTCTTCATATGGAAGTCGTGCCATCCCAAGAATCCGTCTGGTGAACCTTCTCTGTACTCCCTCTATGGCAAGAATGTCTTTCCTCAGATTAGGAGACCAAAACTGTACGCAATACTCCAGGTGTGGCCTCACCAAGACCCTGTACAACTGCAGTAGAACCTCCCTGCTCTTGTACTCAAATCCTTTTGCTATGAATGCCAACATACCATTTGCTTTCTTCACAGCCTGCTGCACCTGCATGCCTATTTTCAATGACTGGTGTACCATGACACCCAGGTCTTGCTGCATCTCCCCTTTTCCTAATCGGTCACCATTCAAATAATAGTCTACCTTCCTGTTTTTGCCACCAAAGTGGATAACCTCACATTTATCCACATTATAGTGCATCCGCCATGCATTTGCCCACTCACCCAACCTATCCAAGTCATCCTGCAGCCCCCTAGCATCCTCCTCACAGCTAACACTGCCCTCCAGCTTCGTGTCATCCGCAAACTTCGAGATGTTGCATTTAATTCCCTCGTCCAAATCATTCATGTATATTGTAAATAGCTGAGGTCCCAGCACTGAGCCTTGCGGCACCCCACTAGTCACTGCCTGCCATCCTGAAAAGGACCTGTTCACTCCTACTCTTTGCTTCCTGTCTGCCAGCCAGTTCTCTATCCACATCAATACTGAACCACCAATACCGTGTGCTTTAGGTTTGTATACCAATCTCTTGTGTGGGGCCTTGTCGAAAGCCTTCTAAAAGTCCAGATATAACACATCCACTGCTTCTCCCTTATCCACACTACTAGTTACATCCTCAAAAAATTCAATAAGATTCGTCAGACATGATTTACCCTTCGTAAATCCATGCTTTGTCCAATGATTTCACCACTTTCCAAATACGCTGCTATCCCATCTTTAATAACTGACTCTAGCAGTTTCCCCACTACCGATGTTAGACTAACTGGTCTGTAATTCCCCGTTTTCTCTCTCCCTCCCTTTTGAAAAAGTGGGGTTACATTAGCTACCCTCCAATCCTCAGGAACTACTCCAGAATCTAAAGAGTTTTGAAAAATTATCACTAAGGCATCTGCTATTTCTGGGGTTACTTCCTTAAGTACTCTGGGATGCAGCCCATCTGGCCCTGGGGATTTATTAGCCTTTAATCCATTCAATTTACCTAACTCCACTTTCCGGCTAACCTGGATTTCACTCAGTTCCTCCATCTCATTTGACCTGCGATCCCCTGCTATTTCCGGCAAATTATTTATGTCTTCCTTCGTCAAGGCAGAACCAAAGTAGTTATTCAATTGGACTGCCATGTCCTTGTTCCCCATGATCAATTCACCCGTTTCTGACTGCAAGGGACCTACATTTGTTTTAACTAATCTGTTGCGCTTCACATATAAATAAAAACTTTTGCAGTCAGTTTTTATGGTTTCCTACCAGTTTTCTTTCATATTCCATTTTCCCTTTCCTAATTAAGCCCTTTGTCCTCCTCTGTTGGTCTCTGAATTTCTCCCAGTCCCCTGGTAGGCTGCTTTTTCTGGCTAATTTGTACGCTTTTTCTTCGATACAATCCCTGATTTCCCTCGTTATCCACGGATGCGCCACCTTCCCTGATTTATTCTTTTGCCATACTGGGATGAACAATTGTTGTAGTTCATCCATGCAGTCTTTAAATGCCTTCCATTGCATATCCACCGTCAACCCTTCAAGAATCAATTGCCAGTCTATCTTGGCAAATTCACGTCTCATACCCTCAAAGTTACCTTTCTTTAAGTTCAGGACCCGTGTTTCTGAATTAACAATGTCACCTCTCCACCCTAATGAAGAACTCAACCATATTATGGTCACTCTTGCCCAAGGGGCCACGCACAACAAGGCTGCTAACTAACCCTTCCTCATTACTCAATATCCAGTCTAGAATAGCCTGCTCTCTCGTTGGTTCCTCCACATGTTGGTTTAGAAAACTCTCCCGCATACATTCCAAGAAATCCTCTTCCTCAGCACCCCTTCCAATTTGATTCACCCAATCTATATGTAGATTGAAGTCACCCATTATAACGGTTTACCTTCGTTGCACGCATTTCTAATTTCCTGTTTGATGCCATCCCCAATTCCACTACTACTCTTAGGTGGCCTGTACACAACACCCACTAGTGTTTTCTGCCCCACAGTGTTTCGCAGCTCCACCCATATCGATTCCACATCCTCCAAGCTAATGTCATTCCTTTATATTGCGTTAATCTCCTCTCTAACCAGCAACGCTACCCCACCTCCTTTTCCTCTCTGTCTATCCCTCCTGAATATTGAATATCCCTGGATGTTCAGCTCCCAGCCTTGGTCACCTGGAGCCATGTCTCCGTGATCCCAATTATATCATAATTATTAATAGCTATCTGCACATTCAACTCATCCACCTTATTATGAATGCTCCTCGCATTGAGACACAAAGCCTTCAGGCTTGTTTTTACAACACACTTGGCCCTTTTACAATTATGTTGAAAAGTGGCCCTTTTAGATTTTTGCCCTGGATTTGTCTGCCTGCCACTTCTCACCTTGCTACCTATTGCTCCTATCCTCATTTTACACCCCTCTGTCTCTCTGCTCACACATTTAAGAAACCCTCCACTTCTTATTCTCCATTTGCTATTTTTTTCTTCTTTCCTCCCTACGTGTTGCGTCTGACTGCTTCTCTTCTCTGCCTCCTGCCTCACAAACGGACTATTTGCCTTCTCTATTCGAGTCCCTCCCCCCAACCGATCTAGTAAAAAGTCTCCCCAGTAGCCTTGCATTGCTGTGCAGATGACATGAAATTCCAATCCAGGTCACAAATGGATACTTTTGCCACAACTCAAAGTTTATTTCTCTACACTGGATGCAATACAAATCACTCCATTCAAAAAAGGTAACTGGGTTCCTTCATGAAGCAACAGATGCCATTCAACCAAATAGATTTTCAAATGTAAAAGTGGAAAAATCTTAGTTTATCAGTGAAATTACTGGCCTGCATATCCCAATTCAGGGAAGGGGGAAGGACTGTAAGTAGTTAGAAATGAGCACTCTTTAACCCAGTAGGTAGAGGAAATCATGCCTCAGGAAAGCTGCAGAAACTACCACAACTGAAAATGTCAAAACTAAGATGGATGGATCTTTTAATGGACAACATTCTGAAGGATTACAGAATCAAGGCCAGCCAGTTAATGATCAACCCAGAGGTTAAACACAAAAAGCTGGAGTAACTCAGCAGGTCAGGCAACATCTCTGGAGAAAAGGAAAAGGTGACGTTTCGGGTCGGGACCCTTCTTCAATGTTGACTTGAAATGTCACCTCTTCCTTTTCTCCAGAAATCCTGCCTGACCCATTGAGTTACTCCAGCTTTTTGTGTCTATCATCAGTGTAAACCGGCAGCTGCAGTTCCTTCCTACACACAATAACCAACCCAGGTCTCCTTGAATTGTGGTACCAATAACAGCCTGTCTCTGTTTCTGAATGGCGTTTCAGTGCACTTACTTACCCCATGCTCGTTTGCTGCACTGGCTACTCTGTAGAGAATGTCTTCTTCCACAAAAGGTCTCACTGCATCATGGATGATGACCACTTCAGGTTTCTCCAGCCACGACTGATGGGGCCGATTTTCCACCAATGCTTTTAACCCATTAAAAATGGACTGATGGCGAGTAAGCCCACCTACAACAACTGTTGCCCGCGAGTGACTGTATCGGTCTATTACAGAATTCATCAATTCAAAGTTCTGTTGGGACACCACGACCACAACTTCTGTTATCCAATGAACTCTACAAAACAAAACAAAAAATATTAAAAAGGAAACTGCAAAGATGTTTCACAAAATCAAGAATCATATTATTACTATTGCACGTTTACAACAAGATTTTAGTTCAGATCAATTATATGAATAATTAGAAACCATTTCCTTTTCAACAATTCTTGGAATATTAATGTATATATTAAAAATCACCACTATGTTATTTGGTTAATGCATTCCACATGCCTCAGAATGTTAACCAACTTGTGGGCATCACAAAATCAATCATTGATTGAAATATTATCCCTGTAATGTTCAAAATCTATTAAGACGGTAAAAGTATCATCAACATTTAGCTACATTGTCCATTCAGATATACAGATTTCAATATACAGGTATGCTTCACTTAATGCTACCCCACGTAACGCTAATTCATTACGGTGCTCCTTCATTTTGGAGCCTTATTTCTCCACTACATGCCTTGACTTCAATGAATGCCGAGGGCTTAATATTGGCATTGAGATGTTTTGGAAAGTGTTGCTACGGCATGAGGCAATTGTCGGTCAGAGCCGCTGTTTCAGGTGTGCGGAAATGTTTAAGGGGCCGTGGTGGCTGTTTTTCTGGGGTTGCAGGCTCCTTCTGCCGGATGAGTACAGGTGACTTTCCCCAGCCACCGGGAGATCGAAGAGCGCAAGGGATTTAATTTGTTAGCTCCTGCGGGGCTAGAGATGCCTTCTACCGAGTGAGTACGGGTGATTTTCCCAAGCGATTGGGACACAGGGGAGTGTAAGAGGCAGGATTTGCAAGTTCCTCTGGATCTCCTGGCATTTCCTGCTGGGTGCAAGGGGTTCAGTTGTGCACTAAGGTTCAGGTGTGTAAGATATGCGATGTGCTCACAATTACTACTCAGAGACCAAATCGTGGAAGCAAGAGATTCTATATTTGCGAGTCTGCAGAGTCGGGTGCCTCTCCAAGTTGAGACACACCAAAGTCTGAAGGGTAAACCCCCTTTATACGCACGATTCTACATTCAACCTCCCCTCCGGACCCTTCTCCAATCAGAGTCTGAGGTGCACAATCTGTAGGTACGTCCCCCCAGTACCTCCCACATCATACATCGCTTGTCCAGACATGTGCATGGTAATGCGCAGTTTCTTGACCAGGGGTGTGTTGTAATATTCATTTATTTTATTAAGCATGCTCAGTTGTCTATGACCTACCCTAGTTTTACTCACCTCCAACTGAACTCTCTCAGTTCTCCTATATCAGCACTAAAGCTAAGTTATAGTGACAAGGGTCCCATCTATCAATCCCTTCTACTGATAGGGGTCTATCTACATCACTCCCTTCTACCTTTATACAATGCTATCAATTCTTACTCAAGGACTGCTCTGGTAACTTTTATACACAGCTGTGTCAGAACCCTCTTCCTGGCCTCTATCGGTTTGAATCCTCTTTAAAGCCCCTTACAATAGTGGGGTTTAATCACTTTATCCCTCACAGGTGGGTTCCAGTTCGTGTTTCACCGGGTTAGTTCTTTGCCACTTCCCTGTTGAGTTTATGGCTGGGTGTGAATGGGTCATAGTCCAGCATTCTCACCGGGTTATGCTTCACCATTCCAACGGACACAAGGAACTGCAGATTCTGGAATCTTGCATAGAATACTAGGTGCCGGGAGTAACTCACCGGGTCAGGCAACATTTGTGGAGGGTTGTTGGTGTTGCACTGAGAAATCAAAGCACTATTCAGCGAATACTGTCGTTTTATACCTCTTTTGTTTTTAACTGGAGCCAGAAATGGAATGTGAATCAAAAATGACATCAAGATCGCATCTCTATTTATGCTATGTTATAATGACCCTGGATTGCACTAATAATGCATCGAGAGTGCTAATGGAGATGTTAATGTACTCAATAGCTTGCATGGGGAAAACATATGAGGCAATGTATTTTTCCATATACTGGTGACTATCTCAGATACTCCCCAATTCATTTGTGAAGGTGCTGACAGTGGTCAGAAATGTATTAAATCAACAAAGGCATTTTCATTCATTAAACAGGTTCCGGAGCCGGAAGGCAACTTGACAGTCGTTTTCTTTCTAAATGCCGTCTCCTGCAGCAACACAAGAAGTAATCAGCCACACTCAGCAATCCTTAAATGGGTGGCAGCATTAAAGGAACAATTATTGCCCACAAACTGATTTTACAGAAGCGATTTCTGTTACCTGCCTTGAAACTAAAGATAAGATCTTTGCTTGAAACTGCACAAAATTAGAAGTCAAAATGATTCCATATATGCCCTCTCACATGCATTTTTATTAATTAAAATGGTCTGACTTGGAGCTGTGTTTGCCAATTAATCAAATTACTGACTGTGGCTTATCACAAAGCAAGAGCAGGAACTTTTTTTTAAAAAAGCACTTCCTCAATATTAGCCACCTCCACCTCCGTTTCAATCTTTACCACTGCTATCCTTTGCAAGTACCTGATATACATCCATTCACACTTAATTTCAAGAACAAATCTGTTTACCCATCTACCTCCCTTGGAAAGTGTTTCCAGAAGATCTATATGTTGCAGAAACCTGCACAGTGGGCTCTGCAAAAGGTAGAGCTCTGCACATTTTCTTAGCTTATCGGTATTGTCGTGGAGACAGAGAGCATGGAAACAGGCCATTCGGCCTACCACATCTATGCTGGCCGGTGGGCAACCATATACATTAATCCCATCTCCTAGCTCTTGGCTCAAACCCTTCTGTGCTAAAGTGATCCAACTGCTCGTTATGAGGTGCAGATGGTGTCAGCGTCCTGACTTCAAACGCTCTCTTAGGCAGTGCAATCCAGGTACTCACCACTCTCTGGGCAAAGCAAAACAGCATGGTGTAGATTGAACCAATGATGACAAGTCTGGTCTGTGTGCTAGGCTGGGCTAGATTTGCAACTCTCTGCAATGTCTTACAGTCTTGGGCAGAACTGTTCCCAAATCAAGCAGTGATGCAGTCTGACATGATGGTTTCTATGTTACACTTGTAGAAGTTGGCAAAAGTCATAGGAAATATGCCAAATGTCCTCAATCTGATAAGGAATGAAGGATCAATGTGCCTTCTTGAATGTCCAATCAAAATGGTTGGTCCATGACTGATCATTGGTAATATTAACACCAAGGAACATTAAGCTTGCAACCATTTCCACTTCAGCATCATTAATGAAGGATGAATAGCTAAGTGGGCCTGGCACTCCACTCTAAGCAACTTCTGCACATATCCTGAGTCGTCATTGATGCATCTCCATAAATTACAACCATCTTCTTTACTGCAAGTTATGATTCCAATCATTGGACTTTTCCTCCTGATACCCACTGACCAGGTTTTATCAGAATGCCAAACTTCATAGAATCATAGAAAATAGGTGCAGGAGTAGGCCATTTCGGCCGTTCGAGCCTGCACCGCCATTCAATATGATCATGGCTGAGCTGTTCGTCAAATGTTGATACCAAGATTTATCACTCACCTCGCTTCTGGAATTAAACTCTTTGATCCATATTTGGACCAAGCCTACAATGAGAACCGTAATGGCAAAACCAAAACTGGACATCAATTGCAAGTACCACTTGATAGCTCTATCAACAATACATTCCATCACTTTGCCAGTGGTTGAGAACATTGATTGATCCCCCAACACCAATGAAAGCCAGTATCCCATATGCCTTATTAACCACACTATCTATATGCACTGCAATCTTCAATCTTTGATCAATGCTCCCCAAGTCCCGCAATATTATCTATGTACTCATCTCATAATGCATAATCTCACGTTTATTTGGATTGAAGTCCATCTGCTATTTATCAGTGCATGAAAGACAGTTTGTGTTAACTACAGTGAATTAAAAGTAATTTAATTTCTTACTTTGTACAAACCACTTTGTTGAACTTTGGCAGATATTGTGCACAGACCAAAATCACAAGTATGTCAAACTGTATAATGGGTAGTAATAAAATGTAATAACATGCAATAAAATATTCTTTAGGCTGATCAACAGTTTCCTAACGTGAACTGAATCTTGAGCAAAACAAAATGTGCTAGACAAATTCAGCGGGTCAGGCAGGGAGGGAATAGACGCTTCTTGTACCGTCTTATTTACCTGTCACTCTTTGTTTGCTGACTTATCTTTGCTCCCAGTCCAGGATCACCATGATTGTAGATCTCTCATTTATCTTTTCTCTCTCAAATACCACCGTGAATTCAGCTCGTACTGTCTTTTTTGTCACCTTCTGCCCTACAGCTCTCTAGTTTCTTCACTTTTCTCGCTGTCTGCACACATTGATTTATCACTGCACCATTAGGAGCTGTAAAAGGATCATTTAAAGCAGAAATATTGTTTAAATGCAACTTCTAACAACCTTAAACCTAATGGTTTTAACATTAAATTCTCCAATTTAAGTAACGACCCATGCATCGCCCTGTGTCTTCCCAGTGCATCACACGCCAGTGCACATCAATTTCCCACCTATCCTGTTCCCTCTATCCCCCCGCCCCACCTATCCTCTTCCATCTATATTTCTCTCCTCATCTGATACACTTTTGTCTCCTTTTCATCTCCAGCCTTGTCCAAAGAAGGGTCTGGACCTGAAATGTCCCCTATCCATTCACTCCACATGTGCTGCATGACCTGCTGAGTTATTCCAGCACTTCATGTATTGCCAAAGCATATACAACTTTTCTGTTCAAAGTATGATTGCACTCAATTGAATGCATCTGGAGTGAATGTTGCGGAGTCACTACGTGTCAACTGAGAAAACGAATAAAGAAAAATAAGCAGTGAGAATGGAGTATATTCTGTAAGTTCTTGGATGCAAAAGTTAGATATTGCTGAATGAGTGAAAGGTAAGTGCTCAGATATAATGTTTGTAAATTTTGATTACTTAAAGACGTTTTATCTTGACACAGATGACAGAAGAAATTGGATATAATGTTCAGAAAAAATAGTCCATTTAATTCAATTTCAGTGTATTAACGGGTAATTGGGTGAAGGGTGGTTTTGGATAGCAAAACTACAAGGATACAGACACAAAAACAGAAATAAATCCAATTTGACTAATTATTCCATCAATCAATCAGCTCCCAATCATTAACCAAGTGATGAAAGGTATTGTCGACAGAACTGTCAAGTGGGAAATGCAAACTAATGGTTTGCTATTGGTATCCCCGGGAGCCTTGCATGCAGAGGGAGTATCTCTGGGACCTACGGCCCGAAGGCGGAGGACCCGCCCTGAAAGCCCCATTCACCTGCCGGGGACCAAGACCTGGGACTCTCCACCACGGATGGAGGACCCATCCGGTAGGCCCGAATCACCCTCTGCAGACCGGATGCCTCCAACAGTGCTGTGCATCAACAGTGGAGTGGGCCATTGGAGGCCCTGCAAAAGCCTGGGGCTCTGCCGGACCAAGTGCTGCTCCAAGAGGCTGAGTGCATGGACTGGACACGGCCAACAGCGGTGGAGGATGCCAACTGCTACACTTGGCCCGGCCGGAACTGTGAGTGAATTGGCACCAAACATGGTGGCGCCAGCATTATATGAAAAATGAATTTCACTATGTAATGTTTAATTGCATATGTGACAAATATTCTTTGCTCCATTGAAGCATTGCTCACCGATGCCCAGTTTGAGTCCTGCCAGGGAAGTTACTCCAGATCTCAATGTCGGCTTGGCCCAACAGAGATCAGAGTTTCACTTCAGAGGCGAGGTGAGTGACTAACCTTGACATCAACATTTGAAGTTTGGCATCAAGGACTCTGATCAGTGGAAGATGTCCAAAGAATGGAATTCGCATAAAGGAAAATGGTTGTGATTCATGGAGATTTATCAATGCCAACTCACACTATAAGTGCACAAGCTTCTTAGAGTGGTCCCAGGCCCGCTTAGCTTCTCCTCCATCAGAGACGCTTAGCACATCCAGAATAAACAACCTACTTGTTTGGTGAACCATCTGCTATTCAGATTCATTCGTTCCATGGGAATACCATGACTGCAGAAACCCTTTCAAGTCGTGCTCCATCTTGATTTTGATATAGATCTCTCTTCTGTTATCGTCATTGTGTCTAAATCCTGACCAACAAACATTATGCCCAGGGAACATTTTACGCGTAGACCCAAAATAACTCTAACAGTTGAGAAAGGCAGTTCACTACTTTCTCAAGGTCTATTACAATGGGCAATGGACATTGACCTTGCCAAAAATATCCAGAACCTGAAAACATATTTTTTAAATCCATATTAGAAAGTAATCCTTCCAAAACAACTGTGGTTGTCTATATAAATGACATGAAATTTGGTGGAGTTATGAACAGTGTGGAGGGCAGTCTTGTGCTACAGAATGAGACCACCTAGCTTCTCTTCCTTCATTAATGTATTTCCACCTTTAAGTCAGAAGTGAGGAGATGCCCAAACCATCAGCAGATGGAGCAGTATAAATCTACTGCTTGCAGCACTTCCTTCACAGATCCAGCCACATAAATACCATGTCTCCAAGAGAAAGTCAGAGCGAGTTACCCACATCCAAATTGGCCAAAGTCTTTCCGCTACTGACAATACAGAAGTCAGAAGTGTTTGGAATGTGCTGATAAATAGGCGCACATCACAAGGTGATGGAGAGTCATGGAGATCCACAGCCACGAAACAGCCCTTCAGCACACCTTAAATATGCCGACCAAGATGGCCTACCGGAGTAGTCCAATAGCCTACAATCCTCTAAACCCTATATCTGTCCAAATATCTTTTGACAGACATAATTCTATCTGCTTTATAGCTTTCTCTGACAACTTATTCCAGATACAGACTACATGAAGTAAAAAGGTTGCTCCTGAGGTCACTGTCAAATCTTTTCCCTCTCACCTTAAGCCTATGCCCTCTAGTTTTAGAATACTCTACCCTGGAAAAAAGACTGTGCTTTCATTTTATCCATACCCCTCATGATCTTGGCCATCTCAATAAGTCACCTCTCAGCTTCCTGCATTCCAAAGAGAAAAGTCCTAGCCTATTGAACCTCTCTTGGTACTTCAGGTAACATCCTAGTTCAGAATCGGTTCACACCTTTGTGTGCAACAAAGATTTTAGGACCAGACAACATCCCAGCAACACGGAAGGCCTATAGTCCAAAAACTGGCTGTACCTTTGGCCAAGCTGTCCAAAAGCTATTACAACATTGGTATCCTCCTTACAATGTGAAAATATTTTCTATTTACAGACAACAGGACAAAACCAATGGAACTAGTTACCATGTAATAAGTGATTAAAAATAATGCTATCAAGTGGCACTCACTCACTGATAATCTGCCTACCGATGCCTATTGTATTACTCCAGAATCACCAGGACCGCTCAGATCCATGCTTTGTCACAGCTGAATTCCAGGGGTGAAAGGAATGACTGTCTTTGGAGTCACAGCAGATATGATAGCATGAAGCGCTCGTCAAACTGAAGTCAATTGGCAAAGGGGAAATATTCTGGCAGTGGAGGAAAGATGGTCATCTCCGAAGAAAGATGGTCAACTGTTCATACTCCAGAACATCATGGTAAAAGTTGCTCATGACAGTGTGCTAGGCAACCATCTTCAATGCCTAGGAGCCAGAGTCCCAATATTATTGTACCTCTCAATAGATCAGAAAATAACACTGAATGCAAAACAAAGTCTTTATTCATCTTGTTAAGTGAAAAAGACCATTTTGACACATCTTGATAAATGGAGCACCACAGCAAGCAACAGTGATTTGTAATAGGGCCTCTCATACGTCAATTAATGTAAAAAAAAAACAAGGAACTTTTTTCCTTAATTCCTCTTATGAACCTGAGAAATAAAACACGAGCAAAGATTAAAACAATAAAACAGACAATGCAATGCTCCCAAAAGTTATGTTTAGAGATTTATCTACACTTATCAAACAAACGGATGCATGATAACACTTTTTTATGAACAGACATCTGCAAAAAAAAAAATAATTTCTACTAAAATTAAAATACACACTTCACCTGGAATCAAACAAATTAAAAGCAGGATTTCAATTGTACATAAAAATAACTGATCTTGTCTGCAGTGGGCTCTCCTCCCGCAGTGGTGGACCTGTTCGCTGCTGTTCCTCAAATAACTTTGTTCTGCCATGGCACACTGACCAGTATTGAGTTGTAGTATGTGCAGAGATGGTTTCTCTGCTTTTTTCCACTCTTTGTCCTGGTGTTACCTGGCAATCGCTGCAGTGACACCAAAGGTGCATCCATCTTATACACCACTGTTCCACGCACCTGGTGTTATGTTCCCTGTACGATTGTCCACCAAGTCACCCTCCTCCATGGCTGTTGTTGATGCTGCTGCTGCACCTCTGATACGGATAAGGTTGTGCACAACGCATACTGCAAACACAATAGTCTTGACATCCTTGGGCTCCCGCTCCATAGTTGTGAATCTCGCAAATCTGCTTGAGAGGATGCATTTTCAACAACCCTCCTAGCCCTGCACAGCCTGTAATTAAAGATCCTCTGGACCCTTGTCAAATGCCTGTGTGGGTATGGCTTCATCAACCAGAGTCTTAATGCAAAGGCATCACCACCAAACAATTCCTCCAGTTTGATGATCTCAAAAAGATCATCCACACATTTATCTCCTCCCGCCTCGATTACTGCAACTCCCTTTCCACTGGCATCAGCCAATCTTCCGTCCCGTCTGCAACTGGTCCAAAACGCCGCAGCGAGAGTGCTGACGGGCACCCGAAAAAGGGACCACCACCCCGATTCTGGCCTATCTCCACTGGCTCCCTGTGCGGTTCCGAATAAATTTCAAGATCCTTCGTTTTGTTTACAAAGCCCTTAACGGGCTTGCCCCCACCTACATCAAAAGTCTGCTTACCCACCACACCACCTCCAGGTCCCTCAGATTGGCCGACTTGGGGTTACTGAACATCCCAGCATAAGCTCAGGGGCGACCACGCCTTTGCGGTTGCAGCTCCTAGACTGTGGAACAGCAACCCTCTTCCCATCAGAACTGCCCCCTCCATCGACTCTAAGTCGAGACTTAAAACTCATCTTTACTCAAGCCTTTCTTGACGTTCTCTGAGGGAGGGCTATATGAATGTATTTATGTATGTACTTAATCTATGATAATGTTAATGTTAGTACCTCCACCAATGTAAAGCACTCTGGTCAATGAGAGTTATTTTTTAAATGTGCTATAGTAATAAAAGTGACTTGACTTGACGTTGTGTAAAAAATGTCCAGTTGTCTTCTCCTGGCAGAGGTTCGGGATCAGGCATGCCTGCTGTTCCATCTTCCAGTGCCTGCCTAAGGCAGGTCTCTCTCCTGATCTCTGCCATCAGCGACACTTCCAGGTGTGCCCACATCCACATACAGGAAGTTGTAGTCTGAATCCACCACAGCTAACAGTACAATCAAATGAAATTTCTTGTAATTAAAGTATTTTGACACTCCCTTGGGTGGATGGCCACGTGCTTGCCATCCACTGCCCCACATGTGTGTTTAAATTTCCATCTTTTGTCAAAGCCCAGCGCCACTCTGTTCCACTCATCTGGTGTACTGGGGCAGTCCATCACATTATCTCCATATACCTTGATAATAGACTCACAGGTCCCTCGGACATTCTTGCTGATGGTGTGGTGGGCAGCCAGAAAGTTGTAGGAGAGACTCTTGTACGGATCCTCTGATGCCAAGTAGCGGAGGGTGATGGCTAGGCGCAGGCCTGGTTCCAGAGCCTTTCTCATATACGTGTCCTTTTATTTCCCCCAGCAGCGGTCCACACGTTTGTCTTCATCTCATTAAACAGCTCGGGTGGTATCCTTGTGAAGTTTCTAAATGCAGAGACATCCTCTTCATGCAGCACATTAATCAGGTTGTCATACTGTCCAAGCCTGAATCTTCTTTGAAAGACGGGTTTGACCCACTGAGACCTCTTCCTGTGCTTCCTCTTCACTCTTGTTCTTTCCCTTCTGCCTTTATGCTGCGTACAGCACTAGTACTAATTTCCATGCCCTCCTCCTCACCAGTTGCCTACTTGCATACATGGCTCAGACTGATTTTTTTTTTAAATACCTAGGATGCTTTTATAGTGAAATAAAATGCTAACATGACATCATTTAATCATGTGATCATTTTCCACTCATGGCTAGTCGTAGTTGGTCCTAGGTGTGGAAGACTAAGGTCGGGGGAGGAACGTAGGAGACCGCAGAAATATTCGTAAGGAGGGCATCAAAATAGTTGTAGGAATTCGTAGACATGTTCGTAGGAGTTCGTGATCATATTCGTGGAAGGTCGTTGGAGTTCGTAGATCACCAAAATCTTGAATTTTTA
The DNA here is from genome assembly GCA_035221665.1 of Okamejei kenojei. Classification (NCBI taxonomy): domain Eukaryota; kingdom Metazoa; phylum Chordata; class Chondrichthyes; order Rajiformes; family Rajidae; genus Okamejei; species Okamejei kenojei. Next base: position 45,390,279 of record CM069132.1, read on the forward strand.
TTAGGTCCTTTAAACTCAGGAGAGGTTTTAGATTAAGTCGGGAAAGTGGGACAGGCCCTTTACACATCATTCATCTCATCTCCCCTTTATTCTTTCAATCCAAATGATGGGTGTTGACCCAAAAGCCAAATTGTCCATTTCGCGCCTCAGATGATTCATCCAGTAGGAGATTATAAAAGGTTCAGAAATAACTTGGGTTACAAAAGGGAGCATCAACACAACGGTCCCAATTGTCTCCTCCAATGCTTTCCATTCCATCATTTATTGACACCAAGTCCAAAAATGATTTAGCAAAGTTGCTGCTGTGGTGTGTTTAGAATTAGGTGTCCTGTGACCCGTGTCCAAACAGTAGACTCTTTATCTTTTTTACAATACCATATCTCATTAATGTTACAGAATAAAGACAAATTTAAATGGGCAAATTTCAAACAGGGAACTTCTTGTAAAGTTTGCGGATCAAGCCGTTCTGTTTGGAGCGAGACGTTATCGGTGGATTTGCTGTCTTTAAGTATGCTCTGAATTGGCCTCGGAGACAGAGAACTCATTCAGTAGGTAGAAAGGTCGCCACTTAACCACCAGACGTACCAGGTCTGGGGACTAGTAATAGGATAAGATAGCCCGGTCTGTGTTTTTGCGAGTTGATCACAAAGCAGGCGCTGCCAACATCTCCTTTTTCTGACGTCACCATCCAGCCCATACTGTGGATGGAAAAATCTTCAAGTTGGAGCCAAGAATCACATCCTAGCATAGATGTCGAGTCAAACTTGAAACTGACACCTGTAAATAACTTGCCCACTCAAGGTCAAGTCCTCATTCACTTACTGGCTTCAAGCCAATTCAACACAGCTGCTACCAAGTCAAACTAACCTAAATAAAATCCTGAGATGGGCGGACATCAAATAGCTCAACCCAACCACTTGGGCAGAATGTGGACCCAAATTCACAGACCCAGAAACATACAGTCAGTACCCTCAGGCCTGGGTTAGGCAGCCACTCCAGGGATTAGGCCTTTGACAACTACAGCAAGTGGAGCAATTAATAATTTAGGCATAAGGAAGTGTTCAGAATTAGAGTAACATTGAAGTAAATTGGAAAAATAGAGAGCTGTTTAGGATGCAAAAGTTAGAGAGAAAGAAAAATATCCAGGGGTTTTGAACAAACTTTCAAGTTCCCTCCTATCAGACTTGGGAACCCCATCTACAATAACTCTAGTTCCACTTCAGCAACCACGGTTTTTTTTTTTAACAGGATAAACAGCAACTAAAGTATTTGTTACAGGATAAACAGTGACCAAATGCTCTGTTGATTGGGATGCACACAGTTAATGTTTGGTGTTTAATGCAAGTGCGGTACCTTTATTTGCAAAGGTATTGCCCTCCTAGTGACGTCAGCCGTGCTCGGTGGGGTGGAACGTTATGTGATCCCCGGGCACTTCCACTTACCTCTCAAAGGCTTCCAGGGTGAGGCTGATGAGCGGCCTCTGCAAGAGCGGGCAGAATTGCTTTGGGGTTGTCGATCCCATTCTCTCCCCGCAACCGCTTGCAGGCAGCACGGCAGCCACGGAGAAATCGACCTCCCGGCTTTGGCCGGCCTGCTCGTTCCGATCGCCAAGCACAGGCCGGTGCCGTTGCGAATCTCTTCCTGCCCCCGCCATCAGAATTGCGAATAGGGAAAAACCGTTACACAAAACGATGCACCGATTAGGATATCAGAAACTGATTTTAAAATCTCAACGGCCACATTGCGAATCCCCGCACACACACAAAAAAAAAGCCTCGCTGGCTTGCAGATGGGCTCAGCTGTTGGAAGTGAGTGATTGCCAGCCGCCGGACGCAGGTGATGGGTGAGGTGTCGGGCAATTTGATGGCAAACGTTGCAATACAAGAAGGCCCCTCCAGTTGTTCCTGAATCACGTGTTTAAACAAACAGTTCTTGCAAATAAGTAAGTGGTGATACTGGAAATAAACTGGGCTGGAAAGTATTCTGCTCTTAAATGGCTGTGATATACTGGCGCTGCGCAAAAGAAAGTCCAGCACCTGTTTGTACTGCTCTGCCAGTCCCCCTTTTCATAAATTGTGGCCATGGTGTAAATACATACCCAGGTTTCCAGCAAGTAACACACTGGTAATAATCCCATTGCCTGTTTTATATTTTTTTTTAGGGGTGCTCAAAATTGGACGGATCTACACGGGTGGGTTTAAACTAAGTAGCGGGGGGAGGGGTTGACAAATTGGGAGTATTCAGCCCACGAGCTCTCCCGAGTTTAAAAAAAATCAAACTAGTGGTATTCTACGAACTCCTACGACCTTCCACAAGTATGTTTACGAGTAAAAAGTAAAAAAAATTCTCATCACGAGTATTTTTTTACTCGTGAAATTTTTTCAACACTGAAAAATGAGTAAAAACATACTCGTGATGAAAACAATTGTTACTTTTTACTCATAGGAGCTGTGAACATACTCGTGGAAGGTGGTAGGAGTTCGTAGAATACCACGAGTTTGATTTATTTTTTTAACTCGGGAGAGCTCTTGGGTAAACTCGCATCGTGGGACAGGGACTTAAGGACGAAGTTAAAGGGGAAGAGTACAGTCATGAAAGTAAGCAGGCAGGTGCAACAGGCAGTGAAGAAAGCTAATGCAGGGCTGCCAACTCTCACGCTTTCAGCATGAGAGTCACGCATTTCAGCCAATTCTCACGCCCTCACGCTGTCTTCAGTTCTTGCACAGCAAAGATCCTATAACGGAGCTATACGATCTTTGCTGCACAGTTTGTCTCTTTGCGCCGCATGACTGCGATCTGTGCAGTCTGGGGAAGCGCGTCGGTCCCGGCCAGCGGGTGTCAGCGCCTCTGAGCGCCGTCTGCGAACGCTGCGCTGGCGTCCGCCGCTGTAGCCTTGCTCCCTCCTGCCCTTCAACTCACACGGCAGCGCCAGCGCCTCAAATCCACGCTACACCGTGGCCCGTCAGACTCCCCATTGGGTGGCCGGGGCGAAGAGAGGGAGGGGAGAGAGAGAGAGAGAGAGGGAAAGAAAAAAAGGGAGGGATGGAGGCAAAGAGAAACAGTGGGAGGGAATGTAGAAAGGGGATGAAGGAAGGTAAGGAGAAAGGGGAAAAGAGGGAGGGTGAGGAAAGAGACAGAGGGGGAGGAAAGAGGGTGGGAAGAGAGGGAGGGATAGAGGGGGAAAGAGGGAGGGATGGGAGGAGGAGGGAAGAAGGAGAGGAAAGAGGGAGGGAGTTGGGGAGGAAAGAGGGAGGGAGTTGGGGAGGAAAGAGGGAGGGAGTTGGGGAGGAAAGATGGAGGGAGGGGGAAGGAAAGGTGTGTGTCTGTCACCTTGTGTGTGTCTCCTTGCATGTGTGTGTGCCTCCCTGTGTGTGTGTCTCCCTGTGTGTGTGTCTCTGTGTGTGTGTCTCCCTGTGTGTGTGTGTGCGTGTGTCTTCCTTTGTGTATGTGTCTCCCTGTTTGTCTGTTGCCACTTCCTGGCCTTAGACAGGGCTGCCAACTCTCACGCTTTGAGCATGAGAGTGACGCATTTCAGCCAATTCTCACGCTGATGACAGAATTCTCAAGCTATCTTCAGTCCCTGCTCAGTTTGTCTCTTTGCACCACATCACAGCGATCTGTGCAGTCTGGGGAAGCACATCAGTTGGCGGCTGTGAGTGACGTTGCGTCTCTTCTCTTCTTTCTTGGTTGGATGTGCAGCCGCTGACAACATGAAGCAGCCGGAGATAGAACTAACCAGGTGAATCAGTTGTAAACATCGGCCGAACATCTAGGACAGGGTTCGGCAACCTACGGCACACAGGCCGAATCCGGCCTGTAACCCGGAAAAACACGTTTTTTTTTTCAATTCCTTTTCTCGGGGTCGTGGCAGGCGAGCCGACCTGAGAACTGCAGCCAGTCCCTGGGACGCGAGCTGATCTGCGAACGGCAGCCAGTTCCTTGGCACGCAGAATGCCAACTTGATCAGTATGGACAAATTGGGCCAGCCATGTACATGTTGTATCACTCTGACTCAACATGTGAGGAAAGAGACAGCGGGGGAGGAAAGAGGATGGGGATCACTATGCAGATCTGAATGGACTTAGAATTACCATTTAAGCAAAATTGCCCCCACTTTCCCCATTTAATATCCCTTTGCTCTGTTAACAACGTTAAAGTACTTATGAGGTAGAGTCAGGAAAGGGAACATGTTTTTTTTTTAGTTTGCTTTAATTTGTCAGTTGATTGTTGAGTGCCGTAATGTCTGAAATGGTCTTAAAGTAACTTAACTGTTATAAAGCAGTAATAAGTGATTTTTGTCCAAACAATTGGAACTTGCATAAGATGTTTGCATTATTAACAGGGCTGCCAACTCTCACGCATTGAGGGTGAGACTCACGCATTTCACAATTTCTCACTCTCAACTCTCACCCAATGTTGGCTGCCCTGCTAATGGTATGTTGGCCATAACGAGAGAAGTTGAGTAGGAGCAAAGAGGTCCTTCTGTAGTTGTACAGGGCCATAGTGAGATCACACCTGGAGTATTATGTGTAGTTTTGGTCTCCAAATTTGAGGAAGGACATTCTTGCTATTGAGGGAGTGCAGCATAGGTTCACAAGGTTAATTCTCGGGATCGTGGGATTGTCATATGCTGAGAGAATGGAGCGGCTGGGCTTGTATACTCTGGAATTCAGAAGGATGAGAGGGGATCTTATTGAAACATATAAGATTATTAGGGGTTTGGACACTCTAGAGGCAGGAAACATGTTCCCGATGTTAGGGGAGTCCAGAACCAGGGGCCACAGTTTAAGAATAAGGGGTAAGCCATTTAGAACGGAGATGAGGAACCACTTTTTCTCACAGAGAGTGGTAAGTCTGTCGAATATCTGCCTCAGAGGGCGGTGGAGGCCGGTTCCCTGGATACTTTCAAGAGAGAGCTAGATAGGGCTCTTAAAGGGATATAGGGAGAAGGCAGGAACGGGATACTGATTGTGGATGACCAGCCATGATGACATTAAATGGCTCGAAGGGTCGAATGGCCTTCTCCTGCACCTATTGTCTAGTGTATAGTGTTGTTTTCGAAAGAGAATGTTATGTATTGAGGTACAAATTCCACCATTATTTGAAGAAATTGGAAATGTTTTTGTGTTGAGTTGACCTACAATAATGCCTCAACCAACATCGCAGAAAATAATTAATCTCGTTTAACACTGGCATTTGTAACTAATTTGGTTACAACATTTATATATTTGCAGATTAGGTGGGATGACATTGACAAGGCCAGTAATTATTGCTAATGCCTAATTGTCTGAGAAGCAGTGACTCTTTAAATACCAAAGACCTTCCGGTGCAGGAACACTAACGTGTGGCAATCAAGGAACGGCCATGTATTTCCAAGTCAGAATAATGTATGGCTTTGCAGAAAACATGCAGGTAGCAGTGTTCCCATCCGCATGAAGCCCTTGTCTTCAATGTCGGAGATTGCAGGTTTGATAGGTTATTTTGGTGTACCTTAGGGAGTAACAGGCCATATATATTGTATACGATACACACTAAAGTCACAGTGCAATGATAATTGAGATTTAGTTTAGAGATACAGTATGGAAACAAGCCCTTTGGCCAAACAAGTCTGTGCCGACCAACAATCACTGTACACTAGCACTATCCTATACACTAGGGCCCATTTACAATCTTTACCGAAGTAAATTAACCTACAAACCAGTACTTCTTTTGAGTGTTGGAGGAAACGGGAGCACCCAGGGAATACCCGCGCAGTCACGGGGAGAATATACAAACTCCGTACAGACAGCACCCGTATTCATGATCGAACCCGTGACACTGGCGCTGTAAGACAGCAACTCTACCGCTGCACCACCGTGCTGCTCCAAATTAATGTTTAGGCTGCCGGGTGAGATATCAATCAAGCAGGCTGTCTTATCCTGGATGGTGTTGAGCTTTTATAGTGTTGTTGGAGCTACACTCATCCAGGCAGTGGAGAGTATGCCATAATACTCCTAACATGTGCCTTGTAGCTGATGGAAAGGTATCGCAATATCAGGAGGTGAGTAATTTACTTCAAGGTACCCAGCGTCTGACCTGCCCTTGTAGTCACAGTATTAATGTGACTGGTCCAGTTATGTTGATGTTGGCCTTCTGTAAAGTGAAGATGAGGTGTTTGTTAATACCAATGGTAATACCAATGTTGCCAAATGTCAAGGATTGATCTTGTAGAAAAGAACTGCAGATGCTGGTTTAAATCGAAGGTAGACACAAAATGCTGGAGCAACTCAGCGGAACAGGCAGCATCTCTGGAGAGAAGGTATGGGTAACATTTCGGGTCGAGACCCTTCTTCAGACTGAACAAGGATTGATCGTTAGGCCCTCTTGCATCCTGCTAAAAGTACTTGAAATTCTACACCTTTGACGTGAAGATTATGCTACGTCTTTCACACCTTGAGCAAAGTGATTCCTTTGTCTTGTCATGGCAATGAATATTTGAAGCCATAAGAAACTACAGACGCTAGAATCTTGAGCAAAACACAAAGTGCTGGAGGGTCAGGCAGCATCTGAGGAGGAAATGAACGGACGGCGTTTCGAATTGGGATGTATTTTCAGCCTGATGGAGTGCCACATTCAGTCCAGCTCTTTTCCGGAGGCCCTAGCAGGATTTATCTCCAGCAATGTAAGCTTAAAATTTTAAGGAGTCCTATGGGAGACATTTTCATTACAGAAGGTCTCTGAAACTTAAAACTAACTTATTTTCTCACATTTCCAGTCCAACAAAAATCATGAACTCTCTTTCTACAGATGCTGCCCAGCCTGTTGAGTTTTTTCAGAATTTTCAGTTTTTTTTCTTATGCCAAACTGTCATTGTAGCTGATCTCAAACGAATTGCAGAGAGATTATGCCTGGTGCTCGTGATTTACAATCTGCACAAAAATTAGATCACAAGCCAATAATAGTCAAAGTTCCCTGCTTCCAGCTTTCTTTAGGCTGAAGTCAAATAATTAATTTAAAAATGTTCAAAAATTGGGATTTTTAATTCTAAAGTCACTCATTCTATTTAATTATGCTGCAAACAAACTAGAAGATATCTGTTTTCAGAATAGACAAAAGATTTTCTATTTTGCATATGTTTTTACCTGACAAACACTAGGAACTTTAGATATTTGGGTATCTTATGATACATTTTTTAAACAAAGAACACATACTTTTACAATAAAAAATATTGTTATTACAATTGGATTGGCTCCCACTATTAATCAAAGCTAATCCAGTTTCACCACATTTAACATAATGTGCTATTTGATATTGGATGAGTAGATTAAAATGTCCTTGGCCATGAATTTAATGTCTAATTTGAATAACAAAATGAGCAACACAATTGTAGGTTGGATTTACAATGTATAATTTATTGACTGGACACTATTTTGAAAGGTTTAGTTGCAGTATATTTTCAAGATGTTACCAGTCACTCAGAATCTTTTCTTGCCAAGACTACATATTGCTCTTTGTCTTTGGACAATTGCAACAAGACCTGGTTATTTTGTAGATGTCACTTAGAAAGATGTATGTACAAATTTCAACACAGTATGTAGAAGTGATAATAATACTATTGGACAAAGGTACTGGAAACATGTAAGTTTTATACTCCTTTTCTTAAAGAACCAGCTCTAGGCTACTTTTTTGTATAAATTACTGTGAAATAGTAAACCTCTTTGAAAATTATGAAAGAGATTTAACAATAGAATTGTTCATTTTGGGGTTTCTAGCATAATCTAACAAAGGAGTTAAAATATATCACAGATTAAGGTAATCTTTTATTTGTTAGCTGGATATCTATTTGAAATGTAAAAACAATGGTTAAACTAAGTCAATGAGAAATGTATACTTGCTTTGTAAAGTATATGTACTTTCCCATGGCACAAGTGGCGCAGCGCTAGAGCTACTGCCAGAGCGCCAGTGACCCGGGTTCGATCCTGACTGCATTTGTACGTTCTCCCCATGTCATGTGTGGGATTTCGCCGGGAGCTCCAAACCCACACTCCAAAGACGTACAGGTTTTTAGGTTAATTGGCTTTGGTAAAATTGTAAATTGTCTCCAGTGTGTAGGATAGTGTCAGTGTGCAGGATCTCTGGGCGGCTAGGACCCGGTTGTTCGAAGGGCCTGTTTCCGCGCTGTATCTCTAAACTAAAGTCAGTTGCCTTAGGCCAGGGATATTTGAACAGGTCAACAGGTAAGAACATCAAGTTTATAACAGTTTTCAAATCACTCCCAAGAACTGTGTTAATTACAGATTGTATCTGTATAATGTGACAAACTGAATGGATACAGTAACATTCTATTTTTCCCCAACAGTTTAATTTCCATCTTTCGTCCACCCTTCTAATCATTTCACTTTTGGAACCTAATCCCAATCACATCCGTTTAACGAGGAGAAAAACTTAAAGGGGACCTGAGGGGCACATTTTCGCTCAGAAGGTGGTGGGTATATGGAATGAATTGCCAAAGAAAGGGCATGTGGAGGCACATACAATTAAAAAAGATTTCAACAGCTTCATGGATAGGAAAGCTTTCAAGGGATATGGGCCAAATGCACGACAATGGAATAACTAAACTTGATCCGCATAGATCAGTTGGGCTGAAGGGCACGTTTCTGTGCTATATAAGGAAATATTCATCATAATATAAGGAAATATTAATCATAATTTCCTCCATCTTCAATAAAATTCGACCAGCAAATGATGTGATTGTCCCAGCCTTAACTACCAACTCTGGCAGCTTTTTCCAACACCCACCACCCTCTGTGTGAAAAGGTTACCCCTTGGATTCCTATTCAATCTTTTCCCCTTCACCTTGAACCTATGTTCTCTGGTCCTCGATTCCCCTACTCTGGGTAAATGACTCCGTGCATCTACCCAATCTATTCCTCTCATATTCCTCTTGTATCTCTATAAGCTCTTCCCTCATCCTCCTAAGCTCCATGGAATAAAGAACCAGCCTGCTTAATCTCTCCCTATAGCTCACACCCTCTAGTCCAAGCAACATCCTCGTAAATCTTTTCAGAAACCCTTTTAAGCTTGACAATATCTTTCTTATAACATGGTACCCAGAACTAAACGCAATATTCTAGATGCAGTCTCACCAACGTCTGATACAACTGCAACATGACCTCTCAACTTCTAAATTCAAAACTCTGACTGATGAAGGCCAAAGTGCCAAAAGCCTTTTTGACCACTTTATCTACCTGCGATTCGACTTTCAAGGAACCATGCACCTGTACTCCTAGATCCCTGTGCTCTTAACCAGAGGCCAACCATTTACTGTCTAGGTTCTGCCCTTGTTCAACGTCCCAAAATGCAACACCTCACCCTTCTCTGTATTAAATTCCATCAACCAGTCCTCCGCCCACTGGCCAATCGATCCAGATCCTGCTGCAATTGTTCACAACCATCTTCACTCGGTTGAAAACCACTAACTTTTGTATCATCAGCAAACTTGCTAATCTTGCCCTGTATGTTTTCATCAAAATCATTGATGTAGATGACAAACAGTAATGGGCCCAGCACCGAACCCTGTGGCACACCACTGGTGACAGCGTCTCTCTCTGTCTGTCTGTCTGTCTGTCTGTCTGTCTGTCTGTCTGTCTGTCTGTCTGTCTGTCTGTCTCTCTCTCTCTCTCTCTCTCTCTCTCTCTCTCTTTTTCTTTCTTTCCCCCCCCCCCCCTCCCAGCTCCTTCTACCTGTCCCATGCATTCTTCTTTTTTTTGACTAACGTCTCAATTCCCCTCCTCAGTCAAGCTTCCCTACATTTGCCTGCTTTGCCTCTCACTCTAACGGGGATGTACACATCCTGAGCTCTCTTCAGTCCCATGCCCTTTCACCTCAAATAATCTGCTTCAATAATGTTAACTTCAGCGATACCTTCTCTCATACCCTCAAAGTTGGCCTTACCCCAGTTGAGCATTTTCACATGTGGACCCTCTCCGTCCCGATCCATAACTATCTTAAACCTAATCGAACTGTGATCACTTGTCCCAAAATGCTCCTCCACACACACTTCATTGCCCTCTCATGTGTGGGGGCCTCCACATACTGTTTAAGAAAATTCTCCAGAACATTTTTGAGGAATTGCACCCCATCTAAACCCTACATGCTATGATTTTCACAGTCAATATTGGGAATGTTGTAATCCCCTACTACAACAACCTTATTTGACCTGCAGCTGTCTGCAATCTCCTGGCGCATTTGCTCTTCTAATTCCCGTTGACTATTTGGGGGCCTGTAGTACACCCCCAACAAGATGATCATCCCTTTCTTGTTCCTCAGCTCCATCCATATAGCCTCACTACACGAACCATCCGTAATATCACCACTGAACACACCCCTCCTTTTTTTCTCACCCATGTCTCTCCTGTACCCCGCAACAATGAGCTGCCCTGTCCCTCCCTTGACCAGGTTTCAGTCATGGCTGCAACGTCCCAGTCGCTTGTACCTATCCACGCCCTAAGCTCATCTGCCTTACCCATCAAGCCCCTTGAATTAAAATATGTGCAGTTTAAACCAACCCTCCTTCCATGCACTCTCCTGCACGAGATCCCCCCCGCCAATCGAGTTTAAACCCTCCTGTGTTGCATTAGCAAACCTTTCCGCTAGGATGTTGGTCCCACTCCAGTTTATGTGCAACCCGTCCCTTTTCTACAGGTCAGCCCTGCCCCGGAAGAGATCCCAATGATCCATAAATCCGAATCCCTGCCCCATGAACCAACTCCTCAGCCATACATTTGTATCCTCTATCTTCGTATTCTCACCTTCACTAGCACGAGGTACTGGAAGCAATCCTGAGATCACTACCCTGCAGGTCCTGCTTTGCAGTCTTCTGCACGATTCCATAAAATCTTGTTTCAGAGCCTCCTTCCTCTTCCGACCTATTTTTTTTTGTTAAATATTTTTATTAGAAGTAAGTACATATTAAAAGAAGAATATACTTGTTACATACATTCTTAATATTATTAATATTAACAATTATGTCTTGTTTATATTTCTATGCATTTTTTAGTTTTTAACGCAGATAGGAAAAAATAGAGAGAAATAAACTAAAAATAGAAAATCAAAAAGATGAATGGAGTGTTAAACAGGTTATCCATCGTTGGAGATATATCCATGATTTGTTATGTATGATTCTTCATCTATTCCTTCATTCAGGCTTCAGTCAGGCTCTTGCACCGAGCCATTTTGACCCTTTAAATATTCAATACATTTGAAAAAATACAATGTAATTTGGATTTTGAATAATGTAATCTATGTAATATTTTAAATTGTATAAGAGAGTGTCTAGCATTTAACGAGCAGTGGTGTATATGTTGTAAACTTTCATCCCATACTTCTGGTCTGATTATTTGACCTAATTCGTTTTCCCATGATTGCCTATATATTTCTGTCATTGGGACATCGTTTTCCAATAAAATGTTATAAATATATGATATCAATTTTTCTGTGTTCGGGTGTTTATTTAACCATATATCAAACCATATAACCATATAACAATTACAGCACGGAAACAGGCCCCCTGTCGGCCCTTCCAGTCCGTGCTGATCATTTGTTTTCCCCTAGTCCCATCTACCTGCACTCAGACCATACCCTTCCTGTCCATATACCTATCCACTTTACTTTTAAATGTTAAAATCGATCCTGCCTCCACCACATCTGCTGGAAGCTCATTCCACACAGCCACCACCACCCTCTCCGAGTGTCATGCCCTCTCGTTTCAATCTTCCCTACCCTCAATGGGAAAAGCTTATCCACGTCAACTCTGTCTATCCCTTTCATCATTTTAAAGACCTCAATCAAGTCCCCCCTTAACCTTCTGCGCTCCAAAGAATAAAGACCTAACTTGTTCAACCTTTCTCTGTAACATAGTTGCTGGAACCCAGGCAACATTCTAGTAAATCTCCTGTGTACTCTCTCTATTTTGTTCACATCCTTCCTATAATTAGGCGACCTAAATTGTACACCATACTCCAGAATTGGTCTTACCAATGCCTTGTACAATTTTAACATTACTTCCCTACTCCTATATTCAATGCTCTGATTTATAAAGGCCAGCACACCAAAGGCTTTCTTTACCACCCCATCTACATGCGATTCCACCTTCAGGGAACTATGCACAGTCATTCCTAGATCTCTCGGTTCCACAGCATTCCTCAATTCCCTACCATTTACCATGTACGTCCTATTTTGATTTGTCCTTCCAAGATGTAGCACTTCACACTTATCAGCATTAAACTCCATCTGCCATCTTTCAGCCCACTTTTCCATATGGCCCAAATCTCTCTGTGGACTTTGAAAAGTCTACTTCATTATCCACAACACCACCTATCTTAGTATCATCTGCATACTTACTTATCCAATTTTCCACCCCATCATCCAGATCATTGATGTACATGACAAACAACAGTGGACCCAACACAGATCCCTGAGGCACCCCACTGGCTCACCGGCTTCCAACCTGACAAACAGCCATCCACAATTACTCTCTGACATCTCCCATTCAGCCACTGTTGAATCCATCTTGCTACTCCGCCATTAACACCCAAAGATTGAACCTTCTTAACCAACCTTCCATGGGGAACCTTGTCAAAGGCCTTACTGAAATCCATATAGACAACATCCACTGCTTTACCCTCATCAATTTCCCTAGTAACCGCTTCAAAAAATTCAAGAAGGTTTGTCAAACATGACCTTCCAGACACAAATCCATGTTGACTGTTCCTGACCAGACCCTGTTTATCCAGATGCGTATATATATTATCTCTAAGTATCCTTTCCATTAATTTACCCACCACTGACGTCAAACTAACAGGTCTATAATTGCTAGGTTTATTCTTTGAACCCTTTTTAAACAATGGAACAACATGCGCAGTACAGCAATCCTCCGGCACTATTCCCGTTTCTAATGACATTTGAAATATTTCTGTCAATTAAAATATACACATTTTATAAACCCACCATCCCTTATTCTCTGTCTATTATCTTTTTCCTCTTTCTCGCCTACATTTTTGGTCCGAGTGCTTCCCTTCTCTGCCTCTTGCCCCACACCCCATTCATCTAAAATTTTTGTCTTTCTATTTCTAATTTCCTGTGTGTTTGCTTTTACATAGTCTCCAATTTGTAAATATCTAAAGTAGTCTCGAATGTAATCCATAAATTTGTTGTAATTCTTGAAATGAAAGGAAGGAGTTTTCCTTGTAGAGATCGCCCATCTTATTAATTCCATAGTTTTTCCATTGTAAAAAACCTTTGTCCATCATTGAGGGTTTAAATGTAACATTATTTACAATGGTAAGGGCTAGTGGTATACATTCCAATTTTAATGTTTTCTTTATTTGTTTCCAGATACGTATCCCACTTTCTATTATAGGGTTTTCTCTACAGGTTTTCTTACCTAGTTTAATATTGGGAATAAAATCGAGCTAATTTCAAAAGGCGAACAATCTTCTTTTTCCATTTTTAACCAGATTGGTTGTTTATCGGACTCTTCTAACCAAAAATTCATATTTTTAAGATTAACTGTCCAGTAATAAAACATAAAGTTTGGCAGTGCTAGACCTCCATTTATTTTTGACTTACATAAATGTTTTTTATTTATTCTATGACTCTTATAATCCCAGATAAAATTGGTGACTATAGAATTAACCTTCTTAAAAAAATATTTAGGAAGATATATCGGAATCAATTGGAAGAGATATAGTAATTGCGGGAGAAAAATCATTTTTATTGCATTAATTCTACTTAGCATTGAAATAGGTAATGTTTTCCAATATAAAATATTCATATTTAATTTATTCAGTAAGAGTGGAAAATTAGATTTAAATAAAGAATCAAATCTTTTTGTTACATAAATTCCAAGATATTTGATTTTTTCGTTTGCTATCTTAAAAGGAAATTGTTGTAATGTATGTAAGTTATTTACCATTATTGACATGTTCACTTTTATTCCAATTAATACTATATCCTGAAAATAAGCCAAATTCAGTTATTAAATTTAATAAATTTGGAATACTAATTTCCGGCTTTGTAATATAAAGTAATACATCATCCGCATATAAGGAGATTTTATTTTCAGTATCTCTGGTTTCATACCCATATATTTCAGGATGTAATCTCATGCGTTGAGCTAATGGTTCAATTGCAAGTGCAAACAATAGCGGGGATAAGGGACAACCTTGTCTACAGCCTCGGAATAAATTAAATTTAGTTGATAGCATTTGATTTGTTAGTATTCTGGCTGTTGGATTAGTGTATAATAATTTAACCTGTAATAATTTAACATGTAATAAACTTCTCTCCCAACTTAAAAGTTTCCATGACCGAAAACAAGTAAGACCATTCCATCTGGTCAAAGGCTTTCTCCGCATCTAACGATATAATTACTAGGTCTTTATTAATACCTCTTTTCGAATATATAATATTGAATAATCGTCTCAAATTATATGAGTAATATCGTTTTGGCATAAATCCTGTTTGATCCGGGTGAATTAATTTATTGATAACTGTGCTTAATCTTTGTGCTAATATTTTGGTTAGTATTTTTTGATCAGTGTTTAAAAGAGCTATAGCTCTATATGATCCTGGGTCATCCAGATCTTTGTCTATTTTAGGTATAAGTGTCATAATAGATTCATTTAACGTTTCTGGTGGGTATAGATGTATTCATAGAGTATCTTCAAACGTGGTGCAATCAGATCATAAAATGTTTTATAAAATTCCGTGCCAATACCATCTGGTCCCGGAGTTTTACCATTTTTTAATGATCTGATAGATTCTTCGATTTCTTTTACTGATATTTCAGCATTTCGTGATTCTTTATTTTCTGAATCCAACCCTTTTAGATTACTTTTTTTTTTAATGCTTCCATTCCTATTCGGTTTTCTGTCGTTTTGGCTGAATATACATGTTTATAATATTGCAAAAATCTCTCATTAATATCTTTTGGTTGTACTAATGGTTCGCCATTGCATGATTTAATCCTATGGATTATCTTTTCTCCCTCCATTTTCCGTAATTGACGAGCCAATAATTTTTGGGGTTTATCTCCGAATTCAAATTGTAATTGTTTAGTATATTGATAGAGTTTTACAACTTGATCTGAGTATATTTTATTTTATTTATATTTCAGTGCAGTGATTTTGTTATGTTTTGTCATGGATGGATTAGCAGCATTCTCTTTGTCTAATTGTTTAATCTCCTTTTCCAATTCCTGTTGTTCCCTCCGATTCTCTTTATTATAAAATGCTTGAGAAGAAATCATAATTCCACGGGCATATGCTTTAAAAGTTTCCCATAATGGGGAAGAAGATATTTCCAGTTTATCATTTATTTCAAAGAAAATCTTGATCTGTTCTATAATGTATTCCTGAGTTACTTTGTCTTTTAAAATTTGTGGGTTAACTGGATACCTCAGACCATATCTCCATTGTCCCTGTTTTTCCGTTTTACCATTTATTTTTATCATAAATGTTAAAGGTGTGTGATCTGAGATTGTAATATTATGGTATTTTGAATTGTAAGTAAGTGAGATAAGTTTAGAGTCTACCAAAAAAATAATCTATTCTTGAATACGTTTTATGTACAGGTGAATAAAATGAATATTCTCGTCCAGTTGGGTTTTCGACTCTCCAAATATCTTTAATATTTCTAGTATCCATGTATGCATTTAATAAGTCACTGGAATGGGATTTGGATTTTCCTTTGTCTTGTGGATCTGTCTAAATAAGAGGAATCTATGTACAATTTAAATCTCCTCCAATTATTAAGTTATGTTGTGCTATTTCCGGGATGTTGTATTAAATATTTTCTTAAAGAACAGTGGACAATCAAAGTTTGGTCCATAAACATTGACAAAAATCATTTTTGTGTGCATTTAATTCTCCTATTACAATAATGTATCTACCATCATTGTCAGTTATAGTTGATGTATGTTTGAATAAAGTGCCTTTACGAAATAATATTGCTATGCCTCTTGATTTGTGTGTAAAAGAAGAATGATACGTTTTATCTATCCATTTAGCTTTCAGCCTATGCTCGGCATCTTTTTTTAAATGTGTTTCTTGGATGAAAATCACATCAGCTTTAATTGCTTTTAAATGCGCTAATACTTTACCTCTCTTGATTGGTTCATTAATACGTTTAACGTTCCAGCTACAAAACGTTATTCCTTCATTCCCCATATTCATTTTTAAATCTTGCATCTTTTGTCTGTGGGGGTCTATAATAGAGCCAATGGTTCAGTTCGACAGACCCGACCTCACACCCGAACTCCGAATAGACGAATTTCAAGACCCTTGAATGTCTCTCACGTATATATCTCCTTTGATCCAATTTATAACTCCATTCAAACTGAAAATAATAATGATAGATTATAATATAAGAGAAAAGAGGATAGATTAAGAAGTTAGTAATGTGCACAAAGAAGGAAAAAACTACATCTAGTATTAGTGTAGTTAGTGCTAGCCATACTAGCATGGCTTCCGTAGTTGATGTTACCAACTTAACCAGCTCCCTGGTTTCTTGGAATTATTATTCCATAACAGTATTTTACCGGGGATATTGGAATTTAAAATATTCGGGTTCCAATTGTCGGGAATGTGAGGATACATGTATTTAAAACATATTGAAGAATATAATAAAAAACAAAATAAAAGGAAGAAAGAAAATAAAAATAAAAATTAATTTTAAAAAAAGTTTCCAAGGAGGGCAAATGAAATCAAACTCTATATTTGACGCAATTATAATTACTAATTATCTGATGCTAAATATTCAGTTATGAGTAAGTATTAGTCACTAGTGATAATTATTAACTCTGATTAGTAATGATAGCACGCTATAGTTTTAGTATTTATTAGTTATTTGTATTAGTAGTGCAGTTATTCTAATTATTAGTATCCATGGGAGAGTTTCTGATCCACATCTTTCTCCGGCTTCCTTAGACACGTCTTTAGTTCCATCCAGTCCTGCAAATTCTGTTTATTCAATGATGAAGTTCAGTTTTAAAAATATTATTGAAGCTTCCTCTCGATCCTTAGTCTTCTGGGCAAAGTCCAGTGCCTCCACAGGGTTGGTGAAAAAGTGTTCATTCTGATTGTAGGTGACTCTTAGGGTAGCTGGATACTTCAGACCATATCTCTAGTTCTTCACTTCCCTCAATATTCTTTTGGTCTCATTAAACGCTTTTCGTTTCCTGGAGACCTCTGCTGGGTAGTCTCGATAGATACTGATCCCGTCTCCTTCAAATGTAAGATTTCTGTTTCTTGCAATTTTTTGCATTATCTCCTCCAGGACATGGTCATACTGACTTTTATTATCATTTGTCTTGGGGGAGCGCCATGTCTTGTCTGACGACTCATCACTCTGTGTGCTCGAGCAAGTAAAGGCTTTTGATCCAGAGATAAAACTTTTTGCAGTAGGTTTGCAATGAATTCTCAGGGATCTTGATCCGTCTCCTTCCCTTCTGGAATACCCGCAATTCTTAGGTTCTGTCTTCTCTGGCGATATTCCAATTCAGTACATTTTTCAGTTATTTTGCCCAGTAGATTAGTTAGACGTTGGTTTTCTCTGATAAGTTTTTCCGCAGTCCAAGCACTTGTTTCGGCTATTTCTTCAAGGTCCTTTATGGCTGTCGTCTGTTGATTCAGTGCTTCCTCCACGGGATTCAGCCTTTCTTCAAGATCAGTTGCCACTTTTCTGATTTTAACATTTGTCTCGTTTGTCATACTTGCAGCTTGTTCAGTCAGTATTTCTGCAATTTCTTTCTTCCGTTTGTCCGATATATTCGTAGCCGTGGAATTAATTTCAAACTTTAACTCCACCATCTCCTCCTTGATTTTTTTTATTTCTTTCTTAACATTCATGTTCTTTAATTCTTCGTTCGTTTTTGCAAATTCGCTCTTTAGTTCCAGCTTTATTTCCTCCTTTAAGTGTGCAATTTCACTTGCAATAAAAGTTTTAAGATCTTCACCTTCCGATTTTTTCATTGTTTTTTTCGACACATCTTCTTGGGATAGCGTCCTACCTGAGCCCGAGGCTTCAATCGGGCCCTTTTCTTGTTCCACCGTTTTCTGCCTAGTAACACGACTTTTCGGTTTATCCGGGGGGGGGGGGGGGGGGGGGCTGCGCTGCATAGACATAATAAATAATAAGTCGCGCGCCTGATGACGTCACTCACGGCAGTCGGTACAGACGCAGCAGCTCTTCCGACCTATATCTGCAAATTTGATATTGCCTTCCTGATTCTTTGGTTCAAATTGCATCAGTGAAAGGTGAATGTCAGATATCCAACCACCAATGCCTGTGGTAAACCACTTGACACCTTTTGTCAGTCAATCTAATTATCTGCCTTCAACACCCACTTCAAGGTTTTATGGGCAGATATCTTTGCCCTGAGCTATTTGTTCCCATCTTTCCTGTTTTGTAATTGCTACTGACTCAAGTGTGAACAACATTACACAAAATCCACTTGAAGGTCCAAATATCACACCCAATATAATGCTTGTTCATTATTTCAAAGATTTCAACAAGGTTGCTTAACTATGATATTCTCCTTAGAATTCTACCAACATTTTTTTTGATTAAATCTCTATTTATTTCTGTTTTTAGCACAAGAACAGGCCCTTCGCCCTACAATGTCTGTCCCGAACATGACTTATCTCCCTGACCTTAACCTATATCCCTCCATTCCTTAAATATGCATTTGCTTATCCAAATGTATTTTAAATGCCACTATTGGATCTGCTTCCACCACCAGCCGCAGAGCACGTTCCAGACTCTCAGCACCCTCTGTGCAAAAACATGCCCCAAACATCTCCATTAAACTTTGCCATTCTCACCTTAAAGCTATGCCCTCTGGTATTTGATTTTTCTATCCTGGAAAAAAGATTCTGACTCTCTACCCTATCAGTGCCTCTCATAATTTTATATACTTTTATCAGATGCCGGAGATCGACTGAAGAGCTCCAACCGCGGGCCTGTGGACTTTAACATCGTGGAGCCCGTGGTCCCTGGATAGAGACTGATTCGGGAGCTCCAAGTCGCAGAGAGTTTCAACCGTCCCAAAAAGAGAGTTCCGATCACCCCCACGTGAGGTCTTTGGATCGCCGGCTGCGGGAGCTTTGATAGCCCTGACTGGGGATGGCCCCGACCACGGGAGAATAAAAAGGGAGTGTGATAGGCAGATGGTTGGACATAGAGCAGAGATGAAAAGACAAAAGATCAGTATCTTTTTGGAACCGGAGTTAAAATAGTTAGCAGCCAGGAGATCTAGTAGGCCTTGGAGGACCAAGCATAAGTGTTTAGCGAAACAGTTGCCAAGTCTACACTTGGTCTCACCAGTGTAAAGGATGCCACATTGGGAAAATCGGATGCCGTATATGAGGTTAGAGGAGGTGCATGTGAACCTCTGTTTCACCTGGAAGGATTGCTGGGGATCCCTGGATGGTCTTCCAAAAAGTCAAAGCTGGCCTTCACTTGGGAATGGACCTCTCAGTTCAGCTGTGGTTTTCAGTTGAGGAACATTCAGATTTACATCTGTGGCACGCAGTCTTCTACACACTTATTGAGGAAGTCTATGGCGGCAGTGGTATACTCATATAGATGGGCTGCGTTGTTTAATCCTCTATCCAGGGACTAAAACAAGAAAATGTTCTATACACCCGGCAGGTCAGGCAGTATCTGTAGAAAGAGAAGCTGTTCATGTTTCAACTTCAAAACACCCATCGGACCATGGAAAGAGAGAAAATAAGTTAGTTTTGAGTTGTATAAAGTTAGGGAGGTGGTTGTGCGGGACAAAGTGAATGTTAGTGAAGGAGTGAGATCAGATGACCCAGTTGATGGCTAAGAAGAAGTTAAGCTGTGGGTATGATTGAAATACCAGTTCAAAAATATAATAGTTTTCAAGTTGGTATAATTTGCTAACTTCCACTGGAACTTTGGTCTTCCATCTGGGACCTTGTCAAAGGCCTTACTGGAGTCCATGTGGATTACATTGATTACATTAATACCAATATACTTTATTACATCTTTGAAAAATTAGCCTGACAAGAATTTCCTCCAACAGAGCTATGCTGATAATTTTTTTTAAATTATCCTTTTTGTTCCATGAACCCTGTCCCTCAGAATTGCTTCTGATGACTGATAAAAGCTTATGGAGACTTAGGTTTCTCAGCTTTAATTGTTTCAATAAATTGATGAATGATGCAGTTATGCAGTTGTTTAAATATGTATTTTTAACAACCTTTCTTTTCCTTTTAGGGTGCAAGATGCATTAATGTGCAGTTACTTGATATAATTTCATGGGATTATCAAGCCAAGACATCATTATCCTTAAATACTCATGAGAGTTAGGCATGAAAAAAAAAGAACAATTACTTTTCAGTAAAGTTGATTAAATATATCTGAAACAGCAATACGGGAGATCAAAGATCAAATGAATGTGTAACTTTAATACTTTTAATTTGCAAAAATTTAAATCGCAGTACAATTATCTCAAATTATAAATTATAGCAAACTATATGTTGGAATGTATTCCTTAAAATTCCAATGCAATAGAATGATGCATTTTAACTGCAGCTGTAAAACTATATTCTGCACTCTGTTTATTTTCTCTTTTGCACTGCCTGATATACTCATATGTGGTATGATTTGCCTGAATATCACGCAAAGCATTGTTCATTGTATCTCAATACAACTGACAAATTCCAATACCTAGATAAGCCAATAGCAATACCTAGATAAGCACCAATGACTGACTTGATTGTTGGCCCACTGCATATAACTTCTACGCAAAACCTTTGCTTGACAATACAAATTTGGCAATTTCACACCTAAAAGTGCAAATCAAGCCGAAGAAGGCCCCGATCCTTCTGCATCTCAAGGTGGCATGTGGAACTGTAATGGGACAGGCAGTGCAGTAGCAGGAGGGTGGTAATGAAGCAACACGCAAGCAGCAAATAGAGGAGAAAGAGCGGTGTGTGGAGCAGCAGGGAGGCAGTGTGTGGGGCAGTGAGGGATGCAATGAGGAGCACCGAGTTTGCAATGAAGGGGCAATAAATAGTAAGTGGATCAGCGAGGGGATAGTGAAGAGAACAGGAGGGGTGCAGCAAGAGGACATAAAATTGTGCAACGAGATGGCATTGAGCAAAATAATATCTAGTCAGTGAAGCAATACATGATATAATAATTGGGTAATGTAGAACAGCGATGGAATAATGAATGGAGCAATGAGCAGCCAGAGAAATAGACAGAGCAATGGAGGATCTGCAAGTGAAGAGTGAACTGGCAATGAGAGCAGGAACAAACAGACTATAAATGCGGCAGCGAGTATGCAATGATTGTAGTGAGGAGGCAGTGAGTATATCAGTTATGTGATAGTGAGTGCACTTGCAAGAGGCAGTGAATGTAGCGGGAAGAAGATGGTGAATGAACCATTGAACGGTCATTGAGTGCAGCTGTGGAGGGCCTAGTGTGTGCATCAATAAAGTGAGTGATTGGAGAAATGGTGGAAGAGCAACAGAGTGGAATAGTAATTGTCAGAAAGGGGAAAGGGAGCTGGCAGTACATGTCGATGCAATGGGACGGAAAGATGAGAGTGTTTGCAGCTGTTATCCAAGCAGTGAATGGAGCAGAAAATGGGGGGTGGAAGATTGCAACCTTAACGTGGTCCGCCCTGTTTTGACTAATGCAATCAACTCGGTGTGCACAATCAAATAAGATCAAATAGAACAAGTTGGCCTACAACTTTAGGCTGTGCACGCCATACGCAAGAAGAAGAAGAAGAAGAAGAGGAGCAATGAGGGGGTAGTGAGTAAAACAGCAAGGAGATGATGATTAAAACCTTGCAGGATCAATAGTTGAGATACCAAGTGCAACAGTGAATGGGCAGCAATTAGTGCAGTGAGTTGGTCAGTTAGTGGAGAAGGTAGAGATAATGTAATAATGAGGACAAAATAAGTGAAACCGCCAGTGAGCAGTAAGACGGCAGCTGGGAGGCAGGCAGTGGTGCAAACAAGGTGAGCATCAAAAGGGGACGGAGTAGAATTACGATGAGGCAGCATTTGGAGCAATGAGGTTAATAGCGAGGGCAGCAGTAAGGAGGCAGTCAGTGGAGCAATGAGAGGATAGAAACATAGAAACATATAAAATAGGTGCAGGAGTAAGCCATTCGGCCCTTCGAGCCTGAACCACCATTCAGTATGATCATGGCTGATCATTCAACTCAGTACCCTGTACCTGCCTTCTATCCATACCCACTGATCCAATTTAGCCACAAGGGCCACATCTAACTCACTCTTAAATATAGCCAATTAACTGGCCTCAACTACTTCTGTGGCAAAGAATTCCACAGATTCAACACTCTCTGTGTGAATTTTTTTTTAATCATCTCGGTCCTAAAAGACTTCCCCCTTATCCTTAAACTGTGATCCCTTGTTCTGGACTTCCCCAACATTGGGAACTATCTTCTTACATCTAGCCTATCAAACCAATTTTGTAAGTATATAAAATCCCCCCTCAACCTTCCAAATTCTAGCGAGTACAAGCTGAATCTATCCAGTCTTTCTTCATATGAAAGTCCTGCCATCCCAGGAATCAGTAAGGTGAATCTTCTCTGTACTCCCTCTATGGCAAGAATGTCTTTCCTCAGATTAGGAGACCAAAACTGTACGCAATATTCCAGGTGTGGTCTCACCAAGGCCCTGTACAACTGCAGTAGAACATCCCTGCTCCTATACTCAAATACATTTGCTATGAATGCTAACATACCATTCGCTTTCTTCACTGCCTGCTGCACCTGCATGCCTACTTTCAATGACTGGTGTACCATGACACCCAGGTCTCGTTGCATCTCCCCTTTTCTTATTCGGCCACCATTCAAATAATAGTCTACTTTCCTATTCTTGCCATCAAAGTGGATAACCTCACATTTATCCACATTATAGTGCATCTGCCATGCATTTGCCCACTCACCCAACCTATCCAAGTCACCTTGCAACCTCCTCGCATCCTCCTCACAGCTAACACTGCCCCCCAGCTTTGTGTCATCTGCAAACTTGGAGATGTTGCATTTAATTCCCTCGTCCAAATCATTAATATATATCGTAAATAGCTGGGATCCCAGCACTGAGCCTTGTGGTACCCCACTAGTCATTGCATGCCATTCTGAAGATGACCCGTTTACTCCTACTCTTTGCTTCCTGTCTGCCAGCCAGTTCTCTATCCACATCAATACTGAATCCCCAATACCGTGTGCTTTATGTTTGCATACTAATCTCTTATGTGGAACGTTGTTGAAAGCCTTCTGAAAGTCCAGATATAACATGTCCACTGGTTCTCCCTTTATCCACTCTACTAGTTACATCCTCAGAAAATTCTATAAGATTCGTCAGACATGATTTACATTTCATAAATCCATGCTGACTTTGTGCAATGATTTCACCACTTTCCAAATGTGCTGCTATCCCATCTTTAATAACTCTAGCATTTTCCCCACTACTGATGTTAGACTAACTGGTCTGTAATTCCCCGTTTTCTCTGTCCCTCCCTTTTCAAAAAGTGGGGTTACATTAGCTACCCTCCAATTCTCAGGAACTACTCCAGAATCTAAAGAGTTTTGAAAAATTATCACTAATGCATCCACTATTTCTGGGGCTAATTCCTTAAACACTCTGGGATGCAGCCTATCTGGCCCTGGGGATTTATCAGCCTTTAATCCATTCAATTTACCTAACACCACTTCCCGACTAACCTGGATCTCACTCAGTTCCTCCATCTCATTTGACCCCGGTCCCCTGCTATTTCCGGTAGATTATTTATGTCTTCCTTATTGAAGGCAGAAACAAAGTAGTTATTCAATTGGTCTGCCATGTCCTTGTTCCCCATGATCAATTCACCTGTTTCTGACTGCAAGGGGCCTACATTTGTTTTCACTGATCTTTTTCTCTTCACATATCTACAAAAGCTTTTGCAGTCAGTTTTTATATTCCCTGCCAGTTTTCTTTCATAATATATTTTCCTTTTCCTAATTAAGCCCTTTGTCCTCCTCTGCTGGACTCTGAATTTCTCCCAGTCCTCTGGTAGGCTGTTTTTGTCTGGCTAATTTGTATGCTTCATCTTTTGTTTTGATACTATCCCTGATTTCCCTTGTTATCCACGGATGCACTACCTTCCCTGATTTATTCTTTTGCCAAACTGGGATGAACAATTGTTGTAGTTCATCCATGTGGTCTTTAAATGTCTTCCATTGCATATCCACCGTCAACCCTTTAAGAATCAATTGCCAGTCTATCTTGGCCAATTCACGTCTCATACCCTCAAAGTTACCTTTCTTTAAGTTCAGAAACCTTGTTTCTGAATTAACTATGTCACTCTCTATCCTAATGAAGAACTCAACCATATTATGGTCACTCTTGCCCAAGAGGCCACGCACAACAAGGATAGTGAGGGCAGCAGTAAGAAGACAACATTTGGAGCAATGAGAAGGCAGTGAGGGCAGCAGTAAGGAGGTAGTCAGTGGGGGTGCAAGGAGATGATGATAGGAATTGTGAGAACTCTGTTATCTGCTTTTGAATAAAATGATATATGTCACGTAGACTTAAAATGAAAAATGGTTTCCCATGTTTAACCCTTGGTAACAGGAATGTGGTTGGCTTGCAAAGAAAAAAAAAAGCAGAACTGTTGTCCTGCTCTTAAACCTCTGGACTTTAATATATTTTGGATAAGATGACATATAAAGTTAAACCTTGCCCCACACCTCTCAGATATCTAAATACTATGAGCACTGGCAAATACAAAAACAAATAAATGCACAGATAAAAGGTACAGAGAATATGTGAGTTTATTGATTCATTTTCTACATGTTCCTGTGAGAAAGCATACGTCATTAAAAGACAAAACAAAACATCTGTTAAATCAGAAAAGTGTTCTGTGGAAGGTACAACCCTTTCCATATCATTGATTGATTAAGTAAAGTTAATTTTAGAGTTTATCATACTCTGATAAACCTTGCAACAAGATGCCTAAATTAAAACATGAAAAAATATATAGAAAGAATGCCAATACCTGTACAAAATTTAGACTCCATTATCTGCACACGTATTCTAATCTGCTACTTTTAATATTAAGATGCATGATAAAACCATAAAACTGTATGCTTAATAATTCTTCAGAACTAAAAGCAACTGTTTATTAAATAATTACTTTGTAAGACAATAAATAGATGACAATGCTTGTTTAACTGTTGAAGTATCTGTGGTTTAATTTGAATTAATATGATACTCCACTTATATTATTTTTGACCATTAAATAAACATCTGCACATCATTGCCTCAAAAGTTGAAATTTCATTAGGGCTTAAGATGTTATGTGTTAAATGAACCTTGTTTCCAAACATAGATTAGAAATGGGCAAACTTTCTGCTGGGAAGTTAAATTGTCATCACTGAGCAGGTACGTTAACTTTAAGCCCTGATACTACCTCTTGTCTGCATTGAAAATGAAATCACTCATGTACATTCTGTATACATAAAAGATTTGAGAATAACATACTGAATATATGTGGAGCCCTGGGAAAGTTATACTTTCATCCAACGATATCCATCCAGATCAGTTTAATTGCGCAATTAGTTTACAGATGAAATGAAAACCATTATGATTCCTATCTTGGTTTATTTAATGAAACAGTTTAATAATCTGCAAGTTTGAATCATATAGCTTAATTTGTTTTCACTGTTTTACTATGTTTTAATTTTATTAATCATCCAAGTGCTGCCATTATCTTTTTTTAAGTGAAAGGTGCTGAGTAAGGAATGCGATTGAAACTATTAATGTGTACAGGATCCTGAGTATACATGTTTATGGTATTGGTTTATCATTGTCACGTGTACCGAGATACAGTGAAAACTTTGTTTTGCGTGCTGTCCAAGCAAATCATACCATACATGAGTACATCAGCTAGTGCAAAAGAGAAAATAAACAAGAGCGCAGAATAAAGTGTTACAGCTTACAGCTACAATTTTCATTCAGGAGTCTGGGTGGATAATACTTATCTGCTGGACTATTAACTAATCCTTCCTTAATTAATCATGCCTAAAAATATGGAATAAACGTGTTTGATAATATGCAGAACATCAACATGGACAGTTCATTCTTACATAAAACAGTTCATATGGTGCATAAACATCACTGTCCATCTTCCATTTCAGGCCAATTTCTTCTACGTTTAGTCTCCTCTTGGTGAATCTTACGGGATCTTTTTTTGCCTCTGGATCTTCTCTTGCTTGCTGGTAATGCCTCCTCGAAGTTGGCAATGCTTGACACATTGTGTTGTCGTGTGTACCTCTTGCACTTGCAAGAAGTGACTACTGTAATTTTGTAGGTTCGTGTGCCTCCATTCTGGCACTGGAGCTGAATTCTCTCAGTACGAGTCTTGTCAGTCACACAACGCCACTCTTGTGTGTTACGTCTACTCCAGTATTTCCTGCCATAACCTGCAATCCAATTAGGAAGCACTGGCACTGGTAAGCACTCTCCTGCACACACCAGCTCCTTCACTGGATTGATACTTGTGCACAGACCATCAGAAATGTATTTGGTTGATCTGAGCTCTCGACAACCAACTTGAGACCGATCTAAATTACAAAGAGAACAAGTGATTTGTTTTTACATACAAATTACTTTCAAACTCAAAAATGTGTTAATTGTAAACTTTTTACTTGTGAATGTTAAAAAATATGCTTTGCTTGAGAATCCTTATTGTTTGGTGTTTTCATCTATTTTCACAAAGTGAATTATATTGTGTTAAAGGTTATTTCATCTTATCTGTCCACAACATCATCAAAAACATATCTTTTTCATATTTACTGTAAGTCAAGTCAATTAAAATAATCTGTTCTACTGAACATGTGTCTTTTCAGTACAAAAAAATATTTTTGAGACATTACTTCCAGTATCTAAGACTGGCATACAACACAATACCTGTGAAGTTTTTCAAAAATTACCCAAACATGTCAATGCCAAACATTGATGACATTTGACATGACATTTATTTTGTTTGTTACTTTCCAAGCTCCTTTCACTTTTAGGCCATCATAGCCACAGAAGAAAAAAACAATCCAAGAGCAGGTATTCATGTTCCATGTCTTTTGGTTGTTCTTGGTATTTTTTTGGCTTTAAGTGACAACTTTAATTGAATATAGCTTACCCTAAAATAAATTCACATAATTGGAAAATTAGTTAATTTAGTTTAGAAAGCTATAGCTATAAATCAAAGCAATTGCCTCTAGTGATTTGTTGTATATTGATACACAAATCTAAATTGACTCACCACTTTCAATTTGGAATAAAGTCACTGAAATTCTGCCAGTTGAGGCAGTGCCATATATGACCTGACGGTCTCTTTGAAGGCAATGCAAAGATAGGTCGATTACAAATTTAGCCAACATGATAGTGCATGTAATTCCAGTAACTGTAATTGAAAACTTGCTGAACATTCAAATGCTACTTGAAACCTTCAAGCATTGATTCGAGCAAGAGTGGATGTCTGCTTCTTAAAATCCTGCCTGAAATGCAAAGTAGCTCACTGAAAGTAGCTCAATGAAAAATAATTTTAGATCCACAGACAACTCAATACTTTGGATATTTTAAAATAATTTTCAGTACAATTTCCTGGAATTTCCAGCATATTCAGGAAGTTTGGATAACAGTTTGCACATAACTTTGATACTATTTTTCTTAGTTTTCATTTAAATTAGTCATCCTCTTATTTTGTTTTTTTTATATAATTGAAAAAAAAATATCTGCAATCTGCATTTTTAGTAAAACGACTTTCACCTATGCAGATGATACCTTTATATGTTTTTCTATTAATTATATAAATCATGCAATTGTGCATTTTGTGCTTACACCTAGAGTATTAACTTAGGAGAAAATCAAATCCTGCAGCATCTGAGGCATTACAATCATGGAAAAAATAACTTTTAAAAACAAAGAATATTATTTAAAATATATAAAAGGTACCTTTATGATCCAGATCTGACGGGTTAGGTTGCCTTCCTCCATTCCTTGCCTGATTTAATGTTAAATTACTTGGACTTTCATGCAGTGATACCTTGAGATTGTGAAACACTTCTGTGGCATCATTTTTAGTATGTTCTGCTGCCTTGTCAAAAGCAAGGCAACATTTGAAAAAGATGCATGCTATCACAAAGAAAGTGCATTCAAAAGGCTGTGACATCATGGCTCCAGAACTCTCAGGCTGAAGACTTGGTTGTAATGTTGCAGGTTTTAATGTGGAGTTACTGTGCCTTGCTTTTTATAAAGCTCCTTGGCATTCAATCAAGTGGAAACAGTGAAGCTTGAGAAAGGAAACATACAGACATATCCTGATAACCAATAGCAGGCCAGATCACACACGTAGAAGTGTGGAATATGCAAATTATGTCTGTTTCAAATTTCACACATCTCATATTTCACATTGTGAAATATTTATTTTGTAACGCCCCTTAAAGAGACCGAATCCTTGCGATGTATGACATTTGAAATTTTCCAAATATATGCACGATATGCACATAACATGTTTAACAAATCCTACTATGACTTGTTCATTGAAGTACATTTTACTCAGGAAATGTTTTTATAATTGGAACCTGTTTAATACTTAAATAATGTGTTGACATAACTATATCAAATGAACATAAATTTTGGAATCCTTTCAGTCACAGTAATTACTTTACTTTTAATCATATTTGTATATTTACATTCACACACAATAAGATATTTGACTACAACATAATATTATACAGTGTGAAAAACTTCACAATACTGGATATTCAATTTAAACTTAATTTAATATGCTCGGTTGCAAGTTTTAACTCAATTGACAATAACAGCCGTCAACATTTATGTTGTCTAATCACTGCCTTTCTTAATGTACGTTCCAATTCTGTATGGATCCCCACGCCTCTTGGAATAAACAGCAAACTTGCATATATAGTGCATTAGTAAATTATATCAATACTCACTGATAGCGATGTAATTTATGTTATTTAAATGAATATGATTTTTATTAAATATCTATTCCTTATTCATCTTTTGAATATTACTTCAATATAGTACCAATTGAAATGTATTAAAAAAATCCAAATATGGACTTACACTGTGACAATGTAAATGCACTGTGTAATATTGAACCAAGGAAATTGAGTAGAATTCCTTGAATGCGTTGATATGTTTTGTGGCATTATTGTTGTTGGACTGTGATCAGAGAGGAAGAATGTTCCATTATTGCATGGAAGTAGGTCCTTCAGCCCAACTTGTCCGTGTCAACTTGTTAGCTGTATACAGCTGGAAGTTAGTAGTGAACATTAGTTTAATGAAGATTGGACAAAAAAAACACCAAATTTTGCCCAAATGAAGAAGGGTAATATGTGATGAAATATGAGAACACTGCCACCTTCTGTGGACCTATGGCAGGAAAAAAGCCCATCAAATGCAGGAAAGCGAAATGTTCACTCTTGGTATCATAAGGAGCTAATTGAAGTAGCTTACGTCTGTTGTCTGTGATGGTAGCATCCTCGAAGAGGCCTAAAATGGAGCTGTCACACCCTGATTCAATTTTACCTTTGGTGACTACAATTTTCAAAATTAAATTACTATTTAATGGTTAATAAATTTAGCTGTTGTGATAAGGTCATTGATATTTAAAGGAGAGCTGTCAAATGCTACATCTATTTTTTTTCTGGTATTTTAGTTCATTTTCAGGATCCTCTCAAGAGCAGGGATTCACCCAGACCTTGCTGAATTAGGTTTTTCTCTTGGACCTTGGTGTGTTTTACGAGTGTATGTATTATATCATTGCTGGTTGTGGGATCTTGTGAAAATAAAGATTTGCATTTATATAGCCCTCTTTTCGAGCTCCGGAAATCGCCAAATGATTTGGAGCCAATGAAATACTTAGTAATCACACTAATGTAGATATTGCAGCAGGCAAATTGTGCACAGCAAGCTGCAACAAAATGTGATGTGGACATAACTACAAATACCCCTCCTTATAGTGATGGAGGATTTGTCACAAAAAATACAATTAAAACTACACCTTCATCTGAGCAGCAGGACACATTCGAAGGTTCTTAGGGTGAAATGGTTTCATGTTACTTTTTCATCAGTGCCCCAGTACATCTAGTTAAATGATATTTTACAAGCAAAATAATATATTTAGTTAGAAAATTAGAAACAAAATAGTTACTTAAGGAGCATAGTTTAAAGAAGAGGTATATATTAAGAAAAAACAGGAAAATGCTCAAATTACTCATTACTCATAAAGCCAAACAAAAGATTCCTCTCAACCAACGATGAACCAAATACCAATGCAAAACAGTGACTTGATTGTTGTGGTGTATTTATATAATGGTTAAATTTATATAATTTACTTTTCCACATGGTACTAACTGCTGTCCTCTAGAGGTAACTTTTGCTTACTGCAGCCTTCCGTTTCTTGTCCAGTTTATGTTGCTGTTCAAAGCAGCATTTCCCCAAAAAATCTGCAGTAAAATTGTTACAGTGAAGAAAACAAAGGACTTGAAAGGGAACGATGATCGTATCACTCCTTCTATCGCTGCCTGTATTCGGCATGGTGTGTTGCGGCGAGAAGAACATTTTTGTTATCTGTTTTCCGAAACAATTTTTGAACACAAAATAGAACACAAATAAACTTTGACCGTAAAGCTGTTCCTTTAACTAATTATTTATAAAGTACCGTATTACTAATCCCGAATTTATTATTCATTAGAATGCATTGAGAAACGGAGTTATTATTAGATGAAAATTCGTTGATCTAGAATCCTGTACAGCCTGTAGAATCCTGTAACCTGACAGCCCGGTCTCGAAACAGCAAGATGCAACTTTAACTTGAACGAGAAAAACTAGTAGTTACTGGAAATCTCAATTTTGTTTAAAGCCCTGAACTTGTAAGGACACTGTTTATCTGTCCACAGAAACCACATTGTAATCTATTTATTGAGCGGTTTGCAGCATTTGCTTTTGTTTCTATTACAGATTTAATATAATGCATCGGGACTCTGCCATGAATTATACAAACGTGTAAATAAATCGTGATGTTTTTGAATTGTTAACTGAAAATGACAGAGTTAGTGGTGAGCCATATGGAATTGATGTCACCGTTCGGGACAATTCTGTAACTTAGATGCAGGAAAACTACAGATGTTTGAAATCCAAAACGGAAAATGCTGGAAATACTCAACAGGTCTAAACTCCAGCGTTTTCATTTTTTACTGCAATTCACATCTCCAACGTGGCTGCAGCAGCTATCTGAACATAATCATGGATTTGTGGGTCCAATATCGCGCACGGAGTGGACAAGAGTGGTGTTGTGAGCATTGCAATGAATGCTCAGACTGCGACAGACTGGCTGGGCTTTGCACAAGGTGGAGCTGGCCCGACACCATCGGCCAAGGAGGAACTGCAAGATGCTGGCTTAAACCGAAGATAGACACAACAAGCTGGAGTAACTCAGCGGGACAAGCATCATCTCTGGAAAGAAGGAATGGATGACGTTTCGGGTCGAGACCTTTCTTCAGACCCTATCTGTCTACGATCGGCCAAAGTCCGGACAAAAGTTGCCGACGCCGCCCAGCCGGCAGCAGGTCCAGGGCTCGCCCAGCACAGCCCAGTCCAGCCCAGCCCAGCCCAGTCCAGCCCAGCCCAGCCCAGCCCAGACCAGCCCAGACCAGCCCAGCCCAGCCCAGACCAGACCAGCGCAGACCAGCCCAGCCCAGCACCACCCAGCGCAGTCCAGCCCAGCCCAGCCCAGACCAGCCCAGACCAGCCCAGCCCAGCCCAGCCAGCCCAGACCAGACCAGCCCAGCCCAGCCCAGCCCAGACCAGCCCAGCCCAGACCAGACCAGCCCAGCCCAGCCCACCCCAACCAGCCCAGCCAGACCAGCCCAGCCCAGTCCAGCCCAGACCAGACCAGCCCAGCCCACCCCAACCAGCCCAGACCAGCCCAGCCCAGACCAGCCCAGCCCAGACCAGCCCAGACCAGCCCAGCCCAGCCCAGCGCAGACCAGACCAGCCCAGCCCAGCGCAGACCAGCCCAGACCAGCCCAGACCAGCCCAGCCCAGCCCAGCCCAGCCCAGCCCACCCCAACCAGCCCAGCCCAGTCCAGCCCAGCCCAGACCAGACCAGCCCAGCCCAGCCCAGCCCAGCCCAGCC
The DNA here is from genome assembly GCA_035221665.1 of Okamejei kenojei. Taxonomy (NCBI): domain Eukaryota; kingdom Metazoa; phylum Chordata; class Chondrichthyes; order Rajiformes; family Rajidae; genus Okamejei; species Okamejei kenojei. The sequence goes on from CM069132.1 coordinate 45,422,532, forward strand.
CAGCCCAGCCCAGCCCAGCCCAACCAGCCAGCCCAGCCCAGCCCAGCCCAGACCAGACCAGCCCAGCCCAGCCCAGCAGACCAGCGCAGACCAGCCCAGCGCAGACCAGCCCCGCCCAGCCCAGCCCAGCCCAGACCAGACCAGACCAGACCAGCCCAGCCCAGCCCAGCCGGCAGCAGGTCCAGGGCTCGCCCAGCCCGAACGCGGGCCCGGGAGGTCGCGTCACGTTGCCGAGCAACGGCTTGCAAACAAGATGGCCGCGGCGCCTTTGCAGGAGGTGAGAGCAGTGGGGCAGAGGGACAGAGGGGCAGAGGGACATAGGGACAGTGGGGCAGAGGGATATAGGGACAATGGGGCAGAGGGACATAGGGACAGAGGGAGGGGCAGTGGGGCAGAGGGGCAGTGGGACATAGGGACAGTGGGACAGTGGGGCAGAGGGACAGAGGGGCAGAGGGACAGTGGGGCAGAGGGACATAGGGGCAGAGGGGCAGAGGGACAGTGGGGCAGAGGGACAGTGGGGCAGAGGGATATAGGGACAGTGGGGCAGAGGGATATAGGGAGGGCAGAGGGACAGTGGGGCAGAGGGGCAGTGGGATATAGGGACAGTGGGACAGTGGGGCAGAGGGACAGAGGGGCAGAGGGACAGTGGGGCAGAGGGATATAGGGACAGTGGGGCAGAGGGACAGTGGGGCAGTGGGGCAGAGGGATATAGGGACAGTGGGGCAGAGGGATATAGGGACAGTGGGGCAGAGGGACAGTGGGGCAGAGGGATATAGGGACAGTGGGACAGTGGGGCAGAGGGATATAGGGACAGTGGGACAGTGGGGCAGAGGGGCAGTGGGGCAGAGGGATATATAGGGACAGTGGGGCAGAGGGGCAGTGGGACAGAGTGGGGCAGAGGGATATAGGGACAGTGGGGCAGTGGGGCAGTAGGGACAGTGGGGCAGAGGGGACAGTGGGGCAGTGGGACAGAGGGGCAGTGGGGCAGAGGGGATATAGGGACAGTGGGGCAGAGGGGATATAGGGACAGTGGGGCAGAGGGGGGAGTGGGGCAGGGCAGTGGGGCAGAGGGATATAGGGACAGTGGGGCAGAGGGATATAGGGACAGTGGGACAGTGGGGCAGAGGGATATAGGGACAGTGGGCAGAGGGACAGTGGGGCAGAGGGATATAGGGACAGTGGGGCAGAGGGGCAGTGGGACAGAGGGGCAGTGGGGCAGAGGGGCAGTGGGACAGAGGGGCAGTGGGGCAGAGGGGCAGAGGGATATAGGGACAGTGGGGCAGTGGGGCAGAGGGGCAGTGGGGCAGAGGGATATAGGGACAGTGGGGCAGTGTGCAGAGGGGCAGTGGGACAGTGGTACAGAGGGGCAGTGGGGCAGAGGGGCAGTTGGGCAGTGGGGCAGTGGGACAGAGGGGCAGTGGGGCAGAGGGGCAGAGGGATATAGGGACAGTGGGGCAGAGGGGCAGTGGGACAGAGGGGCAGTTGGGCAGTGGGGCAGTTGGGCAGTGGGACAGAGGGGCAGTGGGACAGGGGCAGTGGGACAGTGGGACAGAGGGGCAGTTGGGCAGTGGGGCAGTTGGGCAGTGGGACAGAGGGGCAGTGGGACAGGGGCAGTGGGGCAGTGGGACAGAGGGCCATGGATGCGGGCCCCAGTACCCTCTCTTCTGGGACCGGCTGGCGAAGAAGTTTGCCGCTGAAGAGGAGGCCTGCACGGTGCACCGGTGAAGCCGAGTTGGTCTGAGGAAGGGTCTCGACCCGAAATGTCACCTATTCCTTCTTTCCAGAGTTAATCCATCATGATGTGTCTATCTTTGGAAGCCCAGCAGGCAGTAAAACATAATGTGCTGGAGTTGCTCAGCGGGTCAGGCAGCATCTGTGGAGGGAAATCATGGATATACAATGTTTCCGATCAAGACCGTTCTTCAGACTGAAGGGGTAGAGGGGAAAAAAGAGGTAGGGTCGCCACTCAGGGACTATTCTGTAACTTCCTTTGTTGAATAAGAATATTAAAATAAGAAAGGAAAATTAGAGTTTCAGAGTAACCTTGCAGAGGAAATAGAAACTCACTGTAAAAACATCTAGAAATATATGAAGAAGAAAAAGTAGTGGTAAAAAATCAAAGGCTCTTTGCAGTTAGAAATAGAAAACGATAAATCAATTTTAGTACATATATTAGTTCTGTCTTAACAAAGGAAGACACAAATAATCTCCCAGAAATATTATGGAAAGGGAGAAACTGAATTAAATCAGTTGGTTAGGGAAATTGATGCAATTGAAGCCAGATTTCCAGAGCCTGAAAATCGACATTCCAGAGTAGGTGGCCTCAAAAGGAGGTGGCCTCAAAAATAACAGAAGCTGGTTATTTTCCAAAGTTGATATTTATGTTGTTCTTTAGATTCTGGAACAGTTCCAACATATTGGAAAGTGGCTAATGTAACCTCATTATTCACAAAAGAAGTTTGAAAGAAATCAGACTTTTATGAAATTTTCAGTCTGACATAAATAGGAGGTAAAATACTCGAGTCCTTTATGAAAGATACAGAAGTAGAACGCTATTAAAATAGTGACAGGATTCTTCAGAGTCAGTATTTATATACTTGAATGGATTTTGTTTTTGAGAATATAACTAATATAATCAATGCGGTAGAATATGTGGCTACAGTCATGGAGTTGTACGGCATGGAAACATGCTGAGTAACTGGCCCGCACTCCAGCACTTTGTGTCATTTTGTGTAAACAATCATCTGCAATTCTTTATTTCTACCTGGAAACAAGTCCGTTAAGTCCAGCTAGTTCATGCCAACCTGCACCTGGGCTTCAAGGGAACCAATGTCCTTGGGGGAGTGTTTGCTAGTGCAGTCAGGGAGGATTTAAACTAATGTGGCAGGGGGATGGGAGCATGAGCAGAGAGACAGAGGGATGTAAAATGAGGGTAGAAGCAATAGGTAGCAAGGTGAAAAGTAAAAATGGCAGGCAGAAAAATCCAGGGCAAAAATCAAAAACGGCCACTTTTCAACATAATTGTATAAGGGGTAAGAGTGTTGTAAAAACAAGCCTGAAGGCTTTGTGTCTCAGTGCAAGGAGCACTCGTAATAAGGTGGATGAGTTGAATGTGCAGATAGTTATTAATGAATATGATATAGTTGGGATCACGGAGACATGGCTCCAGGGTGACCAAGGCTGGGGGCTGAACATCCAGGGATATTCAATATTCAGGAGGGATAGACAGAAAGAAAAAGGAGGTGGAGTAGCGTTGCTGGTTAGAGAGGAGATTAATGCAATAGAAAGGAAGGACATTAGCTTGGAGGATGTGGAATCGATATGGGTAGAGCTGCGAAACACTAAGGGCGCAGAAAACGCTAGTGGGAGTTGTGTACAGGCCACCTAACAGTAGTAGTGGAGTTGGGGATGGCATCAAACATGAAATTAGAAATGCGTGCAACAAGGGTAAAACAGTTATAATGGGTGACTTAAATCTACATAGATAGATTGGGTGAATCAAATTGGCAGGGGTGCTGAGGAAGAGGATTTCTTGGAATGTATGCGGGATAGTTTTCTCAACCAACATGTAGAGGAACCAACGAGAGAGCAGGCTATTCTAGACAAGTGACCATAATATGGTTGTAGTTCTTCTGAGTAATGAGTTCTGAACTTAAAGAAAGGTAATTTTGAGGGTATGAGACGTGAATTGGACAAGATAGACTGGCAAGTGATTCTTAAAGGGTTGATGGTGGATATGCAACGGAAGACATTTAAAGACTGCATGGATGAACTACAACAATTGTTCATCACAGTTTGGCAAAAGAATAAATCAGGGAAGGTATGGCATCCGTGGATAACAAGGGAAATCAGGGATAGTATCAAAACGAAAGATGACGCATACAAATTAGCCAGAAAAAGCAGCCTACCAGAGGACTGGGAGAAAATCAGAGTCCAGCAGAGGAGGACAAAGTGCTTAATTAGGAAAGGGAAAATAGATTATGAAAGAAAACTGGCACGGAACATAAAAACAGACTGCTAAAGTTTTTATAGATATGTGAAGAGAAAAAGATTAGTTAAAACAAATGTAGGTCCCTTGCAGTCAGAAACTGGTGAATTGATCATGGGGAACAAGGACATGGCAGACCAATTGAATAACTACTTTGGTTCTGTCTTCACAAAGGAAGACATAAATAATCTGCCGGAAATAGTAGGGGACCGGGGGTCAAATGAGATGGAGGAACTGAGTGAAATCCAGGTTAGCCGGGAAGTGGTGTTAGGTAAATTGAATGGATTAAAGGCCGATAAATCCCCAGGGCCAGATAGGCTGCATCCCAGAGTACTTAAGGAAGTAGCCCCAGAAATAGTGGATGCATTAGTAATAATTTTTCAAAACTCTTTAGATTCTGGAATAGTTCCTGAGGATTGGAGGGTAGCTAATGTAACCACACTTTTTAAAAAGGGAGGGAGCGAGAAAACGGGGAATTACAGACCAGTTAGTCTAACATCGGTAGTGGGGAAAATGCTAGAGTTAGTTATTAAAGATGGGATAGCAGCACACTTGGAAAGCGGTGAAATCAATGGACAAAGTCAGCATGGATTTATGAAAGGTAAATCATGTCTGACGAATCTTATAGAATTTTTTCTGGATGTAACTAGTAGAGTGGATAAGGGAGAACCTGTGGATGTGTTATATCTGGACTTTCAGAAAGCTTTCGACAAGGTCCCACATAAGAGATTAACATACAAACTTAAAGCACATGGTATTGGGGGTTCAGTATTGATGTGGATAGAGAACTGGCTGGCAGACAGGAAGCAAAGAGTAGGAGTAAACGGGTCATTTTCAGAATGGCAGGCAGTGACTAGTGGGGTACCGCAAGGCTCAGTGCTGGGACCCCAGCTATTTACGGTATATATTAATGATTTGGACGAGGGAATTGAGTGCAACATCTCCAAGTTTGCGGATGACACGAAGCTGGGGGGCAGTGTTAGCTATGAGGAGGATGCTAGGAGGCTGCAGGGTGACTTGGATAGGTTTGGTGAGTGTGCAAATGCATGGCAGATGCAGATTAATGTGGATAAATGTGAGGTTATCCACTTTGGCGGCAAAAACAGGGGGGTAGACTATTATCTGAATGGTGGCCGATTAGGAAAAGGGGAGATGCAACGAGACCTGGGTATCATGGTACACCAGTCATTGAAAGTAGGCATGCAGGTGCAGCAGGCTGTGAAGAAAGCGAATGGTATGTTGGCATTCATAGCAAAAGGATTTTGAGAACAAGAGCAGGGAGGTTCTACTGCAGTTGTACAGGGTCATGCTGAGGCCACACCTGGAGTATTGCGTACAGTTTTGGTCTCCTAATCTGAAGAAAGACATTCTTGCCATAGAGGGAGTACAGAGAAGGTTCACCAGACTGATTCCTGGGATGGCAGGACTTCCATATGAAGCTTGACTGGATAGACTCGGCTGGAATTTAGGAGATTGAGGGGGGATCTTATGGAGACTTACAAAATTCTTAAGGGGTTGGACAGGCTAGATGCAGGAAGATTGTTCCTGATGTTGGGGATATCCAGAACAAGGGGTCACAGTTTAAGGATAAGGGGAAAGTCTTTTAGGACCGAGATGAGAAGATCTTTTTTCACACAGAGAGTGGTGTCTGTGGAATTATCTGGCACAGAAGGTAGTTGAGGCCAGTTCATTGGCTATATTTAAGAGGGAGTTAGATGTGGCCCTTGTGGCTAAATGGATCAGGGGGTATGGAGAGAAGGCAGGTACAGGATACTGAGTGGGATGATCAGCCATGATCATATTGAATGGCGGTGCAGGCTCGAAGGGCCGAATGGCCTACTCCTGCACCTATTTTCTATTATTCTACGATTCTATGAGTTGCCAACCAAGCTAGTCTCACATGCCAGTGCCTGATCCATCATACCTTTCTTGTCCACGTACCTACCCAAATGTCCATTAAATATCATAACTATACCTACCTCTACCACTTCCACTGGATGATCACAATACAATACAATACGGTTTTATTCGTCATATTGCACATAAAGTGCAAGTGAAATGAATTTGCCAGCAGCGGTACAATGATAAAGAACACACAATACACACTAAAAATTTAACACAAACATCCACCACAGCATTCATCACTGTGGTGGAAGGCACAAAAATGGGCCAGTCCTCCTCCATTTTCCCCGTGGTCGGGAACTCCACCCTCCGCAGTCGTCGCTGCGGGCGTCCAGATGTGCAGACAAGGTAAAAGGTCCAGGTAAGTCCTGAATCAGTGCCTCCCCACCGGCGACCGTGGCTTCAGGCTGGTGTAGGCCGCAGGCCGGTGGTCGGAGATTTAAAGTTCGCGCCACAGCCAGAAGCACCGCAGACCGCAGGGCCGGTGGTCTGGAGCTCCACTCCAGGGATTCCTGGCGAGGGACCCAGCTCCTGATGGTAAGTCCCTGCCGCGCCTGCAGTAGAAGTAGGCCGCGGGCCGGCTGTTGGAGCTCTTCTTCCCCTGGGTCCCCACGAGGGATCCCAGGCTGTGGACACCGCGCCGCCTGGAGCTCTGCAGACCGGCTGCCGCGGGCCAGCGAAATGGAGCGCTCCCCTCTAGCGAGCCGCGTCGAGGGCTCGCCCGCTCCACGCCAAGAGTCCGCGCTGCGCCTGCAGCTGAAACCCCGGGCGCGACTTCGGGAAAGGCCATCCGATCCTCGCTGTTAGGCCACGGGGGAGGCGACCTGGAAAAAGTCGCGTCTTCATGGAGGAGGCGACCAAAGCGGTTTCCCCCTTACCCCCCCCCCCCCACAACACCCCCCACACAAGACAAACAAAGAAACATAAAAAACACACATTAAAACATACTAAAAAAACAAAAAAAGTTGAAAAAAACTTTTTTTGTTTTATGTAAAACAAAAAGTTACCCCTCAGGTCCCTTATAAATCCTTCCCCTCTCATATTGAACCTCTGCCTCTTATTTTAGACTTTCCTGCCCTGGTGATTCACTTTATCTGTGCGTTCACGATTTTATAAACCTCAGAGGGTCAACCCATGGCATCTTCTGCTCCAAGAAGAAAAGACCCAGCCTTTCCAGTGTCTCCTTCCAACTCACACCTTCCAAACCTCCTTGTAACATCTTGTGAGTTATCTTTGCGCCCATTCCAGTTTAATGACATCCTTCCTACAGGAGGGCAACCAGAACTGTATACAGTACTCCAAATATGACCTTACCAATGTCTTGTACATGATGTAACATGATGTCCCAATTCCTGCATTCAACATTGTGATTGATGACAGCAAACATGCCAAATGCCTTAATTATCACTTTGATTACCTTTGTCACCTTCGTGGAAATACGTATCCACCCCTAGGTCTCACTTTGCCACAACACTCCCCAGGACCCTACTATTTACTGTAGAAGTACAGTCCTGACTTGTCTTATCAGAATGTAACATCTTGCATTTATCTGAATTAAGCTCCGTCTGCCATTCCTCAGCAGATCGACTCAGTTGATCAAGATCCTGTGGTAATTTAAGAAAACCTTTTGAGATTTTATTTGGACTTTGGAGAGAAGGAATTGGTGATGTTTCGGGTTGAGACCCTTCTTCAGACACTATCTGTGGGTTGAAAGGAATTGTTGACATTTCCGGCAGAAACGCTGCATCAGGACTGAGAGTGAAAGGGAAGATAGCTGTTATAGGGAGGAGAGAAGAGTGGTGAGACTGCCTTAATGGGTCTCCTGCCATTGTATCATAAATAAATATCAACAGTAATCTCTTTTTGTAGAAATTTGATTTTAACAAAAGTAAAAGTGAAATCCTAAAGATGATTTTTATTAATGAACAGTGCTAACAAAATATTTGGATTGAAAATTAAACGTGATTTATATGTTTTATTGACCTTTACACAGGTTATAGAAAATGAATTAAAACATCACAAAATCAAAAGGAAGAGCGATGTGATTGAACTTTATCTGGCTAAGGAGTAAGTAATATAATTCTCTGTCATCAGATATTAGTCATTAACTAATTTGACATCAGAGGACTTTCTGTTTGTTTTTAATATATTTATTTTTTTAAGTTATAATTGGAATTAACAATATCTTCCAGACAATTTAATTACTTTAGCGAAGGGATTCAATGCAAAATTATGTTAAAAAAAGTAGAACATTAGAAATAAAAAGTAGCTTTAAAAAACTCACTGTAAGAAGAAGAATTATATGGAGTGCCAGCAGAGAACGAAATTGTCTTCTGACTTACCTTGTGGCCCTTGAAGCACATCCTTCATCTAAAAATGAGAAATGTAATGAAATATTCATCATTTATTCAGATGCAAACAGTTCAAATAGCTGATGAACTGTAACCCAGTCCAGGATGAAACAATTATATAATTGGCACCACCATTACTATCAAGCTAGGGGAATAATAAAACAGAAATCATCAGCAGAAGGGGGAAATTAGGAAAAGTTGTCTGCTGGAATTTTACTTCAACAGAAAATGTTGTTGTGAAGTGTCAATATAGGTTTATGTGATATCACATTTTTATTCCATGATAAAATCAGTCATTTTTTACATATAATTTCTGTTTAGAGGACTAACAGAAGTTCCTGATTTGTCAAGATTTAAACAGTTGCAGTACTTGTGGTTAAATCATAACAAGGTGAGAGAATTTTTGTAATGACTACTTAGTTTAAGATATATGAACATCTGCAAACATATTTCATTGTTGTTAAATATTTTTATTAGACGTAAATACATATTAATAGAGTATACTTCTCACATACATTCGTAATTTTATTAATATTAACAATTATGTCATATATTTCTATACTTTTTTTTACAGGTAAGAAAAGATAGAGAGAAATAAAGTAAGAGTAGAAATGAATGGAATATTAAAAAAGTTATCCATCGTTGGAGATATAGCCATGATTTGTTATACGTGATTCTTCGTCTATTCCATTATTCAGGCTTCAGTCAGGCTCTCGCACCGAGCCATTTTGACCCTTTAGATATTCAATAAGTGGAGACCATATTCCTCTGAAAAGATCCAACTTGTCCAATAGGACAAACCTTAATCTTTCCAGATGAAGTGTCTCCGACATTCCTGTAATCCACATTTTGATTGTGGGGGATGTAGGAGACTGTACCTTTCCAGAATTTCAATATTAATTTTTTCCCAATTATTAAACTGTAATCAATAAAAATGATTTGATTTGTTGTTATTAATTGATCTATTTCTAATATTCCCAGTATTATTAACTTTGAGTCAGGGATCAGGTTCATATTAAACAACATTCAAAATTATCTTAAATATCTCTGTCCAAAATTTAGAGTCAAAGAGTCAAAGAGTCAAAAGAGTCAAGAGTAAAAGAGTCAAAAGAGTTTATTGTCATGTGTCCCTGACAGGACAATGACATTCTTTCTTTGAGGTTTATCTCCAAATTCAAATTGTAATTGTTTAGTGTATTGGTAGAGTTTTACAATTTGATCTGTGTATATTTTATTTAATTTATATTTCAGTGCAGCGATTTTATTATGTGTTGTTATGGATGGATTAGCAGCATTCTCTGTGTCTAATTGTTTAATCTCCTTTTCCAATTTCTGTTGTTCCCTCCGATTCTTTTTATTATAAAATGCTTGAGAAGAGATCATAATTCCACGGGCATATGCTTTAAATGTTTCCCATAATAGGGAAGAGGATATTTCCGGTTTATCATTTATTTCAAAGAAAATCTTGATCTGTTCTACAATATATTCCTGAGTTGCATTGTTTTTTAAAATTTGTGGATTAAATCTCCATTGTCACCGTTTTTCCGTTTTACCATTTATTTTAACCATAAATGTTAAAGGTGCATGATCTGAGATTATAATATTATGGTATTTTGAATTGTAAGTAAGTGAGATAAGTTTAGCGTCAACCAAAAAATAATCTATTCTTGAATAGGTTTTATGTACAGGTGAATAAAATGAATATTCTTGTCCAGTTGGGTTTTCTACTCTCCAAACATCTTTAATATTGCTAGTATCCATATATGCATTTAATAGGTCACTGGAATGGGATTTGGTTTTCCTTTGTCTTGTGGATCTGTCTAAAGAGGAATCTAATGTACAATTTAAATCTCCTCCAATTATTAAGTTATGTTGTGCTATTTCCGGGATGTTGTTAAATATTTTCTTAAAAAACAGTGGACTATCAAAGTTTGGTCCATATACATTGACAAGAATCATTTTTTGTGCATTTAGTTCTCCTATTACAATAATGTATCTGCCATCATTATCAGTTATAGTTGATGTATGTTTGAATAAAGTGCCTTTACGAAATAATATTGCTACGCCTCTTGATTTGTGTGTAAAAGAAGAATTATACGTTTTATCTATCCATTTAGCTTTCAGCCTATGCTCGGCATCTTTTTTTAAATGTGTTTCTTGAATGAAAATCACATCAGCTTTAATTGCTTTTAAATGCGCTAATACTTTACCTCTCTTGATTGGTTCATTAATACGTTTAACGTTCCAGCTACAAAACGTTATTCCTTCATTCCCCGTATTCATTTTTAAATCTTGCATCTTTTGTCTGTGGGGGTATATAATAGAGCCAATGGTTCAGTTCGACAGACCCGACCTTACACCCGAACTCCGAATAGACAAATTTTAAGACCTTTAACTGTCTCTCACGTGTATATCTCCTTTGATCCAATTTGTAACTCCATTCAAACTGAAAATAATAATGATAGTTTATAATAGAAAAGAAAAGAGGATAGATTAAGAAATTAGTATTGTGCACAAAGAAGGAAAAAACTACATCTAGTATTAGTGTAGTTAGTGCTAGCCATACTAGCATGGCTAACCATCTACTGACTTCCATAGTGGATGTTGCGAACTTAACCAGCCCCTTTATTTCTTGGAATTTTTATTCCATATCAATATTTTACCGGGGGTATTAAATTTTAAAATATTCGGATTACAATAGTCGGAAATGTGAGGATATAAATATTTAAAACTTGTTTGAAAATCTAATTAAAACATAAAAATTTAAAAAAAAACGAAAAGAAAGGAAGAAAGAAAATAAAAATGAGAATTACTCTTAAAAAAGAAACAAGGTTTCCAAAGAGGACAAATGAAATCAAACTCTATATTTGACTCTAATCATTCCATTATAAGTAAACATTGGTCATTAGTGATAATTATTCATTCTGATTAGTAAAAATACCACGGTATAATTTTAGTATTTATTAGTTATTTGTATTAGTAGTGCATTTATACTAATTATTAGTATCCATGGGAGAGTTTCCAATCCACGTCTTTCTCCAGCTGCCTTAGTCATCACTTCAATTCCATCCAGTCCTGCAAAGTCAGTTTATTCAGTGGTGAGGGATCAAGCATCCTCTCAAGCCTTAATCTTCTGAGCAAAGTCCAATACTTCCACAGGATTGGTGAAGAAATGTTCCTTCTTGTTGTACGTGACTCTTAGGGTGGCTGGATAGTTCAGACCATATTTCAAATTCTCCACTTTCCTCAGGATACTTTTGGTCTCATTAAATGCTTTTCGTTTCCTGGAGACCTCTGCTGGGTAATCTCGATAAATACTGATCCTGTGTCCTTCAAATAGAAGATTTCTGTTTCTTGATGTTTTTTGCATTATTTCCTCCAAGATGTGGTCGTACTGTACTTTCATTATCATTTGTCTTGGGGGAGCATTTTGTCTTGTCTGGCGTCTCATCACTCTATATGCTCGGGCTAGTAACGGCTTTTGATCCAGAGATAAGACCTTTTGCAGTAAATTTGCAGTGAATTCTCTGGGATCTTGATCTTTCTCTTCCCCTTCTGGAATACCTGCAATTCTTAGGTTTTGTCTTCTCTGGTGACCTTCCAATTCAGTACATTTCTCGGTTATTTTGCCCAGTAATTCAGTTAGACGTTGATTTTCAGTAATAAGCTTTGCTGTAGTCAGAGCGCTTGTTTCGGCTAGTTCTTCAAGGTCTTTTATAACAGCTGGTTCAGTGCCAGTTCCACTGGATTCAGCCTTTCTTCAAAGTCAGTTTTCACATTTTTGAATTTATCATTCCTCTCCTTTGCCATTGCAATCATTATTTCTGCGATTTCTTTCTTCAACTCATCCGATGTATTCTTAGTTGCGGTATTAATGTTGGTATTAATTTCAAACTTTAAGTCCATCATTTCTTCCTTGATTTTTTTTATTTTTTCACCAATATTCACCAGCTTTATTTCTTCCCTTAAAGCAGCAATTTCACCTGCAATAAAAGTTTTGAGATCTTCACCTTCCGATTTTTTCGCTGTTTGTTTCGTCACATCTTCTTGGGATAACGTCCTACCTGAGCCTAAGGCTTCAGTCGGGCCTTTTTCTTGTTCCACCGTTTTCTGCCTAGCAACAGCACGAGTTGTTGGTTTCTCCGGGAGGAGGCTGCGCTGCATAGACATGATAAGTCGCGCGCCTGATGACGCACTCATGGCAGTCGGTACAGAAGCAGCAGGCAGCAGGCAGCAGGTGCGTCGTTTTCTCCCCGGTTTTTCAGCGTTTTTTTCACGGAGCTGGCTGGCGTTACTCCTTAGCCCTCCATAGCGCCACCGGAAGTCTGAAAACATATTTCAGCTTATCATTTGTAAGTATTGTTTTCTTTATCGTCAGTCACTGACGGCTGGATCAGAAATGAGTGAAGTTAATTAACAGGCAGACAACTAACCTTAAACCCCAACTCCAGTGCCAGCATACTTCTATGCATTGATCTAGATTTGGAGCACTGCTATAACCATTGTCCTTGATAATACTGTAAAACAGATGGCAAATTCTGGAGCATCCAACACATAGTTAAACATCAAAATGCAGAATGTTCCTTTCAGTGAGCTATGGGTTCTCCACACAGATTTGCATCTTTCACCGGCATAATCTGCAGTTATCAGTGAGCACTTCTAACCTTTGCACACTTTTCTTGATATAGAATACTCTGATAATCTTACAGCAAGCTGTATGAATGATTGGCATGTTGGACCATACGTAATGCTAAATAAAAAATAGATTTGTTATGTATGGTAAGAAAGAACTGCAGATGCTGGTTTACATCGAAGATAGACACAAAATGTTGGAGTAACTCAGCGGGTGAGGCAGCATCTCTGGAGAGAAGGAATGGGCGACGTTTCGGGTAGAGACCCTTCTTCAGACTTCCTTCTCTCTGGAGATGCTGCCTCACCCGCTGAGTTACTCCAGCATTTTGTGTCTATCTTTGTTATGTATGGATTGTAATTCAACCAAGATTGTGAAATACAATGCATATTAAAAGATGACTTTTATTTTGCAATTATTCTATTTGCTATTTTTTGTATGGAGGGACTACCTGATAAACAAATATAAATCTGAGTAATAGATTTCCTGCTCGGCCAAATGCAACTCAAATAATGTTTTCCAAGTTCTTTAGTCCACTTAGTGTTTTCACTTGAATAGAAGTTCCAGTCTTGTCGTTGAATAGAAAAATTATCTTCAGAAGGAACATCTGCAGCAATTATCTTAAATAAAGATCTTTTCTATCATGATGTAGATCAGAGAGTAACTATTAGTACAATATTTAAGCCACAATTATTTCGGAGTACCATCTAAATAAACTTTACAATTTCAGAGGGTAATCAGGTTGAAAGATACGAATTGGTTAAACATACAATTGTTGTATGTATACATATATTCTCCAATATGTTTCTCATTCTCAAACTAGTGAACATAGTAAACCCTCATTATTTCAGAGGTGAATTAAGGACCTACCGATCATCACTGCCAGGCTGGGTTGCCAGTGCCACCCCTGGTCTGCACTGCCTCCCGGGCCGCTTCCAGGCTGGGCTGCCAATACCACCCCCAGCCCACAGAGCTTCCCCAGCCACTTCCAGGTCAGACTGCCGACGCCATCCCCGCCCGCACTTCCTTCACTGCCAGGCCAGCCTGCTGACGTTGACCCGCTCCGCCTCACCGGCTGCCTGCAGGCCAGACCTACTGCCGCCATCACCAGCTCCCACAACTTCCAGGCCGTGCCTGCCACCACTGACCCTTACCTGCACGGCTCAATTTAGAATTTGTGACATGGGCCTCGACATATTATGAATTTTCAATGACTCCACCGATTGTCCCCTCACCCCCAAACGCCTGCAGGCCAAGGCCTTCAACTCACCTGGATTCCAAGCCGAGTTCTAGACTGAGAGTCTGACGAAGGGTCTCATCCCAAAACGTCACCTATCCATGTTCTAAGGAGACAACCTAACCTGCTGAGTTGCTCCAGCACTTTGTTGTCCTTTTGCGTATTAACCAGCATCTCCAGTTCTTTGTTTCTACTATTTATGCAATGATACTCTATTATTTGGTAATCCCTGACTTGATTATAGCCGATAGTCGGCAATAACGGATGCCATTCCCCTTCTATAGTCTCTTATAACGAGGGTTTACTGTATTTGAAAAGTAACAGCTTTCTAGCCGATCCACTATTTTGCATGACATTAAAACTTGGTAGCAAATGAACATTTCTCCAATATGAAAGTTAGAGTATCCTTTTCCAATTGCTTAAAAGTCACAACAGTAAGATGGTCAACTTTTCAGACTAGTTTGAAAGCACAATTACACTTTGTAGAAGATCTAGAAGGGATGCCTTTGAACTTTGTTGCTGTGGATAAAACAATAACATTAAAAAATAATAATATGATAATAGTTATAGATTCATAGAGCTGTACTGTATGGACCCAGACCCTGTGGCCCACCTTGTCTGTATTGGGATAATTCCATTTGCCTACATTTGGCCCAAAGCCCTCTAAACTGTTCCTATCCATATATCTATCCAAGTGTCTTTTGGGCAAGTAAACGGATAGGAAAAAATTAGAGAGATATGAGCCAAACGTGGGCAGTTGGGACTCTGAAAAAGGCATTTTTGTCAGCAGGGGCAAGTTGGGCTGAAGGACCTGTTTTCATGCAGTATCACTATGACTCTAAAAGTTATAATTATATCTGCTTTCATAGCTTACTTTGGCAGCTCATTTGAGATACGGACTACCCACAGAGTGAAAAGTTGCTCCCAAGGTCCCTTAGATCTCTCCCCTCTCATAGAAACATAGAAAATAGGTGCAGGAGTAGGCCATTCGGCCCTTCGAGCCTGCACCGTCATTCAATAAGATCATGGCTGATCATTCAACTCAGTATCCTGTACCTGCCATCTCTCCATACCCCCTGATCCCTTTAGCCACAAGGGCCACATCTAACTCCCTCTTAAATATAGCCAATGAACTGGCCTCATTTTAGATTTCTCTAACTTGAAAAAAACTGTGTGGTTTCACTGTATCCATGCACGTCGCGAATTTGTGCACCCCAATAAGGTCAATTTTCAGCCTCTTATTCTCCAACTTAATTTCTTCTATATTATAACTGGGTAACCAGAACTCCACACAGTACCAAGCGTGCTCTCTCCAAAGACTGGTATAGCTGTGTCATGATGTACAAACTTTCCCAATTAAGGCAAGTGCGCCAAGCATTTTGTTAACACACTATGCCCCTGACCTGCCACATTTAGAGAACCGTACTCTTGTACTTTCAGATCTCTTTATTCTGCAACTTTGTCCAAGGCTCATTCATTTACTGAGCAAGCCCTGCTTGTGTTTTTCACACCAAGGTGCAACACCGTACACTTGTCAGAGTTAAATTCAATTTCCCATTCCTTGGCTCACCTTCCCAACTAATGTAAATATTGTTGTGCATCTGCAAAGTAACTTAAAAGTTTACAATTTTAATTAGCGTAATAATGTAACTGTTCATTTATTGTGTTATTGTTTATTGTAAGTTTATTTTTATGTTGTTGCATTAATATCACTGTAAAAGCTGAAGCAAGTAAGAATTTAATTGTTCCATTCTCAATGCATTAAACACTTGATTAACCGTCCTCAGAGCACAGAAGCATTTGAAATTAATTGATTTTGTTCTCAACATCCATATCTGTTGAATTTAACATACGGAATAGACCTTCCGCTTAGTTTATCTTCATATGCAAAACCGACATTGCATTCTGGTAATGGAATTAGTTGGTGACAAAATTTCATAGATTTGTCCATCTTATTTATTAAAACAAACTGGGCAGCCTCCCAGCCAATAACCCATCATTGGAGATACACAAGATTGCTAATTACTGTAATCTGAGCAAAATGCAAACTGCTGGAGGAACTCAGCGGTCAGGGAACATCTGTGAATGGAGATGGACAGACAACATTTTGAGTTCAGCCCCTTCTCCAGACTGATGTTGCAGAGGGGTGATAGTCAGGAGAAAGAGGCGAGAGAAAGGGGTCGGACTAGAGTTGGCAGGTAATGTGGATCTAGGGATAGAGCGGTTGATTGACGGATGAATCAGCTGTGGTATGTTTGCCTTCATCAGTCACGGCATTGAGTATAAGAGTCAGGAAATCATGTTGCAGCTTGATAGGTCTTCGGTAAGGCCGTATTTGAGGTTTTGTGTGCAGTTCTAGTCACCCCATTACACAAGAATATGAAGGCTTTGGCGAGTGTATAGAAGAGGTTAACCAGAATTTTGCTCGTTAGATGGTTACATATTGTGTCAGTTATCTTCTATTGAATCATTCTGTTACCATTTGCTTATTGTAGATTAAAACGATAAATTCCCTGAAAATGAATTGGTGCCTCAAAGAACTATATTTACAAAACAACCTGCTCCTTGATTTAACAGGTACAGTAATCCTTTCATGAGTAAAATTAATTTAGAATGGTTTTATTTATTGATTTATGAACAGTTCTTAATGTTTTAATTTGTAATTGTTGTTACTTTTCATGTTGTTTTTATTGCTTTTACCAGATTGGCATTTCTTTTATAACAAACAAAGCAATGTAGATGCTGAAAATGTAAAACAAAAGTGGACATGCTATACTTGGATGCAATCAATGGAGAGAACATACGTTGATTTAATGGATACAGGGTTTTCTACAATAATGTTTTCAGAGCTTTTGGTTGGAATTTTTAATAATTATTTCACATTTCATAAAAGCACCTCATGATAACAGAAACATTCAAATACAATAATGTTTTATTTGGAACAAATATTTAATTGTGATATAGATAAAATACATGAATACCAATGAGGATGAAGCAGTGTAAATATAAAGCTTCTATTGCCCTCAGCTGAAAAGTCATGGATATAATTGGTGGGAATACAGAGGATTAGAGAAAAAAATATTTCACCAAGTGTGGCACAAAGATACTGGATCCCATTGCTCAAAAGAGTAACGGAAGCAGGATTTCCCAATAGTGGCAATTCAAGTGTATGGCACACTTGCCATCATTGGAGTGCAAAAGTTACCACATCACTATTCAGCTGCACAAGTCATTGGTGAGACCACATTTGGAATACTGTCATCCAGCTGGAAAGGGTGCAAAACAGGTTCACCAGCAAGTTACTGGAAGTTGAGTTATAGGGAGCGGCTGGTGTGCTGGGATTTTTGTTATTGGAGTGTATGAGGCTGAGGGGTGACCTTATTCAATTATACAAAATCATGGAAAAAGTGAGCCCTAAGTCTTTTTTCAGGATGGAAGATTCTAAAACTAAAAGGCAGAAGCTTAAGATGAGAGGAAAACATTGAGAGGGGCAATAATTTCACTCAGAGGGTAATCATTTAATTGTTCTTAGCAAGTGTAATGGAGAACGACACAAAATTCCCAAACACAAAAATAATGTGTCCATAATTAAACATGCGAATGGCAATTTTGTCTTTAAATTCTATATTTTGTATTGTTCATACTAGATGCGCTGTTACCATGGTGCATGCCATCCAAATCTTTGGTTGATTGTAATATTTTCAAAAATCCAATTTTTTGACAATACTTCCATTCCATATTTCCCATCAGAATGTCTAGGCATTTGCATTATTGTAAACAAGTGTTGACAGGTGAGTACAGTTGTGTGACTCCGACTTCCACGTGTATTTAGTGTCATGACCAAAGGATAATTTATCCCTCTTGATCACCAGATTGCTTGTTGAGTATCATAATAAATAGGTGTTTGTAGTCCTCCATATGGTTTATGTGCTCCAAGTTGTTAATTAACTTGTTTATGTGAATATATTTTGGATTATATTACATCATAGGTTCTCTGAAACACCTGACATCCTTACAAATATTGCTGCTGCACAACAACAGGCTTACTAAGGTGGAAAAGACCGTAGCAGAATTAAAGAAAATGACGTGGTTGCACACATTAAGTAAGCAAAGTTGTCTGTATCGACAATATGAAATACTTTATCTGTCAGGTCTAATATAATATCCTGGCAATTGGTATAGCCCACATATAGCATAATTTGTTTGTAAATAGAAAGAAAATATATACCGCAATTAGGTTTTACTTATTGCAGTAACACTGATAATCTGTTTCAATTATTCAGAAATACTGATGGTTCAGTGTTTGGCTCACTGGGTACTGATACATGCACTACCCTTCAGGACCCCAATTCTTCTACTTTCCATAAAATACAATTCCTGCTTTCCTCTGCAATTCACCCGGCTGTTACTCATTTTCCATTGAGGCTCACCAGGGCCTTACTTCCTGTATTCCCTGGAAAACTGTTTCACTCAAAGAATTATTAATATTTAAAATTAACATGAATCCAAAGTATATTGTATTTATTGGAATAAAATCTAAAAGTCTGGAAAAGCTGCTAGTTCGGCACTACCAAAATCCCAAGCATGTTGGGTTAGCAATTTTAATGTGCAAACATCTGGATGATACCAGCAGGTTTTCATGGGTTTCTGCAACTGTTTTTTTTCTCTTTCTTAAAATAAGGCATATTTTGTTAATTAGTCAATTTCTGCCTATGCCTGATGATGAAAGGCTATTTGCAAAGTGTAAATATGATTGTTGGTGTGGTACTTTTGGATTTTAATTAGTTGTTTTATTTTGCTTTCACAAACATATGTATTGTTCAGCCTTTCGATCTTAATCCTTGAGATTAGCGAAAAGTTTATTACTAATTTTCTAAACTCCACCACATTCCTCTCGTTCATAGTGATCCCTAATCCACTGGCATCTCACTTAAAAAAAAATGTTCAGGCCATATTTTTAATGGTGACACAACAGTTAGTGCTGCTGCCTCAACTTCAGTGACCCAGATTCTACCCTGATCTCGAATGCTATCTGTATGGTATTTCCACATTCTTCATGGAGCCGCCCATGACCAAAAGATTGTAAATAACAAAATAATCAAAGAAGTTGCAGGTTCTAAGGATCCAAGAGAGGGGATGGAATTTATGTATGCCCTTTTGGGAGTGAACCTAGATCCAATGGGCCTAATGGATTCCTTCCATGTTGTAATAAATAAGGTTATGGTTCTCTTTTTTTCCAATTGCCCCAAGGCTACACTATCCTTTTTTCTATCATTTCTTCCAGCTCTACAATAGTTTAACTTTCTTCCAATTATAGCCCATTTACACTCACAAGTTAGATTATTTTTGCCTGCTAGATATTTTTAAGTTGGTATAAAAACCTTCATGAGGTTCAGTGTGTCAGATCTATTGTTTGCTTTGTTAGAACTATATTTTTGTTTTTGTTTTTTTCTGAGTTTTTAGAGATACAGTGTGGAAATAGGCCTTTCAGCCCACTGAGTCCACGCTGACCAACAATCACCCATACACTAGTTCTATCCTACACATTAGGGACAATTTACAGAAGTCAATTAACCTACAAACCCACACGAGTTTAGAATGTGGGAGGAAAGCAGAGCACTTGGAGAAACTTTGGAATGTGGGAGGAAACCGGAGCAATTGGAGAATATCCACACGGTCGCAGGGAGAATATACAAATTGCGTTCAGACAGCACCAATAGTCAGATTCAAACCTGGGTCTCTGGCACTGTAAGGCAGCAACTCTACTGCTGCGCCTCTGTGCCGCCCAATGATTTTGACTAAAACATATTTCAGTATTTAAATATCGTCATGAATGTAAACAGTTAGTTCACTTTTCATGGTTTCATTTTTTTGTTGTAAATGTCAATCTCTTTTAGATATATTCAATAATCCTTTGACACAAGATAAAGATTACCGTTTGTATGTCATCTATCATCTACCTTCAGTGCAACTGCTTGATAGGCAATGTGAGTTACTCAAATTTTCCTCACTGATAATTCTGAATTCAGATTGTTGTAGATGTTACAGCGGGTACTTTGGCTTTACTTTTGCAGATGTACATCAGAAAGAACGGGAAGCTGCTTTGGATTTCTGCAACCAAGACCGAATGCGAGTCCGTCAATCGATGGCATTTGGGCAGAGGATACAGACTCATTTAATTGAACAGAATGCATTAAAGACAAGAGGAAGTGCACATCCAAGTAGGAACCTACATACTATTTAATAATTGGAATTGATTTGTTACATTTTAACAGTTAAGTCATCATCGGCGGTCATTCGAAATGAGTATGACTGTCCTCTCCATAGGGTCGTCTACTTGTGGGTCTGCAGATGTCTGTAGAGGCCGATCCGCGATCCACACACCTAGGTGCAACGTGGGCAGTGGAGACTGGCGGTGGTTGGCAGTCGTCGAGCCCCCTTCTCTCTCTCCTTAAGGTGCTGTCGCTTTGTCTCTGTGACACGGCGTAGTTCCATTTCATGAAGTGCAGCTCCTTCCTGCACGGATTTCCTCCAGGAGCACTTGTCCAGTGCAATGTGCTCCCAGTTGCTTGATGTCATGTGGAATTTCATCAGACTGTTCTTGATGTGTCCTTGAAGCATTTCTTTGGCCCATTGTGGTGGTGATGCTGGTCATATTGGCTTCCTCCAAAACGCTGATGTTGGTGGGTTTGTCCTCCCAGCTGATCCTCAGAATCTTTCGTAAGGATCTTTGATGGTATTGTTCCAGGGGTCTCGGGTGCCTGCTGTAGGTGGTCCATGACTCGGCTCCATACAACAGGGTGGAGAGGACAACAGCTCTGTAGGCCAGCAGTTTTGTTTGGGCATTTAGGTCTCGGTCTTCAAAGACTCTTTTCCTGAGTCTGGCGTAGGCTCCGCTGGCACAATTCAGGTGATGGTTGACCTCAGAATCGATGTCAGCTTTTGAGGAAAGAATGCTGCTAAGGTAGGGGAAGTGGTCCATGTTTTCAAGAGTGGTGTCGTCCACTTTTGTAGTGGGCTGGATAGACAGCTGGTTGGGTGGAGGTTGATGTAGGGCCTGGGTCTTCTTGATATTTAAGGCTAGATCCATGGCTCTGTATGCCTTGGCAAAGGCATTCAGGTTGCCCTGGAGGTCTTCTGCAGAGTGTGCTGCAATGGTGCAGTCGTCCGCGTACTGAAGCTCCATGATGGCGATGTTACTGACTTTGCTCTTGGCATTCAACCTATTAAGGTTGAAGAGCCCACTGTCAGTTCTGTAGAGGATTGGGATCCCCTGTGGCAACTCTTCACCAATGAGGTAAAGTATGGCAGCAATGAAGACTACAAACAGGGTGGGTGCGATGATGCATCCCTGTTTGACCCTCGTTTCCACAGTGAAGGGCTCGGACTCAGAGCCGCACTTGCTGAGCACTGTGACCAATATGCCATCATGTAGAAGCCTCAATATTCTGATGTACTTGTTGTGACAACCGTACCTTGATAGTATGCTCCAAAGAGCCTGGCGGTCTACCGAGTCAAAAACCTTTGTTAGGTCCATGAAGGTCATGTACAAAGGCTGCCTTTGTTCACGCCTTTATTGCTGGAGTTGCCGTGCTGTGACTATCATATCTGCTGTACCTCTGGATGGGCGGAAGCCACACTGTGATTCTGGGAGTAGCTCCACAGACAGTGGTAGAAGTCGGTTTGTGAGGACACGAGCTAGGACTTTGCCTGTTGTTGACAGGAACGAGATGCCCCTGTAGTTTCCACATTCAGCCTTGTCCCCTTTCTTGACAATAGTCACTATTAGAGCTTCCCTGATTTCTGAGGGAAGTTCTTTTTCCCAGACCTTGAGGAGTAGGGCGTGGATATGGTACAGGAACTCCGGTCCACCTTCCTTTAGGATCTCAGCTGGGATCCCATCTGGACCGGTGGCCTTGTTGTTCTTAAGGCTCTTGATGGTATCTTGAACCTCTGTCATAGTGGGAGGTTCTTCCATGTCTTCTCTGATGGGACTGGGAGATGCGGTGGGTAATGTCTGGTTTAGTTGTGCTGTCACGGTTGAGGAGTTCCTGGAAGTTCTCTTTCCATCGGGCGTTAATGGACTCTTTGTCCTTCAGCAGTTCTTGTCTGTCATTTGAGCGCATGGGGGTTAAGTCGTGATAGCTTGGGCCACAGACGGCCTTAGTAGCACTGAAGAAGCCTTGCAGGTTACATCATTTTGCCAGGCACAAAAGGCTTTCCTTTTCTTGGAGATGAGCTGTTCTATCTCTGTGTCGTTCTCGTCAGACTAGTCCTGGTGTTTTCTGGACTTGCACCCAAGGATGTTTTTACAGGTATGAAGGATGGTGGATTTGAGCCAGCTCCAGTGCCCTTCAATATCATCAGGATCAAAGATACTAGAGGAGCAAGATAGACCACTCCTCCAAAATCCAATGGACTGGTGTGTAGTACGTAACGGAACGTCACAGCCGCCATTTTGGCGGATGCCTCCCGCTGTGTAATCCGCTCCATAGCTACAGAGCAGTTGCAAGCAAAGATTATAGAGCAAGATGCATTAGAAAGTTATTAGATTTATTTGTAATAGATCTTTACTTACCTCTCGATCTCGATCTCTCTTTCTCTCCCCCTCCCCTATCTTCTCTATCTCTCTCTCCACTCTCTTCTCTCGATCTCTTTCTATCCCCTCTCGATCTCTCTCTTTCTCCTCTCGATCTCTCTCCCCTCTCGATCTCTCTCTCTCCCCTCTCGATCTCTCCCCCTCCCCTCTCTTCTCACGATCTCTCTCCCCCCTTCCCTCTCTCCCCCTTCCCTCTCTCCCTCCCTTCTCTCCCTCCTTCCATTCCCCCTCTCTCTCTTTCCCTTCATTCTCTCTCTCCCTCCTTCCCTCCCTCTTTCCCTCCTTCCCTCTCTCTCCCAACTTCCCTCTCTCTCCCTCTCTCCCTCCCTTTTCCCCCTGATCCCCCATTTCCCTCCCATCTTTCCTCCCCAGCCCCACCTTTGCGTAGTTTCCCTTGCATTGTATTGTGCAGCTTCCCTTGTATTGCTTTCACACACACTGCACAAAACTACAGGCACACAAAAACACACATTCATATAAATATATGGTGGGACAGGCCCTTGAGAGATAAATACATTTCCTTTTCATGGATCAGAAGAAACTTTTTTAAAGCTTCACTATTGCTCTCTATCTTATTTGTCAGATGATGTACATAAACCATATATGCATACATACATATGCATATACATACATAGGCATACATATATATATATATATATATATATATACACACACACACATGTATACATACATATGTACAAACACACATATATATATATATATATATATATATATATATATATATATATATATATATATATATATATATATATATATATATATACACACACAGATACATACATATATACACATACATATACATGCAGATATACACATACATATATACATATGATCATTTTCCAATGTTCAATAGATTTAGGATCAGTTCCTGTGGATTGGAGGATAGCTAATGTTATCCCACTTTTCCAGAGTCCAGAACCAGGGCCACAGTGTTAGAATAGGGGGAGGTCATTTAGGACTGAGGTGATAAAAAACCGTACTCTGTGTTTTTTGCAGGAGTGGTCCATCTTGGTCCGCTATAGGATCTTTGCTCTTAGTGGCTCTCCCACAGAGTATCCATTCCTGCCCATTAAGTTCCCATTGTGATGTCTAACCAAGATAACTGATAATACATCATTCAACGAAGCACGCTTTTATATAAGCACGCATATATACACACACACACACACAGATCCACACACAGAGACTCGCACACACACATACTCACACACACTGACTCTCACACACATACAGACTCACTCCAACGTTTAAAGCCTCCTGTAGAGGCTGCTGCTACTGAAGCAAAAGTCCTGTTTATATCAACGGGTCGATGGTTGAAAGGTCAAGAGCTTCAAATTTGTGGGCGTGCACATCTCTGAAGATCTTTCCTGGTCCGAGAACACGGATGCAAATATTAAGAAAGCACATCAGCGCCTCTACTGCCTGATAAGATTACGGAGAGTCAGTTTGTCAAGGAGGACTCTAACTTCTACAGGTGCACAGTAGAGAGCATGCTGACCGGTTGCATCGTGGCTTGGTTTGGTAACTTGAGCGCCCAGAAGAGGAAAAGACTACAAAAAGTAGTTAACGCTGCCCAGTCCATCATCGGCTCTGACCTTCCTTCCATCGAGGGGAACTATCGCAGTCGCTGCCTCAAAAAGGCTGGCAGTATCATCAAGGACCCACACCATCCTGGCCACACACTCATCTCCCTGCTACCGTCAGGTAGAAGGTACAGGAGCCCAAAGACTGCAACAACCAGGTACAGGAATAGCAACTTCCCAATAGCCATCAGGCTATTAAACATGGCTCGGACCAAACTCTGAACATTAATAGCCCATTATCTGTTATTTGTACTTTATCAATTTATTTATTCATGTGTGGTATATGGACACACTGATCTGTTCTGTAGTCAATGCCTGCTATGTTCTGTTGTGCTGAAACAAAGTCAAGAATGTCATTGTACCATCAGGGGCACATGACAATAAACTCACTTGAATTTGATCTTGAATAGTATTACTTCAATTAAATAAATGTTGAAAATTATGCACTTTACTTATGTTCCACTTTTTGAAGTTTTTTACATTTCCTTTTAACAGTCATGTTATGCATGTTTCTATTCTTGAATTTGAGTCCATAGTGCATGTGGATACTCACAAAGATTGCTACAATTCTAACCTTGACTCTATTGCAGCACAAGTTCATGTCTTTGTATTGCTGTGTGTTATGTATTGCTGTGTTTATTAGATGGGAAAGATAGAAGAGCTTATTAAAATCTTCTTACAAAGACCATTAAGTAATTTCTTTCTATCCTCTTTTGGACCTAAGGCATAGCAGAGCTGCCAACTCTCACACAGAGGGAAGGGAGGGAGAGAGGGATGGAGGGGGAGAGAGAGGGAAGGATGGAGGGAGAGAGGGAAGGAGAGAGAGGGAGGGAGGGAGAGAGAGAAGAGAGAGGGGGAGAGAGAAATCGAGAGGGGAGAGAGAGATCGTGATAAGAGAGAGATCGTGATAAGAGAGAGATCGAGAGGAGAGGGGAGGGGAGAGAGAGAGGTCAAGAGGGGAGAGAGATTGAGAGAAGAGAGAGAGAGTTTGGGGAGCGAAAGAGATCGAGAGGGGAGAGAGAGATCGAGAGGGGAGAGAGAGCGATTGAGAGGGGAGAAAGAGATCGAGGGGGGAGAGAGGGAGATCGAGAGGGGAGAGAGAGAGATCAGGGGAGAGATAGAGATCAAGAGGGGAGAGAGATCGAGTGGGGAGAGAGAGAGATCGAGAGGGGGAGAGCGATCGAGAGGGGAGAGAGAGATGGAGAAGAGAGGGAGATCGAGAGAAGAGGTGAGAGAGAGCGATCGAGAGAAGAGAGGGGAGAGAGAGAGATAGAGAAAAGAGAGGGGATAGAGAGGAATCGAAAAGGGGAGATAGAGAGAAGAGAGGGGAGAGAGATCGAGAGGTAAGTAAAGATCTACTACAAATAAATATAATAACTTTCTAATGCATCTTGCTCCTCTATAATCTTTGCTTGCAACTGCTCTGTAGCTTTGGAGCGGATTACACTGAGGGAGACTGAGAGACAAAGATTATAGAGGAGCCTAGTTTCCCAATGATGTAGACGCCATAGTCGACGCCATCTTTGGTCGAGGCAGTCCGCTAACATGGCGTTGACTATCACACATGTGATACTACGTCTTTTTCGCTGAGTGGCGCATCTTGCTCCTCTATAATCTTTGATCAGGATATTCCTGTTGGAGGCTTTCCCCAAGAGAAGCCTGAAGTTGCTGCTGGATGGCAGTTTCCTCCAGCTTTCAAGGTTTAGCCTTGGCCAGATCTGCTTCTTTTGAATCCTCCTCTTCCTCTTGAGTTTGATGGACATCATGGAGCGGATGAAGCGATGATCTGTCCAGCAGTCATCTGCATCGATCATGGCCCTTGTAATGTTCACGTCACAGCGGTCCTTGGCTCGTACAATGACATAGTCAATGAGATGCCACTGTTTGGAGCATGGGTGCCTCCAAGATGCCTTAAGTTTGGTTTTCTGGCGAAAGAAGGTGTTAGTGATGATGAGGTCATGCCAAGCACATTTGCTGAGAAGCAGAGCTCCATTGGAGTTAATGTTCCCGATGCCTTCCTTTCCTGTGGTATCCTTCCAGAGGTGTTGGTCCCGGCCGATCCTGGCGTTGAAGTCTCCTAGGAGAATAATCTTATCCTACCTGGGGATTTTAGACAGTTTCTTGTCCAAGCATGCGCAGAAGATCTCTTTTACTTCCTCTTCTGAGTTTAAAGTAGGGGCATAGGCACTCACTGTTGTTGCCATCTGGTTGTTGGCAAGCACCAGACAGATGGTCATGAGACGCTCACTGATTCCCACAGGAAGTTCAGAGAGGTGGCTGTTGAGCTGGTTCTTGATGGCAAACCCAGCACCATGGGTCCTGGGCTCATCAGCAGCTTTTCCTTTCCAGAAGAAAGTGTACCCACCGTTCTCTTCCTTCAGTTGTCCTTCGTCTGCCTGCCGGGTTTCAGAAAGGGCAGCTATGTCAATCCGGCATCTTCTCAGTTCTCTTGCGATGATCGCGGTTCTCCTCTCTGGTCTGTTACTGGTTACACCATCCATCCATGTACGCATATTCCATGCTCCAAAGTTTATGTTCATATTTGGTAAACCAGTCAGTAAGTTTGAGGCAGGCTATTTATAGGGCACCTTTTCTACCCTTGCCCCAAGTGGGGTGAGCAGAGTGGATCCGAAAGAGGACTGCTCAGTCATGGGTGCAGCTGCCAAAGGGCACCTCTGCCTCGTTACAAGAGTCCAGCGACTGAATCTAGCACCCACCGCCTGATGTGCCAAGCTCATGACTAGGGGCTTCCAGATCTCACAACCCTGCCCCTGTCGCCACTTGCTGATGGCCCATAGGACTTAATCCAGGGTGTTAGGTGGATTTCCTATATGGAGGATGCCTGTGTGTGACTTTGTTTAACGTGGGGAGACTGCTGCACAGACAGCCACCACAGTTCTTGACAGATGTGGGTCAGGATCCAGTGGCATGGAGTCCAAGACGACCGGAGACCCTTTTCTGCTGCAGCCTTCATCCGCTTTCCCAGCCATTGTGACACTCCACTAAAGTGTGCCATCATCGTCTGCCTGTTCCACCGTTAAGGTCTTGGTTAGATTGCTCTTTGTCAGAGACCTCTCCCTTGACCTTACCGCCATGGGTGGCCCTAGCAGGAACATAGTTCCAGACGGCATCGCTCTTAGGATCTCAGGACTGCTCAAGCTTCTCCACCACGACAAGGTGACAATCCACGGAGAAGTAAAGTATATAACAGTTAAGTATATAACAATTAAGTATATAAGTAACTACTAGTAAGGTCTGTACTGATAATAGATTTTATTCTTTGAAAGGTTGTGATGAGCTTAAAAATTGAGTCGCATTCTTATTGAGAGCTATACTTCTTCATATCTGGTTTTGATACATAGTGTTGTAAATTGAATAAGTTCAAATGTCACGTTTGCGTTTCGATATATTTGTTCACATGCACATTAGATTGCTTTCATGCTGAAAATATCAGGAAATGATGCCTCTTCACTGGTCAGTGTAAGTTATCCATTATAAATTTTGTTAAGACCAAAGACGCATTTCCTTTCATTACTTTTATATTAAGTTCCTTAAAAAGTTCCTTTTTTTATGTTAGTAAACTGATTATTATTACATGAGTCAGGCATAAGTCAGAAATAATGCAGGAGATTGAGGACGGACATTTCATTTTTAAATAACATTAATTTTAGGATTAGAAATTCCTGAATTTGTACTCAGTGATGATGAAAAAAATTGATATGTTTCCAAGTAAGGGTGTTGTGTGATTTGCAAGGGAACCTGTAGATATTGGTATTCCAATACACCTGCTGCCTTGTCCTTCTTAGTGTGTGGGGATCGCTGGTCGGCGTGGATTCGGTAGGCCAAAGGACCTGTTTCCATGCTGTATCTCTGACTAAACTAAACATGGAAACCAAACTCCCCACTCCATCTACACGTCAGGCTGCCTTGTGAAAGTAGCTAACATAAACAAAGACCTTTCCTATCTTCGTCATTCCTCCTTGTACCCGTTCCTCTCAGGCAGAAGATACAGAAGCTTGAAGACACATACTACAAAACTCAAGAATGCTTCTTCACCACTGTTATCAGATTTCTAAATGTTCCTTACATAAGCTCGGGTGCAGTCCGATTATCCGCTGCCTTAGTGTGGACATTGGACTTTGCCTCTGGAGCTGATGCTCTATAATGCTGAGAACTATATTCTGCACTGTATTTTTTCCTTCATCCTACCTATTTTATTTGAGTTATGTATAGTATTTTCTAATCTGATTGGATACCATGGAAAACAAAGCTTTTCACCTCGGTACATGTGACAATAATAAACCTAAACCTGAAGGTTAAACATTTCCAGCAGATGCAAGCTGACATTATGAAAGCTACTTTATTAGTATTAGATGATGTTATTTTATAGTAACACCAGTCAAATATTTCCTTTTATTCATTATTGCTAGATTTGTGGTTCTTTCCAGGAAATTACAATTAATAGTTTATTTTGTATAACTTTGTGCTACAATTTTAAATTAACAAGCCCAAATTATAAATGTTGTGTAGAAATGACTGAATATTGTTGAGTCAAAGCACCAATGCAACAGGACACTTATTGATAATACATAACGAGATTTTCCAATCCAAGACATGTGGTAAATAGCTTTAGCTGTTCTGAGTCAGTAGGAATATTAATGCTATGTGACAAGTAATCAGTAAGCAACTCATGTACAGTAGCTAGAAAAGTTGAATTCCATTCAATAAAATGTATTCTCAATTGCAGCTGACCAAAGAGAGTCAGTTGTCCTGAAGGTGGTATTACCATGACCATACAGTAGCTTCAGGACTTGGACTGGGAAACCACAGAAGAACAGCAGAGAACAACAAATCAGGGAGGTGCATAACTTGTGGAGAACTTAATTTTTGTGTTTCAACAACAGCCTGATCTTGCTCTTGAAAGCTGCAAGATGTTATTAATGTAAACTCAATGAATCGCTGTATTGGTTTCTGCCATAGCATCCCCTGTGCACTTAAGGCAGAGAGCGATTAATGAACTGAGGTAGACCATGTCTTCCTTAAATGGTACAGAAGTCTACACAGATCCTAGAAAGTGGATATGTCATCCTCTCAATAGACAATAGGTGCAGGGATAGGCCATTCGGCCCTGCGAGCCCGCACCACCATTCACTGTGATCATGGCTGATCATCCACAATCAGTACTCTGTTCCTGTCTTCTCCCCATATCCCTTGACTCCGCTATCTTTAAGAACTCTATCCAACTCTTGGAAGCATCCAGAAAATCAGCCTCCACTGCCTTCTGAGGCAGAGTATTCCACAGATTCACAACTCTGGGTGAAAAGGTTTTTCCTCATCACTGACCTAAATGGCCTACCCCTTAGTCATAGACTGTGGCCCCTGGTTCTGCACTCCCCCAACATCGGGAACATGCTTCCTGCCTCTAGCGTGTCCAAACCCATAATAATCTTATATGTTTCAATAAGATCCCCTCTCATCCTTTTAAATTGCAATGTGTACACGCCCAGTCGCTCCATTCTTTCAACATATGACAGTCCAGCCATCCCGGGAATTAATCTCGTGAACCTACACTGCACTCCCTCAATAGCAAGAATGTCCTTCCTCAAATTTGGAGACCAAAACTGCACACAGGTGTGGTGTCACCAGGGCCCTGTACAACTGCAGAAGGACCTCTTTGTTCCTATACTCAGCTCCTCTTGTTATGAAGTACAACATGCCATTAGCTTTCTTCACTACCTGCTGTACCTGCATGCCTTACTTTCAGTGACTGATGTACAAGGACACCCAGATCTCGTTGTACTTCCCATTTTCCTAACTTGACACCATTCAGATAATAATCTGTCTATCTGTTCTTGACACCAAAGTGGATAACCTCAAATGTATCCTCATTAAATTGCATCTACCATGCATCTGCCCATTCACTCAACTTGTCCAAGTCATCTGCATCTTCATTGCATCCTCCTTACAGTTCACACTGCCACACTGCTTTGTGTCATCTGCCAATTTGCTAATGTTACTTTTAATCCCTTCATCTAAATCATGAATGTATATTGTAAATAGCTGCACTCAGCACTGAGCCTTGGGGTACCCCATTAGTCACTGCCAGCCATTCTGAAAGGAACCCGTTAATCCCTACTCTTGTTTCGTCTGCCAACCACTTTCTATCCATGTCAGTACCCTACCCCCAATACCACGTGCTCTAAGTTTTCCCACTAATCTATGCGGAACCTTATCAAAGGCTTTCTGAAAGTCCAGGTACACTACATCCACTGGCTCTTCCTTGTCCATTTTCCTAGTTTCATCCTCAAACAATTCCAGAAGATTAGTCAAGCATGATTTGACCTTCGTAAATCCATGCTGACTTGGACCGATCCTGTTACTGCTATCCAAATGTGCCGCTATTTCATCTTTTATAATTGACTCCAGCATCTTCCCCACCCTTGCTTCATATAGTCAATCAATTAATCTCATTTGTTTTCTCATTTTTCTTCAGCTGTTCAGCAATACCCGGATCAAGGCTAAAACTAGCTTTGGAATGAATTAGACTGATGGATCTCAAAATTGTTGATTAGCAGTTTGAATAGGTGCTAGTAGTTCATGTTCTTTCGATGGTTATTCGGACACAAATAGTTTGGGGATAAATGATTTTTAAAATGTGTTTCTTTTTTCAACAATAAAACCTTGCAAGATCTGAAAAAGATTAGTATTTTTGAGTAAAATTTGATTATTCAAAACTAAAATGATAGCCACTGTAAGTAAAATCAGTCTTGAAATCACTATTATTTAAATCTTAATATTTGGGTGACACATCCTGAGTAAACTATTAATCAATCCTACCAGTCATTATCTCTCTACTTCAGGTTGGATGTCAGCATTTCCTCGCCAGAAAGGTAAGCATATTATTATTCCCATTCTGGGGCAAATAATTGTGAAGATCTTGTTAAAATTGCCTTCTATTTTTATGCAATTTTCTTCAAAATGGCTTGCTGAGTCCCTCTAGTGAAAATAAGGAATATAAGGAATAATCAGCTCAGCTGATTTCTGCACCGACCACTTTGTGGGACCTTAGTTAATACAATGTCAAATCATGGCACTTTGCTACACATATTTGTGTTAGTTTTTGTTAGCACTGTGATATATTCTAAGATTCAGTTTTGTTAGTCGAGAACTCTTGATGACTGAGTGGGATATAAAATTGCTAGAGCATTTTTCAGCTATCCAAAATTCCTCCCTGATCAAACAATGCAGAGTTCTGTGCAGTGATTTTTTACCAAAAGAATGGCACTTCAATCCTTTAAAAGTTACAGATATTATTTTTATATCTCATTAGTCGAGATTGGATTTAAATTCGTGGCCCAAAATTGAAATGGATAATAATGTAATCCTGCACAATGCACACTTTCAAACTTAGCCTGTTTTAAAGCGCTTAGTTATAAAGCTAATTTGATTTTGCAATTACTTTGAACTGTGTTTATTCCCAGTACAAAGAAGAATTACTTGTTCAAATTTAAGGCAGTGCTTTGTTCCTTATTTTCAAAAAGAGTACTTTAGAGATTAAACAATGTGAAAAGAGCATGAAACCTCTTGCTCCACTAATCTACCTAATGTAAAAACAATATTTATTTTGTTTCAGGTATTCTCAAGAAACCAAAAAAGATCATGTTAGTATCCCTCTTCATTTACATTAAGAACATGCTTATAACATCAACATTCATGAAATGGTGTGAAAGCACATGTAGTTATGAAATAAGTTCAGATTCTTCTTCCCTGGTATTGGAAGACATTAAGACACTAAAGTATTGATAAGTACTAGTTCTGTACTTATATGTTTTCTCTGTTAATATTAATCCCAATGCAAATCATAGCCACACAAAACCTCAGGGATTCTTTATTGTATGCAAGATTTAATTACCTAAAATATGCAGCCTATTTCTATATGAATAGCAATGAATAGCACATTCGCTTGGGCAGCAAACAACCCAGCGGTATATTAACTTCTCGAACTTCAAGTAACCCTTGCTTTCCCATTCTCTCCATCCCTCCCCCATCCTAGTTCTCTGACCAGTACATGCAGCAATAAATTTAGTTTTGGTTACCTGGTCATTTGGAGTCAAGTAAGAAAATCCCAGTCACATATAATTAAAAAATAACCCCAGAAAATATAGTCTGTGCAATTGGAATTTTGTAGTTTTATTATAATTGATTGCTCATCAATGAGCATTTTTAGATAATCTTCAGGAAATTTGTCTCGGAAGTTTACTTACTGTGTACTTTAAAAAAATCTATTCTTTCCCTCACCAGGTGAGATTTAGTGTAGTTTTAGAAATATATAATTTGTAAACAATTGCATAGAATCTGCAGTACAGGCCATTCAGTAATTTGGTCCATGGCAGCGACCATGCTTCATATGAACTTTCTTCCCTATTATTCCAAAGTATCCATGGACTCGGTTATACAACACAGAAACGGTCCTTCGGCCCACCACGTCCATGTTGACCTTTTCGCTCATTTACACTAATCCATTTGCCTGCCTTATGGTTGTGTCCTTTTATACCTTGCCTATTTAACTGTTTGACTAAATGACTATTATACATACAGTGGCTTGCAAAAGTATTCATACCCCTTGAACTTTTCCACATTTTGTCACATTACAACCACAAACGTAAATGTATTTTATTGGGATTTTATGTGATAGACCAACATAAAGTGGTGCATAATTGTGAAGTGGAAGGAAAATCATACATGGTTTCCAAATGTTATTACAAATAAAAAACTGAAAAGTGTGGCGTGCAAAAGTATTCGGCCCCCCTGAGTCAATACTTTGCTGCAATTACAGCTGCAAGTCTTTTGGGGTATGTCTCTACCAACTTTGCACATCTACAGACTGAAATTTTTACCCATTCTTCTTTGCAAAATAGCTCAAGCTCAGTCAGATTGGATGGAGAGCGTCTGTGAACAGCAATTTTCAAGTCTTGCCAGAGATTCTCAATTGGATTTAGGTCTGGACTTTGACTGGGCCATTCTAACACATGAATATGCTTTGATATAAACCATTCCATTGTAGCTCTGGCTGTATGTTTAGGGTCGTTGTCGTGCTGGAAGGTGAACCTCCGCCCCAGTCTCAAGTCTTTTGCAGACTCTAACAGGTTTTCTTCCAAATTTGCCCTGTATTTGGCTCCATCCATGTTCCCATCAACTCTGACCAACTTCCCTGTCCCTGCTGAAGAAAAGCATCCCCACAGCATGATGCTGCCACCACCATGTTTCACAGTGGGGATGGTGTGTTCAGGGTGATGTGCAGTGTTAGTTTTCCGCCACACATAGCGTTTTGCATTTAGGCCAAAAACTTCAATTTTAGTCTCATCAGACCAGAGCACCTTCCTCCACACGTTTGCTGTGTCCCCCACATGGCTTGTGGCAAACTGCAAATGGGACATCTTATGGCTTTGTTTCAACAATGGCTTTCTTCTTGCCACTCTTCCATAAAGGCCTGATTTGTAGAGTGCACGACTAATAGTTGTCCTGTGGACAGATCCTCCCACCTGAGCTGTGGATCTCTGCAGCTCCTCCAGAGTTACCATGGGCCTCTTGGCTGCTCCTCTGATCAATGCTCTCCTTGCCCGACCTGTCAGTTTAGGTGGACGGCCATGTCTTGGTAGGTTTGCAGTTGTGCCATACTCTTTCCATTTTCCGATGATGGATTGAACAGTGCTCCGTGAGATGTTCAAAGCTTGGGATATTTTTTTATAATCTAACCCTGCTTTAAACCTCTCCACAACTTTATCCCTGACCTGTCTGGTGTGTTCCTTGGGCTTCATGATGCCCAAGGAACATTGTTTGTTCAGTAATGTTCTCTAACAAACCTCTGAGGCCTTCACAGAACAGCTGTATTTATACTGAGATTAGATTACACACAAGTGGACTATATTTACTAATTAGGTGACTTCTGAAGGCAATTGGTTGCACTGGATTTTATTTAGGGGTATCAGAGTAAAGGGGGCTGAATACTTTTGCACGCCACACTTTTCAGTTTTTTATTTGAAAAAAAAATTGAAAACCATGTATCATTTTCCTTCCACTTCACAATTATGCGCCACTTTGTGTTGGTCTATCACATAAAATCCCAATAAAATAGATTTACATTTGTGGTTGTAACGTGACAAAATGTGGAAAAGTTCAAGGGGTATGAATACTTTTGCAAGCCACTGTATGGTGATCATATTTGATTCCCTCATCTCCTTTGGCAGTGAGTTCCAGATTTATGCTTGACCAACTTCTCCAATGCATTTATTTCTATTGCCTCAAGTGTTCCACACAATAATATTTTCTACAGTCAAGTCATGCTGAATAATACTTTTCCTCTGAATTCCTTATTTGATTTGTGTTGGATTTATGATCCCTAATTGTGTACTCAGCCACAATTTGGTTGAACTAAAAAAAACCTTAACTGAACCAACAGTAAAATCCAAAAATATTAAGACTTTCCAGTTATAGAAGAGGCAGCAGAACTGATCAAATGATGTTGCTGTTCAATCAAAAATATTTTGTTAGGTACTGTAGGTGCTGGAATTGCAGCTGCAAAGCTTAGGTGGAATGGCTTGAATGAGGCTGCTGATGTTAGATAGATTCCTAAACATTGTCCATATTGTATGTTGTGATGATATACCAGAGTTTGCTGCAGATTTTAGTAACAATTTTTGCTTTCTGAAAAGAGACAATTTCATGATGGAAATCTACTGGATTTGTTACGGAGCTTTTATGATGACTATAGAAGAGCCCGTTTTTTTAGTAATTGTATTACAATTTAGCCACAATGAAGTATTTTAGATATCCATGAAATTTCATGGTGACTGAGTTGATAAAAACAGTTTCTTTTGTTAGCTCTTGTAATATGGGTGTCTCCAGCATCCCAGGGTGTTTTCTATTTGGAAGGGTAATTTAAGGATGTTGTAGCTATTTTAAGTAGCTTGTGTTATTTCCACATAGTTAACCAGAAATATTATGTGCCAGGCTGTAGAAATTTTACTTTTTATGTCTATGATATCTGGATGAAGAGGTTACCAATGCCATACAATGTAGAGCATGTGCATTCAATGTTTTTACCAGAAAGGTCAGATTGCATGCACTTGTAATTCCCTTCCCACCTACATATACAAGTGGAGGAGATCTAGCTGATAATTTATTTTTAGCAATTGGTTAAAGTATTTACATTTGATTTTCTGTTTGCCTTTGGCAAAGTCCTGTGTTCAGTTCCACAAAGGTCAGAGTCCTTCCATTAAAAAAACCAGGTCAATGCACTTAAGTAAATTATCTTCTTATCGTGTACACGTATGGTTACGTACAGGTGCAATGATCAAACTAATCGTAACATCATAACATATGATATCCCGGTGAAGAACAATAATCAGACAAAATCTAAGGAGTATTCAAAATGAAATAAGCATAGTAAAATCAGCCTTAGAAATCACTTTTGTTTAAATCTTAATATTTAGATGTTACAAACTAAGAAAACTAATTAATCCTACTCGTAATTACCTTTCTACTTTAGGGTGAATGTCAGCAGTTCCTCATCAGAAAGGTAAGCAGGTTATTATTCCCATTCTGGGCAAATATCAATAATGGTTTTGAGAAATTTGCGTCCATTTTGATGCAATTTTTCTGAGAAAATGGCTTGTTGATGAGTCCCTCTGGTGAAAATAAGGAATTCACCAAGAATAGCTGAATTCAGTCTGCAGTTTGAAGATGGGTCTCGACCCGAAATGTCACCCATTCCTTCTCTCCAGAGATGCTGTCTGTCCCGCTGAATTAGTCCAACATTTTGTATCTCCGGTCTAAGCCAACATCTGCAGTTCTTTCCGACAACGTGGAATTATGATGTTGAGCCATTACAGAAACTAGTTTGAGAGAAAACTAGAAGCTCAATGTTCCAAGATTTAGTTGATTCTGACATGATAGACATGATGCAAAAGAGGCAGAAGACTTCCTTGGTGCCAGAGGAGTAGATGAGACAGAATGTGTTAGGTGTTAATCTCCATATGCCATTTTCTGCACCTATTGCTGCAACTGATCTATATCCCACTGTATCTCTGACAGTCTTCCTCACTGTCTGCAACTCCTCCAATTTTGATGGTGTCAGCAAACTTACACAACAACTCATCTTCGTTTACTTCTAGGTCATTCCTATATATCACAAACAGCAGCAGTCTCAGCACAGATCCCTGTAGAACTCCACTGGTCAGGATATCAATCTCTCATCGCAACACTCTGTCCTTTATGAATAAGACCGTTCCGAATCACCGAGTGTTACCGAGTTATCGTGAATCCCGTACATCTTAATCTTCTGGAGAGGCCTACCATGAGCAACCTTATAATAAGCCTTACTAATATCCATGTATACAACATCCAATGTCCTATCTTCATCAATCTCCTTTGTCACCTCCTCAAAAAACTCAAGTTAGTGAGACACGACCAGCCGGGTACAAAGCCGTGCTGGCTGTCCCATTCAAATGGGAGTGCAATCTCAAAGAATTCTTCCAATAGCTTCCCTACCACTGACATGAGGCTCACTGGCATATAATTCCCCGGTGTTTAATGTTGAATAATATGTATTTTTTGATTTTTTAATAAGGGAGATGTTTATTCAGCCTTCTGTTAGTTTCAGAGATACTTCAAAGATGGATGTTGTTCAACGAGTAAAGCAAAAATCAATGATGGAGCATTCCATTCTTGACTGGAGCAAAGTGCCCAATGCACAGCAGAAACGCCAGGGAGATGAACTGACATTACCATCTCAGATCATTACTCAATTCAGATAACCGCGAGAAATTAAAGGGAAATTTCACAGTAAAAAAAACACACTGGTTTTAAAATAGCTTGTGCTCCAAAGACAATAAATGTCATAACCTTGAACACGATGATTGCTACTGTTTGACTACCATCTTTACAATTAAATGAATATTTCCCCAAAATCTCTTGCTAATTAATTTGTGATTTTATTATTTTCCACTCTCTTGTATTGGCACATTCTTTTGTTCAACTGACTTGCAGAATTTTTGTGATTTTAGTGTAACTTATGTTTTTGTCGTGTTCTGGGAGCCTAAGTGCCTGTGATGCTGTTGTGAGCAAGATTTTCATTGCACTCTTACCTTGTACACATAATCAACTGGACCTGATATTTATTTCCTGCAAAATTGCAAATTTTGTACTCTTCTTTGAAATAGATAACTAAATCAGGCTTTCTGGTCAGATTATACTTTTAACACAAACTTTCTTACCCTGCAATAGCTTTATATTATTACAATGCATCTGTTCTGTAATGTAAATGTAAATTGTCTGAAATTTCTACTTAAACTATTCCTTAGGATTGAGAATTACTTTATATAATCTGCAGTTCTTTGTCACAAGAGGTGTTTAGTGGGTTGTGTCGGTAGTTTGAGAATGCTTCTGTGTGTTTCATAAGGATACGTGATTCTGTGTCTTCCCAAATCCCTTATTCACTTCGTGACTTTAGGCCTGCAATTTCCAGGACCAGGTATCAATGGGTTTGTTGAACATTTCCCAAACAGGTTTTACAAACATCCCTGATTCCTCTAAGATGCAAGGGAAGTTTGATATTAAGAAATATTAGGTTGGGGCTCTTTAAGATTCATTAAGGTGAATAAATACCCAGGATTTCACAGGATCTGTCCCTGGTTATTGAGAAAGGCAAGAGAGGAGATTGTGGGAGACTTGACAATAATCTTTGCATATAACCATATAACAATTTCGGCACGGAAACAGGCCCTCTCGGCCCTTCCAGTCCGTGCCGACCATTTGTTTTCCCCTAGTCCCATCTACCTGCACTCAGACCATACCCCTCCATTCCTTTCACGTCCATATACCTATCCACTTTACTCTTAAATGTTAAAATCGATCCTGCCTCCACCACTTCTGCTGGAAGCTGATTCCACACAGCCACCACCCTCTGAGTAAAGAAGTTCCCCCTCACGTTACCCCAAAACCTCTGTCCCTTAATTCTCATGTCATGCCCTCTTGTTTGAATCTTCCCTACCCTCGATGGGAAAAACGTATCCACGTCAACTCTGTCTATCCCTTTAATCATTTTAAAGACCTCAATCAAGTCCCCCCTTAACCTTCTGCGCTCCAAAGAATAAAGACCTAACTGTTCAACCTTTCTCTGTAACATAGTTGCTGGAACCCTGGCAACATTCTAGTAAATCTCCTCTGTACTCTCTCTATTTTGTTGACATCCTTCCTACAACTAGGCGACCAAAATTGTACACCATACTCCAGAATTGGTCTTACCAATGCCTTGTACAATTTTAACATTACTTCCCTACTCCTATATTCAATGCTCTGATTTATAAAGGCCAGCACACCAAAGGCTTTCCTTACCACCCTATCTACATGCGATTCCACCTTCAGGGAACTATGCACAGTTATTCCTAGATCCCTCTGTTCATCTTCTCTGAAATCCATTAGTCTAAATTAACATATTTTCTTTTGAATCAGTTTAGCTCAGTCTTTTGTGCAAAATTCCAATGGGATATTTTTAATGTGTTCTCTAGTGGTGGTACAACTATTCTTTCTACCAGTGGCAATTAATTTAGTGCGTGCGGAACATAAATCTTTAAAACCACTCACTTACCACAACAAAATGCTGTTTTTTGCTAATTTTCAACGGCTTTTATCTGTGGTTTATTCCGAATATTTCATGGTCACATTTATTTCTAATAAAAGGTGGTATGTTGTTAATTCGTTACTTCTGTGAAGAGTTACTCTGTCTCGTGTATTTCAGTTTGAGCTGTTGCCACGCATCTTTCAAATTCCAACACCAAAACTAAAATGGAACAACATTTCATTTGGCCTCAGTATCCCTGGACAGCAGGATGTAAATCCACATTTTCACAGCTGATTGTACATGTGACATAAGACATGATAGCAACAAATTCCATTATAATGACATAAAATCTTGGGCTGTTTATATAGAATGACATAGTCACAGTGTGGAAACAGGCCCTAAGGCCCAATTTGCCCACACCGGCCAAAATGTCCCAGCTACACCAGTTCCACCTGCCCGCATTTGGTCCATATCCCTCCAAACCTGTCCTATCCATGTGTGAAGAAGGGTATCAACCCGAAACGTCACCCATTCCTTCTCTCCAGAGTTGCTACCTGTCTCGCTAAGTTACTCAGCTTTTTGTGTCTATCCATGTACCTGTCTAGCTGTCTCTTAAATGTTGGGATAGTTCCTGCCTCAATTACCTCCTCTGGCCACTTGTTCCGTATACACCTGCCACCCTTTGTGTGAAAAAGGTACATCACAGATTCCTTTGAAATCTTTTCCTTCACCTTAAACCTACATCCTCTGGTCCTCAATTCACCTACTCTGGGCAAGAGACTGTGCATCAATCCGAGTCCTCACATGATTTTATACACCCCTTAACCTCCTGCATTCCAAGGAAGAGCCAGTCTACTCAGCCTCTCGCTATAGCTCAGCCCCTCTAATCCTGTAAAATATCCTCGTAAATATTCTCTGTACCCTGTCCAGCTTGACATCTTTCCTATAACATGGTGTCCAGAACTGAACACAATACTCTAAATGCGGTCCCACCAACATCTTATACAACTGCAAATATGACCTCTCAACTTCTAAACTAAATACTCTGACTGATGTGCCAAAAGCCTTTTAGACTACCCTATCCACCTGCGACTCAATCTTCAAGGAGATGATTTCACAGATGTTTTACCTTGAAGAGGTGAAATAATTACAGTTGATATAATTGAGAATATGGAATGAGAACAATTGAGAAATGGGATTCGTACATAAAATAGGATTAAGGAAACACACAAAAATAAAAATGAATGTCATTACTGCAACCGATAATTTAGTACTTGGGTGCAAGATTTCAATGATAGCTGCGTTTTTTCTAAATTGGGTTGCAACACACCTTATGGATGAGCATATTAATGACAGCAATGTCCTCAATTTCCACTTAAGGGCTCAGAAGCTGCAGTCTGTCTTACTCATTTATAATGATTATTGTTAATTTGACATGTTCGAGTGCAGCAAAATCTTGCCCATTCTTCTCCTCCCCTACCTGCAGCAAAACTATGCGTTAGGAAACAGAAAAACCAATACTTATATGCCATTCGCGATTCCTACTGTGTTTCTTTTACTCAAAAGTGGAAAATAGCAAAATGAAAGTTCTACAATCGCTTTAAAACTTCACCTTCAACGCGTTAAAAGATTTCTATTTACTTAGTGACTTTTTTTTTAAAATGGTACCAAAAAACGCCTTTAACATCCTTAGCCAAGAACAATGAAATTAGTAATTTAGCACTCAAGCGTCAAGAATATTCAAGTCATATGTACTGGCAACGGAACAATGACATTTTAACTTGCTGCAGCTTAACATGCTTGCTATTGCAATAACATGCAAATAAACATATAATAATCAACAATAGCCATAATAATGAAATATCTTAGTATTTTCCTCTTGTTTGTAAAGCAGTAAGACAAACATTAATTTAGAACTGGTCAAATTGGGGGGGATAGAACACATCGACATCTTACCAAAAAGCTGGGGTTGTGTTGTCAGCATGAGATTAGCGACAAACAATTTTAGTAAATCTATTTCATATTTTTTACTGTTACCTTTATGAGAAGTATTTAATTTGTTATTGAAAGATCAATGAACCTACTGATTTTGAGTGACTTGAGGCCATTGTGAGGATCGCCGCAACTCGTAAACAACACCATAAATTACCTAAAAAGACACAAAATGGTGGAGTAACTCAGCAGGAATGGCAGCACTCTGGAGAGAAGGAATAGGTGACATTTGGGGTCGAGATTCTTCTTCAGACTCTGAAGAAGTCAAAGTCTAATGAAGGGTCTCAACCCGAAACATCACCCATTCCTTCTCTCCAGAGATGCTGCCTGTCCTGCTGAGTGACTCCAGCATTTTGTGTCTATCTTAGGTGTAATTTCCAGGGGACTGACGGCAGCTGAAATTCTGCCTTTGCAGTACTGCGCATGCGCAGCAGCCTGCTGCCCATGCGCAGCGCAAGTTTCTTGGCGGGATTTTCAAACATGGATTTCCATTGTCTTAAGAGTATCTTAAGAAACAAAGAGAGAAGAATGGAGTTCGTGTACAAATGACGTGGGAAGTAAATATCTTGGTGCTATATGTTTTTAAATACCGTATTTCCCGGCAATGAAGACGCTATTTTTTACCCAAAAATAAAGCATGAAAATTTACATGCGTCTTGGAAGCCAAAGTTGGAAGGTTGTTAGCCAAGAAAGATAGACTTGGCTATCCCTCAATACAGCAACATCAAGAACGATAGTCAAGTCTATCCCTCATTGCTGGCAGCTGATGGGAAGCGGCTGTAAAAGGAGGGGAGAGTTCCTTTCACAGCGTGTGGGGAGTCTTGCCCGGGGTAAAGTTGAGGAGAGGGCAAGAGCATTGAGAAGGAGGGTGTCGGGGATCATGCCAGCAACTCACTTGCCGAAACGCTCTGGGCGCGGAGCCACTGCATTGTGGCCGGGGGGAGAAGTAGCTCGTGTGGCTGCGAGCGGCCGCCGGGACCAGACAGTTCGGGTGGCTGCGAAAGGCTGCAACCTCAGCGCCTTCTGCCGGCCCCCGCTCACCTCTGGCAGTGCTCTCCGTCTGAACATCTCTCTCCTGCCGCTTGCCGGCCTCACTCATGTCAGCTGCTTCCCGCAAATCTTAAATTCCGACAGCGCGATCAAGGGACCAATTGAGATTACTCGGCTGTCGGAATTTAAGGATTTGCGGCAAACGGCTGACATGAGTGAGGCCGGCGAGTGGCAGGTGAGAGATGCTCAGACGGAGAGCACTGCCAGAGGTGAGCGGGCCGGCAAAAGGCGCTGAGGTGGCGTCCGCTGTCCGGTCACAGCAGCCGCTCGCAGCCACCTGCGCTACTTCCCTCCTCGGCCACAATGCGGTGGCTCAGCGGCAGCGATGAACGAGTTACTGGCATGATCCCCTCCTCAATGCTCCTGCCCTCCCCGCAACTTTACCCCTGCCCACTCCCCACACGGTGTGAAAGGAATCTCTCCCCCCCAATTGGTCCCTTGAACAAGTATTGTCATTCAATAAGATCACAACTGATTCAACTTGGCCCGGTGTGCTCCCGTTTTTCCCCACCATCTCTCCGTCTGCCGTCACCCTCCACCCCCCACCCATTCAGCAATTCAGAATGATGATTTGGAAGCCTTGGGCAAATTGCTTCCTTTATTTTTATTTTTATTTCTCTGAGCGTGAGAAATTCTATGTCCCACCAGTCTTCTTTCAAAATTTAGCAACTCAAAATGGGGGTGCATTTTAATTGCTGGGAAATACAGTACTTTATTAAGAGATTTGACTTTTGAAGACTTTATAAAAGTCGACTGACAGCTTATGGAGTGAACAATCGTATAATACGTTGTTTAAGATTTTTTTTAAAGCCGACTGACTGCCTACCCTGAGCAATCACTCACGCCACGTGCCTGGCTCCGGCCCGCCTGACCATCTGTACAACCATGACTTTGTGGCTAAATACAACGTCAAATCCATCTGCAAGTTCATTGATGACACCAATTATCGGGAAGATCAACAACAACGATGCAACAAAGAACAGTCATTGTGAATTTTGTCTTGGTGTCAGGATAACAACCTAGCCCTTATAGCCCTGTCCCACGGTGCGAGTCCACCCACGAGTTATCCCGAGTAAAAGAAAAAATCAAACTTGTGGTTTTTTTTACGAGATTCCAAGTTTATGTTCACGAGTTCCCACGTGTACGTCTAAGTTTGCCGTTTACTTCTCATTTCTGTGATGTACCAAGTTCCTCTCCCGAGTTACTCTTGAGCCTACGACTACCGACATGTGGAAAAATCATCACACGGGGACTATCTCTCCAAGGGATGGGCATCCATGCACGATGGGCAAAGTCCCTGCAACCTCCAGACCTGGCAATACCCGATGGCAATGCACGTCCTGCAGCCTGGCATCAACTCAACCAGTGTCAGCCAGCCAGCGAGCAAACAGACCATGGGTCCCGTTGAAGCAAGATTCTCAAGCAGTAAACTATGGGGGTGGAACGGCCAGGAGGCCCGTGGAGAGGACACATGGCTGATGAAGTCAGCCACGCAGCGGGAGGAAGCCGGAGAAGGTTTGTGCAGGGGGTGTTTTCCGGGAATGAACGAAAATAAACCGGTGTGCGGTCAATTTGCAAGCAGTAAACAGTAATTAAAAGGCAGGGTGACTTTCGTTCCTGTGACACTTTTCATGACCTCAGGAAATCCCAAAGTGGCTCCCTCCTAGTAATCTAATAAGGTGACCATCACTGTGCCCTTTATATTTATTAAGTATGTAAACAAAGACCAATTTCAGTTGTTTGTTAGTCAATATTATTATCTATAATTCTTTGTTACCCTCAGTCTAATAAACTTATCACATCTCCTTGATCAATGGCATTGGCCAGAAAACAATAGTATAATCCTGACGATTGTATAATAGTATGAACAATATTATAATATCTGAAGGATCTCGACCCAAAACGTCACCTATCCATGTTCTCCAGAGATGCTGCCTGGCATGTTGAGTTGCTTTTGAGTATAATCATCTACTTGGATAACTTCTTTAACACAGTAATAAAACATCTTCATGAGTTGTTCAGGGGCATGATTTTAAAGATAACTGCTGCAGGAACAAAGCACTGTTTTGTGTACAAGGATGACCCGGGTTCGATCACGACTACGGGTGCTGTATGTACGCCGTTTGTACGTTTC
Organism: Okamejei kenojei; assembly: GCA_035221665.1. Classification (NCBI taxonomy): domain Eukaryota; kingdom Metazoa; phylum Chordata; class Chondrichthyes; order Rajiformes; family Rajidae; genus Okamejei; species Okamejei kenojei. The sequence continues at coordinate 45,466,639 of CM069132.1, forward strand.
CCCCCGTGACCGCGTGGGTTTTCGCCAAGATCCTGCTACTCTTTGGAAGTCATCTCCCACATTCCAAAGAAAGAGGAAAATGGAAGACCACCAAACACTCTTGAAATCTGGAGGTGACAAAGACATTGATGAGGTTCTTGCCACTGTAGATGGGCCAACATTTGCATGGGTCTGCTTGACAATCAATCAGAACAGGGTAATCAATGCCTGTGTTTATTGAGATGAACCAAGCAAGGCATGGAGCTGAAGCAGACCCCAGGAGGAAACTTGGAGATAAACTATAAAAGAAATGGACAAAGCCTGTCAGTGTTAACAGACCCCCATCCGTCTGAATGATCAATTGTGTATTCAGGATTCCTGGATTCAGAAAATAATTTTAGAAAGGAAAATTAAATAAAACTGAAAATTGTAAATGGAATAGCAGTGGAGTAAATGACCATTGCATTATCAAAGGATATATGACCACAGAATAATTGAAGACTATGTCAAAAGTGTGTTCATTATGGCGTCTGTCCGATATTTTATCAAAAGAACAGGGGTGGTGGGTGGTGGCATGATGAGGGGCAGATGCACAGATTGTTCACAATGCCCCTCTCCCCTGGTGTGTTGGGTGTCAAGGGTGAAGTGTGCCTCACATGTACTGACTGCACCTGTTAAAGCTCTCAAATCTGCTGCCCCGGGCTATTGAAATTGCCCGACAGCTCCAGCACAAGCCTGGCTGATGGCAAAGTCTAACTCCGTGAACCAGAGATGAAAACAATTGTAGTGCAGCAAACTACCTTAAGAGTGCAAAAATCAACATAAACATCCAGATAGTACCCACGAGTTAATACGGTAAACTCACGGGCTACTACAGTATTACAACGAGTTAAAAAGTTTCACATTTTTGCTTGAATAGTAAATTTGACTCGTAGAAATCTTTCAATGTGTAGAAAATTTTTCACGAGTTAACACGTTTCCAGAGTACCTGCCGTTAGCGTTACGAGTCTCTAAGTTACGTCCACGAGCTCCACTACGTTAATTCTACATTCTACTTACGAGTTTGATTTGTTTTTAGCTTGGGATCACTCGTGGGTGGACTCGCTCCGTGGGACAGGGGTTTTAATGTCAGCAAGACTAGAGCTGTTTGTTATACTAAGGAAGCGAGAGGGTGAACAGAACCCCGTCCTCATCCACAGAGCTAGTTGCTAATGGCATTGCACCCTGGCGTATATAATAAACTAATTGGAATTTAATAGATTTTAAAAAATATTTTTATAGGCCAGAGACATTCATAAACAGTAAGAACATGGAAGATCTTGAAAAACAGAAAGGCTGAATGCCCAGCGGAACTGTCAGTCACCATTTGTCCTCAGGAGATCTGTCCACAGGACCAATACACATATTTTTCAATTAACCATATAACAATTACAGCACGGACAATTAGATTGCAAGGCCTGGCAAAATATAGGATCCTTCTCTCTGTTCAGATTCTGGATGGTCTCAGTCAATAAGATTAGCACCTGGAATTTATGGTGAGTGAGCAACATCCACAAAGTTGTACATCGTGTTGGTAGTGGTGCTCACGGAGGAAAATCTGAGTTAACAAAGCATTCTTACAACAATAGTTGGCTGCTTGCCCAAAACACATTTTTTTAAACCAAATACCAACCATAGAACAGTAGCCAAACAACACATCCATGTCAAATGATATGGCAAATATAGCTTCTGCATTGTATCGTCTGCCACATGTATGTTACAATGCTTACCATGCTAATAAAATACAAATTTTATTTGGAGAGTATTTACTAATATATAATAAAAATTAAACACAAATAAGGGAGATAGATTCAAAACAAAGTTATTAATTGGCAAAGATTCTTAGCTAAAATATGGAGCAATTCCTTTCCAGTGATCCAGAGCCAAATCTCCCTGGAATAAAAATAGACAAATATTCCCTTTCACAAGGATTCTGGCAGATCTTTGAAAAGTCAACACTATTGGCAGGAAGTTCAATTCCTTAAAAAGGACCAGGCTTGAGAAACAATGGTGAAAGTTGCAATCTGGGCAGGTAGGTGAACACAGCAACAAAGTAAAAATAACATATACTGTAGTTCATATTAAGCTATTAAAATATTCAAGATGGGTTATTGTACCTAAAATTCTTTTGTTTGGGATTGTATGACATGAATAAACAGAATTTAATTTAAAATTTTCTTGGCAATTATGTGATCAAAATGCGCAAAAACAAAACCATGTTACATTTTAGAACAAAGTGCTTGAGGAACACAGCGGGCCATGTGGAATAGCTGGAGAAGATGGATAGACAATGTTTTGGGTCGGAACACTTGTTTTGAAGACGGGTGCTGACCCGAAAAGTCACCTATCCATGTTCACCAAAGATGCTGAATAACCCACCGAGTTCCTCCGCACGTTTTCTTGCATATTTTTGGTAAATAACATCTGTAGATCCGAGTCTACATGTTACATTTTGGTGAACAAACAAGTCTGCAGCAAAATGAAACACCATTTCACACATTTTTGAAATTGCTGGTGTGATCCCCTAATACCACATATCAGTTACTTGCACAATAGTGAGATTCAAATTCTTGTAACAATGTTTAAATTTGTGATTGTGCCAGCTGTTTTGATAGTGTACGCATTCTACCAGTGAAATTTTACTTTTAATTGGGACTGGGCAGGAGTGTGAAGGATAGAGAAGACAACAAAAAGTAAACAATAACTGCAAATTTATTACTAACAAGCATTTGAACAGTGGTTTGCAAAATCTGTTGATTTTCATCAATACACACCAATGAAGAAAGATTTTCCCAGTGGAAAAATAACCTAAAGAAATTGCAATCAACATCAACAGGAGATCAAAATGGCGGAAACTAACGCCAACATTAGGACTGGCTAACTTCAGAACCTTGGGCATTAATCACAGGAAAACAATTACTGTGCAGGTCATTCGAGTCATTTTTATCTTAAATGCACGTAATAAATTCGCACACTACTTGTCCCACATTGTGTGATGCACTTTTTGAAATATTACAGCAAATATACTTTAATTGACTTGGGCAGAATTTAGATCAATCATTTGGATTTTTCAGTAGTGAAAGATCGTTCTATTCCAGATGTAGTTAATGAATTAAGTAGCAACAGCAAATCCTGCTGACGTCATTGTTGCTTAGCTTACTGATTCAGGATTGCAAGCGGCTTTGGTACAGGCTAGAAAGCACGATCAAAGCAACTAATTCTCTAGTGCACAAGAACAGTTCTTCACTGCATTTATGCAGTGGAGCAATGGCCTTGTTGATGAATACATGTTGGATTATGTTTCATACAACTGTAAAAAGCCAAGGCTGCATTGGATTCACTTTATTCTTCGGCTGTGTGCATGGTTGCAGGAGAAATGGCCCCTCCTTCTGTTGTGCTCTCTTTCTGTGAAGCTTTCACTTCTGCTGTGGGTCCTGCGCTGAGATCACGAGACCCTGAACCATCTTCAGAGGTTGGGGGAGAAGGGTTGGAGGGACCTACAAGTTCTTGGACGATTTCCGCCTCATCCACTCTGGTTTCAGAGGTGGTTGCTTTTGTTTCTGTGAGCCATGGAGGAAAAATATGTATTCATCCAGTTAGATTTGAAATGAACTCCAAGATTAGAACCACAGTACTTATCAAAAATCAGTAAATAAGAGTTGGGCTGAAAACAAAAGCAACTTCAATTTTAAAACAAAGATTAAGAAATAATATATTAAAGAGTGATGTTTTAGAATTCAAATTACAATAACCAGAACTAATGCACATTACTTTACTTTTTTGTGCATTAAAAAGGTTGAGTTAACATGGACTGTTTACAGATACATTGTCACATAAAGAAAACACCTAAAAGCAAGGAAGTATTTCTGGACTGCTAATATGGCTAAGAGCAGCTTCATAGCAGATCTGGCAGAGTTTGAATATATAACACAACACAAAACTATTGCACTTCGGTTCCTAACAGCACCTTGTTTTTAATCTCAAAATGTACTGGCATATGAATCAAATACACAGGACTAGATGTTAAGAAGTCCCTTGTGCCAGTAGGTGGGGAGCATTTCACGACATTCATTGATTGCTGAGAGTGGTCGACGCTCAACATCAGGGGGGGGGGGGGGGGGGGTACGTATACGTATATCTTGGCCTGGGTAACCTTCAGGACAGCTGGGCACTGGACACATCATCAGTAGTGTACCCTTGCATCACTGGGTGTTTCGGCCTTTTATCACTATACACCCTCCACAAGGGCGGCCCGCTGCAGGATGATCAGCCCTCAGCGTGTGTCCCGTGTCAAACTGCCTATATATTAGTATATCCGATGTTGACCACCATGTCCTTTTCCTTGATAAATACCGATACTGATAAATGTGATTTAGTACCTTGCCTACGTCCCAACAGAGCAAAATTCCAATCATCCTTGAATGGTACCTACACTCTCCACAGTTACCCACTTGTTTTTAATGTGTGTCAGAGTCATTGAGTATGAAAGAGGACCAACTCATCATGTGCCACATCTAAGCAAGACCCATTTACTCACACTGACCTCAATCCTTCTAAACCTTTCCTATGCATGTATTTGTCCAACATTTATTTTAAATGTTGGTATTGTACCTGTCCCAGCTCCTTCCTCTGGCAACTTGTTCCATATACCCACCACCTTTTGTGGGGAAAATAATGCCCCTCAAGTTCCTATTAATGGGTAGCACTAACAAATCTCGCCGAGAAGATATTGATTCTCCCTTCAGTTCATGTGCAACCCGTCCCTCTTGTCCCATGTGTCCTGGGAGGAGAGCCCAATGATCAATATATCTGAAGTACTCTGTACCCCACCTGTTCAACTGCACTATATTTTTATTTCTTTGTCTCATTAGCATGTGGCCATTGTAGTAATCCAGAGATGACAACCATAGAGGTCCTTTAAAAAAAAAAAAACATGATCTAATTCCATAAGAAGGTGAGGCAGCATTTATGGAGCGAAGGAATAGGTGACGTTTCGGGTCGAGACCCTTCTCTCGATCCGAAACATCACCTATTCCTTCGCTCCATAGATGCTGCTTCACTTGCTGAGTTTCTCCAGCATTTTTGTCTACCTTCGATTTTTCCAGCATCTGCAGTTCTTTCTTAATTCCCCAAATTATTTTTTCCAGAACATCATTCTCCCTTCCTACCTACATCTTTGCTACCAATATAGATCACAATCTCTGTTCTGTGCCCACTCGGAGGCATCCTTGACCCTGGCACCAGGAAGGCAACAGACATACAAAGCAGAGTCAGTGTATGTTGTTTAACTAGATTTTCAGAAAGCCTTTGATAAGGTGCCACACGTGAGGCTGCTAAGGAAAATGGGAGCCCACTGTATCAAAGGGCAGATACCAGCATGGATAGCAGGTTGGCTGTATGGCAGAAGACAAAGAGTGTCAATAAAGGGGGCTTTTTCTGGTTGGCTGCTCGTGACCTGCGGAGTTCCGCAGAAGTCGGTGCTGGGGCCGCTAATCTTCACGTTGTATATTAATGGTTTGGACGAGGGGATTGAAGGCTTTGTTGCCATGTTTGCGGATTAAACGAAAATAGGTGGAAGGATTAAACGAAAATAGTGCAGAGATAGAAGGGTCTCTGCAGAAGAACTTGGACAGGTTGAGAGAGTGGGCAGAGAAGTGGCAGATGGAATATTGTGTGGTAAACAGTGGAGTCATGCATTTTGGTAGTAGGAATAAAGGTATTTTCAAAATGGGGAGAGAATCCTGAAATCGGAGGTGCAAAGGGACTTGGTAGTGCTGGTGCAGGATTCCCAAAACGTTAATCTGCAAGTTGAATCAGTAGTAAAGAAGGTAAACACAATGCTAGCATTTATTTTAAAAGGACTAGAATACAAATATAGGGATGTAATGCTAAGGCTCTATAAGGTATTGGTCAGGCCACATTTGGAGTATTGTGAGCAATTTTGGGAACCATATCTGAGGAAGGATGCGCTGGCCCTGGAGAAGGACCAGAGGAGGTTTACAAGAATGATTCCAGGAATGAGTGGGTTAACATATGATGAGCGTTTGATGGCACTGGGCCTGTACTCGCTGGAGGCTGGAAGAATGAAGGGGGACCCCATTGAAATGTACCAAATAGTGAAAGGCTTGGATACAGTGGATGTGGAGAGAATGGGGCAGTCTAGTCCTCGTAGTCTCAGAATTAAAGGACATTCTTTTTGGAAGGAGATGAGAAGGAATTTATTTAGTCAGAGGGTGGTGAATGCCACAGAAGGCTGCGGAGGCCAAGTCAATGGATATTTTTAAAGCAGATAGATAGATTCTTGATTAGTACGGGTGTCAGGGGTTATGGAAGAAGTTAGAAGGTTAGGAGGGGGGGACAGATCAATCATGATTGAATGGCAGTGTAGACTAGATGGGCCGAATGGCCTAATTCTGTTCGTATCACTTATGACATTCCTGCTGTATCAAGAAAATGAAATGACGACTTGGTCACAAAAAGAATTACACGTATTATTTTACTTAAACTTACCATTCTGCTTCATTTTTTCCAAGGCTTCATGTTTTTCTCTGGTGTCTTTCAACTTTTTACAAACTTTTTTGTGAGTGAACCAGTGCATCTTTTGACAATTTTGATTGCAGTATATCACCTTGAGAAAATATGTACTCATCAGTAGGCAATTAGGGGTGGATGAGCAAATCTATGCTCATCAAATATACAATATGACAACCTTGAGAAATAAATTTATATCAGAACATGTTATGACATGTTTTCCTTCTGCTCCCTTGAACTGAACACTTTTTTGCTAATTAATCCAAAAGTTCTTACCGTTTTGCAAATTGAGCACCTTTTAGTGGCTCCCTTTTCACCACAAGCGGTGCAAAATTCAGCATCCATAAAGCCAACCTGGCCTGTTATGATTTGAGTCATTACAGATAAAGCTGTGGGATCATTACCCTCAATTCATTTCCATGGTTGGTTGGGTTTCAGGGTGGAGAAAGAGAGAAAAGAAAGAAGCAATTTAAATTGTTAATGTATAGTTCTGCAGAAATATAAAATAATCCACAGTTCCCTCAGCCAGAAATATATATTTTTTAAACATGCTAACAACAATCTCTATGGCCGATAAAATGGTAAATCTAATAGGCCAATAGTAAATCTAAACGTTCCTAATTTTGACATCATTAATGGCACACTAGAGTTATTGGTTTAAAACTCAGATTTCTTGGTGTCAATATTCTCAGGGAGTCATATTCACTGGAATAGTATGTACAAATATTAATTCAACTACTTAAAGTCATTGCAAATTTCATTACTGTGGTATTACAAATCAATGAAGATGTTTTGAATCTATTGTTTATAATCACACAAAATGCACATGCCTGTGTAACACTTTTGGTGGAAGGTCAAATGAAGGAGAAAGCATTAACTTTGCAAAAGAAAACAAATATACATGAGGCCCCAATTATATTTTATAACCAGCAGCTGGTTCATTAATTGGAAAAACCTGTTATCTGTTGATCTTTGCTGGAAATGGATGCATAAATTAGTGGAATCTTTAAATTTGATTTTCCTTTGCCACCACAGTTGAAAATTTAGTTTAGCAATGCACTTTAACCTTGTCCTTCATATCCCAACTCATGATTTTAAATATTCCAGCTGAGTAATTCAATTTTTATATGATTAAACAATACCAAAATAACTTACAATTTCAACTGGAGCAATTGTTCTCACAAGCTGTTGTAACAGTGTGGCTTCACACCAGGGAAATTTCCGGATACATTCTCTTATTAATTTCTCTTGGTAACATGGGAAACCATCAATATCCCGTCCTTTTAATAAACTGTTCAAAACAGGAACAAGCAAAAATTGACTCGTGTCTGCAAAAGCCTTAATATAATTTTTCCTCCACTCCAATAATGTTAAAAATAAACTATAGGAGACCCATAATGTTTCAAAGAAGCAGCCAAGTGTTGGCAACCTGAGGAACATTAGCTCATGATCAATGAGCTGGAGATCGAGCTCCAAACACTTCAACACATCATAGTGGGGAAGAACTGCCTGGAAAAGATTTTCACCTTGGATTAGCCCTTTCTAAAATGGTAATGGTCAGGGACAGGATGGTGGTACTGCAGAAGGGACAGGTAGAGGAGTCAGCCTCTATCCTTATCCAGCATGAATGAGGTTTTTGCTCCCTGCATGGATAAGGACATCAGGGAGGATGTGTGGACTGTCCAGGCTCCATTGCACAGGGAGTCATTCATGTGGGAGCAGAAAAGCAGCAAAGATGTGTAGAAGTGAGAGTTCAAAGGGTAATTTATTGTCACGTGTACCAATTAATGTACAATGAAACGATTTACCGTAGTCATACTATAAAAAGCAACAAAACACACAATTACAAAAGTTAACATAAACATCCACCACAGCGGATCCTCCACATTCTTCACTGTGATGGAAGGCAATAAAGTCTAATCTTCTTCGTCTTTATTCTCCCGCGGACGGGGCAGCTGAACCATCCGCAGTCGGGGCGATCGAAGCCCCCATGTCGGGGCCCAGTGCTCCCAAAGTCGGTCCGTAACCAGGGACTGCGAGCTCAACAATGTTTGAGCACCCACGTCGATCCCCAGCAAGAGGACGCCAGCTCCTCGATGTTAGGCCGCAACGTGGACGGATACAATATGGGGAAAAAAAAAAAAAAAATCTCATCTCTCCGTCGAGGTAAGGGATGATAAAAAAGTCCCCCCCCCCCCGGACTGTTGGCGAGGCTGTCACTGGTGTTTCCTGCCTGGTATTAAGGTTAAGAACATGTGGGCTGTAGAAGAACTTGAAGAGTTGGGAGGGAGAGGATCTACTTGCTGTGGTCCACAATGGCACTACCCACATATGCAGGACCAGGAAGCAAGTTCTTCCAAGGGATCAGAATGAGTTTGGAGAGAAGTTGTACATCAGAAACAGAGGGTGATTTCCAGATTAGCTGAGCCATTTGAAAATAGGCAAAGAGTAAATAGAAATAGAAAGGTAATGCGTGACACAGAGCATGGTGTGATTGAAATGGGTTCGGATTCATGGGATACTGCCAGGGAAACGGAGAGCGTTTCCTTTGTGATGGGCTCCGTCTGAACCCTGCTGGCACCAATGTCCTGACAAATTACATAAATAGGGTTGTATACAGGACTTTAAACTAAACGGCATGGGGGAGGATTCCAAGAAAGAGTTAATTCATAAATCAAGAAGAAATGGGCGAGTGGTGGCACAAATAGTGTGGGGAAAATTGACAAGGAAAATATGACAGGCTGGGAGCTAAATATAAACAAACATATCCAGGGCAAATCCAGAGTTAGTAAAAACTGTAAAAGAACATAACTAATTTATTTGACTTCATAGAGCATTTGCAACAATATAGAAGAGTTGACGAGCGAGATATGAGCATAATCTAATAGCTATTAACAAGATGCGGTTGCAGGGTGATCAGGACTGGATGCCACAATGCTCCAAAAGAACAAGGCAGAAGGGAAAGGATGTGGGATAGATAGTTTGTCAATGAAGATATCAAAGTGGTGTTAAATCTTGATGTAGAGGCAGTGGATAGTAATGTAGAATTGGTTTGGGTTAAAGTCATGCATCGCAGGGAAAAGGAGGCACAGATAAGAATGGAATTTCGGCCTCCAAAATATAACCTCTCGATAGGGCAGAGCATAAATGGGAAAGATTTGAAGGGAATGCATTTGTTATGAGAGATTTTAATCTACATATTGATTGTAAGAACCAAATTGGCAATGGTAGAAGAAGTTGTAGAGTTCATCAAGGATTGCTTCTTAGCACAGTATGTTACAGAACCTACCAGAGAACAAGCTATTTTAGATTTATTTACTGTAATGCGGGATGACTAATAAGGGATAGACAATAGACGCATGAGTTTGTTCGAGCCAACATTGTTCAATGTGATCATGGCTGATCATCCCCAATCAGTACCCCGTTCCTGCCTTCTTCCCATATCCCCTGACTCCTCTAAAGTTAAGAGCCCTATCTAGCTTTCTCTTGAAAGTATCCAGAGAACGGGCCTCCACCGCCTGCCAAGGCAGAGAATTCGACAGACTCACCCCCAATTCTTAAAATAAGATCTTGTGCTCCTGACTACAATATAACAGAATCCTAGATGCAGTTTGAGAGCGATGACAGGACCAAAACCTGTCTTCAACTTAATGGAAGGCAAATATAATGGTATGAAGTCATCTAACACAGACTGGGAAAATAAGCTGAGACGTCTGAACAGTGGCAGATATTCAAACAGCTGGTCTACAACACAGCGAGAATATCATAATTATAAAGAGGGAAACCATGAGAAGAGGGAAACCATGAGAAGAGGCAGAATAGTGATTTGAAAACTGGAACATACAAAATGGCTCGGGTTGGTGGAAGCCCAGTGGACTGGGAGGTTTTTATGATATAACAGCGAGAGTTCAGAAGGAAGAATATCGATTTTGAGATGAAATCTGCGCGCAATATCAATACAAACATATATAAATAGGAAGGCAGTGGCCCAGGGAACAAACAAATGGCAGATATATTAAATCAATTTTTTGCAAGAGTCTTCATCATGTAGGATACGATACATCTTTTAAGATAACATGGGTTTTTTATTAATTGGAGGAACTTGTAAAAAGAGCAGTCGCAAGAATAAAGTATTAGAAAAACTCATGGAGCTAAAGTTGGACGAATTGTCAGCGTCCCATTATTTTAAACTTTTCAAAACTCGATAAATTCCAGGAAAATAAAAGATTAGGAAAAGGGGGTTAACACTCCATTATTCAGAGTGAGGGCAGAATGCAAAGAAGTACAGGCAAGTTATTATATCCATTGTTGGCAAGATGCTAGTCAATGTGCAGAGAAAATAATGAATCAGTTAAAGAGATGAATATAATCAAACCTCACCAACAATGTTTTATGAAAACCAAATCATATTTGTTAAATTCGCTTGAATTCTTTGAAAATTTAACAGAATTGTTGCTGATGGCGTATTTCGATTTAGAAATTAGATTTAATGTATTTACATTCCCAAAACATTAGGCAAGAGGCCTCCTCAGAGGCTGGTGCATAAATTATGTAAATAAATTATATACCCCAAGGTATTGGATGAAGCATGTTTGTACAAATTGAAACTGTCTGAAAACAAAAGAACAGGCTGAATAAATGGGTCCTCTTCAAGCTAGAGCAGGTGAAACTAGTACATAGGGAAAGATTATTGGCTCTCAAATGTTCATTATTTCTGGATAAATCGTGACTGAGCAAATGTTGGGAAGTCATACACTTCGGCAACAAAAAGCCAGATTATCAACTAAATTGAGAGAGTCTGCAAATGGTGTTTGGCATACATCGCAAAAAGTCAGCAAACGGGTCCAACAAGTAGTTGGTAGTCCAAACAAGAACAGCAAGTTCTTTTTTTATTGTTGTACAGTGACAGTAAAGCCACACCTGGAATATTGTGCACATTATTAATTGCCTTACCCAAAGAAGGATATTATAGCATTATAGTCTGACGATAGTAGTTTCACCAGGCTAATTCCAGGGATGAGAACGTTGCTCTATCAAGAACAGCTGGACAGTTTGGGTCTGCATTCCTTGAAGTTTAGAAGAATGAGGGGTGATTTTATTCAAGCACACAAGATCCAAAGAGATCCTGACAGGTCAGATGTTGAGATGTTTCCACAAGTGGGAATCACGAACAAGGGGACTCCTTGCTGCAAATTAAGGACGGTCATAGAAAACGGAGGAGCGTAATTTTGTTAAATTTCAGATGGCAGTGAATCCTCGCAATTCCCAGTCTTGGAGGATGGTGGAGGCAAAAATTAAGATTATTTAAGATGGAGATAAACAAGTATTTGAAAGAATGAAGGATTGAGCATTGAGGGGAATGCTCTAAGAGGAACTGGGGTGAGCATTGATCAGCCACCATGACAATGAATAGCAGGGAAGGCTTAATTTTGACAGGCATGGTGTTCAACTGCTGTTCCTATTTGTATTCTTGTATGCTTTTAACAATGATAGAAATTCTTATTTGGCCTAACACAAAGAAAGCTGCACAGCACCCAGTCCAGGGTGACTATGTTGAACTGCATTCTTGATTGCACAGCACAGCTCCACAAAATAGAAGTATTCATGTCTGCATGCTATTTATATAATTGTTTTGGATTACGACACAACTTGATATCACTTGTAGCATGACTATCTAACAATAGTTACTTGATGAATCGTGTCCTTTGGCTGAAAGATTGGAATGCAAAACAATCTCTATATGTTAGATGTCACATCAAAGAGCACTTAATTTAAGAAATGGGTTAATGCAACACAATCACCTTTATAATAACAAGCATATTGTACAAACTTCTATTAATTTTAGATCATTTGGAAAAAAGTTGTCTACCTTTTAATAAAGCCATCAAGATCAGACTCACGTTCCTTTGAGAAAGTAATACACTTCTGGAAGATGTAACTGAGATAATGCATCTTCATGGCCAGTACTTCATTGATTTCTCTCTGTTTCATGCACTTTTCAATTAGAAGATCCAGCACCCTGTAGCACTTCCCCAGTGCATCAACATCTGCTAGCAATGGATTATCCTTAACCATCAGCACAATCTATAGAGAAATGTCAGATATTTAATAATTCACAAAATTAAATAAAAAAAATAACATGAAAATAGTTTCACAACTTCAGGAAACCAGAGTACTTACTCGAAACAAGCTTACTTAAAACCCAGAAATTAGAACTGTTAAATCAAAGTGTCTGAGAAAGAGCAGTTTGAATCGACTCCCCAAGTAAAACATTATTTAAAATGCTCCTTAATAAATACAACACACTTGTGTTTTATTTCCATGGGTGCATCTAACCACACAAAACTTGTGTCTGAATTCTAGGGACTATCGACATGGTACTCTAAAGAATATTTGAATCCTCAGAAAATTAAATGTCACATCACCATTTTGAAAGGGCATGACGCAAGTTAAATTTCCAATTGTACAAAACACCAAATTTCAAGTTGAATTCTGCATTTTTATTAAACATTTGAGTTTTATTTCCATATTTAGACTCACGGCATCTTTCTTAGTTTGTACATCAGCTTCTAATGTATTTCCAAAGTAATTACCTGATAAGTAATGACCATATGTATAATTTACTATGGATTCAAATATATTTTGCAGATTGCACTGTAAGCCCAGATAGTGCAGAATCTCCTGTGGAGTTTCTGAAACCTCCTGAACTCTGAAACCTAATTTCTATGGGCGAAATGCTGAGTGATTTGAAGGGTTAAAGTTATGCTTTTACCAATATTTTTCTTTGAAGATGTACCAGACGTCATCTTGTTCTTGATAACTTAAGTGCCAAAACATCATGCTGATAGTCAGGCACAGACAGAAGGGAACACTACTCCCCGAATAACATTGCACTACTTCCCCAATAATGCTTAAAAAGTATCAAAATTGTTTGACGAGAACACAGTTTAATTCTTGCATTTTACCCCACTGATATCATTAAAAAAAGCTGTAAATTAAATGCAAGTTCATAATTAGTGGAAACTAAAGCAATAGATAAATATCACTGCTCCACTAAAAGCAAAAAAGGCAGCCTCTTCCCAGCAACCATCCAGCTCCGCAATACTATCTCAGCAATTAAGATTTACTATGGACATTGTTTTGGTTGAGCTGGGGACCAGTTTTGCTCCTAATATATAGATTATTAATTCAGTGTACCATTGATTAGTACATATCTATTTGTGTATTTTTGCCTTAACAAAAGCCACAGTAAGAATGAATTTGAGTAGAATTTGAAAGAAATTACAGTAAGCAAGAAAGAATTATTCTACTGCTACTGCAAACTTCAATTAAACACTCTTGCTCTTGAATGTTTAACTTTTGTACTCTTCAGCTACAGAAAATACCATTCATTAATGGGGAAACAGGGTTATGAGCAAATGCTATAAATCAACTTTTCATTCAGTGACACTCCTCAATGCCGTCTAAATAAATCTCATCTAAAAATATCTAACCGCAACAGGGTTCAAGTTTGTTGTTATGATGATTTTATGCAGGGGTCCTGCTAATTTGACTGGAAGCTTGGGTTCCTTGTCAAGTCCTTGTGGTTTTGTGTAGCAATCCAGCATTTCACGGGAAAAGAAATTGTTGATGACAGTTACACAATCATGCTGGCCTAAAGAAAGATAGAAAATAAATATTATTCATAGAACGGACACCTGTGATTATCTATTCCATATAATGATCATCAGCTTTCATCCAAATCAGACTTTTCCAAAATATAAGAACACTCAGGCAATGAGAGAGACAAAGTGCCGGAGTAACTCAGTGGGTCAGGCAGCATGTCAGCATCCCTGAAGAACACGGATCAGTAACATTTCAAAGATGTGAGATATGGATAGAAGTGGGCAGGTGGGGGTTGTTTAGATTAGTTAACAAGGAAAGGTGACATTCAATGTAACCAACAAAACAGAAGGCATAGCTTGTCCCATGTGAATGCCTATGGCTACATCTTTAACTTGTCAGGAGCGAGAGGAATCAAATGAGAAGTTGTTGTGGACAAGGACACATTGTGCCAGGCAGAGGATTGTGTAAGCAGAAGGAAATTGATTGGGTTTCTGCTCAAGGAAGAACCAGAGGGCCTCGATAAGTTCCTGGTGCGGAATGGAGGTACGAAAGTACTTGACGTCCATGATGAGAATGAGGCAATGGGGGCCTAGAAATTGAAATTTAAGGAAGAGTTGAAGGGCGTGTTAGATGTCTTGGATACAAGTTGGCTGGGATTGATCAGGGGTATAGGAGGGAATCAAGGTATTTGGAGAAGAGTTCTGCGGGACAAGAGCAGGCAGAAACAATAGGTCTGCCAGGGGATTTCTATTTGTGAATTTTTGGGAAGGTGTTACGAGCAGACAATTTGGGGCTGGGAAACAAAAGCGTTCGGGGCTATGGAGGGGAGATCGCCAGATGTGATGAGATCGGAATGAAAATTGATTTCCCAACTTTAGGTAACATCTACAAACAACCCATATCCCCCCCCCTCTCTTTTTTGTGCCCCATCTTAGCGCACCCATTTTTACTCTCCTCTTCCAATAGCTTCATTACTTCCTCTAGCTTCACAATTCACAGTTGTCTTTTCATCTCTGTCCAAACAAGCCTCCCCCCTCACCAGTAACAAACCTTCTAGTTTTTGTCCTGCCCCTCCTCTCTTCCAGCTATTTTTCCCCTTCCCCACAATCAGTATGAAGAAGGGTCCCAAACCAAAACATGACTTATCCTGTTCTCTGGGGATACTGCCTGACCCGCTAAGTTACTCCAGCGGTGTTTTTTAAAAAATATTTACCAGCGTTGGCCATTCCGTATTTCTACTTAGGCAATGAGATTGACGAGGAAGAACATTTTACCAAACGCAACCTTCCAGGAAAATTGGCCTAAATAAACTTGGATCTCCATCATGTGGTACAGGAATAACAACTGAATATGTAGATTCATTAACTACAAGGTATCAAAATGCCTTCACTTTAACGTATCGGCAACAATTCTGGTGATGCAGTTTAAGGACTTCACCTATGGAGACTGAAAAGTAATTAAGGCCGAGAGAAGGCATAGTGGTTCATGTTGGTTGACTCATAGAATCCCAAATCTTGGTGGGATATAAACAAAGATTTGGCATGATGGCGCAGCGGTAGAGTTGGTGCCTTACAGCGAATGCAGCGCCGGAGACCCGGGTTCGATCCCGACTATGGGTGCTTGGCTGTACGAAGTTTGTACTTTCTCCCTGTGACCTGCGTGGGTTTTCTCCGAGATCTTCGGTTTCCTCCCACACTCCAAAATCGTAGGTTAATTGGCTTGGTAAATGTTAAAAAAAATGTCCCTACTGTAGGATAGTGTTCATATGCGGGGATCGCTGGTCGGCGCAGACAAGCCGAAGGGCCCGCTTCCGCGCTGTATCTCTAAATTAACAAAAAACTAAACTAATTCAAAATATTCTATGCAAATCCAGCTGCTTTCTTGGGCTTTCACAGAACTTACCAACAAAGGCAGCCATCTGTGCTGCAGTTCGTCCAACTGAATTTACAACATCTATTTCTGCTCCAGCTTGCAGGATCATCGTTGTTATCTCTTTATTACCTATAACAAAGCAAAAAATCCATTCCAATGAAATAACTTAAGAAAAATTAGGGTCCAAAACTGGTGAAAATTCAATGATGAGGCATCACAACATGGTGATGGTGGATCTCTGTTTTCCCCTTCTAAAGTCAACAATCAGCTCCATGGTCTTGTTGATGCTGGGAGGAAGGTTGTTGTTCTGGCAACATTCAATCTACTTTTCAATTTCCCTCCTAATCTCTAACTCATCATTACCCATTATTTGTCTGACAACAGAGGTGTGCAGTCGGCAAATTTAAAGATGGTGTTGGAATTCTGGCTAGCTACAGTCATGGGTGTAGAATGAGTAGAGCAGGAGACTGAGTGCACAGCCCTGAGGTGTTCCTGTGCTGATGGTTGGGGAGGAAGAAGTGTTGCTGCCAATTTGTACTGATTGCAGTCTGCCAATGAAGAAGTTGCACAGGTATGAACAGAGAACTATTCCCCCCTCCCCATCGAGTTTGATTTGGGAGCAGATGGTAATTTTGAATGCCAAGCTATAGTTGATGAACAACAATCTATAGTTGATGAACAACAGCCATCATATTATCCAAGTGGTCCAATGGAGCGTTAGTGGGATCAAATTTCGCAATAATCTAATGTGGCAGTTGGCAAATAGTAGTGGATTCAGGTTCTTGCTATGGTGGGAGTTGATGTGCGCCATAACCAACCTCTCAAAGCACGGATGTTAGTGCCACCAGTCGGCAGCCATTGAGGTGTGTCATCTGACATTTTTTGGGTATCGGTTACTTACCGGTATTATTAATGTCCTTTTAAAACAGGTGGGAACCTTGGACCTTGAGAGTTTGAAGTAGTGCACAAAAACCCCAGCATCCTGAACCACCATCGCCATTTCCACTTCATTACTCAACCCAAGTCAACTCAACCCCATTACAACAGGGCAAGGACACTTTCAATTTAGCAACATGAACCATCTTAAAGGGGTTGTCCCACTGCGGCGACCTAATTGGCGAGTTTAGAAGAGTTTGCCCTCGACTCATATTCACAGCATGGTCGACACGAGGTCCTAGGAGGTCTTTGTAACTCTCCTTCATGCTCGATAGTTCCCACGTACTCGAGGCCTCAGCTAGGTCGCGGCGTATTTTTTTAACATGCTGAAAAATGCCCGCGAGTTAAAAAAAGGTTGCCATGGAAAAAAAATAAATTTTTTTTTTACTTGTAGGTTTAGTCAAAGTAGGTCGGCATGTTATTCGTAGGTAATCGAGGGTAGTCGAAGGTAATCGAGGGTAGCCGTAGATAGTCGAAGGGATGTATCTTAGTTTTCTATCAACAAAAAGCATTTATTCATCAAAAGACTGTGTTTTGAAGACTTATCTGTGAAGAAGCTCTGAAGGTCTGTGAGTGAGCTCGCATGCGTATTGAAGATATTCCCCTTAACCATGCTCATCCATTTAGCGGCTAGATGGTTAATTTCTCGAACTATACAAAATTGGCCACTACAAACTCTTCTAAACTCGCCAATTAGGTCGCCGCAGTGGGACAGCCCCTTAAGTAAAGGACTTACCCGAGAGTCCAGCAAACATAAGTGCTGAATAACCATGTTCATGTTCATTGCAATTTACATCTGCACCGTGCTGCAGGAGCAGTTTGCACATTTCAGCCTTTCCTTTATATGCAGCGTGCATCAGAGGAGTCATTCCATGCTGCAAAAGGAAATAAAAACAATTGTCAATAGTAAAAAAAACATTAAAATACATGCATTTTTGCATCATTCCCATCAAATGTCCCCATTGATCTTTCCACCACCACACTTCACATGCTCTTTCCAAATTCATCACACTAAGAGGGAATATGTAGGCAAACATCTATTTGCCAAACACAGCCTTTCCAAACCCAAGCAATCTATTTAACCCTCCACCCACCTTTTACTCTTCAAGAGTCCAGATTACTGCTCCACATCAGCGAATACCTTTCTGTTCCTATTCGCCCATCACTTTTCCTTGCTACTTTTCAAGTTTATAAATTGTAATTTAAAAGGTCATGCTTATGCCATCATTATCTTCAGCATCCTTTCCCATTTCCCCCATTGTGTGGCAGCACTGTTTTATTTTCACTCTGCGTTTGAATAAAATTAGCTGTGGTGTTGAAGTACAGATGTGCAGATAGTTATTAATGAATATGATATAGTTGGGATCACGGAGACATGGCTCCAGGGTGACCAAGGCTAGGAGTTGAACATCCAGGGATATTCAATATGTAAGAGGGATAGACAGAAAGGAAAAGGAGGTGGAGTAGCGTTGCTGGTTAGAGAGGAGATTAACGCAATAGAAAGGAAGGACATTAGCTTGGAGGATGTGGAATCGATATGGGTAGAGCTGTGAAACACTAAGGGGCAGAAAACGCTAGTGGGAGTTGTGTACAGGCCACCTAACAGTAGTAGTGGAGTTGGGGATGGCATCAAACATGAAATTTGAAATGCGTGCAAAAAAGGTAAAACATTTATAATGGGCGACTTCAATCTACATATAGATTGGGTGAATCAAATTGGCAGGGGTTCTGAGGAAGAGGATTTCTTGGAATGTATGCGGGATAGTTTTCTAAACCAACATGTAGAGGAACCAACGAGAGAGGCTATTCTAGACTGGGCAATGAGTAACGAGGAAGGGTTAGTTAGCAGTCTTGTTGTGCGTGGCCCCTTGGGCAAGAGTGACCATAATATGGTTGAGTTCTTCATTAAGATGGAGAGTGACATTGTTAATTCAGAAACAATGGTTCTGAACTTAACTTTGAAAGGTAACTTTGAGGGTATGAGACGTGAATTGGCCAAGATAGACTGGCAAGTGATTCTTAAAGGGTTGACGGTGGATATGCAATGGAAGGCATTTAAAGACTGCTTGGATGAACTACAACAATTGTTCATACCAGTTTGACAAAAGAATAAATCAGGGAAGGTAGTGCATCCGTGGATAACAAGGGAAATCAGGGATAGTATCAAAACAAAAGATGAAGCATATAAATTAGCCAGAAAAAGCAGCCTACCAGTGGACTTGGAGAAATTCAGAGTCCAGCAGAGGAGGACAAAGGGCTTAATTAGCAAAGGGGAAATAGATTATGAAAGAAAATTGGCAGGGAACATAAAAACCTACTACAAAAGTTTTTATAGATATGTGAAGAGAAAAAGGTTAGTTAAAACAAATGTAGGTCCCTTGCAGTCAGAAACAGGTGAATTGAACATGGGGAACAAGGACATGGCAGACCAATTGAATAATTACTTTGGTTCTGTCTTCACGAAGGAAGACATAAATAATCTGCCGGAAACAGCAGGGGACCGGGGGTCAAATGAGATGGAAGTACTGAGTGAAATCCAGGTTAGCTGGGAAGTGGTGTTAGATAAATTAAATGGATTAAAGGCCGATAAATCCCCAGGGCCAGATAGGCTGCATCCCAGAGTACTTAAGGAAGTAGCCCCAGAAATAGTGGATGCATTAGTGATAATTTTTCAAAACGCTTTAGATTCTGGAGTAGTTCCTGAGGGTTGAAGGGTAGCTAATGTAACCCCACTTTTTAAAAAGGGAGGGAGATAGAAAACGGGGAATTACAGACCAGTTAGTCTAACATCGGTAGTGGGGAAAATGCTAGAGTTAGTTATTAAAGATGGGAGAGGAGCACATTTGGAAAGTGGTGAAATCAATGGACAAAGTCAGCATGGATTTATGAAAGGTAAATCATATCTTTTCAAGGATGTAACTAGTAGAGTGGAAAAGGGAGAAACTGTGGATGTGTTATATCTGGACTTTCAGAAGGCTTTTGACAAGGTCCCACATAAGAGATTAGTATACAAATGTATAGCACACGGTATTGGTGGTTCAGTATTGATGTGGATAGAGAACTGGCTGGCAGACAGGAAGCAAAGAGTAGGAGTAAACGGGTCATCTTCAGAATGGCAGGCAGTGACTAGTGGGGTACCGCAAGGCTCAGTGCTGGGACCCCAACTATTTACAATATATATTAATGATCTGGATGAGTGAATTGAATGCAATATCTCCAAGTTTGCAGATGACACGAAGCTGGGGGACATTGTTAGCTGTGAAGAGGATGCTAGGAGGCTGCAAGGTGACTTGGATAGGTTGGGTGAGTGGGCAAATGCATGGCAGATGCAGTATAATGTGGATAAATGTGAGGTTATCCACTTTGGTGGCAAAAACAGGAAAGTAGACTATTATCTGAATGGTGGTCGATTAGGAAAAGGGGAGGTGCAACGAGACCTGGGTGTCATGGTACACCAGTCATTGAAAATAGGCATGCAGGTGCAGCAGGCAGTGAAGAAAGCGAATGGTATGTTGGCATTCATAGCAAAAGGATTTGAGTGCAAGAGTAGGGAGGTTCTACTGCAGTTGTACAGAGTCTTGGTGAGGCCACACCTGGAGTATTGCGTACAGTTTTAGTCTCCTAATCTGAGGAAAGACATTCTTGCCATAATGGGAGTACAGAGAAGGTTCACCAGACTGATTCCTGGGATGGCAGGACTTCCATTGGAAGAAAGGCTGGATAGACTCGGCTTGTACTCGCTGGAATTTAGAAGATTGAGGGGGGATCTTATAGAGACTTACAAAATTCTTAAGGGGTTGGACAGGCTAGATGCAGGAATATTGTTCCGATGTTGGGGAAGTCCAGAACAAGGGGTCACAGTTTAAGGATAAGGGGGAAGTCTTTTAGGACCGAGATGAGAAAATCATTTTTCACACAGAGAGTGGTGAAACTGTGGAATTCTCTGCCACAGAAGGTAGTTGAGGCCAGTTCATTGGCTATATTTAAGAGGGAGTTAGATGTGGCCCTTGTGGCTAAAGGGATCAGGGGGTATGGAGAGAAGGCAGGTACAGGATACCGAGTTGGATGATCAGCCATGATCATAATGAATGGCGGTGCAGGCTCAAAGGGCCGAATGGCCTGCTCCTGCACCTATTTTCTATGTTTCTACGAAGTTAAAATTTACACCAACACTCAAAGTACACTATCCATAAAATGCTTGGGGGAAAATTATGTAAACAATCCCATCTATTAATCTTCTCCTCCACATAATAGACAAAAAATATATATTGGAGAACCAGAGCACAATCAGATTTTTTGATTAATTCCACAGATGCTTCATGCAATTCTGTAAAAATGTAACCCAATAAATAGACGAAAGCTTTTCAAACGGTTGTGTATTAAAGGTTTTGCGCGCACTCAACTGACGGAAATCTCTCGCAGGGCTCAAAATTAGCGGCTGCCCGGGTACCATTGACCACAGAAAGTGCTGCCGGGCAACCTAAACGCCAACATTTTCTCCGGCTTGGCACGCAAATACTGGTTTATACCGGGAGACGCAAAAAACTGTAGTAACTCCGCGGGTCAGGCAACATCTCTGGCGAATAGGAACTGACGTTTTGTGTCGGTGGCGGCTGTATTCCTCTAGTATCCTTGATTGCGAGGCAAAGATACTAGGAGCGGGGTGACGAAGGGTCGGAGCGAATGACGGGTCCCGAACAGCGGCTCCACCGTCTCCTCCTCCCACACCCCGCCCGGCGGAAGGAGGCCTCCCTCCTCCTCCCGGCCTCGGCGTGCGAGAGGGGTTGTTTTGAAGGCGCCTTTTGCGGATTTGCCATCAGCGGTCGCTATTGCCCTGATAATGGCCGCTGCTTGTGCTTTCAAAACAACCCCTTTCGCACGCCGAGGCTGGGAGGAAGGAGGGAGGGAGGGAGGTGGAGGCGGAGGTCTCCTTCCGCCGTCTGAAGCAGCTGCACCTATATAGCTATAGGATATTTGAGCTGCACCGCTTGGCCCCGCACCTACCTATCGGCTGGCAGAGGAGAGGAGCTGGTTGCGAGGAGTTCCCAACCGCCTCTCCCTTTGGCGGCGGCACTTTGGCGTTGAACAGGGCTGGCCAAGACTGCGCGGCGATGTTGTCCGAAGAGCGCTGACCTTCCTTCCTCCCACCTCCTCTGCCTCCCCCCACCTCTCTTGTATGCCCCCTCTCTTATCCTGGGACCCCTCCTCTCCATCCCGCACTGATCCCAATTCCCTCCTGTATTTAGTCCTCACTGACATCCCCCGTGCTCTCCTCCCATCTACCTCCCCCCAAACTATTCATCACCCTACCCACCTCGCATTGATTCTCCTGCCACCCCCCCCCCCCCCCCATCCATCCTACACTGGTCCCCCAATTCTTTCTGTACTGACCCCCCTTCCCATCCATCCTGCACTTCTCCCCCCATTCATACTGCACTGACCACCCATTCATCCCGTACTGACCCATCCCCCAATTGCCCTTTACCAATCCATCATGTAGTGAGCTCCCCATTCATATTTTACTGATCCCCCATTCACCCCGTACTGATCCCCTCATGCATCCTGTACTGATCTCCCATTCATCCTATACTGATTCACCATTCATCCTGCATAGATCCTCCGATCTACACTGTCTTGACCCCCCCCCCCTCCCCATTCATCCTGTACTGATCCCCCCCCCATTCATCCTGCGCTGATCCCCCCCCCAGCCATCCTGTACTGATCCCCCATTCAAGCGGAATGGGGGGGAACAGTCTGAAGAAAGGTCTCAACCCGAAACGTTGCTTATTTCCTTAGCTCCATCGATGCTGTCTCACCCGCTGAATTTCTCCAGCATTTTTGTCTACCCCCATCCATCCTGTACTGAACCCCCATCCATCCTATACTGAATGCCCCCCTCCATCCATCCCGTACTGATCCCCCCATTCAACACCACAAACATCCCGTGCTCTCCCCTCACAATTTTACATACCCCAACCAACACGTACTAATTCACCTGCCTCAATCCATCCATTCTGCACCGATTGCCTTCTCAACCCCCCACCCCCCCCCCCCGCCATCTATCCACCCCACACTGATTCACACACCCCCTGACCCTATTGTGCTTCATGGTCTTCAGAGCGAACATTGATTATGTTTGATAACGGAATGTAATCAACTGTGTTTTAATTCCCAATGTTATTATTTTAAGCATATTACCTTTAAGCATATTACCAAAAGAACATGTGCTGCAGTTATGTCCTTTGGCCATCTCTTGTCAGTTAGTGTAATGTTTAACCTGTCAGATGGGTATAGTCGGTTTTAACAGCTATTATCATTAAATGCCTTTAGAAATTTCCTTGCAACCTGTATATTTTGTTATGGATAAATTATGCGGGAAGCCAGAGTTTTTCTGTGCCAATAGCAATAACGACCCATGCTATGGCCATGTCTTGGTACATTTCTATCCTTCACAGAAAACATGCTTGCATCAATCTGTAGTGTGTATGGTTAAGCATATACGTTACCATGGTCCAGGATGTATTGGCACAGATTGATCATATGCTGAATAATCCAACCACATTTTTGTTTGGAAGTGGAAAGAACTAATAGAAATTGCATTAATTGCATAAAAAGAGTTGAGATATTGTATTATAATTTTGCTGCATGTCATTGTGGTATTTAGCACGTCTTGATTGGTGAAGATGTTTAGTTTGTGAGTTAGTTGAAGCAGAAATAATATGTGAATGTAGACAAAAGTGCTGGAGAAACTCAGTGGATGAGGCAGCATCTATGGAGCGAAGAAAATAGGCAACGTTTCGGGCCGAAACCCTTCTTCAGACTGATGGGTTTCAGCCTGAAATGTTGCCTATTTCCTTTGCTTCATAGATGCTGCTGCACCTGCTGAGTTTCTCCAGCACTTTTGTCTACCATTGAGTTTCCAGCATCTGCAGTTCCTTCTTGAACATAATATCTGAATGCTTCATTGAGCATAATTACGACTGGTAACTACGCACTCCGTCCGAGCACATTATCGCACGCGTCATGCAAACCGTCTTCAATGACCACCTAAACTCATTTGGCAACCTAAAAAGCTGTCAAGGTTGCCCGGCTGGCAACAGGGAAAAAAAGTTAAGCGAAAGCCCTGTCTCATCAATCTTTTAAGTTTATCCGCATACAATATTCTACCACAAATAAATACTCCTTGTTGATTATTCAAGGCCAGTTGCAATGTGCTCTGGAGTATTACATGGGTCAGGAATGCCTGAATCTGGGAAATTCCCCAGTTATCTCATTTCACTTCACCCACTCTTGAAGAGTGACAATTGCCTTTTGCTGTCTCATACCACACTACCTTGAAAAAGCAACCTGTGTCAGGCTGAGAATCTTGTGTGTGAAAGGACCTGGTCACAGCTTTCAAGTTCCTATTATTTCAATTGCAAAGACTAACATTGTAATACTATTGCTGTTTTAATAGAGACATAGCAGACTCAATTAAAAGGGAGTTTTTGCATTTGAGACAATACTCGTTCAGACTTATTTGTGCCTGCATTAATCTACAATTGCTCTTTCACATCACCTGTCACAAGTGACATTGTTTCCCTCTTGTTCTCCACTCATTTACTCCTCCCATTCTTCCCCCATTGCACACATTTTGATTCTAAATTTTGAACTCTGGAACTCTCTGCCACAGAGGGTAGTTGAGGCCAGTTCATTGGCTATATTCAAGAGTGAGTTGGATGTGGCCCTTGTGGCTAAGGGGATCAGAGGGTATGGAGAGAAGGCAGGTACGGGATACCGAGTTGGATGATCAGCCATGATCATATTGAATGGCGGTGCAGGCTCGAAGGGCTGAATGGCCTACTCCTGCACCTAATTTCTATGTTTCTATGTTTAACTCTGAATCTTGACACAGCTTTCACTCCTTGAAAGCAGTATGAACTGCGAAAGAACAGTGAAAAACAAACCCTGAAACATGGTTGTCGAGTGATGTGTTGGGTGTATGGTATGTGTGGCCTCACATACATCACTGATATAACAAGGTCAGGGTGGTTGTGAGAAGCTTTTGTTGATAATATGATTGATAGATTAATGAAGGAATTTAAAAGCTGCGCAATGCAGAGCCACAGGAGCGTTATTTAGCAGATCCAGCTGTGCCAAGAGAGAGCAAAAAAAAAAATCAAACCAGTATTAAAAACAGGTGACATATATAGATCTAACTAGTTCTGGTATAAACATAGTGAGAATGTCAGTTACTTGAGGTTGTTGAATTTGTGTTTGAGTCAGGAAAGCTGCAATGTGTTCTTAGGAGTATCAGGAGTATTTGCTTCTCTTTGAGAAAAAGAGAAAAAAATTTAAAATCTTTAAATATTTTAATGGCAAGGGTAGCTCAATTCTTGCTAAGTGAGGGGTGTAAGGTAAAAAGGGCAGGTGCGATTGCAGTCATGATCTGATCATTAGTCTCAATAAACGGTGAAGCTGACTCAAGGAGTCAAGTTGCATACTTGCTCCTAATTTGCATATTATCAAAGCCCTCAAATGTAAAAGATCATAGAGAGGTTGACCTGAAGACAGCACTTCAGTGATCAGTGTTTTCAGCACCAAAAGCCTTGTGCAACATCAAGTTTATACATGGAGCACCACTTGGTCCAATCTTTCAGCATTTTGTCAGTGTTTATGCCGGGGGTTTGCTAAAGAAACGCAAGCGCGCAGTTTTACGTTGTAGTCAGTCAGCTTACCAGTTACTGCTAAATCCACGTCAATATATTGATCCTGAAACAAACCTTCTCATTTATAAAGATCATCACTGCAGAAGATAGACACAAAAAGCTGGAGTAACTCAGGGGAACAGGCAGCATCTCTGGAGGGAAGGAATGGGTGATGTTTCGGGTCGAGACCCTTCTTCAGAAGTAATCACTGTAGAAGGTTTGACAAGTAGTGCATGCCACTTAACAATCTCCAGAACTACATGCAAGAGCACTGTATGTAACCAAAGCTTATGTTATCCTGGCAAAATATGGCATACGAAGTGTACACAAACTTTAAATGTTTTAACAATTACTTTTTTTATTTTTATTTTTTTATAAATGGTGCATCGACTAAGTTATTTCCAGTAGCATGTATGTAACGCTGTTTTTTATATCTATAATCTTTTAGCTGACTGAATAGCATAAAACAAAAGCTTTTCACTTTACCTCATGGGACAATAATAAACTAAGCTAAAACTAAACTAAACTAATCAATATTTCTCTGATGATCCAAACTAATCCCAGTGCAGGTCTCAGGCAGCTGATGTTCTAATATGCATGCAAATAGAATACACTCTTGCAATCTGAAGTCAGACTCCTAGAACATTTTTCCTCTATTCCTAATGCAAAGACAACCACGCACACCAATCCTTCGTGATAATGAGATGAAGGATCAAATCTAGCACTATTCTGATAACAAAGATAGACACTAAATGCTGGAGTACCGGTAACTCAGCGGGTCAGGCAGCATCCCTGGAGAACTTGCTGAGTTACTCCAGCATTTTGTGTTATTCTTTCGTATAAATTAGCATCTGCAGTTCCTTGTTTTTACCATTCTGATAACATTATTTATATATGCATAGCTATTGAGCCAAACAGACATGAACAAACTGTCTGAAGATGGGGACGACCCAAAACATCACCTATTCCTTTTCTCGAGATGCTGTCTGACCAGCTTTGTGTCTATTTTAGACATGAATATCAAACTTGTATGAAAGCACAAATTATGCCTTACTTCAATAAGCTCAAGGAATGTTATCTAAGAAAACAAATGACAGGTACTCTTGAAGGCCAACGTGAGTGCAAATAGACAATTCGGGACCAAGTTCATGTTATAGATAAATACTCCAGTGCTGTGGCAGAACCTGCACACCATCACTTGCTACAAGTCAAACCTGTGTGGCAGAAGTGACAACAACACATCACCAGTATGAGTTCAAAGCCTTTTATGCACACTTTGAAAGGGAGAACAACGGAACACGAACAGAAGCCCGTGGCTCCCAGGCCAAAGTATCCTTCAAAAGGCCAAAATGTCAGCACAGATGACATACCTGGCCAAGCGCTAAATACCTGTGCAGACCACTGGCTAGTGCATTCAAGGTGTATTAACCAAAGATCCTAAAGCAAGCAAGATAGCCCACTCGACAAAAAAGACGTAGTACGGTCATGGGCAGATTCATGGGTACATTTCAGCCCCACTTCCGTAACCGGCTTCCGTCTCCGCCATCTTTGTCCGCTATAGCGCAGCAAAGATACTAGTGCGGACACAGAAGCCAGTTACGGTAACATCCTCATAAAAATCAAACATCTTAGGTAAAAATCTTCTCCTCATTTTCTTTCTGCCTCTCTGCCACAATAAAAAGCAAAAAGATGCCTAGGTGTTCCTTCCATAGCGTGTGCGAAGTCTGGCCCGGATCAGCATGGCTGGGACGCCAGGGCAAAGATGAGGGGAGGTTTGCGATGTATTTTTATGTAATGTTGTCTCTTGTCTGTATCTTGAGTCCGAAATAAAGTTTATCATTATATATAAAAATCTGGAGAAATATATATGTGTGTGTTATATGATTATATACATCTATATCACATTCATATATGTGTGTATGTGCGTTCTTCCCTACACAATCTAATCAGTTGTATGGTCGCTGAATAAAATCATCCTTAAGTTATACATCATTTTTTAATCGAGCTCAAAACAAATTTTATTTTGTTAAATACTTAATTTACATAACCCTACCACTACAGACAGATCTCATTCCACTCTCCGGCTATTGGGAAGGCCAGACCCATTTTATTGTTGAAAAACAATTCCATAGACAAAAAAAATCATCAAGGAACATTAAGGAACATTCCAAGAGTGGAGCAACTGGAATCTTCACATTGCTATTATTTTTCCAAATACCGCAGTTGTGAACAGTGTGATTAGATGAATTACAGAGGGCAAGTGTAATACAAAAATCAACTCAAACACGAGCCATTTAAAAATAAATGTTTAAAAAAAGATTAAAAGACAATTAACAGAATCATAATTTGTTAACATATTAATCTTTAACAAAATTTAACAGAATTATGAATGAACAGAATAATGAATGTAACCCTATATCACACACACACACACACACACACAAACTGTCCCCCCGCAACGCCGAGAGGGATATACAAAGTCAGGTCACTGAAATGGACGGAAAAAAGGCCCACGTTCGCTCCGTTGCGTACTACACGTCAGCCCATTGCATTTAGCAGGAGTGGTCTATCTTGCTCCACTATAGGATCTTTGCTGTTAACCAGCATCTGCAGTTCTGCTTCTATCATTTATACAATGACAGTAGTGGACAATTGGCAATAGGGTTTACTGTACTTAATTTAGTTAAATGTGGCTAGGCAGGACATCTCATCAGATATGTGCTCAAAAAAGTTTCTCGTCAACAAGTGGCATATTCCTCACCTCTTGAATTTAATCAAATTGGATCTATCACTCTTCAATTTCTTCCAGTAATTTTATTTTGGCACGGTTTACAATCTACAACATGCACTACCACTGCTCACTCAGGCTACCCCAACAGCACCTCTCAAGCCCATGATCTCTCCCACATGACAGGCAAGAGTAGCATGTTCCCCTCCAGGGCACATACCATACATTGGTGGTCCTTCTGCATCACAGGGCCCCAAATCCTGGAACTCTCTATCAAACAGCATTGTGGCAGTATGTTTTGCCATCAGGTCTGCTGCATTTCAAGGTGACAGCTCACAAACACCTTCTCCAGGGCAATCAGGATGGGCAGTGCCCAGATCCTGAAAATAATCTTAAAATACACTAATTATTTGTTTAAGAAGGAACTGCAGATGATGGAAAACCAAAGGTAGACAAAAATGCTGGAGAAACTCAGTGGGTGAGGCAGCATCTATGGAGTGAAGGAAATATGCAACGTTTCGGGTCGCAACCCTTCTTTTGGCTGATGTGAGGGTGGGTGGGGGTGGGGAGGAGGAAGAAAGGAAGAGGTGGAGCCAGAGGGCTGAGGGAGAGCTGAGAAGGGGAGGAAAAAGTAAGGACTACCTGAATTTCAATGTTCTAACGGTGATTTTTTTTTACATATTCCGGTAGAGATTTACGCCATGATGTCAAAAATAGCCTTATCTGAAAATTTAATGCATTATTTCTTGAGTTATTCTTGAAGATGTTCACAAATTTCAAATAACTTGGAAAATAAACAAGATGGTCTCGCTGATGACGTCACAATGGCTCTGCATCTCATGGCCTGCTGCGAGTGACGTCGTCATCCCCCCCCACCCCCCCAGCTTCTTCAAAAGACGCAGAAAGAACGAGCAAGTGGGCTTTGTACTGCAGCTCGTGAGCGCTCCCGAGCACTTCGGAGCTTCAGAGTGCTTCGATCGCAGGGACTCGGAGAATCATGACACCTTTTCCTCACTGGTGATCCAAATCCCACCCGGTGATCTCTGGCCGTTAGGGGGACGACCTCCTCTCTGTCTCCCCTGCCCGATCATCTGTCACGCGGGTGGGTGGGCTTTCCCTCGCGGAAGTCACGATCGGCCGGCCCTCCGCTGCCTGGTGGGGAGGATGCTGCTCTACGACCTGGGTGGGTGCTGCCTCTATCCCCTCCCTCTCGGCCCCCCCCCTCCCTCCCTCCCTCTCCTCCCATCCAGGGAATCTGCCCCTCCCTCTCTACCCCCCTCACCCTCCTTTTCTACTCCCTCAACCTCTCTACACCCCCCCCCCCCAGCCACGCCTGCACAGTTGGGGGTTATGCGCGAGTGGACATGACGGGGGGGGGGGGGGGGGGGGGAAGAGTGGGGTAAAATGAATACCCTCCCTGCAACTGCGCGTTGAGGGGACGGGACCCAACGGATCCCACTTGGTCTAGTAACATTTAAAAGACATTTGGACAGATGCACGGATAACAAGGGACCAAACTCTGGAAAGTGGAATCAGAGTAGATGGAGCATCTAGGTTGCAATGGATAATTTAGGCCAAAGTGCCTGGGCGACTATGACAATAAAAGGAACGTCATATTATCAAAGATCTGCACCACCTTGGCAATGGCCCATGCCGAATGACTCTACGACTATCTGATGGGCAAAAGAAAATCCACATGCGATAGTTAAGAGAGTCACAAGTGTTTAATTGTCATATGTACTGACAACGTGACAATGATATCCTATTTGCTGCAGGGTTACAGGAGCATTAACATAACAAACAATCTTGAGATCTGTACTCAAGATTTGATCAATCAATATCTACCACTTTCTGTAACCTCCTTTGTTCCCGGGCATTTGAGTTCCCGAACCAGGTCTGGATGCAACAAGTATGGCCTCTACTGCATACCTGTTGAAATTCAAGAGCATTTGGTGACATACCAAATTACCTCAATCTTCTAAGCAAGTGGGAATATTAATGTGTGGGAAGGAACTGCAGATGTTGGTTTAAACCGAAGATAGACACAAAAAGCTGGAGTAACTCAGTGGGCAGGCATCTCTGGAGTGAAGGAATGGGTGATGTTTCAGGGCGAGACCCTTCTTCAAAACGGTTAGGGAAAAGTGAAATGAGAATATAGACGGTGATGTGGAGAGATGAAGAGCAATGAATGAAAGATATGCAAAAAAAGTAACAATGATGAGCATGGGCATGAGCAGAGAGACAGAGGGGTGTAAAATGAGGCTAGAAGCAATAGGTAGCAAGGTGAAAAGTAAAAGTAAGGCAGAAAAATCCAGGGCAAAAATCAAAAAGGGCCACTTTTCAACATAATTGTACAAGGCGTAAGAGTGTTGTAAAAACAAGCCTGAATGTGTCTCAATGCAAGAAGCATTCGTAATAAGTTGCAGATAGTTATTAATGAATATGATATAATTGGGATCACGGAGACATGGCTCCAGGGCGACCAAGGCTGGGAGCTGAACATCCAGGGTTATTCAGGAAGGATAGACAGAAAGGAAGTGGAGTAGCGTTGCTGGTTAGAGTGGAGATTAACGCAATGGAAAGGAAGGACATTAGCTTGGAGGATGTGGAATCGATATGGGTAGAGCTACAAAACACTAAGAGGCAGAAAACGCTACTACAGGTGTACAGGCCACCTAATGGCAGTAGTGGAGTTGGGGATGGCATCAAACAGGAAATTAGAAATGTGTGCAACAAAGGTAAAACAGTTATAATGGGTAACTTAAATCTACATAGAGATTGGGTGAATCAAATTGGCAGGGGTGCTGAGGAAGAGGATTTCTTGGAACGTATACGGGATAGTTTTCTAAACCAACATGTAGAGGAACCAACGAGAGAGCAGGCTATTCTAGACTGGGTATGAGTAATGAGGAAGGGTTAGTTAGCAGTCTTGTAGTGTGTGGCCCCTTGGGCAAGAGTGAGCATAATATGGTTGAGTTCTTCATTAGGATGCAGAGTGACATTGTTAATTCAGAAACAAGGGTTCTGAACTTAAAGAAAGGTAACTATGAGGGTATGAGCGTGAATTGGCCAAGATAGACTGGCATGTGATTCTTAAAGGGTTGACGGTAAATATGCAATGGAAGGCATTTAAAAACTGCATGGATGAACTACCACGGGAAGGTAGTGCATCCGTGGATAACAAGGGAAATCAGGGATAGTATCAAAACTAAAGATGAAGCATATAAATTATCCAGAAAAAGCAGCCTACCAGAGGACTGGGAGAAATTCAGAGTCCAGCAGAGGATGCTTAATTCGGAAAGGGAAAATAGATTATGAAAGAAAACTGGCAGGGAATATAAAAACTGACTGCAAAAGTTTTTATAGATATGTGAAGAGAAAAAGGTTAATTAAAACAAATGTAGGTCCCTTGCAGTCAGAAACTGGTGAATTGATCATGGGGAACAAGGACATGGCAGACCAATTGAATAACTACTTTGTTTCTGTCTTCACTAAGGAAGACATAAATAATCTGCCAGAAACAGCAGGGGACCGGGGGCCAAATGAGATGGAGGAACTGAGTGAAATCCAGGTTAGCCGGGAAGTGGTGTTAGGTAAATTGAATGGATTAAAGGCCGATAAATCCCCTGGGCGAAATAGGCTGCATCCCAGAGAACTTAAGGAAGTAGCCCCAGAAATAGTGGATGCATTAGTGATAATTTTTCAAAACTCTTTAGATCCTGGAGTAGTTCCTGAGGATTGGAGGGTAGCTAATGTAACCCCGCTTTTTAAAAAGGGAGAGAGAAAATGGGGAATTACAGACCAGTTAGTCTAACATTGGTAGTGGGGAAAATGCTAGTCAGTTATTAAAGATGGACAGCAGCACATTTGGAAAGTGGTGAAATCATTGGACAAAGTCAGCATGGATTTATGAAAGGTAAATCATGTCTGACAAACCTTATAGAATTTTTCAGGGATGTAACTAGTAGAGTGGATAAAGGAGAACCAGTGGATGTGTTATATCTGGACTTTCAGAAGGCTTTCGACAAGGTCCCACATAAGAGATTAGTATACAAACTTAAAGCACACGGTATTGGGGGTTCAGTATTGATGTGGATAGAGAACTGGCTGGCAGACAGGAAGCAAAGAGTAGGAGTAAACGGGTCCTTTTCAGAATGGCAGGCAGTGACAAGTAGGGTACTGCAAGGCTCAGTGCTGGGACCCCAGCTATTTACAATATATATTAATGATCTGGGTGAGGGAATTGAATGCAACATCTCCAAGTTTGCGGATGACACAAAGCTGGGCGGCAGTGTTAGCTGTGAGGATGCTGGGAGGCTGCAAGATGACTTGGATAGGTTGAGAGAGTGGGAAAATGCATGTCAGATGCAGTATAATGTGGATAAATGTGAGGTTATCCACTTTGGTGGCAAAAACAGAAATGGTGGCAGGAAAAGGGTGATGCAACGCGACCTGGGTGTCATGGTACACCAGTCATTGAAAGTAGGCATGCAGGTGCAGCAGGCAGTGAAGAAAGCGAATGGTATGTTGGCATTCATAGCAAAAGGATTTGAGTACAAGAGCAGGGAGATTCTACTGCAGTTGTACAGGGTCTTGGCGAGGCCACACTTGGAGTATTGCGTACAGTTTTGGTCTCCTAATCTGAGGAAAGACATTCTTGCCATAGAGGGAGTACAGAGAAGGTTCACCAGACTGATTCCTGGGATGGCAGGATTTCCATATGAAGAAAGACTGGATAGACTCAGCTTGTACTCGCTGTAATTTAGAAGATTGAGGGGGGATCTAATAGAGACTTACAAAATTCTTAAGGGGTTGGACAGCCTAGATGTAGGAAGATTGTTCCCGATGTTGGGGAAGTCCAGAACGAGGGGTCATAGTTTAAGGATAAGGGGGAAGTCTTTTAGGACCGAGAAGAGAAAATCATTTTTCACACAGACAGTGGTGAATCTGTGGAATTCTCTGCCACAGAATGTAGTTGAGGCCAGTTCATTGGCTATATTTAAGAGGGAGTTAGATGTGGCCCTTGTGGCTAAAGGGATCAGGGGGTATGGAGAGAAGGCAGGTACAGCATACTGAGTTGGATGATCAGCCATGATCATATTGAATGGCGGTGCAGGCTCGAAGGGGCGAATGGCCTACTCCTGCACCTATTTTCTATGTTTCTATGATAAAGGAAACAGGCCATTGTAAGCTCTAACCTGCTGAGTTACTCCGGCTTTTTATGTCTATCTTCGGAGATATTAATGTGCTTTCTTTGTGAATGCATCAAAGTGCTGGGCCCAGGATAGACCTCCAGAGATATGCATGCCCAGAATCTACCAGCCTGAAGAAGGGTCTCGACCCATTCCTTCTCTCCAGAGACATTGACAGTCCGCTGAGTTACTCCAGCTTTGTGTCTCTCCCAGGATTTTTCAGCTGTTGATTCGTTCCACAGCCGTCATGTCAGGACCTGTTTCCACACTGTATCACTCTATGAGAGAGAGAGATACTGCAAAACAATACTAAACATAGAATACTGCAGCAAAATTTCTACTTAAATCACTCCCAAATGTCAAAAACATGTGGACCAGTCTGCATTATGAACCTGCTGTTTATTTGTCTGGATTTGGCAAGTGACGCAAGTAAAATGTACAAGTGGGTGTCACCAGATAATTACGATGTTCTGTGGGATCATAGTTTCTGACTATCAAATTCAGATATAAAGTTATGCCGAATTTTATGGGAGAGAATTCCACTCTTCTACCGCTCTTGCACAGAGTGTTTTCTAATCCACATCCAGAATAGCCCTTCTCCGACTTTAAGCTTGTGGTGCTTTGTCCAACTACCTATATAAAGTGTTTTTGGTGTGTGCTTTCAACTCCTTTCATAATTCTAAAAATTTCACCCCAATCTTAAATAAAAGACCTATTCACACTTAATCATTTGATCCGTACTAACATTCTGGGGAATCGATGCTTCCTTCCATGCAACACCACCATATCCCCTGGTCTAATGCAAAGCCAAAAATGGAACAATGCAAATGACTAGTACTCGCTATATCCAGCATTTGTGATGATGATTGGATTAGACTAAAGAATAGGAATGTGTTTTTTACCCCCTGCTTTGTACGGACAATTTCCCACTGTACCAAGTAGATGCCAGCGCTATAAATGCGACAATAGATTAAAGCAAGAGGCGCCATTAGTCTGCAACACAAGACTTCAATGATAAGCGAGTTCAGTATTCCGACTGTGCATGCCCAGGACATAGGTCACAAGCGAAAAACACTCTCGGCAGCCGTGCCGTGTCATGGTCATAGACCTGTCCCTCATCCGCAGCCAGGATCGAACCAGGGTCACCAGCGCCGCAATCGCTGCCGGACCCCCACTGGACCACCCCCCCCCCCCCCATGATGCTGCCAGAGACGTCGGGAGTCAGATGGGGGCGGTTCTCAACTCTGCCTGTTAACCTACCAGCCCTGCCTGGAATTACCGGAACGGCGGCCCAGGCCCACAGTCAGCGCAGAGAAGCAGGGTTAACTCCACGGCTCCGGGCTAGTGTCCCGTCAGTCCAGGCAGGGCTGTAGGTCAACCCGGCGAAACAGACAGAGTTGAGCTGGATTTAGCTCTGCTTCCCCGCGCCGTCTGTGGGCCTGGGCCATTGTTCCCATAAGTCCAGGCAGGGCTAGTAGGATAACAGGCAGAGTTGAGCTGGATTTAGCGCTGCTTTTCCGCACTGGCTGTGGGCCTGCGGGTGCCGCTACCGTCTGACTCCCGATGTCTCTGGCCGCCCCCAGACGGGGGAGGGTGGTTGGGCCCTTGGTCGGGGACAGGGATGGTCCAGTGGTGGTTTGGCAGCAATTGCGGCGCCGGAGATCCGGGATCGATCCTAGCTGTAGATGAGGCGCAGGTCTATGTCCATGCCGCGGCACGACTGCCAAGAGTTTTTATCGCTTGTGACCTTTGACAAATCCCATGATTCCTTGCGCTTTTCGGAATGCCAAACTCACTTATATCTAATTCCCTTCTTACATCTCCATAGCATTCCTCTTCCCCTTAGACCTACCTTCCTGACCAAGCTCTTGGCTATCCGCCATTATTCTTTCTTGTGTGCACCACCTAGGTAGTTTAATTTATGTAACATGCCGGCAAAGTGCCTTAAACCACAGTAAGGCTTAATTATCTTTTGAACCAGCAACAGAACAATTACATTCTTACTTGCTGCAGCTTTATAGGCCCATTAGTGCAATAACATAACAATCAATAATATAATAAATTAATGAGCGGCAATACTAGGTAACCAGACCATAGCCATCCCAAATCCAAGTATATGTTCATCCAAAACAAGGCCCATGGTAGCTCATAGTTGCTGAGACAGGGTTGTTGTAAGTGTTGTGAAGTGTTCAAGAGCTTGATGCTTACGGGGAAGGTGCTGCTCGTTAACCTAGAGGTCAAGGCTCTCAACATGTTCATCAAAATGTTCTTCCCGATGGTTGTGGCGAGATGAGCTCGGGTGTGGCTCTTTGATGATAGTTGCCATTTTAGGCAGGGCCTCCTGCAGGTCACTTTGATGGTTGGGAGATCAATACCCATGATAGACTGGGTAACATTGACTTTCTGAAGTCTCCATTGGCGATTTGAGTTAGCGAAGCAGGTAGTGATGCCACCAGTATGCACTCGATCATACACTCGTAGTTCAATAGAGTTTTCGTTGACATAATGAATCTCCTCAATCTTCCCATAAAAAAGGCAAACTTGATTACACGAAGTGCTGTGCACAGGACAGATCTTCAGAGATTATGCATGCACAGGAACTCAAAACTGCCGACTCCACCACCGCCCCAATGAAGATGGGTTCATTGACCTTCAGTTTTCCTTTTCTGCAGTTAATCAGCTTCTTGGTCTTGCGAAAATTGAGAGCAAGATTAATGTTCTCGCACCCATCAGAATGTCAATCTCGCTTTTATAACTGACCACATTACCTGTTTTTCATCCAACAGCAGTTGTATTTTCAGTGAATTTAACAATGGCATTGGAGCCATGTCTGGCCGCAGTCAGGAGTATAAAACGAGTAGACCAGGAGACAGAGCACACCCCCTCAAGATACTTTTGTGTTGATGATCATTGAGGAGTGTTGTTGCCAATTTGTGCTGATTGTGGTTTGTCAGTGAGGAAGTGCAGGATGCAGTTGCATTGCAGCAAGCGGAGACTCAGTTCCCCGAAGTTGATGATGTTTAAAGGGGATGATGGTGTGTCAATGAACAACAATGTGCCATACATTTTTTTATTGTCCATGTGGTCCAGTGCAGAGCGGAGAGCCAGCAAGATCGCATTCTCTGTGGATCTGTCATGGCAGAAGATGGATTTTTGTGGGTCGAGGTCCTTACCAAGAGTTAACACGTCATAACCAACCTCTCAAAGTACTTTTTCGCCACGGAGGTCAGTGCTACTGGTAGGCAGTCATGAGGGCATCTTACCTTGCTTTTCTTGGACATGGCTCTTATTGAGGTTTTTCTAAAGCAAGTGGGGTATTTGGACCTTGGGAGTGAGATTTTGTAGCTGTCTGCAAAAACTCTAGCCTGTTGGTCCACATCGGCTTTAAGAACATTGCCAGATGCATTCGGCTGGATGCTTTGTGAAGGACCTTCCAGCATCGGCCTTGGTGACTGAGATTACAGTTATGTCGGGGCTCAAGGAAACTGGTGTTGTCATTTTTGAAGCGAGCATTAAAAACATTGAGCTTGCCAGGGAGTAATGCGGCACCATCATTTGGTTTTGCCTTATAGGAATGAATGGCGGGCAAGCCTTGCCAATTGTTTGCCTGATCCTCCATTTTATACCAAAAGTGTCTCTTTGCTTTCTCAATTACCGTATTGAGGTCAGCTCTGTGATTCTACATCACCAGACCCGAATGGCAGAGGGTGATTAAGCAGCCAACATAAATGAATCAAATGAGGAAATTCTTCATGTTCTGCTTGTGCAGCTTTTGGTATGAATGTTGAATTCTCAAATTTTAGTTAACTACATAACCCTCTCCACCCCCCCCCCCCCCCCCCCCCCCACCTCAACTAGCCCTGATTTTCGCCTCCCCTTCCACCTACATTTGTTCCTCCAGCTTCACGTTACAAATCGTCATCACTTTTTCTCACCCACTTCACCTTTCATTTCTGGCCTTTATCCAACGATCTGCCTATCAAAAATCCCTCCTTGCATGTTTCCACCCATTAGCTGATGTGTAAGATCATTCAAGAGAAGTAACCTTGTGGATGAATTGGTGAGATGTAAAAATAAACATACATATATTACGTGTATCAACAAGCAAAAATTGGAAATGAAAACAACCAATCTCCTTTGATGAAACCAATAATTCATGTACTTATACAATGTACAACGCCCTATTCGTTACGCAAGTGGATTAAAAAATATTATAGTTCACAAAATATGGACTTTTTAAAAAAAGTACTAACATTGTTGCTCTGGCAAACTGGAATAGAACTGCAATTCTCAACAAAAATAACTTCAAATGATGATTCAAAATCTAAATTAAGAACTTAATGTTGACATAGAAGTCTGAATTGGAACATTGTGGTCAAGGCAGCCGAGAACATCGAAATTAATCACGTGTTAAATTTTCTCCAAACCATATTACTGTGAAATCCAGACTAGTGCAGAATCTGTGCTTTCAAAGTGGAAAATACACAATGCTCTCATGCAAGTTTACTAAGGCCCAAAAAACAAAGTGCCGTATTCCGATCGGATCGGTAGGGGTAAATGGACAGACAAAATTTTGGGTCGGGCCCCTTCTTCAGACTGATGTGGTAGAGAGGAAGCTGGCAAAGAGGTGAAGGAAAGGGAGCAAAGGAGCAAAAACAGGCAAGTGATAGTTGCA
Organism: Okamejei kenojei; assembly: GCA_035221665.1. Taxonomy (NCBI): domain Eukaryota; kingdom Metazoa; phylum Chordata; class Chondrichthyes; order Rajiformes; family Rajidae; genus Okamejei; species Okamejei kenojei. The sequence goes on from CM069132.1 coordinate 45,504,883, forward strand.
AGATTTGAGTGGGTTCATAGCACAAAAATAAAGGGTACCACATCTCCAGTGTGTTTTATGATTAAACTAGACCCATCTTAATATTTAAACCTCAATGTAAAGAATTACTCAGGCCATCACTAAACAGCATTGTACATTAAACAGGAGAGATTAGGCAGGGTAATAATAGCTTCTATAAAGAAAAAGACATGAATCTCAGAGATTATAACGACAGTATGAGTGCAACTTTGTGGTCATCATATTCTCACTTAGCATGGGGGTACTCATGAATTTGCTAAGATCGATAACTGTGCAGCAAGGACAAAAGCCAACAGAGTGCAGATCTACATTACAAGCTTAATTAAATTATGAATGGATTGGGCAGGATATGGAATATTTGAAAAAGTAGGAGTAAACTTTACATAAAAAGGAACATAGTCAATGTATGCAGATGCATGTTAGCTAGTAATAAATTAAGAAGGATAAAGGAGAAATGTAATTACTTGGTTAGAACTGAATAGATGCTTATGATTGAGGTAAATGTTTTTTAAAGGAAACTAGAATACATAAAATATGAAATGGAAAGAGCACCACAGAACAATCAGACCAACCATCCTATTTCTTTGCTGAATTTTCTGCATAATTTCATACAAACCTACACCCCATGCACCTTTCTTTGAAACCACAATTCAATTTAAATTATCAAAGGCTCTTTAAATGTTAACATTATTAGTATGAAATTATTTTCAATGTGTAAAAAACAACAGATTTGGGAAGTGTTTGGAGAAGAGATGAACATTTGGAATTGAATGCAGAACAAAAGTTATCAAGCTAACCATTATTTAAAAAACGACCAATTGGAGCAAAATGATACAGAAACATTGAGAAACACAAATCAAAATCAAAGCATCTAGTGGTATTTGTTTACATCTTTTGACAGTGCTTTCTTTGCTTGTCCAATGCTAGATTTATTTTAATTAAATATTAGACATCTCTGCTGGAGCATCGATTCATATAGGAATGAAAATAAAAAAATCATGGTGGCTTTTATCAGGAGAGTGGAATTGAAAATGACAGGTAGTTTGCAATACATGTGCAGACCCTTCAATCATTACTCGACATTAACTCTTTGCCAAGAACAAATGTCACAGTTCTGCTCTGGTCCTCGTTTCAAATATTTCATCAGATTTCCATCAAAATATATTTGCCTCAAATACTCCCTGCCACTTGTACCACGTAAACTAATGCAAATAAACTTTTCTCAGATCATCATAAATATAAAATTAACTAACATTGCAGGAACAGCCCAATAACCGGAAAATTTATGGATTCAAATTACAGGTTTGGAATTCAAGCACAATTTTGGCTGATACAGGAGTATATTGTTAATGGAGCACTTCACTATTCTTTCAGGTGATATATTAAACCGAGGTCTTAGCTGCCATGCGAAGGTTCCCTCCCATGTTGCTATCCTGAATCAGATGGAACTGAGCTATAGTAAATTGAAGAAGGATTTCTCAGTGATATTGATGAGGGCCATAATCATATGAAATTCAACTGAGGAATAAAACCAGGAGTGAATTTTGCATTCCAGGATTGATTGGCCATATCATGTCATGCCACATTTCTTAAAAACTGCATTGATTAGACTTGAAGAATTTGAGATGGATGTTGTACCAGGAGTGACCAATCTAATATATACTAATGGTTTTAATAGAAATAAAACTATTAAATATTGATGCAAGTGTGTGGTGAGTAGACGGATTGACGTCTGCAGTAATTTTGTGTCTCAGTCATAGCTAATAGTTTCAAAGTTGAGAGTAAAGGTGTTGATGCAACTGAATTGGGAAAGAGCATTTGAGAAAGGACACAGAATATAGTAGGATTGGGAGGAAGGAGTGGATGTGGGTAGACAGTAAAAGAACCAAAGTCATAAAATGCTGGAGTAACTAAGCGGGTGAAACAGCTTCTCCGGAGAACATGGATAGGTGATGTTTCAGGTCAGGACACTTCTTCAGACAAAGTAAAAAGGTCCAGATCCGAAATGTTACCATTCCATGTTCTCCAGAGATGCTGCCCGAGCAATTTTGTGTTTTTCTTTGATATAAACCAGCATCAGCAGTCCCTTGTTATTACATAGTTATAGATGAAACGTACTTCTTTTTTCAGAGTGCACAGGAGCAGAGTGGGACCGCTCAAGCAACATATGGGCAAGGCAGACAACTGAGAGTATGGAGAGAAGAGTTTATATGGCCACAAAATGTTACCAAATCTCAGTAAACTCAAGAGGACAGAGAAATTGATATCATCAGGGTGAATGGTCATGGCGCAGACACATGGAACAAATATACAATGAAAATAAAATGCATTTCCTTTGATAAGTCAATAAAGAGCACAGATATTTCGATGTACAGCAAACAAAAACAGAAAATGCTGCAAATCTGAGGGAAGCGAATCAGAATCCCTTTCAGGTTGGAGACCCTTTATTGAAGGAGAAGAATGTTAATATGTTTCTAAAATGGTGATTCTGTTGCTCTTCTCACAGGCAGCCTGACCCATTGAGCATGCCAGCATTTTCTGTCTTTGAGATCCAGTGTTTGTTTTTTACAGAAATACAGCATTACATTAAAATATTACAAAACATAGTTGAAATACAATGTACAACAGCATTGAGGGAACTTTAAACAGATCCTCTTTGGAACTTTCATGGTGGGAAATGAAACACGAGGAAAAAGTGGACAACCTTCCCAAATTCCAAAATGAGAGAAATTTTGGATCACATATCTATAACAAGTGTTTTTGAATTTAAAGTGTGCAATAGGCATACCTGATCCAAACAGTTGACACGGACATTTCTGCTACCCAGCAACCTTCCAGCTTCCTGAACATTTCCTGCATGATGTTAAAAAATGAAATTCCAATTAAATACAAAGAGTTCTAAATTTTACTACGAAATCACACAAAAAACGGAAGAAAAGGATAAAAGTTATGGATTTCAGATACGTGCTTGAAAACACAATTCACTTTTCAGTTTGGTGTCACAAGTACATTCTTTCAGATTTCTATAAAATATTTCCATTTCAAATTTACTCACACTATCTTTGCCCTGCTAATGCTGGTGCCGCAGTTTGAGCAGAGGAATTTATAACGTAAATATCGACAATGCCTATGGATGCACGATTTGGATTTGTTTTGATGATAAATCCTTCATTGTGGACATTCAAAATTATCCAACTGCTTACCCAGCAGAACCGCGATATTCACTGCATGGACTGTTGCATTCAAGTTGATGATTCACCATCCTTGTCAAATGTAACCGAAGATGGTCAAAATATGTTGCTTGTGAAAATAATATACCAATATTTCACAAATGAATTAAAACAATTCCTGACCTCATCAGTAAGTATCCTGTCAATGAACAAGCTGATTGGTACCTCAATGACTTAGAAATGACCTAAGCTTTGCTTGGATGACATAAGCGATCCACCATCAACACAATTGACTAGCTTAGCACGATTTCCAATCAGGCACCCTTGATTCATAGAGTTTTCAGTTACCTCAGTGCTCTGAACAGGATAGTTGGTAATTGGTATTGATTTGTGATTGTTATGTGTACCAAGATACAATTAAAATATTTGTTTTGCTGATATCTAGGCAAATCATAACATAGGAACTTGATGTTCTCAACCATCTCCACTTCAGCACCACTGATACTGACTGTGAAGTGCACCCCACCTTGCTTCCTGAAGTCGATGACCAGCTCCTTTGTTTTGTTGACATTGAGGGAAGAGGTTGTTGATTTGATACTATGTGGTCAAACTCCTTCCTATACTCCGTTCCATCATTATTTGAGATCAAGCACACCATGGTGCTGTCAAGTTCAAATTTGTGAGTGTACTGGAAATATAGTAAGCCGTTGAGAACACTACCTGTGGAGGTCCAGTGTTGAGATTTATCATAATGTTCTACTGGTTATTCTTACTGATTGCAGTCTATGGGTCAGGAAGTCAAGGGACTGAGGTTAGTTTTATTGGAATTACGGTGACAACAAATAGAAATATGATGTAGAAGTCTTATCCAGATGTTCCAGGGAACAGTATGGGCCCAGGATGATGGCATCTGTCCTGGATCTATTACAGGAGTAGGCAAATTGCAATGGATCGTAGCAGTCTGTGAGGCCGGAGTTGATGTGCACCATGACCAGTCTCTCAAAGCACTTCATGATGGTGGATGTCTTGAGCCTCCAGATATTTGTCCGTAAAGCACACAAACTTGGTTTTCTTTGGCACGAGGATGACAGTGATTTTCACAAAGCAAGTGGAAACCTCAGATTGGCGTAGGGAGAGGTTAAAGATGTCCTGCCAGCTGCTCCATGCAGATTCTGAGGACCTAGCTGGGAACTTTGCCAGGACTGTTACGCTTCTGTGAGATGAAGCCTGCTACGGCAGTGTCACACTCATTTAGGTTGGCCGGGGTGGGGCTGAATATCGATTTGTCCACCAACAAGCACACAACTTCTTTCCTCTCATATTCAAGGCTTCTTTGCCACCTAATCCACCCTTTAACCTCTGACTCTATACACATTCTAAATTTCTTATTGTTTATTATGCATTTCCTTGCCTTATTTGTCCTCAAATGCATTATACACATATATCCAGACTGAATTATGTTTGCAATGTTTATGTCCACCAAGCCATCCTTTCTGTGGGTTACAATTTCTTCCTTGCCAATTTTGATATAAACAAACCTCATACTCCTCAATGCACGGCCAAATGATTGACATAATTACCCCAAACCCCAGGATGACCTCTGTAAAGCCCCAGTGAATATAATTCTCCAATCGCTAACATTCCGACCAACTCTTCCCATGAACCTTTACTCCAATTTTTGACACAATATTATGGACGTCCAATTTCCTGATCCATTGTCAAATGTTTTGCTAAAAATCTATGCAGATAATATCAAATGCTTGACCCTCATCAAGCCGCCTTGTTACTTCCTCATAAAATTCAAACAGTATTCAAATTGGACAGACATCAACCAAAAAAACAAATCTATTTCCAGGACGTAATAGCTGCCAATCTTTGCTGTCACTCAGTGTATTCCCCACCCCAAAAAAGAATTGCCCATCAATTATGTTAAGCTGACAGGTCAGTGTTTACTCTGTATATGCCTTTTTGTTCCCTTTTAAAAACATTACCACATTAGCTACCTGCTGGTCCACCGAGATCACAGCTAATGCCATGGAGGATACAAAAATAATGACCAGAACTTGCATTATTTCCTCACATGCTCCTTTAAGTGTCATGGATACTTTTTGGGGGGCCTGGTCGTTTCTCTTAAAGATCCCAAAGATTTTTTAAAAATATTTTCTTCATGCTTGTCATATCCAATACTTCACATTGTCCTTAATGTCATAGTCCTTATTGTGCCCCTTCACAAAGACAAATATTAATTTAGATTTCTGCACAAGACAACCACCTTCACTTTAGATTGCTGTTTTAATTTGTGATCAACAGTAGAATACTAGGAAGTGTGAAATATTAATTTCATAGGAAAAGAGAGGATTCAATTAACATATAAAATTATAAGCTCACTGTGGATAGGAATAACTCATTTTTGAACCAGATTTGTTAATTATAAGGTAGATGACCTTAGATTTAAGATCATTGGGAGGATTTAAGGCAAAGTTCAACCATAATCTTATTGAATAGTGGAACAGTCAGTAGATATATAATTGATCACTCCTGGTTCTATTTCTTACAGATTAGCAGAGTTGTGAGTTTTCTTCCACCTCACACCAAGAGTGGACAGTCTAAAATCAGTTGCTGAAATAGTAGTAGAGGCAGAACCATTTCTTCGAAGGACTACTCAGCACTGAAGAGACTATTTCAAAAATTCTGTGATGTGAGATTAGACTGTGTAGCACTTTTGATTAGCACAAAGATGATAAGCTAACAACCCTGTGTTGTCATTGTATTTTTAAAATGACTAAGCTTTTTAGAGACTTGATTTGACAGCATTCTATACACCTATTCCTTGAAGATAAATAAACTACTTATGGGATTATGATCACACCTCATTTATCTAGAGAGAAATGGAGTGCTTATTTAGTCAAAATCATAAAAGTGTTGAAATTAACAAAATGTTAATAACAAATACTTCCTGAATGCATTAAACTTTCCAGATAACAACTGCAATGTACCATCTGGATATAATGGAGAATGTGGCATAAATACAGTGCATTCAGAAAGTATTCAGACCATCACTTTTTCCACATTTTGTTACGTTACAGCCATATTTCAAAAAGGATTAAATTCATTTTTTTAATCATCAATCTACACACAATGCCCCAGAATGAAGAAGCAAAAACAGGTGTTTAGAAATGTTTGCAAAGTAATCAAAAAGAAATAACTGAAATATCACATTTACATAAGTATTCAGAACCATTGCTATGACACTCAAAAATTGTCCGTAGAACACCGAGATAGGATTGTGTCAAGAAACAGATCTGGGGAATGGTATAAAACAAATTGTTTTGTTTTATACCAGCATTGCAGGTCCCGAAGAGCACAGTGGCCTCCGTCATTCTCAAATGGAAAAACTTTGGAACCACCAGGACTCTTCATAGAGCTGGCCGCCCAGCCAAACTGAGCAATTGGGGGAGAAGGGCCTTGGTCAGGGAGTATGACCAAGAACCCGATGTCACTCTGACAGAGCTCCAGAGTTCCTCTGTGGAGATGGGAGAACCTTCCAGAAGAACAACTTTATCTGCAGCACTCCAACAATCAGGCCTTTATGGCAGAGCGGCCAGACAGAAGCCACTCCTCAATAAAAGGCACATGACAACCAGCTTGGAGTTTGCCAAAAGGCACCTAAAGGACTCTCAGACCACGAGAAGCAAAATTCTCTGGTCTGATGAAACCAATATTGAACTCTTTGGCCTGAATGCCAAGCGTCACATCTGGAGGAAACCCGACACCGCTCTTCACCTGGCCAATACCCAGAGATGCCAACCCTAAATTTAGTTCACAGTAACATTCAACCCATTTGTCCGTAACAAATGGGGTTAAATGCATTTCTCTCCGTACTCACTTGGGGTTGTTGCCGGCTGGTCTGCGCCTGCGCACTGGTGCAGATCAGCGGGCTGCCGGCGGGCGGGTGCGGCACATGCGCACTTGGCAAGGTTGCCGGCGGGTCTGCGCATGCGCACTGGGTGGGGGTGGGGGGGGAGGCCCGGTGATGGGGCTGCCGCGGCGGCTGGCGGCAAGAGAGTGCCGCTGATCGCGCGGGCCGGCGCGCCCGGGCTCTGGGCCGGTCGTGGCGTGGCTCGAAATGGCGCCAGGCCCGGCAACCCTCCCCCACTGCGCACGCGCGGCAACTGGGGCCCGGCAACCCTCCCCAACTGCGCAGGCGCGGACACTGGGGCCCGGCAACCCTCCCCAACTGCGCAGGCGCGGACACTAGGGCCCGGCAAAGTGCCGCTGATCGCGCGGGCCGGCAAACCGGGGACACATGGCGCCGGCGTTCACCACGGGAGGAACACCGGCGCGGCGGTGTTCCGTAACAGCATGTTTGGCTGCCGGAACACCGTAAAAAGGTTATTTCGCCGGGATAAAATACGGCGAATCCGGGACACTTGGCATCTCTGCAATACCATACCTACCGTGAAGCATGGTGGTGGCAGCATCATACTGTGGGGATGTTTTTCAGCAGCAGGAACTGGGAGACTAGTCAGGATCAAGGGAAAGATCAAGGTTCACCTTCCAACAGGACAAAGACCCTTAGCACACAGCCAAGACAACGCAGCAGTGGCTTAGTGACAAGTCTGTGAATGTCCTTGAGTGGCCCAGCCAGAACTCAGACTTGAACCCGATCGAACATCTCTGAAGGGACCTAAAAATAGCTGTGCATCAACGCTCCCCATCTAACCTGACAGAGCTTGAGAAGATCTGCAGAGAAAAATAGGAGAAATTACCCAAATACAGGTGTGCCAAGCTTGTAGCCTCATTTACCCAAGACTGAGGCTATAACCACTGCCAAAGGTGCCTCAACAAAGTCCTGTGTAAAGGGTCTGAATGCTTATGTAAATATGATTTCAGTTATTTCTTTTTAATTACTTTGCAAAAATTTCTAAACACCTGTTTTTGCTTTTTTATTTTGTAGATTGATGATAAAAAAAAATAATTTAATCTATTTTAGAATAAGGCTGTAACGTAACAAAACGTGGAAAAAATGAAGGGGTCGGAATACTTTCTGAATGCACTGTATTTACCGAAAGAACTCGCATCTACTCCCCAAAAATACATCCCTATTAAGAAAACAAACATACTTCCAAAGTACCAACCCATTAAACTGAACACAATCATAGGAACAGAGGTTGAAGGAACAGGAAATTCAGCCCATCACCTCTGCTGAACTTTCACCTCAGGGTCATATAGCTGCATTAATCTAATTTCCATAGATTCCCTTACTACTCCCAAATCTATTGATCTACATTCCGAATTTAGTCAGAACCTGCACTGCCCTCTGAAGGAAGGTATCCACTAGAATTTCCTTTCCATCTCAGTCATAAATGGTAGACCATTGATTTTTAGAATGTGAGCCCTGGTTCTAATCACAAGCCAAGGGAAACAACATCACCGTGTCGACATTCAAATAAATGTTTTAAAGTCTGTAGAGTAAAGGCCTATCGTCTAAAGGGCCACCATACCAGGAATCAATAAAAAGACATAAAGTGCTGGAGTAACTCAGCGGGTCCAGCAGCTTCTCTGGAGAACATGGGTAGGACTGTTCAGGACTGAAAAAGGGTTCTGACACGAAAAGTCGCCTATCCCTTCCTGTCCTGTAGAGCTGCTGCCTGATCTGCTGAGTTACTCCCGCATTTTGTATCTATTTTTTAAACCAGCATCTGCAGTTACTTCTATCCACCAGGATTCAATCTTGTAAACGTTCAATAGCAGCAAACCTGTGCACAAAACATCAACAGTGATCGCATCGCCGGTTACACGTGCTACACGTCCCTTAATAGAAAGTGCGAGAACGTTTTTACCACCATTAAAATAACGACAATTTACGTGTCGGGGATTGAAATTGAAATGAAAACTAAAAAACATTAAAATATTAATGTACACAAGCTAAGATTAAATTTAAGCATGCGAAGAACTATAATCCATCTTGTCGGGCCTCTGTGCTTAATTTAAAATAAAATTGCCATCCCCATTTTAATTACAATCCTAATTATTGCAATATTTACATATAAATTCACGACAATTAGTTTTCCTCAAAAACAAGTCTCGAATTATTGTTTTTTTTAATGGGAGGGCCGCTGCCGGGCTACGACATTACCTTCAGAAATTACTTGCAGCAATTCAGTCTCCTCCTCGGTCAGATCCCCTTTCTTGGGAGGAGCCATAGTTCACTCTAACGACCAATTTATTTTTGCAAAGACGAGCACAGACGACGTGCAGCGGCCCCAGCAACAAGCCCGCCGCCGGCCCGGCAATGAAGAGGGTGCAACACCCGCCGTCGCCGCCTTGACTCGATACTGCAAATGTAACAACCCAGGGCTTCCGGACATTGGGAAAACAGAGGGGTGCAAAACTCCCCCCAAAACCCCCCCACTAAAAGGCACTTTCATCAGCTGACATCATTTTGGCATGTCATCATTTTAAATCGTATCGTCTGATGCCAAACCTTTCTGGGAGATTAATAACTGCGTTTGTGATTGTTTTGAGTTATTTGCTTCTTCCTCCCCCCCTGGTCGTGTGGTAGCACCGGCCGCGCGCGTGCGCGCGCTGGTGTTGGGCCGTTCTCCCCCGCGCATGCGCAGAGTGCTTGTGAATCTTGCCAGGACGCGGGGTGTGAATTAGCCGGGAGTTCTTTGGAACGTTGAGACATCTGGGTAAGAACGCGGTGCCGGCGGAGGAACAATAGGTTCGAACGTTTGCCCGGTCGCCTCGTGAATTCAGCGGCAGCCGCGACTCGGAGCAGCACCCCAGCGGGTAGAGTATGGGCAAGGGAGGAAGAAAGGGAAATACGGCTCTGCTGTGCTGTCTACATGTGCACGGACTTTTCGGGGAAAAGAGACGTTTACTCGCGATCACGACGAGTAAATTTCGGAACCCAGTTGCAAATCTAGGCAACAAATGCACTGCACACTTTTGTGTAAAGATAGCTCCTCTAGTATCTATGCTTTTGTGTTACATTCCGCTCGGAGACTGGAATGTGTGGTTTCTTGTTTTAAAAAAAACTAGCTGAGGTTTCGACACACTGCAATTGGTGGTTAAATTTTACCGACCTACGCAAATGTTTTGAAGGAAAGCTGGACTTTTATTGCATTTTCCACGATATTTCAGCGTTGATCTGGATTTAACATATGAACAACGACAGCTCAGCAGTTTATACATGTTTCTTTCTTTCTGTGTTTATTAATAGAATCCGATTGTAAGGCGTTAATATAGTTTTTAAACGATCCATGGATAACCTTGTGTCCAATGTTATAATTGTTTTGCATATCTTCTATATTATGTTATTTCACTATAATTCGCAACCGGTGAATTAACGTGTTGATAATAGTAGCGTGAAACCGATTTTGGCAGTGTCAAGTGCGGGATTGGGGCGAGTGGATCAGCGCTGTGAGCAGATTAATTCAAGTACACTTATTAAAAATAAACATGTATGCCCTGCCCTGGAAATATTCCGTGTACTTGGTCTGTAGTTGTTGGTTTCGTTGACTCGAACCGTTTGTGGTGAAAACATTATTTTCCAGAAAGGTGATGGTTCCCATTCGCCTCAGTGCAAGTTGGGATTGATTTAATGTGCCACTGCCCTAACGAGATTGTTGAAGTCATTTAAAAAAAAAACCAATCTATCAAATCTATCTTTAAGTTGCAACGGATGCAAAAATATATCGTTGGCATCCAATTGGAGGCACATTAATATCAGAGGTGTGCTTGTTTGAGGTGTGGACGAGAGGGAGAGTGATGGATCTGAGTACAGAATCAAATCAATGATAACCATGTGTGATTACTTAAATGGATGGCTGCATTTACTGTGGTGGAATCAACTTTAGATACAATCCTACATTTTTACCAGTCCTTCGATAAAACTACAGTGCCCTCCATAATATTCGGGACAGACCCATCATTTATTGATTTGCCTATGTACTCCACAATTTGAGATTTATAATTGGAAAAAAAATCATACGTGGTTTAAGTGCACATTGTCAGACTTTAATAAAGGCCGTTTTTATACATTTTGGTTTCACCATGTAGAAATTATAGCAATGTTTATACCTAGTCCCCCCATTTCTGGGCACCATAATGTTTGGGATACAGCAATGTCATGTAAATGAAAGTAGTCATGTTTAGTATTTTGTTGCATATCCTTTGAATGTAATGACTGCTTGAAGTGTGCGATTCATGGACATCACCAGTTGCTGGATGCATTCTCTGGTGATGCTCTGCCAGGCCTATAGGCCATCTTTAGCTTATGCTTATTTTGGGGGCTAGTCCCATTCAGTTTTCGCTTCAGCATATAAAAGGCATGCTCAATTGAGTTCAGATCGGGGAATTTACCATTTTTTAGCTTTGTTGCTTTAGCAATGTTTGGGATCATTGTCTTGCTGTAGAATGAACTGGCGGCCAATGAGTTGTGAGGCATTTGTTTGAACTTGAGCAGATAGGATGTATCTATACATTTCAGAATTAATTATGCTACTACCTACCATCAGCAGTTGTATCATAAATGAAGATAAGTGAGCCAGTACCTTCAGCAGCCATACATGCCCAGGCCATAACACCCCCATCACTGTGTTTCACAGATGAGGTGGTATGCTTTAGATCTTGGGCAGTTCCTTCTCTCCTCCATACTTTGCTCTTGCCATCACTCTGATATAAGTTAATCTTCATCTCATCTGTCAACAATACCCTTTTCCGGAACTGTGGTTGCTCTTTTAAGTACTTCTTGGCATACTGTAACCTGGCCATCCTATTTTTGCAGCTAACCAGTAGTTTGCATCTTGTAGTGTAGCCTCTGTATTTCTGTTCGGGAAGTCTTCTGCGGACGGTGGTCATTGACAAATCCACACCTGACTCCTGAAGAGTGTTTCTGATCTGTCGGACAGGTGTTTGGGGATTTTTATTTATTATTATACAGAGAATTCTTCTGTCATCAGCTGTGGACGTCTTCCTTGGCTTGCCAGTCCCTTTGCGATTGTAAGCTCACCAGAGCTCTTTCTTCTTAATAATGTTCCAAACAGTTGATTTTGGTAAGCCAAAACAGTTTTTTTCTCAGTCCCATAATGGCTTCTTTGAGTTTCATTGGCACTACTTTGGTCCTCATGATGATAAACAGCAATAAAAGTTTCCAACGGTGCTAGAAAGACTAGGTGCTGAAAGCCCTCTTATATCTGCATCAAGGAGGCATTTAAACACACCTGAGGAATTACAAACACCTGTGAAGCCATGTGTCCCAAACATTTTGGTGCCCTGAATTGGGGGAACTATGTATTTAAAACCGCTGTAATTTCTACATGGCGTAACCAAAATGTATAAAAATGGCCTTTATTAAAATCTGACAATGTGCACTTTAACCACATGTGGTTTTGTTCTATTACAAATCTGAAATTGGGGAGTACAGAGGCCAATAAATAAATGATAGGTCTTTGTCCCAAATATTATGGAGAGCACTGTAACTACTGCAGAATATAAATAGCAAATGGTAATGTGGAAGAAGCATACATTAGGAGTGCAATTATTTTTGCATAGATACTAACCAATCGCTTTCTTACTGCTCCAAACATTTACTACAATAGTTGATGCAATTTTCAAACATCTCACATTTAATAAACCGAGAGTAACAGGATATGAGATAACTCAATCGATATAAACTTGTAGCACCCAGGTATTTTCCATGTGAAGGAAAACTATCTAAACTGAGTGATATTAGGGAAGACTGAGCAAGAAGGGAAAGTCAGCATGGATACTTGGATGTGCATTATATCTATTTAGCAATTTATTTAGCTTTACCAACATATTTCATAACACTAGAATTGATTAACAATGTTTCAGAAACTTGACATTTCTTCCTTTTTTTATATATATTCCAGGGACATTCAAACAGGTTATGAAATACAATGCAGTAACCTATTCACACTGGATTCATGTGATCTCTCTTATAGCTTCACCCAGATAATAGTGATGATGATAGAGTCCCATATTACTAAATGGCATTATAATTGCAAGTCTCTGCCATTATGTAAGTGTTTTTAGTCTGAAGAAACCACATCAGTGAAAAAGTATGATTTAATCCTAGTTTGGGAAATACCGCTGCGATTAATTTCACACATTTAATTCAAGATGTTGCAACACGCTAAATGTGTTGCAACATAGCAGTTTCAGTACTTCTCAAATAACTCTGGAATATTTGTTTTTGAAATTTATGATGTACACAACAGTATAAATTTAAACTATTGTGTTCAAATGGTGAATTGTTAAATATTATTCATTGTTAAAACTGCAACCTTATTTGACAATTATCCACGAACATTTAACCAAAAAGAAAGACTTAATAATTCCCAATGCAATGACCAATTAAGATTAGAGGGATTTAAATGGATTTACATGGTGGTATACGGTCAATGAATACCAAAGGCATACTTTTATTGGCTACTTACATTAATCATTAAAAAAATTAGGCACAATTATATCTTAAAAAAATACAGCTTTGGCTTATTATGAACATAGTATTATGCAAATAAATATATATTTTTAAATAGCATTGCTTGCAGCCAATATACTCTGCATTGACATACCTTCAGGATAAATATTTGCAGTCTACATTCATATATTAACAAGACATTGTTATTTTGAGGAAATGAGGCACAGAGAAAATTGGCAGAAAAAAACTGAGTTGATGCAGAATTATTAGTGTTCTCTTTTGAGGGGAGATCCTCAGAGTTTCAGAAATAGATTTTGACTTGAATCATCCTTGTGCTAGCAGAAAGTACTCCATGTTTGATGGCTAATACTTTTGAGCAATGGGTGTGCTGATTTTGGCAGAAAAGGGATTGAACACCCAGCAAAGAACTACTATCTACCTCTTTGATGACCCTCGGACTATCAATGTTCGGACTTTGCTGGCTTTACCTCATTCCCTTATGTATCTACGCCATAAATAGATCGATTGTAATCATGTATTGTCTTTCTGCTGACTGGTTAGCACGCAACAAAAGCGTTTCACTGTACCTCGGTACACGTTTAGGCTTGCAGGCCAATTTCTTTGGGAGGAAATTGGGGTGGTTCTTCAATCAGTTAGGGAAGTTGTAACTCCTTGCTTACCAACTTATTTTCTTTCCCACCACTCTCTCAATAGTCAAACAGTGATCTATGAATTTATTGATTGGAGTTTCTAATCAGTGCGGTTTGTAAAAGTTTCCTTTCCCTGATTCGTATATCCATGGAAATATTCCACACAGGATCCTGCTCCAAACTCAGCAGACTTCCTTTCTGGACTATAGTTGCAGGAATTATGTTAGTTCCGTTCCTTGCTTTGCATTTATTCCCTTCCCTCTCTCCATAGCATTCAACAAATTCTTAATTTCTGGCATAGAAGATAGAAGGCAGCAGAGAGAAAGTCAGTCACGTTGAATGGAAAGACAGGCTTGAGGGCCCAGAGTGACTTTGGCTTCACATATTTTCTTGTTATTTTCTTAACCCTTCCTGCGACTCCTCTTTTGAATGCTGGAAATACTCAGTAAGTCAGGTAGTGTACGTGGAAAGAAGAACAGAATTAACCTTTAATAGTCTGACAGCATTTTATTTTTTTCTTTATGTATTTTGTTTGCCCTCTTTTATTCCTTTTGTGATCCTACATTTACCTACCAATTGTTTCATGTGTTTGTGGAATGAAATGTTGTCTTGAATTTAATTCTGAAACTGCTTGACAATAATAATTGAAAATGTTTAATATGTGATGAGGTTCTCCTTTGACCAGACCACTGTTTTCTGGAAAGGTAATGCTATTAATTCCAATTAGTTGAAATTGTCAGGCCAGAACAGCTAATTTCAAGGCTTTTAAGTTATAAGAGATGTTTTAGTATCTTTCGTTACGTAGCGGTTGACAAGTTGTGAATTTATCAGAGGCCATCATCATACAGCACAGAAACAGGCCCTTCAGCCCATCATGTCCATACTGACTATTAAGTACCTATTTACTTGGTCCATAGTCTACTGTGCCTTGATGATTCAAGGACTTACCAAATAGTTTAATTTCAAATACCCCCATGGCAAATTGTGAAATGGAATTGAATAAATTGGTATTTTCCAGAATGGGGCCCAAAAATTAACATTTTTATTTTGTTTAAAAATAATAATTAAGTTATGCAATTAATCACAATAAAAATCTTCACTGTTCTAGTCAGCACTGAATTGATGTGCATATCAAATTGGTTTATTCGGATTTGACCGGATGAGTATGGGAAATGATTTATGTA